>OY728138.1:137805315-139056681 GCA_963277665.1 Viscum album | reverse complement strand
GAATTCGACATATAAGATGTGTGTTATATGATTAATGGAGTAAGGAGAGTGGACAATGAAAATGTTTTTTCAGTGTTGTGATAATTAAATATATATGATGGGGTGTGGCATATCAATCATGAATATATTACGTCATGTTGTAAGATTCATGAGTGTGTGTTGTCAACCATCGAATGGTTCTGAATGATTTTTTTATTGGTTTAAGAAAATTAATTTTGTATATGGATTTCCCAAGGAATGATATATGATTAATAATAGGTGTTGTGGTATCCTGATTGTGCATTATTTATGATCATTTTATGATGTTATGGTAAACCAGTGGTGTTTTAGTATATGATACTTCAATACTTGTTGTAGGGAACAAAAGTAGTTTTGGAAGGATGAGGAATAATTAATTAATTTTCTGTTCATTTCCTGAATGTAACTTATTTTCAATGTTTAGATGATAACAGAATGTCACTATATATGACAGAATCATGATTTTGGTTTTTATGATGCATCAGAAGATGAAGACGAGTGTTTTTTAGCCAGTTTATCCAAAGGTGGTCTAATCAGGGGTTCTAGAGTAGTCTAGATGTGCTGAACATGAAACAATATAGGATGTACCATTTTAAATACATTATAAGTGATTTAATAATTGGTTGGGTTTATTCAATATAATTCATTATGTTTAAGTCACTCATTTATATGCAGTAAGACCCATTCATTCTATTTAAAAATTGATAATGGATATAATTTCAATTGCATTAATGAAATTATCTTGTCTCATTGGGGGTTTTAGTTTTGATAGAACATTGAGAATATAGTTAAACATATACGCAGAGTTCCAATATCCAGTTATAGTGGGTTAACTTCCAAATAATTAAAATAGGATATTATGAGATAATGATTATATTTGAGATAACCATTTTCTGAAAGAGTAATTTCCAAGGGATATGATCTCATCTTGAGATAGACAGAATAAGATAAGATTCATCTTAGTATTTAAATAATTGTTATGTGCTTTGGATACTGATTTGGTGGATTGAGACCCGTAAAAGAATATTCCAAGGCTGGGATTGGATTTAGTGTTTTGGAATGGAATTACTCCAACCTATGTAATTGGTAACCAATATCGATCTTTTTACTCAAATGAATAACCAACAATACATCTCTGTGATGAAAATTTATATATCATCAACATTATTATTCTTATGTGTATAGACGAAAATTTTTTTCATAATGGATTTGGGTTTTTAATAGTGTATATTTATAATTCTTGACTAAGATACATAATATAATTCTCAAGGATGGGAAACAAAAAAAATATTTATTTTGGATGGGGAATGGTGTTTAATTATTGATAGATAGGCTCATATTCTTATCAGAAGTATGAAGAGATTCTCATTCTACGACACTAAAAATTTAGTACCCATGGGCTTTCAGCTATATAGAGACTTAATAAGTGGTGTAAAGGCACTACACCCACATTTACAATCGAGCTGTTAATTAGATGGTGGTTATATACCATCTTCTCAAAGGGGTTAAAATGGGGAAATATTTTATTTTTCACACACTATTTTATGATGGGGAATCCCCCATCCTCCATCTAATTTCATTCTTATGGAAAGAGGTCCCTCCCCTCTTCCACTATTATTCATGTATTCTCAATAGTGATCTTCTATTGGGTTTTATAACTAATCTAATGATGATCTCCAATAATGATGTTAGGAGTTGTTTTCCTCCCACTTTTTTGATAATTTTTCTCATCCCTCAGATTATGTTTTCATTATGATTTTACATAATCATGGTGGAATTATCAATTTTGGGAAGGTAAGTTTTTCATCCTACCCAGACAATGGCATTGTATTTGATACAATCAAGTTAATTAATTAAATCATCTATGTTATGTTGCATCTTCTATTTTAAATAGGTCTCCCATTGCAATTAAAATAAATTTGTTGTGTCATTATAAGAAATCATTAGGTCGTTGTATTGTTTTGATGTACAGGGTCTATATGAGATCTCTCAAGGGGGTTTAACACTACTCAATCTTTTAGAGGCATTCTAAAATGTTAGTGAAATTTTTCTTAGTTTTAATTAAATGGTTTTATTTAATATATTAAATATATGAATTTTTTTTGATTGTTAGAAATGTTTATGATATTTAAATTTGATTTGATAGGTAAGTGAACAGGGAGAAACCAAATGATCCACAATAATAAATTACTATATATTTTTAAAATAGGAATCACATATGCTTGAGGTAGGTGGTTCTCAGTATGGGCCTAATGGATTTAGAAATTTTTTTATAGTAAATGGGATATGTGATGATTCAACCAAGCTAATAATACAATTTAATTTTGTTTTTTTATTGAATAATTAAATTAGTAAACCAATTTAAAATTCTATGATTAGAATAATGTGCCAAGGCCATGTTGGGCCTTTTTCAGTAGACTATTTCCTCAGTCATCAGTGCATGAGGCCTCGACTTATGAGGGAACTCGGTTGTTAGAGCACACTTGGGAGGGGTATAGTTAAAAAACATAATGTACATCAGTTACATAATCGATTGTAGGTTCTCAAGGAAACTCCTCATCAAGGATGTTGATGAGTTTATACTTGCTGACCCTCCTAGGTGGTACCCTAAAAATAGGTTGGAAGAGTGAGTATCCTTTAGAAATGATATAGTTTGAGAGAGGATTATCATAACATAATAGTGGGTTTTTATGAGGTATAACCCTATTGGAATATGATTCCATTAATTGGTTGTGTCTGAGAGGGGGAATTGTTTTCCATCATAAAAGGCATAGAACCGGGTGACATAAATCATGAATATGGATCATAATTTTTTCCCTAATTAGTGGTAATATTTTTGACCGTAGAAGATTCCCCATTGATATTGGGGACCCATTGTGGAGGTACTCCCTTAGTTGGATAGTTATAGAATGTTTTTTTTGTTCTACTAACACATCATTTATTTTTTTATTACTTACCTATAAAAACAACATGGTAGTGATTTTGATATAATTTCATTTTGAATATACTCATGTGCTATTCTATTATTGGTGTACTTAAAGTAACCAAGGTTAGGAGTTTTTTTATGTTTTAATATTTATAAACAATCACTTATATGGTAGGAATGTGGTATTTTATGGGTTAATTCATGGATAAGAAAAATCCCATAGGGATGGTTTGTGATACTATCAGTGGGATTTCCATGGATATTGAGACCTAGTCGATCGGGTATATCAGTATGGATATTTCAAGGATCGTATAATTGTCTATATTACATGACATATATTCCTGGGATGAAAATCTCCCATATAGGATGATTTTAAAACAATAATGTATACCAGGGAGACCCTTGTAAATAGTTTGGAGGTGCAGTCATTTCCAATGATAGTTTGGCATTAAGCCAAAGTGGGTATTTGGAATTGTATATCTATTTAATTCCATTATAATATTAACTTATTTTTATAATGTCGCATGCACATATCCAAAAATTTATTATATATAATTGGTCACCTTTATTGGTTCTCTACGAGGATAAATATCCCCACACTCCCTATTCCACAAATTTACATGGGACCCCGACATCAATCACTTTCTCTAAGTTTTGGTTAGGATATGGTTGTGGATTTCATAATCGAGCTAGAGAACATTAGATTGGTTTCAATAATCAGGATAAGGTGAGTATGAGGTATTTCGTTAGAGCCTCTCATAAGTTTATTTTTGGCTATTAGATTTTATTATTTTTATACATACAAGTAATCAAACTATTAGGTGGTTGGTCGTTTATATAGAGTGTCCACATATACAAAAAATTTATTTTATTATCACATGTTTTCATTGTATTATTATTTATGTTATCTATAGGTCATGGATGTCTATGATACATGATAATTTTCTTTATTATTGATTAATTTGATATAAGTGGAATTATCTCCCTACAACACTACCTTAGACACCCTCAATTAGTAGGAATCTTATTCTATATAGGGATGTGTGCTGATTGTATGTAATGGCCATCACTATGGACCAAAAATAGTGCTATGGGGTGGAAGGATTTTATAGTAAATTCTATTACTATATTTCATAAAAATATACTCATTCAAATGAATTTGATTCTACATAAATAATTTTAATTCTAGGTCTAAACTATCATAAATATTTTAGGAATGATGATGTTTACTTCAAATGATTATTATTGAAATCATTATTCAAATCCTTAGATGACATAATCATAAACGTTCGACTCATAGGACAAAAATAAACCATAAATAATAAATTTATTTCTAATAAATGAAAATAATTGTGTAGTATAAATATATATATATATATACAAAATTTTTAATGAAATATGTGATTAGGATGAATATGTCTAATATAAAAGTGGTTGAATTGTTCCCCAATATGGGTTTTGTTGTAGTTTGGGTATGGGAAGTATGAGAGGAGAGTTACAGAATTAATTCCTCAAGATAATTTTTTATGTTATTTCTATTTAATTGAATGTTTTATCATAGTATAAGATGTATTCAACATTAATACTTGCATTTAAATTGCGTTTGTAGAATATTTGAGTAAATGTAATAATTTTCTTTATCAGTATTTATTTTAAATTGAAATTATTGATAAATAAAATCAATTTGATGAATTTGTGATCACATTAAATATAAATCCTTAAAATTTATTCAACTATTTTCATATTAGGTATTTATAATTATTATTATACATTATCCACTCTATGACATAAAACATAATAGAAAAATATATGCGGAATTATAATTGTAACATACATTCATTTGGGAATAATCCTCTTCTATATACATTAACATTGCATTATTTTATGATTCTAATTATCAATAAAAAGACATTAATGTGTTATTAAATGTTTTTTACATATATAGTAATTTATCAATGTAATATTTTTTATCTCTCATTGTTTATTATTCTATATTAGTGGTTTTCACCAACCATATTATTTATTTTTCATCATGAATATTTTATTTATAGTTTTTATAATTAATGAATGAAAATTTATTTTTATATTTCCAACATTTATTTTCTTATTGATTTATAATTTATTTGGTAACAAATTATTTTTAAAATAAAAAAGGGTATGGCATCTTGTTTTAGGAAAAATGATTCTAAAGTTATTTTGAGGTGGGTTTCATTTATATAAATATTTATTAATGTAATTTTGATACTATATGGATAAATAATAATATTATTAAACAAATTACTTCAAAATTATTTAAAACTATTTATTTTAATTATATTTATGAATCCAATTTCAATCCCATGGTTTAATTATGTTATAATATATTACCAAATTTACCAGTTACCATTTGGTACCATAATGTATAATTAATCATTGAATCATGGTTGGGATATCAAATATTTATTCCTCAAATACATATGGTATCTATTAATATTATATGCTATAATATGTTATGAAACACGGGATGTTATCCTAGACAATTATATTAAGGGACATGTGGGTCCAGTATTTAATGGTTGTATTGGTAGTGATCCTCAGCGTAATATATAATTTTATTTCCAAATTAAAGTTCTATAATTATTTCTCAACTCTCTCAATAATTTGTTTCTGAAATAATTTTTATAAAAACAATTCACCCTATTAATGTTGATGTTCAATTTTTTATAATTTCCTAATGAAATGGACATATATGTTAATTATTTTCTCCTACACACATGTACATCTTATTCTCAATTATAATATTTTTTTATGGAATGTTATGTCATAATTAATATCACTTATTTTTCAAAAACAAAAGTAATTTGATCCCTCAACACTCATATCATTCCATTAGTCATATTATTAAAAATAATATATCATTTTATATACCTAGAAAGTATTAATTTGTTATGAAATTTTTGAATAAGAATACACTATGATATAAAAATATATATTTATGTCTATATTTTATTGAGTTAATATTTTCATAATTTTTAATGTGTTTATAAATTATCTAATCCCAACCGATTAATTAATGTGATCATAATCGCGTCATATTTTTTTGAATTTCTAGCTTAATTATGAAAATAGTTTAATTATATAAATTTTACTATTTTTTTAAACATCTATATTTTATTAATGTCTTTTACAATTTTGATCCTAATTGAGTAATTCAGTTTTAGGGTTTCTTTTCCCATGGGATTCAACTTTTAATTTTTGGAAGCAGTTGCAATTCGAATCACGTAGGTCCCACAAAATTGTTCAATTGGGGAATTTTTTCTAGCCGTTAGAATGGACCCCCTATTAAAGAAGGCATATATATATCAAGATACATCAAAAAGATGTAAATCTAGTTAGAGTTAAAAAATGAAACCACACCCAGTGTACAAATTAAGTTTTAGTACGAAAATACATTAATAAAGATTCTATTTAATGCGGAAAATTGATGGGAGTTGAGAATTATGCTCATCCAGAAAAGGTAGTATTCTAAAATTTAAGATTAATTTTTTTTTCCAACATGACCAAATAAGGTCTTTTGGTGCATGAAAAATATAGAGGGAAAAAGTTATGAAGAAACAATCTCATGATTCATTTATGTACTAATACAATTGAACTCAATATTTCAGTGGTATGAATATAGATTGAAATTTATCCACCTTTCAATAATATATATATGAGTTTCCACATCCGCTCAAGGGTGTTTAATATGGTGAAATTAGTGGTGTGTTGATGGAATGGAAACATGAAAAGGTATTATATTTTCTTTCTATTTTCATTGATTCAAAATTCACTATTATTACCCTTTCAACCCCCTTTACCCTTCTCATGGAGGGGTAAAGCTGTTAAGTGATCAGGGAAGGGGGAGTTTCACTTTCTTAATGTTAGAGTCTTTCACATTAAAATATTACATTCTTTTTCTTTTGATTTATTTATATTTTTAGTGGTTTCCAATTTACTTAATTTGATTGTATTTTGGGGTTTTTCCCTTCATTATTTATAACATTTGTTGAAAAACATCAAACTACCTCAATGTAGATTAGTTTTTTTCAATTGAGTTGATTGTGTTAGGTGGTTAGTTTCTAATGATCATTGAAACATGTGTGCAATAATTTGTTTTTTTCAAAATTTATAAGGATTAAAAATCCTAATAAGTACATTAATTATTTATTTTGGAATGTATTATGAGTTACTATTAACATAGGATTAGTTTTTGTTACTTTATTCAACCATGGGTGATTCAAAACTCGATCAATGAGTATTTCACTTTACATTCAACATGAATATTGGGTGATTGATCATTACGACTATGATAAAATTGAAAAAGGGGATCCTAAACAAACCCCATCACACTCTTCATCTACTTGTGTTCTAATTATATTTTTAATTTC
Source organism: Viscum album (assembly GCA_963277665.1). Classification (NCBI taxonomy): domain Eukaryota; kingdom Viridiplantae; phylum Streptophyta; class Magnoliopsida; order Santalales; family Viscaceae; genus Viscum; species Viscum album. The sequence continues at coordinate 139,049,331 of OY728138.1, read as the reverse complement.
GTACATTTTATTTAGAGTCAATAAATTTCAAAAACTATATGAATTATTTATCTAATTTAGGGTGACAGCTTCATTATTCAACACTCCTCATTGAAAAAAATCCTGGTTACCCACTTTACTTCATCATTTTTAACTTATGAATTTTTTTTTCACACCCCATGTTATGAATTTGTTGAAAATTGGAACATTTGTTGGTTAGGTGGTGCCAATACTTTTTTTCTTTTCTTACTTGTCCTTATATTCAACTTTTATCTTCGTTATTTCAAGAATAGAACCTCAAAAAATAATCTTCCCCCCTATATCATGAAATTTAATGAACCTTGTTGAAAATATATATAAAAAATTATTTTAAATATGAATTTTAGGAAATTTTTCTAACTGATTCTATTGAAACTTCTTATGTTCACTCTGATCCTTTCATCATGGAAGAATCCAAAACCATACTTGTATAGACCTATGTGAACCAAAATTCTATTATCAAAATAATCATAATTTTATACCATATTTACAAAATAATATTGATATTAATCATAACATAGTATCATTTATTCCAATGTTTCATGGGTTTCATGGTGAAGATCTAAAGAAATATATTAAATATTTCACGTATGTATGCATGACTTTTAAACCCAATCGAGTAGCTAAATAGTAGGTAATGTGGAAGTATTTTCCATTTTTATTGGATGTAAAATCCAATTAATGGTTTTTTATTATAACACTAAGATAATTGGATATTTGGAATGAATTTTTTGGGACAATTCATTCCATGGTTCTTCCCCAAAACCGTAAGCACAACGATTAGAATGAAAATATATGTCGTTAGACGGCCATATGGTGAAACCCCTTATGAGTATTAGGAGATATTTTAATAAATTTTACCCAGATATCCACATAAAATAATTTAGGATCATGAATTTATTATCTTAATTTATCATGTATTATGAGACAATGACATAATCCTTCAAGTAGTATCTTCAGGAGGTTCATTTATTAAAAATTCTTCATAAAATGCTAAGGACTTAACTGATAAGGTCTATTAAAACTCAAAATAGTTTGGTACATGAGTTACTGGTATAAAATAAATTTATTAGGTAATAACTTCTTATCCATAACCTTTTTGGGAATCTATTATTTATGACATAACTATATTTGTGAGACAAGTGGTCTTGAAGCAAGTGAGGGAAGAAAAATCAATGGCTAAAGTATGCTGTTTATTCTCATCACCTGCACATTTCACTAACTAATGTGGGGAAATATAGGGAATGGAAACTTATATGGAATAGTTCTATATGTATAAGGCCATATCCTTAAACATTACTTAATCTTGAGTTATTATAAGAATTCACATTGAGGATCTTTTCAGGTTTAGAGTTTTAGATAATTAGATCACGAATCATGCATCACATTCCACATTTAAACAATGTGGTTATATAAAAGACAATATTCACTTTTCCCATCAAAGGAAACATATTTAAAATAATACATGGATTCTTTCATGACACTTCCTCGATATTATAATCACATCATGCATGTTTCCCTTGACCTGTGAAATACATTTCAAAAACATGGGATGAGCATAAAAATCTTAGTAAGGGATATAAAAATACAGAAAGAAAACCTTAGTCCATGTATAAACAAGAATCATTAAAAACATACTTTACTAATAAACATAATAACATTAACATACCTCTTGAAATCATAAGGTTTATAAATAACTCATAAAAAACAAAATACATAAAGGTTACTTGAGTCATTCATAACATTCTTACGTAGGGAGTAATCCTCAGGGTTACGTTTGGAATACCCATCACAGTATATTCCCTAAATATCTGCAGAGAAACCATAGTGTTTAACTCCTCCACATTTCCTAATGAATTGGAGAGATATATTGGGCTCACCCTCCCTTAGTTTATCATGTAACCACCCGTCCACATAAACAATTACCAAGAACCATAACATAATTGTAACACATAAAACATACAAAAAGGAAACATAACATTTCCACATTTCAATCACAAGATTTAAAAATCAAATTGAAATAATAAAAACATTATCAAAACCATTTTCAATACCAAAATAAAAGAAAAGTAAAACATGTAATTTAATTTTCATTTAAATAAAAAGTTGTGGCTTGGAGAGGTAGTCAAAACTCAAATAGTGGTCACTGCGGCGGAGAAGTCCTTGTCGCCGTATACATAAGAAAAAAACAATACCTTTTGGTGTTTAGTAAAATTATTCATATAAAAATATTCCTTTTGAATAAATTTAAAAGTCAAATGGGTTTATAAACCATATAAAACAATGTTGTGTATAAAACAAAATATGCCTCAATGAATGGAGATTGAGATGAAGTTCCTTACCTCGTGTCTGACTTGACTCGATCTTTCATTAATCTCCAGAATAAAAGACTAGAGTTCATTTATACATCCTTAAGAACCTTTTTCATGTTCATTATTTCTTTTAAATCACTTATTACCATGTTATGAATATTATTTAATTATTTATGTTAATAACGGTAATTTTTTCGATCTTTGGTACTTTAGTCAAATATAAACTTCTTATAATTACATGTAGTTCATGTGGAAAAATATCCATTATATCCAGAATTATATTCATGATTTAGATATCATATATATCATATATATCCAGTATATACATGCATTTACAATATTACATAACATTTAGAGGTAAGAAATGAAATTCACCGTTCATGGAGACGGTAAGCCGTAAGTACGCATGAACACTAATTTCATTTCTATTTTGTATTTAATGGACTGAAATCATAATGATATAAAGGTATATTATAATTCCAGTATAACATAATATATAATATCATTAACTCCATCCTTTATACGTCCCACATATGGAATTAACGATTCAAATCACTTTGAGGGGGCGGTAGTCCGCACTTCCAAAAATGAAACTATTGCGTTTACCCATAATGGAAACCATAATGGTATGCCATAAATGAAAAATACATAAGACTAAGGAAAACATAAACATAATATATATCATATGTAAATATAGTGACATATTAATGGCCAACATGAAATGTGTTAAAAGAACATTGAACAATCATCATTTCATGAGGCAGTAATTCCCCACTCAATGAAACAGTATGTTATTTAACCATTAGATAGAGGTTTGTGTAAGAGTAAATCAAATAATTCTCATAAAATAATCCTATTATATTGAAAATACTGCTGTTGTTACAAAATAAATGAATAAAAAGATTTTTGGGGGTTGGAGAACCAAAATAAAACAAAAGAACATAAGAGAAGACATACCATTATATCGGGTAACTCCCCATGGTTTGAACCAAAAGGGTTTCTTGAAGAGATTTCTGCCTAAGGTAAGGCATCTAGGATGAAGATAGGGATGTGGATAGATAAAATGAGTATATTTTGGCTGATTTAATGGCTTGAGAAGTGTGGGTAAGGGGGTAGATATGGGTGCCTTTTATAAGAGGGGGGAGGTACACTCTAGGAAAGTCATGAAGTGTTACATTATGATAAAATGTGATTCGGATTTTAAAGGTCCCACAATGATATATTTCGAGTATAAGGTGATAAGGGTTCGATATCCACCCATCCAATAGGTTTTTGATAAGTCTATGTCTTATATTTTACATTATCTTTTCATTTTATTTAAATCTTTCATTAATGAGGTAATCATTGCATCATCATGGTGTCATAAATAAATTTATTTATATAATGTCTAAAAATTATAAAAAAATACCATGATGAAAGAAATATTTTTAAATTTCCAATGAATATTTATAGTCTAAGAGATCATTTATGTAGCCAAAATTAAAATTGTTTAAACTAGGCGTTACATACTTTTGTTATATTTAACATTCTTTAAAAATAAAAAGATAAAATGTCACTATCACACAAAAAGGGATTCCATGGGGTCTCAAAGTTGGTACAAGGCATCCCATGGTCGTCCATGACACAACCACTAGCATTATGACACATTTTTGGGTCATTAAATATTATTATGATATTATTTTATTACCATTAACTACCCGATTACTAATTAATCATGATAATTAAAGATAATTACTATTGTTACTATTCATAATGTTCAAAAACAAAAGAGTCTTAATTACATAATTTGGACCCATTGATTGCAGATATCGAATCCATTTTACCATATTTCAAACCCAGAAATTGTATTAATTAATTTAAAAATACTTCCCGTTGTCAAAACAAATAGCGGGTTTTTTAGAAACAATATCTATCAAAATATTGACACTTTTTTAGGCATAATTCCAAAGTGAAATAAATTACATTGACCAAAATTGAATTAAATGGTAAAAATATATTCTAATTAAACTTTTAATCTAATTAAAATGTCAATCTATCCATATAATTAAATTAGATGAAAAAGCAATTTTGAAGTAAAATGCAGTATTTTTCATTATTCATTAAAAATGAACATTGTCAGAAAAATACCAAAAAAATTTCCAATGTAAATTTAAATGCCCCGATTCTAAATAATATGTTTATGTTGAAAAATATTGCTTATAAAATTTTCAAAATATTTATTTAAAAATGGCTCACCATCAAAGTAAGGTAATATAATCTTTTAAAAATATTAGAGAATTCCATGTTTAAGATTGGATTTATTCTAATTTAAATCCTCTAAAACACTATCTAATTCATAAATAGACATAGTTATGAAAATCTATAATTCGTTACTTACTTGGGATGTTACATCCTCCCCCCCCCCTTTAGAAAATTGTGTCCTCGAAATTTATTTACTTATCGAATAAGTTGGGGTATTTATCCCTCATTGCATTTTCAGATTCCCATGTCGCCTCTTCAATCATGTGGTTTTTTCATATAACCTTTACTTGATAAATCACCTTATTCTGCAATACTTTATCCCTGTGGTCAAGAATCTGGACCAGTTGTTCCTCATAAGATAGGTGTTGTTCCAGCTATACTACCTCTGGACTCAACACGTGAGATGGATCTGGCATGTACTTCCATAACATTGAAACATGAAAAACATTGTGTACCTGAGATAAACTCAGAGTTAAAGCCACTCGGTATGAAAATGATCCAAATATCTCCAGAATTTGATATGGTCCAATAAACCTTAGACTCTGATTTCCTTTCTTACCAAAGACATGATTACCTACCTCAAAAGAGAGATCCTTCCTCTTGTTGTCTGCATAACTTTTCTGCCTACTCTGAGATGTTCTCATGTGTTTCTATATCAGGTGAAATTTTTCTGCCAACTCTTTTATCAATTCTGGTCCCATAAACTTCCTTTCAACCACTTTATCCCAAAAATCTAGATTTCGACACCGTTTCCCATGTAATTCCTCAAATGGTTCCATCTGTATACTAGAATGAAAACTGTTATTATAAGAAAACTCTACCAAAGAAATATGTTGGTCCCAACTTTCCTGATAATCCATCGAACAAGCACGTAGCATATCCTCCAAAGTCTGAATTGTTCATTCTGACTGCCCATCTGATTGATGATGAAAAGCTATACTAAAATTTAATTCAGTACCCAACGACATCTGAAGGACTTTCCAAAAGTTACAAGTAATCCTGAGATCACGATCAGATACAATAGAGAGGGGATCTCCATGTATCCTAACTACCTCTTTAAGAAAAAAATGACAAAATTTGATCTAGGGAAAAAGTATCTTGTATAGAAAGGAAATGGGAAGATTTATTCAAGCGACCAACAATAACCCAGATCGCATTATTACCTCGAGGTGTCTTCGGCAACCCCACAACGAAGTCCATGGATATATTCTCAAATATCCACTCTAGAAATGGTAAAGGCTGAAGTATCCCTTTTGGTAACTATCGCTCTGCATAAACCAGTTGAAAAGTCAAACACCTCACAGTAAAATCAGCAATATCTTGTTTCATTCCATCCCACCAACAATACTCCTGAAGATACTCTATACATCTTAGTATTTCCAGGATGAACTGAAAATGGAGAACTATGAGCTTTACATAACAAAACTCTCTTCCACTGTGAATCACAAGGCACACACAATCTCTTCCAAAATCTCAAAACACAATCATTATCAATGTTGAATTCAGGTAGCATACCCTTCTGAACCAGCTCTACCTTTTTCTGCAACTCACTATCTTGCTTCTGAGCTTGCTTAATTTGGTCTGATAGAGATGATCTCACTGACACCTTTAACAAAACAGAATAACATCCTGCACCAACAAATTCTATGCCTAAGTTCATCAAATACTTAACCAATAGATCATGTTCTAACCGTAACATGGTTAATGAAGCATTACTTTTTTCAATCAAAGCATCAACCACTTTATTTTCATTTCCTAAATGGTAAGGAATTGTACAATCATAATCCTTGACTAATTCTATCCATATACTCTTTCTAATGTTCAATTATTTCTAAGTGAATATATACTTTAAACGTTTTGGATCAGTATATATTTCACACTTTACACAATACAAATGATGCCTCCATATTTTTAAAGTGAAAACAGCAGTAGCTAATTCCAAATCATGTGCAGTGTAATTTACCTCATGAGTTTTCAACTGATGTGAAGCATAAGAAATTACCAAATCATTCCACATTAGGACACAACCAAGTCCATTCAATGAAGCATCACTTTAGATAACAAACTCACCATTCTTGGAAGGTAGTGTCAAAACTAGAGCATTCACCAATCTTCTTTTCAACTCCTGAAAAAAATAATCACATTATTTTGTCTAGATAAACTAAACACCCTTCCAAGTTACCATTAGTCATTGGGCTAGATATCCAAGAAAGTTTTTTTAACAAACCTTCGGTAATAGCCTTCCAAACAAACAAAACTACGAATCTTGGTTACATTTGTGGGTCTTGGCCATTCTTCAAAAACCTTTTTTTTTCAGGATCAATGGTTATTCCATATTTAGAAACAATGTGACCAAGAAAAGAAATATGATTCAACCGAAACTCACACTGGTTGAAATTATGATAAAATTCGTTTTCTTTTAAGGTTTGAATAATAACCCTTAAATGACTCTCATGTTCCACTTTAGTTTTAGAAAACACAAAAATATCATTAATGAAAACAACCACAAACTTATCCAAGAACTCAGGGAAAAATCTATTCATAAGGTCCATCAATATAATAGGTGAATTGGTTAACCCAAAAGGAATTAATAAAAATTTATAATGGACATATATTGTACTAAACACAGTCTTTGGAATATTTGATTCCTTTACCTTCAACTAATGGTACCCAAATCTCTGGTCAATCATTGAAAAATACTGAGCTCCCTGGAGTTGATCAAACAAATCATCGATATGGGGAAAAGGATATTTGTTCTAAACAGTGATGCTATTCAAGGCTCTATAATCAATGCAAAGTCTCATTGAACCATCGTTCTTTTTAACAAATAAGACCGGATCACCACATGGTGATGTTATATGTCGAATGAATCCTTTTTCTAATAACTCATTCAATTTCTCCTTCAAATCTATAAGTTCAATTTGAGCCATTCGATAAGGGGGTTTTGAAATTGTCTTAGCATCATGAACTATGTCAACAGTAAATTCAACTTCCCGATCTGGTACTATTCCAGGAATCTCGTCAGGAAAAAAATCAGGATACTCATTTACCATTGGAACATCATTAATCTGAATAGTTCCTTTGTTTTCAACAATATGTGCAAGGTAACATTCATATCCATGTTTTACAAGTTTCTCATCCTCGTGATATGTTATCAACAGTAAGGGTTCATTCTTGTACAGAAACTGAAAGTCTTTCTGAAAAGAATCATCTTTAGCTCTAAAATAGGTATTAGCATGGTAAAATGAGTGCCAATCCATACCCAGGATAACATCAAACACTACTAGAGATAAAATAATCAGGTTTTCAAGTAGGATCTTTCTACAGATAAGGATATGAATATTCTTATAAATTATTTTTTCCTCATCATTTCCCCTGGGTGTTTTTTTTCAGAAGTTCAGGAGTTATATCATGAGATGGAATTCACAATTTACTAGAAAAATTTTCAGAGATGAACGAATGTGTAGACCCCGAGTCCAACTACATATTGACATAATCTGAAAAAACAAAAAAAGTACATGATACCACTTCATTTGATGGCACAAAATCTTCTGAAGTAGTTGAAAAGGATTTCACCCCACCTTTCTGCTTTTATTCTGACTGCTTCCCATCATTTGAGTTCTTTTTCTAACACAAGTTTGCATTATGACCCATCTCATTGCACTTGAAACATTTCACTAATTGTAAATCAAATTTGTTCTTTCCATCACCCATACCTTTTTCAGTATAATCACGAGCCTTATGTCCCATCTTACCACATTGGTAGCACTTTCCAATATTCAAAAGACATTCCCCAGCATGCTTTTTACCACATTTATCACGAACTGAAAACATAGTTTTCTTACCATCAGATCTTTTTGAAGGATTCTTCCCTTTCTCCTACCACCTCAGTCTCTTCTTTTGTTGGTTGTTATAGAACACTTGATCATCGGCGAACTATATTTACACCTTCTCCGCACATCGAACAATCTTTTCATAACTCTTGAACTTGCAAAAAGCTAAATCCCTATGACATTTTTGCTTTAATCCTGATTAAAAATGATTGAATTTACTATCAAGGTCTCGGATAAAATTCGGAGCATACCTTGCCAATCAAGTTAACATTTATTTTTAAGTAGCCACTGAATCGTCCTCTTACCTCAATTCTATGAATTTTTTTCCCATCCTAAGTCGAACAGCCTTATGAAAATATTTCTCAACAAACCTTTGAATTCATCACATTCAAGTGCATCAATCTCATCACCTTCCCGGATATTTTTAACCATCGACCACCACTGATCTGCTTCACCCTTCAAACGGTAAATAGAAAGAATAACCTTTTGATTATCTGAACACCCCATGACATCAAAAATCTTTTCCAGTGCTTTAATCCACCCATCAGCTAGCACAGGGTAGGATGATCCTCTGAATGATGGGGGATATTGCCTAATGAAATGTTCCACCACTGACATGTTCCTCTGCAGTTGATCTAAATGATATCGTGCATGGATACCACAACCATTTATCCCTTGAGTCAACTGCACCATTACTACAACAAACTGTTAAGTTCCAATTCCGACCATTTCAGGATACTGATTCGGAAGGTCATTTCCTTCTACATGCCTTCCATGCACTACTTCCCTATTGCCTCTGTGGGAAACCATTTTTAACAAACATTTCATAGATGAAGCAACACGGTAATCTACAAATCCTATATAATTTCAATTTTACCATAAAATTTTTTTTGGACGATCATTTAATAGAATTCTAACTCCTAAAGTTATCTAAACCGTCCTCTAATACCAACTATAAGGCACCAGCCTTAATCATTACATAATATTGAGTTATTACAAGAATGAAAATTGAGGATCTTTTAAGGTTTAGAGTTTTAGATAATTAGATCATAAATCATGCATTACATTCAACATTTAAACAAGTTGGTTACATAAAAGAAAATATTGACTTTTCCCATCAAAGGAAAAATATTTAAAATAATACATGGATTCTTTCTTGAGACTTCCTCAACATTATCATCACATCATGTACCATTCCCTTGACGTGTGAAAAACATTTAAAAAACATGGGATGAGCATAAAAATCATAGTAAGGGATATAAGAATATGGAAAGAAAACATTATTCCAGGTATACATAAAAATCATTGAAAACATACATTACTCATAAACATAAGCACTTTAACATACCTCATGAAATCATACGGTTTATGAATGACTCATAGAAAACATAAGACATCAATGTATCTTTAGTCATTCATAACATTCTTACGAAGGGAGTAACACTCATGGTTACGTTCGGAATACTCATCATAGTATCTTCCCTAAATCTCTTCGGAGAAACATTAGCGTTTAACTCCTTCACGTTACCCAATGCATTGGAGAGCTATATCGGGCTCACCTGTACTTAGTTTATCACAGAACCACCCATCTTCATAAACAATTCCGAATAACCATAACAAAATCATTACACATGAAACATGAAAAAAGGAAACATAACATTTCCACATTTTAATCACAAGATTTCAAAAACACATTGATATAATAAAAACAATATCAAAACCATTTTCCATACCAAAATAAATGAAAATTAAAACATGGTATTTATTTTTCATTTTAAAAAAAATTATGGCTTGTAGAGGAAGCCGAAACTCAAATAATGGTCATGGCGGTGGAGAAGTTGTTGTCGCCACATACATAAGACAAAAACATTCCCTTTTTTCATTTAGTAAAATGCTTCGTATAGAAGGATTTTTTTGAATAAAAGTAAAATTAAAAGGGGTTTATACACCGTATAAAAGAAAGTTGTGTATAAATCAAAATATGCCTCAATGAAAGGAGATTGAGACGAAGTTCTTTACCTCGTGTCCGACTTGACACGATCATTCTTTAATCTTATGAATAAAAACACGAGTTAATTTATACTTTCTTAAGAACCTTTTTCAAGTTCATTATTCATTTTATATCACTTATTACCATGTTATGAAAATTATGTAATTATTTAAGTTAATAACAGTTGTTTTGTCGATCTTTGGTACTTGAGTCAAAAATAAACTTCTTATAATTACAAGTTGTTCATGTGGTAAAATATCCATTATATCTAGAATTATATTCATGATGTAGATATCATATATATTATTTATATCAACTATATACATGCATTTATAATATTACATAACATTTAGAGTTAAGAAATGAAATGCACCGTTCATGGAGACGGTAAGCCGTACATAAGCATGAATGCTACTTTCTTTTCTATTTCATATTTAATAGAGAAAATTCATAATGATATACTGGTATATTATAATTCCATTATAATATAATATATAGTATCATTACCTTCATCCTTTCTAGGTCCCACATATGGCATTAATGATTTAAATCACTTTGAGGGGGTGGTAGTCTGCACTTCCTAAAATGAAATTATGGCGTTTACCCATAATGGAAACCAAAAAGGTATGCCATAAATAAAAAATAGAGAAGCATAAGGAAAACATAAACATAATATATATCATATATAAATATAGTTACATCATAATGGCCGTCATGAGAGGTGTTAAAAAAATATTGAACAATCATCGTTTCGTGAGGTAGTAATTCACCACTCAGAGGAACAATTTGTTCTTTAAACATTAGACAGAGGTGTGTGAAAGTGAAAATAAAATCCTTCTCATAGAAACATCCTAGTATATTTTTGATACTGGTGTAGTTACAAAATAAAGGAATAAAAATATTTTAAGGGGTTGGAGAAGAAAAATAAAACAAAAAAACTAAAGAGAAGACATTACCTTTGTATCTGGTAACTCTCCTAGGTTTGAAACAAAAGGGTTTCTTGAAGAGATTTCTGCCTAACATAAGGCTTTTAGGATGAATAGATGGATTTATATAGATAAAATAATCAGTTTTTGACCAAGACAATGGCTTGAGAGGTGTGGGTATGGGGGTATAGGTGGGGGCCTTTTATAAGAATGAGGATGGGCACTCTTGGAAAGTCATAAAATGATACTTTATTATAAAATGATTTTCGGATTTTAAAGGTCCCAAAATGATAAATTTATAGGATAAGGTGATATGGGTTCTATATAGACCCATAAAATATGTTTTTTACAAGTGTGTGTCATAGATTTTACATTATCTTTTTACTTTATTTAAATTGTTCATTAATGAGGTAATCACTTCATCATCATGGTGTCATAAATAAATTTATTTATTTAATATATAAAAATTAAAAAAAATAGATGATATAGGAAATAATTTTATCATTCCATTGACTATTTATAGTCTAAGATATCATTTATGTAGACAAAATTAAAATTGTCTTACTTAGATGTCACATACTTTTGTTATATATAACATTCATTAAAAATAAAAAGATAAAATGTCACTATCACACAAAAGTGATTCCATGGGGTCCCAAAGTGGGCACAAGTCATCCCATGGTCGACAATGACACAACTAGTATCATTAGGACACATTTTGGTGTAAGTTTATGTTATTATGATATTATTTTATTACCCTTAACTACCTGATTACTAATCAATCACAATAATTAAAGATAATTACCGTCGTTACTATTCATAATGCCCAAAAACAAAATAGTATTAATTAAATAATTAGGACCTTATGATTCCAAATTTGAAATCCATTTTACCAAATTAACAACAAAGCAATTTCAATAATTAATTAAAAAATAATTCCCGTTGTCGAAAAAATAGCGGGGTTTTTAGAAACAATACATACCAAAAGTTTGCCACTTGTTTATGCACAATTCCAAAGTGAAATTAATTAAAATGACAAAAATTGGATTAAATGGTAAAAATAAATTCTAATAGAACTTTAAATCTAATTAAAAGGACAATATATCCATATAATTAAATTAGATTAAAAATAAGTTTTGAAGTAAAATGCAGTATTTTTCAGTATTTATTAAAAAATGAACATTGTCAGAAAAAATTAAAAACATTTATCCAAAGTAAATTTCAATGCCCCGATTCTAAAGAATAAGTTTATTTTTACAAATAGAGATTATAAAATTGTCAAAAGATATATTTAAAAATGGTTCTCCATCAAAAGGCTGTAAAACAATCTTTTAAAAATATTATAGAATTCTATACTTAAGATTGGATTTATTCTCATTTTAAGCCTCTAAAACACTATCTATTTCATAAATAGATATAGATATGAAAATCCATAGTTATTTACATACTTGGGATGTTATATCATTCCCCCCTTTTGAAAATTTCTTCCCCACAATTTATTTACATATCTAAAAGTGGGGGTATTTATCCCTCATTGCATTTTCAGATTCTCATGTTGCCTCTTCAATCACGTGGTTTTTTCACAAAACCTTTACTTGATGAATCACCTTATTCAATAATAAATACTCACTATGGTCAAGAATCCGGACCAGTTTTTCCTAATATGATAGGTTCTCTTCCAGCTGAACTACATCTAGACTCAAAACATGAGATGGATCTGGCTTGTACTTCCATAACATTGAAACATGAAAAACATTGTGTAACTGAGATAAAATCATAGGTTAAGCCACTCGGTATGAAACTGATCCAACTCTCTCCAGAATTTCATATGGTCCAATGAACCTTGGAATCAGCTTTCCTTTCTTACCAAATTGCAACACAGTTTTCCATGGTGAAACTTTGAGGAAGAAATGATCACCTACCTCAAAAGAGAGATCCTTTCTCCTGTTGTCCCCATAACTTTTCTGCCTACTCTGAGCAGTTCTCAGGTGTTTTTGTATCAGTTGAAATTTTTCTGCCAACTCTTCTAGAAATTTTGGTCCCAAAGATTTCCTTTCACCCACATCATCCCAAAAAGATGGAGTTCGACACTTATTCCCATATAATTCCTCAATTGGTGCCATCTGTATAATGGAATGAAAACTGTTATTATAAGAAAACTAAATCAAAGAAAGATGTTGTTTCCAACTTCCCTGATAATTCATTGAAAAAGAACATAGAATATCCACCAAATTCTGAATTGTTCATTCTGACTGCCCATCTGATTGAGGATGAAAATTTGTACTAAAATTTAATTTAGTACCCAATGAATTCTGAAAGCCATTCTAAAAGTTATAAGTAAACATGGGATCACGATCAGATACAATGGATAGGGGAACTACATGTAACCTGACTACCTATTTAAGATACAAATGATAAATTTGATCTAGGGAAAAAGTATATCGTATAGCAAGGAAATGAGCATATTTAGTCAAGCGATCAACAATAACACAGATCGCATTATTACCTTGAGGTGTCTTCCGCAACACCACAACGAAGTCCATGGTTATATTCTCTTATTTCCATTCTAGCACTGTTAATGGATGAAATATCCCTATCGGTAACTGGCGCTCTACTTTAACCTGTTGACAAGTCAAACACTTCACATTAAAATCAGCAATATCTCTTTTCATTCCATCCCACTAGTAATACTCTTGAAGATCTCAATACATCTTAGTACTGCCCGAATGAACTGAAAACGGTGAATTATGAGCTTCACATAACAACTCTCTATTCAACTGTGAATCACAAGGCACACACAATCTCTTCACAAATCTCAAAATTCAGTCATTATCAATGTTTAATTCAGGTAATATACCCTTCTGAACAAGCTCTACCTTTTTCTATAACTCACTGTCTTGCTTCTGAGCTAGCTTTATTCTTTCTGATAAAGATGATCTCACTGACACATTAAAAAAATATAAGAACTTCATACACCAACAAATTCTATTCTAAGGTTCATCAAATCATTAACCAAATGATCACATTCCAAACATAACATTGTTAATGAAGCATTACTTTTTCGACTCAAAGCATCATCCACTTTATATGATTTTCTAAGATGGTAATGAATTGTATGATCATAATACTTGATTAATTCTAGCCATCTCCTCTTTTTCATGTTCAATTATTTCTGAGTGAATATATACATTAAATTTTTTTGATCAGTATATATTTCACACATTAAACCATAAAAATGATGCCAACAAATTTTTAAAGATAAAACAACAGCAGCTAATTCCAAATCATGTATAAGGTAATTTACCTCATGAGTTTTCAACTGACGTGAAGCATAAGAAATTAAATGATCATTCTGTATTAAGATGCAACCAAGTCCTTTCAATGAAGCATCACTATAGATAACAAACTCACCATTCCTTGAAGGTAGTTCCAAAACTAGATCATTCGCCAATATTCTTATCAATTCTTGGAAACAATCATCACATTCTTTTGTCCAGATAAACTTAACACCCTTAAAAGATAGCTTAGTCATTGGACTAGATAACCATGAATTTTTTTTAACAAACCTTATGTAATAGCCTTCCAAACCAAGAAAAATACGAATCTCATTTACATTTGTGGGTCTTGGCCATTCTTCAACAACCCTTGCTTTTGTAGGATCAACAGTTTTTCAATCTTTAGAATCAATAAGACCAATGAAAAAATTTTGATACAACCTAAACTCACACTTTCTTAATTCCCCATACAATTTCATTTCATTTATGGTTTTCAAAATAACCCTTAAATGACTTTTATGTTCCAATTTACTTTTAAAAAACACCAAAATATCATCGATGAAAACTACCACAAACTTATCCAATAACTCATGGAAAATTATATGCATAAGTTCCATTAATACAAAAAATGCATTGGTTAACCCAAAAGGCATTACTACAAATTCATAATGGCCATATCATGTACAAAACGCAGTCTTCGGAATATCTGCTTCCTTTACCTTCAACTGATGGTACCCCGATCTCAGGTCAATATTTGAAAAATTCTAAGCTCCCTGGAGCTGATCAAACAAATAATCGATTTGAGGAAAATGATATTTGTTCATAATAGTGATGTTATTCAAGGCTCTATAATCAATGAAAAGTCTCATTGAACAATATTTCTTTTTATCAATTAAGACACGAGCACCCCATGGTGATGTGCTAGTTCAAATGAAACCTTTCTCTAATAAATCTTGAAATTGCTCTTTCAACTCTAAAAGTAAAATTTGAGCTATTCGATAAGGGGGTATTGAAATTGGCTTAGCATCAGGAACTAATTCAACAGTAAATTCAACATCCCGATCTGGTATTATTCCAGGAAACTCGTCAGAAAAAACATCAGGATACTCATTTACCACTGGCACATCATTAATCTGAACGGTTCCTTTGTTTTCAACAGTATGTTAAAAGTAACATTCATTTCCATATATTACTAGTTTCTCAGCCTCTTGATATGTTATCAACAGTAAGGGTACATTCATGTACAGAAAATGAAATTCTTTCTAAAAAAACTTCTTTATCTCTACAATCAATCTTAGCATGGTAAACATAGAGCCAATCCATACACATGATAACATCAAACTCTACTAGAGGTAAAACAATAAGGTTTGCAAGAAGGTTCTTTCCACAGATAAGGATATGAAGATTGTTATAAATTCTTTTTGCCTCAACATTTCCCCCAGGTGTTTTTAACACATGTTTAGGAGTCATTTCTTGTGATGGGATTCCCAATTTACTAGAAAACATTTCAGATATGTAAGAATGTGTAGACCCTAAATCAAAAAACACATTTTCATAATCTGAAAAAACAATCAAAGTACCTGATACCACTTCATTTGATGTCCCATCATCTGCTGAAGTAGATGCTAAGGATTTCACCACACCTTTCTGCTTGTAGTCTGACTACTTCCCATCATTTGATCTCTTGGTCGAAAACCCGCTTGCATAATGACCCATCTCATTGCACTTGAAATATTTCACTAACTGTAAATCAAATTTGGTATTACCATCACTCTAATATTTTTTAGTGAAATCACGAGCCTTATGTCCAATATTACAACATTGGTAGCACTTTCCAGAATTCAGAATACATTCCCCATCATGATTTTTACCACATTTATCACAAAATGAAATCTTAGTTTTCTTACCATTAGACCTTTTTGATGGATTCATCCCTTTATCCTGCCACCTCGATATCTTCTTATGTTGGATGTTATAGAACACTTGATCATCGGAAAACTCCATTTCCACCTTCTCAGCACATCGAACAAGATTTTCATAACTCTTACACTCGCGATAAGCAAAACCCCTTCAATAATTTGGTTTTAATCCTGAGTAAAAATGATTGATTTTACTATCAAGGTCTCGGATAAAATTTGGAGCATACCTTGTCAATCAATTGAAATTTTCTTCGTAAGCTTCCACTAAGTCGTCCCCTTGCCTCAATTCCCAGAATTGTTTATCCATATTAAGCCGAATATCCTTAGGAAAATATTTTTCATGAATCATACCTTTGAATTCATCCTAGTAAAGAGCATCAATCCCTTCAGTGTCCCTGCTATTTTTGACCATCGAACACCACTGATCTGCTTCTCCCTCCAAACAATAAACAACAAGACTAACCTTTTGACTGTCTGAACACCCCATGACATCAAAAATCATCTCCATTGCTTTAGTCCACCCTTAAACTAGAACAGGGTCAGATGATCCTATAAATGGTGGGGGATGTTACCTCATAAAATGTTCCACCACTGACATGTTCCTCTGTGGTTGATCTGGATGATCTCGTGCATGGATACCACCACCATTTATCGCTTGAGTCAACTACACCATTACTACAACAAAATTTTTAGTTCCAATTCTGTCCATCACAAGATGCTGATTTGGGAGGTCATTTCCTTCTACATTCCTTCCTAGCATGGCTTCCTTGTTTCCTCTCCGAAAAACCATTATGAACAATCATGTCTTAGGTGAAGCAACATGGTAATCTTCAAATTCTATATCATTTCAATTTTACTATAAAAAATATATTTGGAAAATCATTTAATAGAATTATAACTTCTAAAGTTATCTAACCCGACCTATGATACCAACTATAAGGCTCCAACCTTAAGAATTACTTAATCTTGAGTTATTACAAGAATTCACATTGAGGATCTTTTCGGGTTTAGAGTTTTAGAGAATTAGAACATAAATCATGCATTACTTTCCACATTTAAACAAGGTGTTTACATAAAAGACAATACTCACTTTTCCCATCAAAGGAATAATATTTAAAATAAAACATGGATTCTTTCTTGACACTTCCTCGACATTATCATCACATCATGTACCTTTCCCTTGACCAATGAAAAACATTTCAAAAACTTGGGATGAACATAAAATATTCAGTAAGGGATATAAAAATACATAAATAAAACCATTGTCCATGTATACATAAGAATCATTCAAAAAATACTTTACTCATAAACATA
This sequence comes from Viscum album, assembly GCA_963277665.1. Lineage (NCBI taxonomy): Eukaryota > Viridiplantae > Streptophyta > Magnoliopsida > Santalales > Viscaceae > Viscum > Viscum album. The sequence continues at coordinate 139,031,503 of OY728138.1, read as the reverse complement.
AGCACCTTAACATAACTCATGAAATAATAAGGTTTATGAATAACTCATAGAAAACATAAGACATAAATTTAACTTGAGTCATTCATAACATTATTACGTAGGGAGTAACCATCATGGTTACGTTTGGAGTACCCATCACAGTATATTCCCTAAATCTCTTCGGAGAAACCATAGCGTTTATCACCTTTGTGTTACCCAATTCATGAGAGAGATATATTAGGCTCACATTCCCTTAGTTTATCATGGAACCACCCTTCTTTATAGAAAATGTGCATGAACCATAACATAATCGTAACACATAAAACATGCATAAAGGAAACATAACATTTCCACATTTCAATCACAAGATTTCAAAAACACATTGATATAATAAAAACATTATAAAAACCATTTTCAATACAAAAATAAAAGAAAATTAAAACATGGTATTTATTTTTCATTTTTTTAAAAAAAGTTATGGCTTGTAGAGGAAGCCGAAACTCAAATAATGGTCATGATGGTGGAGAAGTTGTTGTCTCCACATACGTAACACAAAAACATTCCATTTTTTTATGTAGTAAAACAATTCGTATGAAAAGATTTCTTTTGAATAAAATTAAAAGTTAAAGGGGTTTATACACTGTATAAAAGAAGGTTGTGTATAAAACAAAATATGCCTCAATGAAAGGAGATTGAGATGAAGTTCCTTACCTTGTGTCTGACATGACTCTATCGTTATTTAATCTCCTGAATAATAAACTATAGTTAATTTATACTTTCTTAAGATATTTTTTCAAGTTAATTATTCTTTTATATAACTTATTACCATGTTATGAACATTATTCAATTATTTAAGTTAATAATAGTCATTTTGTCGATCTTTGGTACTTGAGTCAAAAATTAACTTCTTATAATTACAAGATGTTCATGTGGTAAAATATCCATTATATCCAGAATTATATTCATCATTTAGATATAATATATATCATATTTATCCAGTATATACATGAATTTATAATATTACATAACATTTAGAGGTAATAAATGAAATGCACCGTTTAAGGAGATGGTAAGTCGTACGTACGCATGAATGCTACCTTCATTTCTATTATGTATTTAATGGAGTGAAATCATAATGAAATAAAGGTATATTATAATTCCTATATAATATCATATATAATATCATTAACTCCATCCTTTATACATCCCACATATGTAATTAACGATTAAAATCACTTTGAGGGGGCGGTAGTCCCCACTTCCTGAAATGAAATTATCGCGTTTACCCATAATGAAAACCATTAAGGTATTCCATAAATGTAAAATAAATAAGAATAAGGAAAACATAAACATAATATATCTCATATATATATATTGTTACATCTTAATTTCCACCATGAAAGGTGTTAAAATAATATTGAACAATCATCGTTTCCTGAGGCAGTAATTCACCACTCACAAGAAATAGTGTGTTCTTTAACCATTAGATAGAGGTGTGTGTTATTGTAAATAAAATAATTCTCAAAAAAACATCCTAGTATATTTAAGATAATGTTTTTGTTACAATAGAAAAGAATAAAAATAGTTTATGGGGTTGGAGAAGCAAAGTAATACAAAAGAACATAAGAGAAGACATTACCTTTATATCGGGTAACTCCCCTTGGTTTGAACCAAAAGGGTTTCTTGAAGAGCTTTCTGCCTAAGGTAAGGCTTCTAGGATGAATATAGGGATGTGGAGAGATAAAATGGGCAGATTTTGGCCGAGATAATGTCTTGAGAGGTGTGGGTAAGGGGGTAGAGGTGGGGGCCTTTAATAAGAGGGAGGAGGGGCACTCTCGGATAGTCATGAAATGATACTTTATTATAAAATGAGTTTCCAATTTTAAAGGTCCCACAATGATATATTTCTAGGATAAAGTGATAAGGGTTTGATATCCACACATGAAATAGGTTTTTAAAATGTGTAAATTATAGATTTTACATTATATTTTCATTTTATTTAAATCTCTAATTAATGTGGTAATCACTGAATCATCATGGTGCCATAAATAAATTTATTATTTAACGTCTGAAAATTATAAAAAATAATACCATGATGTAGGAAATATTTTTAGATTTCCAATTACTATTTATAATCTAAGAGATGATGTATGTAGGAAAAATTGAAATCATTTTACTTAGGTGTTACATACTTTTGTTATATTTATCTTTCTTTAAAAATAAAAAGATAAAATGTCACTATCACACAAAAGTGATTCCATGGGGTCCCAAAGTTGGAACAAGGTTTCCCATGGTCTTCCATGACACAACCAGTAGCATTAGGATAAATTTGGGTCATTTTTTATTATTAAGATATTATTTTATTACCCTTAACTACCCGATTACTAATTAGTCGTGATATTTAAAGATAATTACCGTCATTACTATTCATAATGTCAAAAAACAAAACAATCTTAATTACATAATCTGGACCTTGTGATTCCAAATATGGAATCAATTTTACCAATTTCTAAACACATAAATTGTAGTAATAAATTTAAAAATAATTCCCGTTTTCAAAATAAATAGCATTATTTTTAGAAACAATATCTATCAAAAGATTGACAGTTTTTTATGCACAATTCCAAAGTGAAATTAATTACAATGACCAAAATTGAATTAAATGGTAAAAATATATATTCTAATTATACTTTTAAACCAATTAAAAATAAAATCTATCCATATAATTAAATTAGATGAAAGAGACGTTTTGAAGTAAAATGCAGTAATTTTCACTATTTATTAAAAAATGAACATTGTCAGAAAAATACCAAATATTTATTCAAAGTAAATTTCAATTCCCCAATTCTAAATAATAAGTTTATTTTAAAAAATAGAGCATAAAAAATTGTCACAAGATATATTTAAAAATGCTTCTCCATCAAAAGGTGGTAAAACAATCATTTAAAAATATTAGATAATTCTATGCTTAAGATTGGATTTATTATAATTTTGAGCCTCTAAAACACTATCTAATTCATAAATAGACACAGATATGAAAATCCATAATTCTTTACATACTTGGGATGTTACAATATGAGTAAATTATAAAATAATCACGTGTGTATAGATCATAACCAAGTTCAATATGGGTTTTGAAATTAGTAGAATCAAGCTATAACCTCGTACAGAAACAAACTCCTAAACCAACCCTCATTCCGGCAACAATTCCAAAACCCTCCACCATTTTGAAAAACTGAAATCTGATAACTATCCTTCACAGAACTAGACACACACATTACCAAGACCCTATAAAATACCATTCAAAAGAAAAAACCCTTCTTTTGAATAGCTAGAATACATGTATAATGGCGTAATAGATAAGGTTGACAAGATGGAAAACAGAGTGGCTAGTGTTTTTGAAATCTTGTCCCAAAACCCATACAAACATATATCCTAGAAAATTCCAAACCAAAAATATATTTTTAGAGTGATTCCCATAACATGTAGAAATGAAGTCAAAATACATGCATCCCATGAACCTGAAATAATACCACCAGAGTTGTGGAGAAAGAAGATGTAAATTCTGAAAATTATTTGAAAACCCACTATGAATAAGAGATGAAAGAGGAGGAGTAGAAGAATAAGACATAGAGTAAGAGACAAGAAATACCATTTCAAAGAAAACAAGGGAGAAGAAATTCTTACCCCCGAAATTTATATCATGGATGATTTAATCAATGTGATTTTAGTAAGAACCACTTCCAAAATAAATTATAGTCACCTTTCTGAAAGTGAAAATTAATACCCCACATTTTTTAATCACTCACCAAAATTAAAAACTATGTTAGTTTTTTAAATGATATATTCACCAAGAAAAGAATATGTTAATACTATTAGAGGAACATGTTGGGAATAAGTGTCTCAATAATTATCATGCCATATTTGTTACAAAATTTCAAGATCCATCGCTGTTTTCCATTCTAGGAACCATTGGTTCATTAATTTTCTCTAATGTTTTTAGTGATCTAGGTGATTCAATTAATGTATTTCCACACAATTTATGCACTTATTTTGTGTTGGTAGACTTTAATTCCAAAATATTGGTGGTCTAACTTGTAAATAGATACAAAGTTCTCCCAGTAGAAGTTTTGGAGGATATCGTGGTGAATGTAAAAGATATCTTATTTCTAAAAGAGGATTAATCACATCTTGATGAAGGATGTGATGATAGAGATATATAATCTCAAGAAGATAATATCATTTATCCTATCTCATATTCATACTTGGTTATCCCGATTCATTTTGATCAAAAAAATTGGTATTACCACTATAATGAATAAAAATAATGAATTTATCCTAGTGAGAATTCATAATAGTTGGTGAGTGTGGATTGATTTTAGCAAGTTTAATCAGGTCACTAAGAAAGATCATTTCCCCATACCATTAATTGTATAAATTCAATATATATTTAAAGGTATAAATCAGTAGTTCTTTTTGGATGTATTTTCTTGTTATTTTCATGTACCCATTTCTCCCAATGATCGATAGATCACAATCATTACAAGTCCCTTCGGTACTATTTCATATTAAAGGATGCAATTTAGATTATTTAATTCCACATGTAAATTGCATAGGTGCATGTTTTTTATTTATTATTATCAAATTAAAGATTAGATGGAGTTTTTATTAAATGATTTCATTATTTTTGGAAATTCCTTTCAACATTGTGTGAAGAATATGGAAAATGTTTTGATAAACTAAATTGAAATGAATCATGTGTTAAATTTTTAAAAGCGTCATTTCATGGTTAGGAGATGTATTTTATGTGGTCATTGCATTTTAGAAAGAGGAATTTAAGTGTATAAATAAAAAATTGAAGTGATTAATTCATTTCCATACCCAACTAATGTAAAATATATTAGATCATTTTTTCAGCGTACAAGATCATAAAAGAGGTTTATCAGATATTTCATAATGATTTATCACCCTCTCTCTAGATTGACTTTTAAATATGAATATTTTCATTTCAAGGGTTTGTGTAGGGAATAATTTGATGAGTTAAAGAGAATATTGATTACACAACATGTGATACAACCACTATGTTGGAGGAACCATTCGAGATACTTTGTGATGCTTCCAACTTTTTAGCTGATGTAGTCCATTCTCAGTGAAATGAGGGCAGGCCAGAAGTCATTTACTATTCCTATAGAATATTATATGTGTCATAATTAAATTAAACAACCACAAAAAAAAATTATATAGATTTATATACTATAGAAATGTTTAGATAATATCTTCCTGGAACTAAAGTCACATTGTTTTTTGATCATGAAAATCTTAGGTACATTATGAAGAAGGATGAATCTAAACTAAAGCTAGTGAGATCGTTGTTACATATACAATGGTTCAATATAGAACTCAAAGATAACAATGGATCTGGTAACCACATGTCTGATCATATAAGTAGATAAAAAAACACATTTGAAGCAGAAATACCATAGAAGGAGCCCCAAAATTAACACCTTCAAATAGAGTGATGGTAATTGATTCAAAGATAAGTTCCTTGGTATGATAAAATTGTAAATTATCCAGTAACATATGATGTCCCATCTCATTTCATTTCCCAGTATATTCAAAAACTGAAATCTTATTGTGTATATTACATTTGGGATGATCTATTTCATTAGAATATTTCTAATTTCTATGGGATAACAACATGTTTTCCTTATATTGAAATTGGTTAGTTCTTTGTTTTTCGCCACACTTTAGCTTGTGGAAGCCACATTAGACCCGAAATTATAGCATTTATGGTTTTAGAAACTGGACTTTGTTGCCCCACCATTTTTAAATATACTCATGTATTTTAAAAAATGTGTCAAAATGTTTATTTTTTAGAATAATTACAATGATACAAGTAATTTCTCCAATAGACACATAACATTTGTGAGATTTTTGAAGTATTGAGGATCGATTTTATAGGACCATTACCAATTTAATTTTTAAATTATTACATCTTTCTTGCAGTTGATTATGTTTCCAAATGGGTGCTATAAAAATCCACCATGATGGATGATGCTAATGTTGTTTATGATTCTGTATGGGATAATATATTTTATAGGTTTGGTGTTCCTAGAGCCATAATTAGTGATCATGGAACTCAAATCATCAATTGTATAATTTAGTCTTTAGTGAATATGTATTGGGTTCATCATAAAATATCATCTCCCTATCATCCATAAACTAATGGTTAAGATAATGTTTCTAGTAGGGAAATAAATAAAATTAGAAAACATAGTCTGATCAAATAGGAAGGATTGTAGGAATACATTGTAAGAAATATTTTGGGACTAAATGAAATCCTATAAAACACTGGTTGGAATGAGTATATATAGGCTAATTAATGGAAAATGGTGTCGTCTTCTAGTAGAATTTGAGAATAAAGTGTATTAGGCTTTTAAGAAGATGCATTTAGATCTTAAAAGTATTTGGAAAGTGAAAAGATTTCCATTTAAGTATTTTGGTGCAATTATATGGTATTATTTTGACAATTATAGAGTTTACAAAGAGAAAAAAAAGTAAGGCTCATGAAAAGATGATCCAACCAAAAACCTTACTCCCTAGAAACAAAGTTTTGTTGTTGACCTCAATACTAAAGATGATTCTATGTAAACATTTTTCCATTGGGGAATATATCTTTATAGTGAATCATGCATATCCTATTTATGTTTTATTTATTGTGAATGGTATAGAGAGGGAGAAATTCACTATCAATGGACTAAGCTTGATGAAATTCCATGAGACCATTCCATCATATCAAGGGGAGGAGATCACACTCCTCCAACTTATTTATCAATAAAACCCATCAATTCATATCTACCCTTTACAATTTCTTTATTATTATGATGTAATTTCAAATATTCTCACATAGAATTCAATTGTATGAATTTAAGACACTTCATCATTTATATGTGGGGAAGGAACCATTGTAGTTTTGGATTACCATTTTTTGTGTTTCTATTTTTTTAAAAGTATGTTTTTTAAATTATTTTGTTTTTATTTTATAGTTAATGTGTTATTTTCAATATTTTGAGATAAAATAAATGCCATTTCTATTTGAAACCCCCATTTTAATGATTTAACCAATTTATTCAATGTAAATAATATTAAATGAATGATAAAAAATAATTTATTTCAAATGTAAATATTTGTAAATATTAAGAAAAGTATTATGACTTTTGAATATCATGTGATATTTCACTGTCTCAATCTTTGTAATAATTTTTTTTAAGTCATAAAAACCATTTCTCTATATTTATTTCATTCACATCACTTTTGATATAACCGAACCATTTTTTTATAAGAATAGTTTTTTTATTCCCTTTCAAAACATGAGGGTTTGATGTAATTATATTTTAAATGATTATGATATTTAATTAGTTTAATCACCATTTTCAAGAGATTAAATTTCACTCATTCCTTCCATGTGAATTTAATCCTTTCATCCCATATAATTAATAAAAAATCTCTTATCGTAGCCACATTATATTCCAATTTCATCTATATAACATGATATTGATGTGAAATTCTATGATCTACTTGAACTTAAGTGTGGGAAAAGATATCTTGTATTGTGCTAACTCATTTGGGGAAAATTTTTGTCAGAAATCAATTGGTTAAGAGATAATTTTTATACTAAAATAATTTTTTTGAAATATTTTCGCATCTAGAGCGTTCATGATAAGCAATGTTATGACTTTATGGATCGTCTAATGGAGAAAGAAAGTCATTTATATATGGAGTTTTCAATAATGTCAAAGAAGATTGAAATATTTTCAGTATAAATGATGAATGATGTGCAATTTAGTTTTATTTTCATGATAATAGAGCTGATTTTATTTTATAGGTTATGAGGTGGATAAAATCCTTTATTTAAAATTTGAATCATTCATTTTTTATTTAAAATGAGACAATATGATCTCAAATATCTCATAATATTCAACATCTTAATCCTTTTAAATAACATCCATAGAACAAACTTGAAAATTACTCATGATAAACACATGTACTTGACTATCATGGTGTGGAGAATCTAAATTTTACTATTCCTAAGGTGGCTCATTCATGGGTTTTGATAAGAAAATCCTTTTTGAAAATTTTCATTTGTGTGATAAGAGAATGTTCATGTGAAGTAAGTGTCTTGTGTGTATGGGAGTATACATGATGAGAAGAAATATCGAATTTTCTATTTAGATATCTTTAAAAAAAATTATGAAGCATGATATATTTTGTTTCTTGGTGTGGAATTTGTGGATCTCAGGAGCATGTGTTTTGAATTTTCATTGCATTGATTTTGATTCTTTCTTATCTAATATTCCAAGTTATATGGGTGATTGAATTGATATATTTAATATTTAAATTATTTTTAATGTTTTTCAATGATTTATCCCACTATAATTAATAAATGTGATCTTATTTTCATCAATTTTTTTATATTTGTTTAATTTCTGGATAAATATTGAAAATTTTTTAATTCTACAAATTTAATAGTTTTATATATATTTTGTATTTAGAGAATATCCTTTAAAAATTTTATCCAAATGGGGTAATTCAATTTTTAAGGATTTCAACGATCATAATATTCCCAATTTAATTCTATACAAATATCCAATTTGAATCACATAACCCAAGATAAATCAATTGATTATATAATGTTTTTGGAAGATGGAATAAGATCCACCTCATTAATGGAGGAATATATCATCCTAGAGTCATCTAAATGAAGTAATTCTAGATGTATATAATATAGAAATCCCATACTCATGTCCACATTATGTTTTATATAAAAATTCACTTATTAAATAATCTATTTAATGAAAAAAAAAATTAGAGAATTGAGAAGTATGCACTGATAGAAAAAGTAATATTTTGTAATTTGAGTTTAACTTTTTGTACACATATCCAAATAAGTTTATATTTTTTGGGCACATGAAAAAGATATATCGGAATAACATTTATAAATAAAACATCCAATTATTTGGATATTTACTATATAAATTGTTCTGAAAACTTTTGGTCAAATTAATCTGGAGGGAAATTATTACACCTTTAAAAAATATATATATATTTATATATATATATATATGAGTGTCCACATCCATTAAAAGGAGATGAAGTAGGTCAAATTTGGGTTAATCTAGAGAACGTGAGACAAGGACAATTTTTTTCTCTTTTCTATTTTGTTAGTTTTGTAATTCTCTCTTATTCCCCTTTCAACTATCTTACCCTCCACATGGCGGGATAAAACCATTGAGTGATCACGAGAGGGAGAGTTTAACTTTTATAATTTGAGTACTTATATGATAATTTAAAACAATATTTTTATATTAAATAATTTCAATTTTGAGTGATGTACGATTAATTGAATTCAATTTTATTTTGGGTTTTAGTTTTTTTCATTTTTTATATCTTTGGTAGAAGATCTCAAAACTCATTATTCCTAATGGAATTTGTCTCGATCAAGTAGATTGTGTTAGGTGGTGAGTTTCAAGATATTGTTGTAATGTGTGTTAATTATGTTAACATTTTATGGATTTATAATGAAAAAAATTATCGATCATGATATACAGTATTTATTTTGGAATGGTTTGTGAATTTTAATACCCATAAGAGTGGTTTCCATTTCGCTTATCAATAAATTTTCTTTGATAACTTGATTGAGGAGGCCTCCACATGTAATTAAATATCTTGAGATGTGGAATGTTCATTAAAACAATTATAACTTTAAAAATGGTGATTCTAACCTATCCCCACCATCCTCTTCATCCACTTGTGTTCATAAATATTTTTTACATTATATTATTTATATTAAACACAAACAATTTGAAAAACATAACATACTAATTTCAATAATTTGAGGAAAAATCATGATTGTTGTGAACTCCTATCAAGATACAAAAAATTATACATAAATTACTAAAAAAATTTAACAGTGGAAATTTTTTTTGTCAACCCCCACAATGAAAATGTGTTACTATTGTCAAAAAATATTTACAATTTTGGTTATTTGGGAGCGCATATTTTTGATATGTACTAGAAAATAATGTATGATGAATTATTATATATGTATTTTAGGTTTGTATTATCTTATAATATTCCTTCCAATGAAATATAATACATATTTAATAAAAATAAAAATAAATTCAATATAGATGAGTTATCCATAGAAATAAATATTTTGTGACTATCCAATAGTCAAAGAACACAAACATTTTAAAAAAATTAATATATATACAAAAGACTCTAAAAATATCATTGTATTTACTTTCCTTAAATATGTTTCATCAAATTTATTGATAATTCCATCAATTTTAAAAAATAATTTTACCTTACTTGATCAAATAATTCCTTGTTTTATTATCCACTCTTGAAATTATAATTATTTTTCTTATCATATTCTCAGATGAATTTTTTCCAGTATTTATATGTTATTAATTAATAAATTGGTTGTTTTCTCTACATATTCATTATAATAAAAAGAATACACTCAATCTACAACTTTACTCTCTCATACTAAAATTTATTTCATTTTTTATTAAAATTTCACTGAATATTTTAATTTAATTTGAAAATATTTATTTTTAATATAATTTAACGTTAAAATTTTTCCTAAATTTTTGGATTTTATTTGATCTTATAAGACCCAAATTAGGTATAATGATATTTTACCATATCTCTTATTACCAAAAAAAACCTGACCAATCTAATTATGTAAATCTAATTATATCATTTTTAAATTACATAATATCATAATTAATCTATCAGTGAAATAAAAAAGAATATCTGTATAAATCATTATTATTTTAATTATAACATATCATAAAATTAAAAATACAACAACCTTCATATTATTATGTCTCAAATAAAATATTATTTTAAAAAATTCTTCACTTTATAAAAAAAATTATTTTTATGTAAACCTAAATATATGAATTCTCATTATTTATTTTAAAATATTAAATATTTTATGATCAATAAAATTTTTCAATCAAAAAATAAAAAATATATCATTCTGAAAAATCATATCATTTTATAATGAAAATTATTTATAGATTAAAAAACATAAAAAATATTGTTTTAATTAAATTATAACAATAGTAATCTAAATTTCAACATTAAATATTTAATAAAATATTACATTTTTGTTTAAATTCAATTTCCATTTCATAAAATTCTTACTAAAATTATAACAATTATAAAAAACTAATTAATTCCAAAATTCTCCATTGGTAGATACCCTAAATGGTGGAGAATAAGGTTAGACCAAATTTTAAATATATGAATAACTCTCTCTATTAGACATTCGTTATCAAAAGTCCTCTTAACCTAATGATAATATTGGTCTTATTTAATCATTTCATGTGATGATGATCCGATTAATAAACCCATTATACATTCATTTGAATAAATTTCACATTAACATTTATCCTTCTAATATTTTTATATCTAATTAAATATTGTAAAAACTTGAACACAAAATACATACATTTTACATGGTTCATTCATACTAAACTATAACCTAGGATAACCCCACCAATAGTGTATTGTTATACTAGTTTCCACTAATGTTGTCTTATTCGTACGAGTAAGAAACGTTAATAAATTATAATTGCCACTATCTTTATAATGATTCTATGGATGTAAAACTACAATAAAATGATAAATAAAATTTTCCACAAGTATTAAGATTCATCACTTTAATTGATAAAAAATAGAAATTAAATTTTACTAATATAAACCTAATACCGTAATTTTTACACTATTTATTATTATGTTCACATTTATCTCCTCATGATTACCAATTCTTTATAGTTACTATGTTACCCTTAAAATGAAATGAATATAAAATGAATATAATATATCCTAAAAATCCTCTATCAAATATTACCAACTTTAATTTTTGTCCAACTATGTCATGTATACTCTGCAATTTTCATTATATCTCTTGTATAACTATACATTATTTTTTATTATTCCATATTAAATATGTCAATTATCGTGAAAAACATTATTTTTCAGTCATATATTAAAATTATAATTTTTCTTAATCAGTGCGATTCCACACAAAAAATACATAAGAACCTGGTATTTGATATCATGCATGTCTTGCGACAACAAGTTCATAATGAAATATAATATCTGTATACATTGAAATATATTTACTATTAAAAAAATTATATATATTCTAATACATGAAACCCCGAGTATGCTTGAAATGGATTGATAAATGGGTTATCATACATCCAATTCAACAGTGAACTTCCTCTTTTACTTGTGTTACACGCAAACGCGGCCTTCTTCAATGGCTTGCACTATATGAAATACTGATTCTTATCAACAAACAATCAATAATTAAAACATTCTTATTTAAGATAATTAGATATAAACTATCTATTATGAATAGAGTAAACTAAATTATGAAAATTTATTGTTTATACAACTAAATAATTGGTTACAAATAAATTTGAAATGAATATTATGAACCAATTGAATATTAAAAGCATATTTATATAAAAAACTATTTTTTATGCTCATGAAGCTATTTTACCATAATAAATAAAAGTAATTAAAATTAGTTAATTATTTTAATGGAATATATATTTTATATATTCAATAAAATATTTTTTATATTCAGCAATTATATTTGGAAATCATAATATAAGAGAAAACACAACATTTCATATAAAAGCCTATATTTTTATAAGGGCAATTTTACCACATTTTAATGGAAAACCAATTTTAAATATTAATTTTGAAACTCATATAAATTAAATATAATTAAAAAAGTTATTTCTGAATTCATAATTTCATATTTATATTAGGATGAATTTTTTTTCTCCATGAAACATCATTTTTTAGGTAATAGTGAAAAATATTGTGTTTTAGTTAAAAACTGCATTTTCATTCAAATAATTATTAATGATATATTATATTATAAATTTATTTTAATATAAAATTTGGTCAATTATTCATATATTAATATTATTTTGTTCATTTTAATCAGTATAACAGTAAATTGATTATAAAAATTACAATCTTTTGAACATTTTTCTTTTAATCGCAGTTAATCCACATGTCTCTGATATTAGCATTATTCCTAATTTTTTCTCTTCTATGATTCTAATTTTAAAAATCTAGAATAAAAATATTTAATAAATAAAATATTTTTGATCTAATAATTTATTATTAATTTTTGACAAAAAATGATTAGTGAAAGTGATTAAAAATAAATAAAGTGATTAAGGTGTAATTGGGCTTAAAATGGACTAAAACCCAATGTTTAATGTCCCAAATGAACTAGCCACTTGTCCAAAACTCATTGGATGGAAATATTTCCTCTAATAACAATCCATACATATTTTTTGAGGTTTTTTATGACTTTTATTAGGTAAGAACATACACACACCTAACTTCTTTATAAGAATAAAAAATGAGTCCTTTTACTTCCCTATAAACGGCCACCACCTCTACCAATTACTCACACCTCTCAAAGATATTATGATCATAAAATACCTGCCCAAATAGTTTCTCTTAATTTTTATCTAGGACATAGATGCATCCATTTGGGTAGACACCATTCGAACAAATTCTTTTTGTTCAAACCAAAAGAAGTTACATGTTTAAAAGGTAATGTCTTTTCTCAATATCCCTAGTTTCATTTATATTATCCAACCCCTAAAATACCATTATTATGTTCTTGTGTAATAAAACCCGTATAATGAATTTACTATGATGTATTTATGTCTACATTTAGACCTACAGATACACACACCTCTCTTTAAAGGGAACCAAACACACTGTTTTTGTGAGTGGCGAATTACATCCTCATGAAACGATGATTGTTCAATTATCCATTAACACCTCTTATGGTGGAAATTATGAGTCAATATATATATATATTAATTATAATAATTTTAACTTAGGTAACTTTAATTTATAACATTCATTTATCTTTCCATGTTATGTAAATATGATAATCTCGTTTGAGGAAGTTTGGACTAACGCCCCCTTAATGCGATGGGATGCATTCGCATTAAACAAGGATTGTATATATTAATAGAAATAATTAAATATATGAGACATAAAAAACAATATTATATTCATGACATATTTACCTCTTGAATATATATATATATATATCATATTCCTTATTACCCATTCACACACATTAAAAGAGATAACGTTTTTCGTGTACGTGTCAACTAATGCTTCCTTGACCTGATTTCAAATTTTTTTACATTAGATAATTATATATATAAGTTTTAAGATTAAATAATATGATCATTATTATATTATTACCATTTTTGAAGGATTTTAGTTACACACCTTCTTTCTACAATGATCATTTAAAAAGGGGGATGTTACTCATGTGTACGTACGACCTACCGTCTCCATGATTGTAGCATATTCTCATTTTCATAACCATATTTAATGATTTATTTTAAAAATATAATTTAATTAAAAATATTATAATTTTTTCAAGTTTATTATTCTATAAATATTTTATAATTAACCCTATAATCATAATTGAACAACAATAATTGTTTTGACACATAAAATGAAATTCCTCAAAAACACCCGATGTAAACGTAATTATTTGAAATGTTGTAAAAGATATAGTAATAAGTGAAAAAAAAGTAATTATAAACATGAAGAAAGTTCTGAGGTATTTTTAAAATTTACATAAGTTTATTATATAGTAATTTAAAGGATGTTCAACTGAACGGAAATATATGGTAAGGGATTCTTTTTCCTTTTCATTGAGAGAGGAATAATTAATTATTATACACCTAATTTCTTATATAAGATTCAATTAATGATACATTTACAAATAATATAATGATATATATTATCTTATTGGTGTTTAATTTTTTTATTGTTTTATTATTACCTTTTGGTTTTTCAATTCATTTGTTACTACAATTGTATGGATTTTCATCTCACATTGTATATAAGTGAGATTAATGTCATACTCACTGCTTACTTATTTTCTGTTCAATAAATACTAGCTATTTTGATAAATTATTCCATGAATCCTATTATTCTAATGATATTATAAGATTCATTTAATTTCATACCTTTCTGGTGACTGCGATTTAAATGTTCCAAAGTGATATGGGACACTTTGGCTTGTTTAAAGAGTATTCTCTTAAAGAATGTTCTTAATATCACTTCCTTTTGTGATTGATAACTTTCCCTTCAATAAAAAACATTATTGTAACTAGTTTTTGTTGAAAATTTAATTGAATATATATACCCTCAAATAATGTATATTGGTATTGCCTAAACCGTATACCATTATTCATACATTTATTACTTTTAAAATTATCTTTTAATTAGAGACTTAATAATAAATCCATATTTCTCATTCAATACAGTTATTTGATAAAGAAGAATAGTTTTGTTGTTATTCAATATGAAGAATTATTTGGACTGGCAATGATGGGTCGATCCCAGACATTATATAGCTCCTTGATGTATAGATTGGTTCTCATGAGAACAATAACTATGAAATGGGTTTTCTACCCTTATTTTTAAACCTCCTTGTGAAAGGACTTGACATTAATAGGTTTCAATTGGCCTGAGACATGATTTCCATAAAGAAATAAATTTACCTATAGTAGCATTAGTTATTATTCATCCATGATATTTTCCGTCGACATATTATTCGATACATTTCATTTCAATTCATTGATTAGTGGAATGTGTTCTCGTTTCATACCATGCCATCATTTAGTTAATTGATAACATGGAATATATTTTTAGTTATTTACCTTTCCATAATTGCAATTCTCATTGATTCATTATTTTATTTGCTACATTTTTTCCATTACTGAGAATTTGAGTTCACCCTTATCATGTTTCTTTACACATGAATCCAAGAAAGGTATTATTATGTAAATGAAGGTATATACAAGATATATTATAGTTATACTTATGTTTTTTATTTTTAATATGAAAAAATATGTTCTAATTAGTGTAACCATTTTTAATGCAATAATAATTTATGAATCATGTTTACTAAGACTACTAAACAGATCAGTCCTTAGGGGTTTGATTACTTGTAATTATGATAATGTATTAATTAGAATACACCATCTCTAGTATATATGGGGTTGGGTGGCTATAGTTGGTATCAGATGATGTTTATTAGAAACTATGGGAACTATATTTAGGAATATCTAGATTAGAAAACATAATCCTATTGTAGACTTTGAATATGTATAGATGAAACCCTTTTAATTTTGGTAAAGTATAGATTATGTGGGTCTTTCTAAAGATTCATACATGTATATATAATACAATTGGTTGTGGTTCTAGAAAATATGTAAGTAGGAGTAACAACTCTTACATGGCATTCTAGGCTCGACTTACGATAACCTGGTACACGAAAATAGGCCTTACAATGCACCTTGATTAACACAGTATGGGGGATATGCTTAAGATAATCAATGATTTCATTAAAAACAATTATGAATATTTTTAATGGATTTTGAAAATTAATAATAAAAGTTAAAAATTCCTTTATTTATATTAAAAAATAACGTTTCAGGATTTAGACATCATACAGATAATTATACACTTTTCTCACTACGATTATTGTTTCTCACACAATTCTTTCTGATTTTATTCATTGGCCGAATCCTGAATCATTCAAGATAAAATGGAATGTTATATAAGAGGTGTTGAAATTGAGGAAACAAGTGATGTGTCTATGGGAGTGAAGGATATCATGGTTATGCTAAATAAGTTTTCTTGAAATCTAATTAATAAGATATACCTTTACCAACTCTCGATCGCACCCAAGAGGAGAAGGATGGGGAATGATAAGAGTTTGAGTGGCGGAGACCATATAGAAATGAAATCTTATCCTTTGACATGTGAGATCTGTGGAAGGAGACATCCAAAAAAGTGTTTAAATGGAAAAATTAAATGAATTATGTGTGGGAAAGAAAGACATAGAGCAAAGGATTGTCGAGGAAAAAGTAATATTATGATGGAAGTAAATGATTCTCATCCTAAGATATTCTTTTTTCATAAATATGGGGAACTAAGACATTACCCATCTAAATTACCTCTCCTGGAGGATAAACTCAAGAACATGGAAGGATCTATGTGCAAATATGTGGATGATGTATTTATATATTTTGGTCTTATTGAAAACCATAGTTAAAATTCTATTTAGTTATTAACCTAATTTCAAGGGTTTCCATCACATATATTTTTTGAAATTATATTAATATTGTTTTAGGAAAGAACAACATATATGTTGGGTGACAAAAAATCAAATATATCATAGTTGTGGATCTAAAACCCATGACCTAAAGACGATAAGTGTTTCACACAAACCACTGACTTACACAATGTAGTGGTTAATTTTCATGGTTTTTAGTAAAAAAAATTAACGAATAATTATTACTGATGAACTAGTAGTAACACTTTTGGGTATTATAAATTAATATACTAACCCTATTCATTTAGAGTGATATTTAATGATAAATAGTGTGAAATTTCACCCTTTTTAGGCCTTAAAATCCCTTAAATGTTTTTTTAGTGCTTTAGGCATTAAAAAATTTATTATTGGTAATTAATTTTTGGGATTAAATTGATGAATTATAATTTGATCAATGTAATACAAAAAGTTAGTATTATTAATATTATATTAATAACTATCATTTAAGAAAAAAATGTATAATATTTTTTAGTAAAATAATTACCCAACATTAGTAAGATTACTTAGGAATAATTTTTTCCCTAATAAGTAAATATCTATTTAACTTATGGACTTTTAAATCATCAAATATTTATGGCTTTGAGGCCCTCAACATTCTATTAATCATTCACTTTTTTTATTTGATGACCTCATTAAATACTTATAAATATTTATGAGTTTTCCTCCAACTATGTATATCTACATGCTGGTAATATTCTCCTACATAGAGACCTAGTTACTTGATATTCCATGTTACCTTTTTACTTTTAGTTCTCTTTTTTATAGAAGATTACAAATAAACCATTCTCACGATGTGGTATTTCAAACATAGGAACTATCAAACAATCTATCACCATGATATATTTTAAATTTTGAGAAAGAAATTTAAATTAGGTGGAGAGAATGTGATGCCCCAAAAAATTAAGGTAAGAAACAGCTATTTGATTGTAACATCCCAGGTAAATAATAAATAAAACATTTTCATATTTATTAATATTTATGAATTAAATATTAATTTTACTTTAAAGCGGTTTCTATGTGAAGTGCCCAGATCAGTGTGAATCACTGAGAGGGGGAGGGGGTGAATCAGTGATCCTTTAAAACTTTTTACTAATTGATTCTTAATCAATTAAACGTCTATGGCTTGTTAAGGCCTCGATCCACTCTTCTTGTATCTCTCAACCTTTCCCGGATAATGCAGTAATGAAAAGGCACAGGACACAAGGATTTACAAGGTTCAGCACCAAAGGCCTACATCCTTTCCATGCTCTCCCAGCATGGATTCTCCCATTATAACTTGTTAGAATTACAATGGTCGATACAGCTTCCCACTGTATCTCTCCTGAGTCCCACAGGAGGGTCTTTATACTGCTTCACACAGTGTTACCAGAGTCCCACTGGCCTGCTCCAGAATCCCACTGGAGACTTCTTCTCCCTGAGTCACACAGGGTCTTCTCTTGGCTCCTCGAGTCTCACGAGTAGCTCTTCTTCACTTTAAGCTTCTTCAAGTATCTTCAGCAGCCTGGGATAAAGACTGCTGGCCTTGCTCTGTACCTCTGATCACTTGAGTTGATCAGGTCTTCTCGTCTTGCTCAGGATTTATCTCCTTCTTCTAAGGATGACCTGGCCTCTCTCCAACTACTGAATACTTAGACAACTGATATCTTTAACTTCAGTCTGGTCCAGTCTCACATCAAATCAACTTCATGCACTATGTGCATGGCCTTCTCAAATCTCTTCAAGATCTTCAAGTCTTGGACTCCTCAGATGCACACCACTAATTTAGCACTGTTCACGTGTGCACGTGCATGCATGCATGCATGCACTCCCCTTCTTCTCTTCTTGGTGCAGTAAACCCTTAGAGGGTGTAATTCTTTTCAGCACACACCTACTTCTCAAACTTCACACACTTTATCCAATTTGTTTACACACTTAGAGTGTGTTCTACTTTAGTGTGGGTCACTCCTTATTTCTTCTAAGTGTATACACACTTCTTAGTGCACACACTTAGGTTCGGCCAGCTTGTCTCTTTACACACACTTGTTTCATTTTGCACACACATGAGACTTGGGCTATTCTCCTCTTCTTGTTGCACACACACACTTTAGTGTTATTTTCGTTTGTTCTTCAAAGTGTGCACAAACAAGGCTACGGCCTTTTGTTGCTTCGCACATAAACCACCCGTAGGTGTGTCTTTGGCCTTCACTCCACTTCTTGCACACACACGGCCTCGGGTCCTCTTCTGTTTTTGCACACACCCAAGTTGTGGTGGCCTTCTTGTTTCACACACAACCCGAACCCCTACTGCCTTAAGCAAGCCGTGCAAGAGGGTGCGGCCAATTCTTCTTCTCCCACTACCGCATAGGTCTTCAAGATGCACAAGGGCATGCAAGGTGCGGCATATCTTCACTTCTTGTCCGCGCAAGCACAAGGCACAAGGATCACTTGGCCGCGCAAGTGAAACCTCCTCGGGTGCAAGGGGCAGCCGCGCAAGGCTCAAGTGTGCAAGGGTGCAACACTGCCGCGGGCTCCTTCCTCCTGCCACGCAAGTGTGCGGGCAGAAAGGGTGGCAAGAGACTCGAGCGCGCAAGTATGCGGCTCGACTCCTTCCTGACGCGCAAGGGGTGCGCGCAGGGGACTCCCCTTCACTTCTTTCGCGCAAGGGATGTGCAAAAGGAACCTCAACCGGGCTTTACTGCCGCGCAGGGGGCGCGCAGCTCAGTTCTTCGCAAGGCACAAGAGCTCTCACGGGACTTCTCAAAATTTCAGCGCATCAGCAGCTTAATGAGAGCCTCGGCCTCTCTTTTTATAGGCAGAGAATCGCCTCAAATCTTCCGCGTGGGATAACTTCAATCCCGAAGATTTCGGATCTTTTAAATCTTTAAACGATCCACAAATCCCGTTTTTATTCTCTGTTTCACGCGGGATCCATTTATTTTTTTTGTTTCTCTACGTGCATGCGACTCATAACGCATGCACAGCCTTCGGTTTAGGCTCATCCCATGCAAAAACACCAACCACGTGGCCTCGGAAGCTTCGTTTGCCTCGGCCTCATTCGAAATTCTCCATACATTGCATGCACACCATTTTTTATGCATGGCCGTGTTCGGTGTGGAGAGACGAGCTCAATGGAGGTCTTAGATCCTTTAGAGGAGGCCGGGAACTCAAAAACTGGTGCTCGGAGGGCTCTGGTTCAGCGGCTGCTCGCGGGTGGCTTCGGCTCGAGCTCGAGGTGGAAGACGAGCCACGGCCATTGGATCAGGCGTTTGAATATCCTCGGACGGCCTGGATCAGATCGCCTCGCCGCGGATCAGATGTGCGGCCGAGATCTGGCGCACGATCGATCGTGCGGCCAGGATCGCTCCCGCGGAAAAAATCCGCGTCCCACATCGAAACGGCGGCCATTTTTCATACGGTTTATCAAACACCGCGTGCCGTCCTCAGTTCAATTGAACTTCTCCCCTCCCGGTGCCGCCCCGCACCGGGTTCTCTCTGCGGGCGCGCTCTGCGCCCACTCTCGCCTCTGCGGGCGCGCACCTAGCGCCCACTATGCATCCTCCGGGTGAGCGGGTTTCACCACCGCGTGCCCTCGGGGGCTTATACACGGCCCCCTGCTGCTCGAGCTGGCCACATGGGATCCCCCCTTGGACGTGGCGCCTTAGGCCCACATGTGCCTTGGGGGTTGAACCCTTAAGGCTGGCTTGAGATGGCTAATTTTTTGCAAGTAAATAGAACAAGGACTTTGTTAAAAACAAAGTAACCAAGTTCAAATGCCATTCCTTCTTCTAAGCCAAATGCCACTTCAAATTATTCTTCTTCTTCTCCATTTCTTCCATTTCTTCATTTATTCTTCATAAGAATTCTTCCAATCTCCTCAACATATATTCATTACTTAGGAGGGAAATTCTTGGAGGTACTTCTTCTTCAACCGAACTCCTGAATCACTTAATTCTTCAATGTTCTTCAATGATCCAATTAGAGGTCAAGTTGGATCATCTTCATGTTCACATGCACTAACTGATAGTGCATGGACTTCATTAATGCACATCATCCACTTAGTAGTTGTGGATGGAACTCCTTTCAACTCCTCATGCATTGTGAAGACAATGCATGGTCTTCAATCAATGTTGTGACTTTGTATCATCAGGATACAAGTTCTATGAACTTAAAGAGCAGCTCAGCAATCGTCAGATTTTCATGGAGAATGTTTCAACCATATTCTCCAATGCCACTTAGTGAATCTCCTAAGTGACATTCCTCTAAGTTCCATGGCCATTCTCCATTCTTTACCAACACCATCACAACCTTTGTTATTCACATCTTGACATTCCTTGACTTCCATTCATTCCAAGACAACTTCATGCCTCATTGACAACAAATGCAACACAATGCACTTCAATCTCCCCCTTTGTATTTGTTGTCAATAAACCACTTCAGCACATATGAATGGGTCAATATGTGTGCCAATATTTTCTCCCCCTTATTGTCAATCAAATGAAAAGGTGTGGTGTGGTTCTCTTCCAGAAATATCTTCCTCCCATTGAAAAGTATCTTCTTGAAAAACACTAGGAGAGGGATGATGTCACATGTTCTCTTTAGCAAAGAACCTTTAGTAAATCAGTTCTAAGTCTACTTGGGCTAACCCGGTGTAGAAAACAAGAGTGATATGACCAAGGAATTCAAAGCTGTCCAAAATTCTCTACACATGTGAGATCATGCTTAGGGGTTTGAAATTTTTCAGATATAACAATGAATTGCTAAATCCTGCACAACTTCACAAAACTCATTAGAAAGTTCAGGTGCAAAGATAAAGCTCCCCCTTTCAACCATTTTTCTTCAATCAATAATCCCCCTTAATTGTCATGATGAATACAATTAAGAAACAAGGGATGAAAGTATGATTGGAATACCTTCACTTTTCTCAAGATGATATTAAATCCCAAAATATCATCTTCTCCAGATTGGCTCCCCCTCAAGAGGTGCACTAAATTCTTTCCAAACCATCCTCCAGTTGAGAATGATCATCATCTTCAATTCCCTGCAATGTTAGCACATGTATATACCAAGAGTATAAGGGAATAAGATGGAACCTCCTTGGTTCATCAATGTGAACAACAAGGTTGAGAAGATTCTCTCAACCGAGATGTCCCATTTTCACCAGTCTTCACACTTGCACATTTGATCTTCATTGATGTTTGTACTTGTGTGGATCTAAACCCATCTTCATGTGAAATCTTCTTTTTCCCTTTTGCTTTAGCAGTTGCCAGAGCTTCATCTTCAGCTCTTTGCAGTTCTCTGGCAAGTTGCAACTGATTCGGCCATATGACTAGTAAATCACTTGGAAGAGTGGCCTCAGTTTTGGAAATTCCACATGGTTCTTTTGATGCTGTTAAGCTACCTTTCTTAGGCAACTTATTTTCAATCAATCCCTTCTTCTTCTTCTGGATTGATTGTCTGTTTGAGTCCAGTTGGCTTCTATTGCATTTCATGGCTTCTTTACAAAGATCCATGGTATGACCTTTCTTTCCACAGTAGAAGCACTTCTTGGTGGTCCTTCTGGATGCATCACCCTTCTTGGACTCAGACTCCAAGGACTTCTCTTCATTTCTCAAACACTTCTTGGGATCATTTTCTACTTTCTTCTTGCTTCCCAAGGAATCTCTCTTAGCCAGGTTCTGTGATCTTTTCTTCTTTTGAGCTCTGGATACAGTTGGAGATTGACATGTATCTATTTGACCACTTTTGCAATCATCCCAGATGTTGTCAAGTAATCCAAATCTATTAGCAGTAAACAGATGTCTCTGGACCTGTGGATGCTGCTTCTTTTCTTCTGGCTTGCTCCCCCTAGGCATGGGCTTCCTCTGTGCTTTGGCATTCAGTGGATTGTACCAACAATCCTTTGCACAATGCCCATACTTATTACAACACCAGCATTGACCCACAAATCTTGACCTCTTGAGTCCTTCTGATTGTTGGGTACTTTTCTTGAATTGTTGTGCTACTTCAGGAGAGCATTCTTTCTTCACTGTCTTCATCCATACTTGTTTGGATTCATTCTTCCATCCTGCACTTTTAGTAGAAACACTATTAGAAGTATCAGTACAAGATGGGATGGATGGTACCTTCCTTTTAGAAGATGTTGCACTTTCACTAGAGGATGTCCTTATTTTAGAATCATCCTTCTCAATGCATACTTGAGTAGCAACATTTCTCCTTTCAGCTGACTGGGAGGATTCAGCTTTGGGTGATTGCAGATTTTTCAATATCACCTCTAGTTCTAAGCATTTCATGTTAAGGGAGTTCTTCTCATCCTCAACAATTCTTAGCTTTCCTTCCCAATCTTCTTTCAGCTGCTTCATCTGGTCTTCATGCACCTTCTTCATTTCTTGCAATGAATTGTCAAGCTCCTTCACCAATTTGACTTTGTCTTCGAGTTGAGCATCTCTGACATTCATTGACACTTTGTGCCTCTTTTACAGTGCATGGAAAACATCTTTGATCATTATCATAAAGATGTCTTTCTCAGAAAGGCTTCTTTGCAATTCTTCAGCAGTGTCTTCATATCTTTCATTGCAAAGGGATACTGTTTCATCTTTGGCATTTACCAGCTTTCTGAGAGTGTTGGTTATCCCAACCCTTTTAGCCAGCTGATCTTCCATAGCATTGGCTTCTTCTTCTAGCTGTAATTTTTCTTCTTGAAGATCAAGGATGCCAGTAGTAATACACATTGCCACTTCCTTGGGGACAGTCTTCTGAAGATATTTGAGTGCATTTTGAAGATCATTCATTGTTCCAACTTCATCACAGCTAGGACAGGCTTTCTTCATCTTCTTGGCCTGTTTCTTCTTTCTATTTTTCTGAGTCTTGGCAGATATCTTCATTTGAGGCTGGTTGCTCATTTCCTCAAATATGCACTTCATGTAGACTCCCTTGGATCTTTTAGAGGTAACCTCCCTCTGATACCAATTGAAGTGCCCTGATCAGTGTGAATCACTGAGAGGGGGAGGGGGTGAATCAGTGATCCTTTAAAACTTTTTACTAATTGATTCTTAATCAATTAAACCTCTATGGCTTGTTAAGGCCTCGATCCACTCTTCTTTTATCTCTCAACCTTTCCCGGATAATGCAGTAATGAAAAGGCACAGGACACAAGGATTTACAAGGTTCGGCAACAAAGGCCTACATCCTTGCCATGCTCTCCCAGCATGGATTCTCCCATTATAACTTGTTAGAATTACAATGGTCGATACAGCTTCCCACTGTATCTCTCCTGAGTCCCACAGGAGGGTCTTTATACTGCTTCACACAGTGTTACCAGAGTCCCACTGGCCTGCTCCAGAATCCCACTGAAGACTTCTTCTCCCTGAGTCCCACAGGGTCTTCTCTTGGCTCCTCGAGTCGCACGAGTAGCTCTTCTTCACTTTAAGCTTTTTCAAGTATCTTCAGCAGCCTGGGATAAAGAATGCTGGCCTTGCTCTGTACCTCTGATCACTTGAGTTGATCAGGTCTTCTCGTCTTGCTCAGGATTTATCTCCTTCTTCTAAGGATGACCTGGCCTCTCTCCAACTACTGAATACTCACACAACTGATATCTTTAACTTCAGTCTGGTCCAGTCTCACATCAAATCAATTTCATGCACTAAGTGCATGGCCTTCTCAAATCTCTTCAAGATCATCAAGTCTTGGACTCCTCAGATGCACACCACTAATTTAGCACTGTTCACGTGTGCACGTGCATGCATGCATGCATGCACTCCCCTTCTTCTCTTCTTGGTGCAGTAAACCCTTAGAGGGTGTAATTCTTTTCAGCACACACCTACTTCTCAAACTTCACACACTTTATCCAATTTGTTTACACACTTAGAGTGTGTTCTACTTTAGTGTGGGTCACTCCTTATTTCTTCTAAGTGTATACACACTTCTTAGTGCACACACTTAGGTTCGGCCAGCTTGTCTCTTTACACACACTTGTTTCATTTTGCACACACATGAGACTTGGGCTATTCTCCTCTTCTTGTTGCACACACACACTTTAGTGTTATTTTCGTTTGTTCTTCAAAGTGTGCACAAACAAGGCTACGGCCTTTTGTTGCTTTGCACATAAACCACCCGTAGGTGTGTCTTTGGCCTTCACTCCACTTCTTGCACATACACGGCCTCGGGTCCTCTTCTGTTTTTGCACACACCCAAGTTGTGGTGGCCTTCTTGTTTCACACACAACCCGAACCCCTACTGCCTTAAGCAAGCCGTGCAAGAGGGTGCGGCCAATTCTTCTTCTCCCACTGCCGCATAGGTCTTCAAGATGCACAAGGGCATGCAAGGTGCGGCATATCTTCACTTCTTGTTCGCGCAAGCACAAGGAACAAGGATCACTTGGCCGCGCAAGTGAAACCTCCTCGGGTGCAAGGGGTAGCCGCGCAAGGCTCAAGTGTGCAAGGGTGCAACACTGTCGCGGGCTCCTTCCTCCTGCCATGCAAGTGTGCGGGCAGAAAGGGTGGCAAGAGACTCGAGTGCGCAAGTATGCGGCTCGACTCCTTCCTGACGCGCAAGGGGTGCGCGCAGGGGACTCCCCTTCACTTCTTTCGCGCAAGGGATGTGCAAAAAGAACCTCAACCGGGATTTACTGCCGCGCAGGGGGCGCGCAACTCAGTTCTTCGTGAGGCACAAGAGCTCTCACGGGACTTCTCAAAATTTCAGCGCATCAGCAGCTTAATGAGAGCCTTGGCCTCTCTTTTTATAGGCAGAGAAACGCCTCAAATCTTCCGCGTGGGATAACTTCAATCCCGAAGATTTAGGATCTTTTAAATCTTTAAACGATCCGCAAATCCCGTTTTTATTCTCTGTTTCACGCGGGATCCATTTATTTTTTTTGTTCCTCTACGTGCATGCGACTCATAACGCATGCACAACCTTCGGTTTAGGCTCATCCCATGCAAAAACACCAACCACGTGGCCTCGGCAGCTTCGTTTGCCTCGGCCTCATTCGAAATTCTCCATACATTGCATGCACACCATTTTTTATGCATGGACGTGTTCGGTGTGGAGAGATGAGCTCAATGGAGGTCTTAGATCCTTCAGAGGTGGCCGGGAACTCGAAAACTGGTGCTCGGAGGGCTCTGATTCAGCGGCTGCTCGCGGGTGGCTTCGGCTCGAGCTCGAGGTGGAAAACGAGCCACGGCCGTTGGATCAGGCGTTTGAATATCCTCGGACGGCCTGGATCAGATCGCCTCGCCGCGGATCAGATGTGCGGCCGAGATCTGGTGCGCGATCGATCGTGCGGCCAGGATCGCTCCCGCGGAAAAAATCCGCGTCCCACATCGAAACGGCGGCCATTTTTCATGTGGTTTATCAAACACCGCGTGCCGTCCTCAGTTCAATTGAACTTCTCCCCTCCCGGTGCCGCCCCGCACCGGGTTCTCTCTGCGGGCGCGCTCTGCGCCCACTCTCGCCTCTGCGGGCGCGCACCTAGCGCCCACTATGCATCCTCCTGGTGCGCGGGTTTCACCACCGCGTGCCCTCGGGGGCTTATACACGGCCCCCTGCCGCTCGAGCTGGCCACATGGGATCCCCCCTTAGGCGTGGGGCCTTAGGCCCACATGTGCCTTGGGGGTTGAACCCTTAAGGCTGGCTTGAGATGGCTAATTTTTTGCAAGTAAATAGAACAAGGACTTTGTTAAAAACAAAGTAACCAAGTTCAAATGCCATTCCTTCTTCTAATCCAAATGCCACTTCAAATTATTCTTCTTCTTCTCCATTTCTTCCATTTATTCATTTATTCTTCATAATAATTCTTCCAATCTCCTCAACATATATTCATTACTTAGGAGGGAAATTCTTGGAGGTACTTCTTCTTCAACCGAACTCCTGAATCACCTAATTCTTCAATGTTCTTCAATGATCCAATTAGAGGTCAAGTTGGATCATATTCATGCTCACATCCACTAAGTGATAGTGCATGGACTTCATTAATGCACATCATCCACTTAGTAGTTGTGGATGGAACTCCTTTCAACTCCTCATGCATTGTGAAGACAATGCATGGTCTTCAATCAATGTTGTGACTTTGTATCATCAAGATACAAGTTCTATGAACTTAAAGAGCAGCTCAGCAATCGTCAGATTTTCATGGAGAATGTTTCAACCATATTCTCCAATGCCACTTAGTGAATCTCCTAAGTGACATTCCTCTAAGTTCCATGGACATTCTCCATTCTTTACCAACACCATCACAACCTTTGTCATTCACATCTTGACATTCCTTGACTTCCATTCATTCCAAGACAACTTCATGCCTCATTGACAACAAATGCAACACAATGCACTTCACTATGTTCGATATCGTACCCTATACGCAACAAAGAGTTTCTTTGAAATCTTACGTTGCACACTAGTAATAAATTAATATTATTTTAAATGGTAGTTAAAAAATAGATTTTTTATTGGTGGGATTGGATAGAAATAACTAAAATATTATTATATATGTTTTTTTAATGTTTTTACTTTTATCTAATAAAAGATAAAGTCTTAAAATACGGAAAGAATTCAATTTTAAGCGTATATGCCCTAGTTTTCACTAAAGGTCCACTTATCGCCTTTTGATGGGGAACCGTCATTAAATATAGTTTTGATCACTCTTATAAATTCTATTGGACCAAATAATACTCTTCTTTAGAATTGGGACATCAAAATTTACTTTGTGTAAATTTTTGGTATTTTTCCGATAAAGTTCATTTTTTAATGAATAGTGTAAAATGTTGTATTTAAATTCAAAACCAATTTTTAATCTAGTTTTTTTATATGATTAGATTATATTTTTAATTGGTTTTAAAGTGAAATTAAAATATATTTTTACCATTAAATGCAATTGTGGTTGTTGAAATTAATTTCACTTTGAAATCAGACTTAAACTAGTGTCAATCTTTTGATACTTATTGTTTCATAAAAACACGCTATTTGCTCTGACAGCGGGAATTAATTATTAAATTAATTAACTCAACTTATATGTTTTTAATTTTTTATAATGGACTTCATTTTTGAATTTGTAATATCTAATATAGCTGAGGGTGAAGTTTTGGTATTTTTCTGAAAAACATCAAATTTTGATTAATAGTGAAACCACTAAGTGGTACTTAAAAAAAACGGATTTTTCATTTAAATGAAAATTTACAACCTCTGTGTTTTGTATTTTAAAATTCCTACATACATGGTTGTCATTAATATGTAAAATGTGGTTCAATGTGATTAAAATAATTTTTTGGTGAATAGTAACTTATTATGTTTTTAATCGTGATTAGAGGTAATTTGTGTAATTTAAGGTAAAAATAATGTTGTAATAATATGAAATGAACATGACACATGTCCTAACCTCATTTGATGTGTCATCTCCGACCAAGACAATCCATGGGTCATCTTGGGGACCCCATGGAGCCACTTTAGTTGGAAAATGACATTAATATCTTTTTATTTAATGTTAAAATAAAAATGTCACAAACATGAGTTGTTTTACTAAAACAATTTATACATGGGGTTATACAAATCAGATTTTTTACTATAAATATTAATTGGAAAGGTAAGAAGATTTCCTACATCATAGTTTTTTTTATAATTTTTATACATTAAATAAATTAAATTATTTATGACACCATGATGATGCAACGATTACCTCATTATTTAACGATTTAAATAAAATGGAAACATAATGTAAAATATAAGACCTACACATGTCAAACACATATTGTATGGGTGGATTTCGAACCCTTATCACCTTATCCTAGAAACACATTAATTTGGGACCATTGAAATCTGAAACTCATTCTAAAATAAAGTAACATTTCCTTACATTCCAAGAGTGCTCCTCCTCTCCTCTTATAAAAGGCCCCCACCTCTACCACCTTACCCATACTTCCAAAGCCTTTTTCTTGTCCAACCCCTTCCCATTTTGTCTCTCCACATCCCTCTCTTACTCCTTGATGCCTCACATTTGGAAAAAGTCTTACCAAGGAAACCTTTGAGCTCAAATCTAAGAGAGTTACCCAATTTTAAGGTGATTTCTTCACTTGTGTTCTTTTGTTTTATTTTTCTTCTCCAACCCCCTAAAATCTTTTTATTCATTTATTTTGTAACAAATCCAGTATCTTCAATATACTAGGATGTTTTTATAATATTCTTTCTAGCTACACTTACACACATCTACATCTACGAGTTAAAGAACATACTGTTTCTCTGGTTGGCGAATTTCTGCCTCACGAAATGATGATTGTTCAATCTTCTTTTAAACACCTTTAATGGTGGACAATAAGATGTCACTCTGTTTATATATGATATATATTATGTTTATGTTTTCCTTATGCTTCTTTATTTTTCATTTGTGTTATACCTTTATGGTTTCCATTGTGGGTAAACACGATAATTTAATTTTAGGAAGTGCGGACTACCGCCCCCTCAAAGTAATGTGATTCGCTAATGCCATATGTGGGATGTATAAAGGATGGATTTAAAGTTATTATATATTATGTTATACTGGAATTATAATATATCTATATATCATTATTATTTCTTTCCATTAATCTATGAGACAGAAATGAAAGTAGCGTTAATGCGTACGTACGGCTTACCGTCTCCATGAACGGTGCATTTCATTTCTTATCCCCAAATGTTATATACTATTATAAGTACATATATACAATGGATATATATGATGTATGTTACATATAAATGATTAATATAATTCTGGAATTAAAATATACATACCTCTCATTTAGTTTTAATTCAATTAATATGACATAGAAATGAAAGTAGCGTTCATGCATATGTACGGCTTACCGTCTCCATGAACGGTGCATTTCATTTATTACCTCTAAATGATTATGTGATATTATAAATACATGTATATGCTAGATATATATGATATATATGATATCCAAATCAATAATGTCATTCTGGATATAAATAACATTTGACCACACGAACAACATGTAATTGTAAGAAGTCCACTTTCGACTTAAGAACCAAATATCGACAAAACAAAAATTATTAACTTAAATCATTAAATAATGTTTATAACATGGAAATAAGTGATATAAAAGGAATAATGAACTTGAAAAAGGTTCTTATGGAAATAGAAATTAACTCAAGTTTATTATTCAGGACTTTAAAGAACGATCGAGTCAAGTCAGACCCAAGGTAAGGGACTTCATCTCAATCTCCTTTCATTGAGGCATACTTCGTTTTATACACAACTTTATTTTATACGGTGTATAAACTCCTTTGACTTTTACTTTTATACAAAAATGAATCTTTTTCTACAGAGCGTTTTACAAAACGACAAAAAGGAATGTTTTTTTTAACGTACGTGGTGACAACGACCTTTTCCGCCGCCGCGAGTATTATTTGGTCTTTGGCTTCCAGAACAAGTCGTAATGTTTTTTTATAATGAAATATATACCATATACTCTTTTATGTATTTTGGTATTGAAAATTGTTTTTATAATTTATTTGTTATGTCAATATATTTAAGTGATATATTGTGATCAAAGTGTGGAAATGTTTTCTTTCCATTATATTTGTTTTATGTCTTATGATTTTTATAATGGTGCTTGGACATTTGACCGGTGGTTACGTGATAAACCATATAACGGGTGGTGCCATGAATACCAGGATGGGTGGTTACGTTATAACCTCCAATTCATTGGGTATGGAAGTTGGCAGTATGGATATTCCATTAAGTATGTATGGAAGTTGGCCGCATGGCTATTCCATTAAGTTATATGTGTGGAAGTCGACTGTCTGGTTATTCCACTTAAGTATGATTATGTCCCAAGTTACCTTTATATGTTATGTGTTCTTTATATGGGTTTTATGGTAATCCTTTGGTTAAAAAAGGGTAAGTAATGATATTTTATTCAGTGAATAGTTTTTACCACTTCATGAAGGTGAAGGTATTACTTTGATAAAGTATACATGGTTTACTTGATGTTTGAAAAACTAACAGTTTTCATTCTTTGTGTATCCCTTACTGAGCTTTTTATGCTCACCCCAAGTTTTTTTGAAATGGTTTTTCACAGGAGTTAATGTGGAATAGGGTCAAGGATGGGATCAAGGGAAAGTCATTCTATATAAAACATGGAACTAGACATGTTTCTTTTTATGAGTTTATTATTCTATGGAAACTTAGTAGAAGTGTCTACATTGTAATCATTTGAGATGTAACAGTTAAGTCCTAATTCTCTAAAACTCTAAACCTGAAAAGATCCTCAATGTGAATTATTCATTTAATTCAATATTAAGTAATGTTTAAGCTCGGGGCCTTATAGTTGGTATCAGAGGTCAGTTTAGACAACTTTAGGAGTTAGAAAATTGTTAAATTATGAATTAATTTATGGTATGATTGAAATGATATAGCATTTGAAGATTACCATGTTGCTTCTCTTAAGATATTTCTGTGATAAGAATGGTTTTTCATAGAGGGAATAGAACAAATTTTCTGGGAATGCATACAGAGGGAAATGACCTTTCAAATCAGTATCCTGAGATGGTCAGAATCAGAACTAAATAGGTTGTTGCAGTGATGGCTCAGTTGACTCAGGTGAAAAATTTAGGTTGTTTTTATTGATGATATTTTGGTGTTTTCTAAAAGTAAATAGGAGCATTAAAGTCATTTAAGGGTTATCTTTCAAACCTTAAATGAAAATAAACTGTATGGAAAATTCAGCAAGTGTGAGTTTTGGTTGCAACAAATTTATTTCCTTGGTCACAATGTTTCTAAAGATGGGATAACTGTGGATCCTACAAAAACAAGAGTTGTTGAAGAATGTCCAAGACCCACAAATGTTACCGAGAGCCGTAGTTTCCTTGGTTTGGAAGGTTACTACCGAAGGTTTGTTGAAAATTTTTCACGCTTATCTAGTCCAATGACTATGCTAACTCGAAAGGGTGTTAAGTTTATCTGGACAAAAGAAAGTGATGATTGTTTTCAGGAGTTGGAAATAAGATTGGTGAATTCTCCAGTTTTGGCACTTCCTTCCAGGAGTGGTGAGTTTGTTATATAAAGTGATGCTTCATTGAAAGGACTTGGTTGTTTCCTTATGCAGAATGATCAGGTAACTTCATATGCTTCACATCAATTGAAAACTCATGAGGTTAATTACCCTACACATGATTTGGAATTAGCTGCTATTGTTTTTGCTCTAAAAATTTGGAGGCATCATTTGTATGGAGTAATGTGTGAAATATATATTGATTACAAAAGTTTAAAGTATATATTCACTCAGAAAGAATTGAACATGAGACAGAGGATATGGCTGGAATTAATCAAGGATTATAATTGTACAATTCATTTCCATCTGGGAAAAGAAAATAAAGTGGCTGATGCTTTGAGTCGAAAAAGTATCAGTGAAATCTTCTCTATCAGACAGAATCAAGCATGCACAGATGCAAGACAGATAGTTTCAGAAAAAGGTAGATCTGGTTCAGAAGGGTAAGTTTCTTGAATTCAACGTTGATAATGATTTTGTTTTGAGGTTTGGGAGGAGATTATATGTTCCTTGTGATTCATAGTTGAAGAATGAGTTGTTATGTGAGGCTCATAGTTCCCTGTTTTCAGTTCATCCTAGAAGTACTAAGATGTACAGAGATCTGAGGGAGTATTACTGGTGGGATGGAATGAAAAGATATATTGCTGATTTTACTATGAAGTGTTTGACTTTTCAACAGTTTAAAGCAGAGTGGCAGTTACCGAAAGGGATGCTTCATCTATTACCAGTGCCAGAGTGGAAATGGGAAAATATATCCATGGACATTGTTGTGGTATTACCAAGGACATCTTGAGGTAATAATGCAATCTGGGTTATTGTTGATCGATTGACTAAATCTGCTTATTTCCATCCTATTCGAGATACATTCTCTCTATATCAACTTTCTTGATTGTATCTTAAAGAGATAGTCAGGTTGCATGGAGTTCCCCTCTCCATTGTATCTGATTGAGATCCTAGGTTATCTTCAAACATTTGGAAAGGCCTTCATAAGTCGTTGGGTACTGAATTCAATTTTCATACAGCTTTTCATCCTCAGTCAGATGGGCAGTCAGAACGAACAATTCAGACCTTGGAGGATATGCTACGAGCTTGCTCAATGGATTATCAGGGAAGTTGGGACCAACATATTTCTTTGGTTGAGTTTTCTTATAATAACAGTTTTCATTTCAGTATACAGATGGCATCATTTGAGGTATTATATGGGAAGCGGTGTCGAACTCTAGCATTTTGGGATGAAGTGGGTAAAAGGAAGCTGATGGGACCAGAATTGGTAGAACAGATGGCAGAAAAAGTTCAGTTGATTCAGAAACACATGAGAACAGCTCAGAGCAGGAAGAAGAGTTATGCAGATAATCGGAGGAAAGATCTATCCTTCTAGGTAGGTGATCATGTTTTTCTCAAAGTTTCACCGTGGAAAAGTGTGATGTGAATTAGTAAGAAAGGAAAGATAAGTCCAAGGTTCATTGGACCATATGAAATTCTGGAGAATGTTGGATCAGTTGGTTACCAAGTGGCTTTACCTCCATGTTTATCTCATGTACACAATGTTTTTCATGTTTCGATGTTGAGGAAGTATATGCCAGATCCATCTCATGTTTTGAGTCCAGAGGTAGTTCAGCTGGAATAGAACCTATCTTATGAAGAACAACCAGTCCAGATTCTTGACCGAAGAGAGAAAGTGTTGCGAAATAAGGTAATTCACCAGGTAAAGGTTTTGTGGAAAACCATATGGTTGAAGAGGCAACGTGGGAATCTGAAAATGCTATGAGGGATAAATACCCCCACTTATTTTGATAAGTGAATAAAATTGCGAGGACGCAATTCCCAAAAGGGGGGAAGGATGTAACATCCAAGGTAAATAATGAATAAAAAAATTTCATATTTATTAATATTTATGAATTAAAAATTAATTTTACTTTAAAGCGGTTGCTATGTTCGATAGCGTACCCGATACGCAACAAAGAGTTTTTTTGAAATCTTACATTGCACACTAGTAATAAAATAATATTATTTTAAATGGTAGTTAACACATAGCCTTTGTGTTGGCCGGAATGGATAGAAATAACAAAAATATGATTATATATGTTTTTTAAATGTTTTTAATTTTATCTTAGAAAAGATAAAGGCTTAAAATACGGAAAGAATTCAATTTTAGGCATATATGCCCTAGTTTTCACCAAAGGTTCACTTATCGCCTTTTGATGGCGAACCATCATTAAATATAGTTTTGTTCACTCTTATACATTATATTCGACCATATAAAACTCTTTTTTAGTATTGGGACATCAAAATTTACTTTGTGTAAATTTTTGGTATTTTTTCGATAAAGTTCATTTTTTAATGAATAGTGTAAAATGTTGTATTTTAATTCAAAACCTATTTTTAATCTAATTTATTTATATGATTAGATTATCTTTTGAATTGTTTTTAAAGTGAAATTAGAATATATTTTTACCATTACATCCAATTTTGGTCGTTGGAATTAATTTCACTTTGAAATCGGACTTAAACTAGTGTCAATCTTTTGATACTTATTATTTCATAAAAACACGCTATTTCCTATGACAGCGGGAATTAATTATTAAATTAATTAATGAAACTTATATTTTTTTAATTTATTAAAATGGAATTCATTTTTTAATTCGGAATATCAAACATTGCTTAGGGTGAATTTTTTGTATTTTTCTGAAAAACTTCAATTTTTTATGAATAGTGAAACCACTAAGCGATACTTAAAAAAAACGGATTTTTAGTTTAAATGAAATTTTACCACCTCTGTGTTTTGAATTACAAAAACCCGAAATACATGGTTGTCATTAAGAAGTAAAATGTGGTTCAATGGGATTAAAATAATTTTTTGGTGAATAGTAACTTATTATGTTTTTAATCGTGATTAGAGGTAATTTGTCTAATTTAAGGTAAAAATAATGTTTTAATAATATGAAATGAACATGAAACATGTCCTAAAATCATTGGATGTGTCATGGCCGACCAAGAAAATCCATGGGTAAACTTGGGGACCCCATGGAGGCACTTTAGTTGGAAAATGACATTAATATCTTTTTATTTAATGTTAAAATTAAAATGTCACAAACATGATTTGTTTTACTAAAACAATTTTTACATGGGGATATACAAATCAGAGTTTTGACTACAAATATTCATTGGAAAGGTAAGAAGATTTCCTACATCACAGTATATTTTTTATAATTTTTAGACATTAAATAAATTAAATTATTTATGACACCATGATGATGCAACGATTACCTCATTATTTAACGATTTAAATAAAATGGAAATATAATCTAAAATATAAGACCTAAAAATGTAAAAAACCTATTGTATGGGTGTCTTTACAACCCTTATCACCTTAAACTCGAAACACATCAATGTGGGATCATTAAAATCCAAAACACATTCTAAAATAAAGTAACATTTCCTTACTTTCCAGAAGTGCCCCTCCTCTCCTCTTATAATAGGCCCCCACCTCTACCACCATACCCACACTTCCAAAGCCTTTGGCTCAGAAAACCCCTTCCCATTTTGTCTCTACACATCCCTCTATTACTCCTTGAAGCCTAACTTTGGGTAGAAGTCTTCCCAAAGAAGCCTTTGACCTCAAATCTAAGAGAGTTACCCGATTTTATGGTCATGTCTTCACTTGTGTTCTTTTGTTTTGTTTTTCTTCTCCAACCCCCTAAACTCTTTTTATTCATTTATTTTGTAACAACTCCAGTATCTTCAATATACTAGGATGTTTTTATAAGAAAATTTCACGCTAAACTTACACACATCTACATCTAATGGTTAAAGAACATACTGTTTCTGTGGTTGGAGAATTTCTGCCTCACGAAATGATGATTGTTCAATATTATATTAAACACATTTAATTGTGTCCATTAAGATGTCACTCTATTTATATATGATATATATTATGTTTATGTTTTCCATATGCTTCTTTATTTTTCATTTGTGGTATACTTTTATGGTTTCCATTATGGGTAAACACGATAATTTCATTTTAGGAAGTGTAGACTATCGCCCCCTCAAAGTAATGTGATTTGTCAATGCCATATGTGGGACGTATAAAGGATGGATTTAAAGTTATTATATATGATGTTATACTGGAATTATAATATACCTCTATATCATTATTATATCTTTCCATTAATGTATGAGATAGAAATTAAAGTAGCGTTCATGCGTACGTACGACTTACCATCTCCATGAACGGTGCATTTCATTTCTTATCCCCAAATGTAATGTACTATTATAAGTACATATATATAGTGGATATATATGATGTATGTTACATCGAAATGATTAATATAATTATAGAATTAAAATATAAATACCTCTCATTTAGTTTTAATTCCATTAATATGACATAGAAATGAAAGTAGCGTTCATGCGTACGTACGGCTTACCGTCTCCATGAACGGTGCATTTCATTTCTTACCTCTATATGATTATGTGATATTATAAATACATTTATATGCTAGATATATATGATATATATGATATCCAAATCAGTAATGTCAATCTGTATATAAATAAACTTTGACCACATGAACAACATGTAATTGTAAGAAGTCCACTTTCGACTTAAGAACCAAATATCGACAAAACAAACATTATAAACTTAAATGATTACATAATGTTTATAACATGGAAATAAGTGATATAAAAGGAATAATGAACTTGAAAAAGGTTCTTAAGCAAATATAAATTAACTCAAGTTAATTATTCAGGACATTAAAGAACGATCGAGTCAAGTCGGACTCGAGGTAAGGTACTTCGTCTCAATCTCCTTTCATTGAGGCATATTTCGTTTTATACACACCTTTATTTTATACGGTGTATAAACCCCTTTCACTTTTAATTTTATTCAAAAAGGAATCTTTTTCTATGAATCATTTAAAAAAATTACAAAAAGGAATGTTTCTTTTAACGTATGCAGTGACAACGACCTTTTCCGCCGCCGCGAGTATTATTTGGTCTTTGGCTTCCTGAACAAGCCGTAATGTTTTTTTAAATGAAATAAATACCATATAATCTTTTATGTATTTTGGTATTGAAAATTGTTTTTATAATGGATTTTTTAAGTCAATATATTTAAGTGATATATTGTGATCTATGTGTGGAAATGTTTTCTTTCCATTATATTTGTTTTATATCTTATGATTTTTATAATGGTGCTTGGACATTTGATGGGTGGTTACGTGATAAACCATATGACAGGTGGTGCCGTGAATACCAGGACGGTTGGTTATAGTATAACCTCCAATGCATTGGGAATGGAAGTCGGCCGTATGGCTATTCCATTAAGTATGTTGGGAAGTTGGCCGTATGGCTATTCCATTAAGTGATATGTATGGAAGTCGACCGTCTGGTTATTTCACTTAAGTATGTTTATGTCCCAAGTTACCTTTATATGTTATGTGTTATTTATATGGGTTTTATGGTAATCCTTTGGTTACAAAAGGGTATGTAATGATATTTTATTTAGTGAGGAGTTTTTACTACTTCATGAAGGTGATGGTATTACTTTGATAAAGTATACATGGTTTACTTGATGTTTGAAAAACTAACAGTTTTCATTCTTTGTGTATCCCTTACTGAGATTTTTATGCTCACCCCAAGTTTTTTTGAAATGTTTTTCACAGGACTTAATGTGGAATAGGGTCAAGGATGGGATCAAGGGAAAGTCATGCTATATAAAACATGGAACTAGACATGTTTCTTTTTAAGAGTTTATTATTCTATGGAAACTTAGTAGAAGTGTCTACTTTGTAATCTTTTGAGATGTAACAGTTATGTCCTAATTCTCTAAAACTCTAAACCTGAAAAGATCCTCAATTTGAATTATTCATTTAATTCAATATTAAGTAATGTTTAAGTTCGGGGCCTTATATTGATAGTGTGTATGACACGTGATAGTAAGAATGTAATGTAATATAATATATTTATACTTTATAATATATATTTTTAAAGGATATTACTTAAGTTTCAATACTTGAATCAATGAGTAATCTTACAATGAACGTGACATCGGGTTAGTTTAAATCATAATATACAATTGCATTCTTCTATAGCTTTTATTACATGCAAAAGATACCTTCTTCGATGGCTTGGGCCATATGCTATACCGAGTCTTACTGAGAAACAAACTATAATTAAAACATTAATATTTAATATAATAATATATAAACTATCTGTTATGAATTTTAGTAAATATATTCTGAAAAGATATGTTTTATAAAACTAAATCATTCATTAAAAATAAATTATAAATGAATATAATAACCTATTTATTATTAAAAGTATATTTTTATAGAAAACTATTTATATGCTCACAAAGAAATTTAACCATAATAAATAAAATTAATTAAAATTAGTTAATGATTTTAATAGAATATCTAATTTATATATTCAATAAAATATTTTGTATATTCATCCATTATATTTGGTAAGCATAGGAAATAGAGATGACCCAATATTTCACTTAAAACCGTATATTTTTATAAAGGAAATTTTACATCCATTTAATAGAGAATCCAATTTAAATTATAACTTTTTACAATATTATCAATTTAATTTGTTAAATTAAACATTAATTTTAAATCCTGAATATCAAAATTATATTAGGAGGAATTTTTTTTGAGAAACATCATTTCATAGTGAATAGTAAAAAACAATGCATTTTAGTTAAAAATGACTTTTTTGTTTAAATAATTATTAATGTTAAATTATATTATATTATTCTAAATTCATATTGGATAAATTATACTTATATTAATGTAATTAACTCTATTTTAATAAATATAACGTTTAAATTGAATATAAAATCATCATAACATTTTGAACATTTTTCAACTACATCCAGTTATTCTCTCTGTCTGTGAGATTATCATTAATCCTAATTTTTCTAGTTCTATGATTTTATTTTTGAAAATAAACCATAAAACATTATAATCATGATAATTACTTGGTCCAATAATATCTACTTAATTTTTTACAAAAATAATTAGTGAAATTTATTAAAATTAATTACAATGATTAAAGTGTAATTATGCTTAGAAATGGACAAAACCCCTATATTTAAGAGCCCATATGACCTATCCACTTATAAAAATCTAATTGGATGGGAATATTTAGTCCATTAATCATACATAGATTATTTTGATTGTTTTTAATTACATTTATCTGGTAATAACATGTGCACACCTAACTTCATTTCAAGAATAAATATTGAGTCGCTTTCCTTCCCTATGAAGGACACCACATATACCCATTCCCCACACCTCTAAAACCACTTATGTTTAATCATGCCCTGAAAAAATAGTCTCCCATAATTCCAATCATCTACCTATATTCATAAATTTGGAAAGAAACAATTAAAAAAATCCTTTTTGTTCAAACCAAATGAAGTTACTTGATTAAATGTTAATGACTTTTCTCAATGTCCCCAGTTTAATTTCCACAATACAACCCCTAAAATCTCATTATTATATTATTTTTTAACAAAACCAGTATCATATATATCCTAGGATGTTTTTATGCTGATAATTAAACCCAAACTTATACACAACTCCATCTAATGGGAATCAAACAAACTATTTCTGTGAATGGTGAAATACTACCACAAAACAATGATGATTGTTCAATTCTCCATTACCGCCTCTTATAGTGACTATTATGATGAAAAACATATTTATATATGATATATAATTTATTTATAATGTTTTAAACTTATTTTTATTTATTTATAACATTCATTTATGCTTTTCATGTTGTGTAAATATGAAAATCTCGTTTGAGAAAGTGTCTACCACCCCTCAAAGACAAGTGATTTGTTCGCATGAAACGTGGAATGTATACATGAATGGACATAATGAAACATATTATACATACAAAATATATATATAATATTAATTAAATAATTAACATTCCATATATATATATATATATATATTGTTTTCTTTATTACCCATTCACACGCATTGAAAGAGATAACACCATTCATGGACGTGTGGACTATTTCCTCCTCGATATAATGTGATTCCATTTACATCAGATAATTCTATATATAATTATATATTACTAAATAAAATTATATTTTTATATAATGATCATTATGGAAAGATATTTTTTACTTACATTCTTACCACAATGATCATTTATAAATGGCAATGTTACTCATACGGATGTAAAACCTATCATATCCATCATTGTAATATATTCTCATTTTCATAACCATAATTAATTATTTATTCTAATAATATAATTAATAAAGAAATATGATATTTATTTCATGATTATTATATTGGATATTTTATATAATGAACCTTCTAACCATAGTTAACCAATAATAGTTTTTTTCACACATAAACTGAATGTGGTAAAAAACACATGATGTAAACTTAATTGTTTAAGTAATTATACACAACATTGTAATAAGTGAAATAAATGTAATTATAAACATTAAAAAAAATTCCTTTTTTGTTACTAAATTAGTAATATTTTTCATCTCACTTTTTAAATCTATGATATTAATGTCATATTCACTACTTACTTATTTATGTGCCATACCTACTACCCATTTTGATATATTATATAATTAAACCAATTATTCTCATAATATTACTATATTAATTAAATGTAATACCTTTTTGGTGATTATTATTTTAATGTTTCAATGTTTTATGGGACACTATGGAATGTTTAAACATTATTCTCCAAAATACTGTTCTAAATCTCATTTTCTTTTGTGATTTTTAACATTCCCTTAAAGCAAATATATTATTGTAATCAATATTCCATGATAATTTAATTGAATATCCATACTCTCATTAAATGAATATTGGTAGTGACTAATCTATATAACATTATTCATTGAATGGTTACTTTGAAAATTATTTTATTAATTAGGGAAGTATTGATAAATTCGTATTTCTCATTCAATAGAGTTATTTGGTAAGGAATGTTAGTTATTTTGATTTTTCAATATGAGGAATTCTTTGGAATGTAAATAATGGGTGGATCTCAGACTTTATATAGCTTCTTGATGCAACTACAGGTTCACATGAGATTAATAATTGTTGAAATGCGTTTCTACCCTTAGTTTAAAACCATCTTGGCAAAGGTATTAATGATAATATATTTTCATTTTCCTGATACATGACATCCATATAGAAGGAAATTTCTCTCAATGTAATTTTAGTTATTATTCATCCATTATATTCTGTGTTGATATATATATGGATACATTTCATTTATGTTCATTCATTAATGGAATGTGTTCTAGTTTTTTACGTTTCCATATTTATTTTACATTACCTGGTTTTTTGAATGAATTGTGTTTCCTATTATTACCTTGGGATATTGTTTATGTACTTCCATTCAGTTTAATTATTATGTGGAATGTGTGTTAGGTTATTTACCTTTCCATAATGAATATTCTCATTGATTCATTATTTCTTCCACTATATCGTTCCCTTACATAGCATTTTATCTTACCCATATAATGTTTCTTTTCCCATCAATCCAAGAAACATACTATGAATGAATTGAAGGAATATAATAAATTCATTAGAGTTATGCTCATGTTTTTTATTTTATTAGAAGAAAAAATTTAGTAATTAATGTATCCATTTGTAAACAATACTTATTTATATATCCATATTACCAAGACTACTAAACTGATCGGTCTTTAGAGGCTTCATTCCTTGTAATCATTCTAACGTATTTAGTAGTAGACACTGGATTTGGGTCATCTGAGGCTATGTTGCTACAATCCTCCTCCCTCCATTATTAATTTTTTTGATTAAAATATAAAAAATTCATCTTTAAAATAAACTTTATAATAATGATGTTAATATTATAATATATTATATATTAAATAAATCATATATTTTAATTGAATCAAAATCATTTAAATTCAATATAAGTATTTATGTAAATTAATCCACTAATTTCATCATACGTGATTTCAAACAAAATTACTATTGACTCCACAATTAGTTTCTTATAGTAAATTTTTCATATGTTTCCGTATATTAAAATTTAAAACCATGAATTCTATACTTTTTATTGTAAATAAAAAAAATAAAAACTTTAAAAACTATAATTTTTCATTATGAGTATAGTTTATTCTAATTTTTTCCAATTTTCTATCATTAAAATTATATATATAATATAATTTTAAATAATTATATGGGGAATTATATGTCACTTGTTTTCCATCCTTATGATGTTGTGTTATCATAAATATATATAATATAATATTTTAGAAAAAACATCCAAACATAATTTACTAGCCATGATCAAATTATATATTTGTTATAAAATTCATTACAAACACTAGTCAATATTTTTTATATAATATTTTTAAAAATTAGGAATTTTACCATGTCTACAACATTGATTTATTTTGGCCATGTGGGGTGTCTAGAAATATCATTAGGCTTCATAAAAAAATAAAATTATCCTTGATATGAATACACTAATACAAATAAGGAGTATTTTATTATATAAGATAAATTTTGAATCATCATATTTAACACAACCCTTTTATTTTGTATAGTTCCCCACTATTCATGTTTTATTATTGACACTGACTCAATATCTCTATAATAAAATAAATTGTTAAATTATCTATTTTATATGATTGTCCATTTAATTTATAATATATGTTTCATTGTAACTTGGATCAATATTTAATGATCAAATATATAAATTCATTATTTATAATAACATGATAATTTTTTTATGGTAAAACATCGAATATTTATTATATCGATAAAAATTCCAAAAATTGTCCATTTGTCTTATATAATATCCTTTGATGACTAAATAGACTCAAATTAGCATTTATCAATGTATTAATATATAAAAACAAAATTTTCAATAATTTATTTTTATTTTCATTAGCCAAAATTTGTAAACTCATTTAGTCAAAAAATCTGATCAACTATCATTCTAGATTTTTCATAATATTCACTTTACACATGGAAACCCATTAATAATCGCATTCTATATTATAAATTTTCACCAACTTTCATATTTATTTTAACAGAGGAAAAATGAATATATAAAATAAAACACTATATATATAAAATTATTAATGAGTGATAATAGTCTAACCACTTTTAATTTATGAATACACTAACATTCACCAAATTAATTTATAACACCATTCACTAATGTGTTCTCCTATTATTAAGAAAATGGGTTATTTAAACCCTAAATTGGTGGTACATTTCAATTAAAATGTCATATATATATATTCCCATTATTAGTTACTACCTTAATTGTGTTACGATTTCTATTTATCCTATTTATGAATTAATTTTCATTAATTTTTGAATCGTAATATTATAGGAGTGCAACAAAATTATTAGAACATCGTGATTCAATTATATAAATAAAAACATTTTTCTTATGGTATAGATACTTCATAACAACCAAAAAAAATATTTTGTTTAATTATAAGGTGTTATGGTCTCATAATTTTTTTAAATTATTCTTATTATGTTTTGAGTTGGAAATTGTGAGTATAATTGATCACGAGGAGTGACCTAACAATTTGAAGAAAAAATGCTATGGATGTCATTATATATTAATTTATATGATATTTTTTATCTATCATTTTTTGTTTAAATGAAATTTTTATAATTTTATAATGTACATTGAATCATTATAAAATCGGTTAAATTTTATTTTTTGGAGAGGTAACTAGTTTCTGGTTCGTCATTATATGTTGGGAAATGATTGAATGATCAAGACATGGTCAGTTTCTTTTATAAGATAATTATATTTTTATCCCCTTAACTGAGATATACATTGCATAACTAAATCCCTTTCCATGGTGAATGAATTAATTATCAATATATATTACCAAAAATTTATAAATGAATCATTAATAATGATGAAACTCAATATTTATCCTTTCTTATAAAATATCAAAAGAAAAATATATTATAATCTCGAGAATGTGTTCGTAGGATTTTTGAATTTATATAAATTGTCTATATCATTTCAGGTTCCTTTATTTCATATAAGATACTAATCATTGACTACGATAATGGTACATTTTCCTCATGATAAGTACCAATATGGGCACCAAAAATATATTTCCAAAATTACCCCTAAATTGGGAAAATTAATGTTTAGAATGAATTAGGACCTGTGTGTGAGAGATACTGAATTTGGCCTCTAAAAAATAAAATTACTATTAATTTAAAATTATAATAATATATTTTTTTAGGTTACAATAGTTAGTATTTAATTTATTTACCAATATTAAAACATTAATTAAAAAAATGGGTAATATAAAAAAAATATTTTTCTAGATGAAATATATAAGTTTAAGGATCAATAAATAATAATAAAAATAGAATATTTTTAATTGATAATATTTTATAAAATATAAATTGTGGGTGTCATAAATAAGATATGAAATATTTTGGGTTCTTATAATTCATTCATCAAGTCATTAATATGCTTAATTTTTTGTTTTTTAGTAGCACATATGGGGAGAATAAAACAACATTTTTTAGATTCTAAACAAGGGTTAAAAGGTATTTTAAGACCAAAAATATAATGTCTTACATGCTTGCAAAAATTTAATCCCAAAAAATATCCCTATCTTATATTTAAGAAATATAA
Source organism: Viscum album (assembly GCA_963277665.1). Classification (NCBI taxonomy): domain Eukaryota; kingdom Viridiplantae; phylum Streptophyta; class Magnoliopsida; order Santalales; family Viscaceae; genus Viscum; species Viscum album. Next base: position 138,986,572 of record OY728138.1, on the reverse strand, counting down.
CTACATAAAAAATATTTGGATCATTTCTCCTTTCTTAAACAGAATCACTTAGCTTCTCGAAGTCGACCATACGTCATAAAGAACATACATCTTCTATGTTATCACCTTGAAATAAAATAAAAATGTTTTCACATTATTTTATATTGTAATTATCTTTAAATACATATTTTTATAAAAAAACAAAAATCCAAATATAAAATAATTTACTTCCTTATTATAGAATTTTACATCTAATAATTGAATACATTACGAGATAATAAGGTAAAACTTAATTTATAAAATTAATAATTTAATTAAAAAATTGTAAATAAAAATAATATCAAATTTAAAATATCATCATCATTGTATTACTTGAAGACAAAACCAGAAATGAAAACTATTTATAAAATAAATTACAATAGAAATTTAGTAAACATCTTCAAACTGAAATTAGAGAATATTATGAATGATTTATGTGATGTATATGAGGATATGCTTTTAATAATATAATTTTAACATTAGATATATACAATCAATGGTGATATGATCATTGGATAAATAATTAATTTATATATGGTAATTAAATACATTTTTATATCACTATTACATTGATGTTATGTAATGTTTAATAAAAAATTTAAAAAAATTAATTAATAAAAAATTAATAGTTATTGAATGAAATATAAGGAATATAAAAATGGTTATATATATATATATATATATGTATTTTTGGTAATATTATTTTCATTATTATGTTCTTTAATATGATCAATAAATTTAAATAGTTATTACATTTCAAATATATTGATATTATAAAATGTTTATAAGATAAATAACTAATGATATTCAATTATAATCACTTAATTATTAGTTTATTTTAATGAATTAATTTTCTAGGTGTTTTGTATTTTTATATTAGTTGGTAAACATTAAAGGGAGATCATAATAAAATGTAATTTTTACATTCATAAAAAATTATATTGATGTTAATTTAATGATTAATTGTTATGAGATAATATTTAAAAATCCATTTTTCCTAAAAATATTTTTTACAATATATATATGTGTGTATGTGTGTGTTATTATATGTTTATATAACTTATGATTTAAATTAAGAGTTAAATTTATTTCTTTATGAAATTAATTTTATTTAAGAGAATTCATATTTTCAATCAACAAATAGAAATTAGGTAAATGGGCTCATCTTAAATTTATTAAATAATAAATTACATTTTAAATAGGTAAAAAATGTAAAAAATTGTAAAATTTAATAAAATGAAACGGATAGGAATTTGGATATTTAATAATATATTAACTCATTCTATAAGTAAATTTTCGGTGTGTGAGACAATCATTAAATTTATACCAAAAGTTTATAAAATTACACACCTAACTCTTATGTGATTCTCTATTGACCCTTCCAAAAATAAGATTTTCTATGAAATTACCCTCATATTAAACTATAAACGTAATTCTCATCCATAAAACCCAATTAATGTCTATAATTTATTTTTTTCTTAAATCCATTCAAAACCTATATACCCAAAAACAACTACATCATTTGTGAAAAACAATCCTAAAAATATTCAAAAATCCCTCATTTCGAAGAGTCTATATAATGTAGATTGATGTTTTAAATTAAGTTATTGAATTTCCATATAAGAAGAACATTATAGTATCGGTTTTTATTCCAATATCACATGGAAATGAAGATTTATTGTCAATATATATAAATTAGTGGTTATGTTATGTTTTACCTTGTTAAAATCCAATGATTCTTCTTCTTGTCTTATTAATTATGGGTCTTTAATCTATCCTTACAAATTTCTACACCTTTTGGATGATGAATCATTAGAAATGTTTCATATAAATAGACATAAAATTATATCTTGTTTCCCATAATGATTAATTATCCACTATTTAATTGTATGTAATATGTATTTATCCCCCTAAATATTATTTCTTAAGGTAAATTTCTATGGACCTTGACTTTTTGAAAAGTTAGAAAGGAATGTTCTTAAATGTTTTTTGCATTTATAGTTTATGTCACCTTCATCTTCATTTTTCATTATGGTATTTCCATTAAATTTGTTTTTCATATCCCAAGGTAATTTTTATTTTATTTTCATTATTTATCTACAAATATATTTTTGTACATTATTCCATTTTTAGGGTATAAATTATTGAAAACATTAATGATATTAATCCTTTTTTTCAATGAAATTTTATAAGGCTCTTATAAATTTTTTTATCTATGTGAAAATTAATTTATTTTTATATAATTAAGAGGGAAATATTCACTTAAATTATATAATTTCATTAACTAGATTATTAATTTCTAAGACATCATATAATTACAATGAAACTTGTTAAATTATCACGAGGTAATTATTTATAATGGAATTGTGATAATTTTCATGTTTTTATGATATGGATATTTATTGGTTTTTATAATTTTATTATTGATCCCAAAAATTATATATTTCTCTAATGTCTTTGGGAAAAATAATGTTTCATGACATAATAGGGAATAGGGATTTAAACCAAACCCATACAGCCTCTACGCACACAGTTTATGTATTTGAGAATAAACCCAATCCATTTTATGACACCAACAAATATATTAATTGAAAAGGTTGTGAAATAAATCCTTGAGAAAACTCTATCTAGTCTTACTATGTGAATAGTGAGGGAAATAAAACCCCTAAAAGAATATTTGTACTATTTTAATGGGGATATTGAGTGATCTATTTCCCCTAAATACTAAATATAAATGGTTTACTAGAATAAAAGTTAAATAACCCCTAATTCACAGTGAATAATATGTTTTTAGTAGTGGGATCTGTACCCAAAAATTTACATTACACTTTCCACTATGTTTATTAGAATAGAGAGTGAAATTATACCATAAGGTAATCTGTCTATAATGTTTAAGGAAATGAGGAGTATATATTCCTATTGGATATTATCCCCACTAGTTTAATATAATTGAGAGTGAAACCTCTCTAGTATATTATGATTTATTTTAAAATTTTATTCTCTTAACACCAATCATTAATATAAGAAATGGTTTTTGTGATTATGTATATTCTGAATTTTCATTAAAAAACTATACGATATAAAAATTCCCCTTATAATTTTAATAGATTTCTAATATTTATTCATGTTTCTAAAATCATAGGACTCATTTATTGGGTTTTTTCAAAATCCTTATTTCAGGATTGATTGTATTTGATCCATGTATAATTGTTTATGATATCTTGATATTTTTTCTTATACCTTGTTTTTATTCCAAAATGTATATGTTTATCTTAATCTAGTTTATAAAATAAAATTATTATGTATAATTTTTACCCATAATGTGAATATGACTTGAAATTTACAATGCATAAATTCCCCTAAAAATAAAAACAATATTTACATGGGATATTAATTGGTGGATATAATGAGTGTGGAATGTTATGGGAAATATTGTAATTTTGTTTGATAATAAGAAATATTCTATCTAATCTGCATCGAAACAATACCTGTAGGTTCTAAGATGTGAATTAATTTAAAATTTATATATAATTCATGAAAAATGATGTAATATATATATATATATATATATATTAATTTTGGGTTATCTCAGTTGGTTTTAGATTTCAATTTTAAACTTTTATATCATTATGATATAAATAATTTTGGCATAGAACATTAAAAAATCTAGTATGAAGAAAAAGTGATATATTTTGATATAAATATATAAGACTCAAATTTTTATCTAAAAATTTTTGGAGACTATTTTAACCTAATAAACTATATTAAATACCCTCAATTTTTTTTTGAATTATCATTTCATAATATTTCTATATATCTCATGTTTAATTAGATATAATATTTGTGTTTACAAATCACTTTGATTTTATCCTAACAATCTTGAAAAAGAACATCCCAAAAACATAAAAAATGATTCAAGGAAAAGAAATTTAATATGTTTCAACCACACAGGGATACATCTATAAATAATATATTAATGATACATTGATATGAAAATAAGCCAATACTCCAATATTATTAGATTACAACATTGTGACAAGAACATAAATCCTTAACATTCCATGGTCACTTCTTCTCTTTCACTCACATATTCCAATGGGGTAAAAAAATATAATTGAAACATACTTCTAACATTATAATATATTAATAAAAGTTAAACCATAATAAATTAAATGGGTGTTGTCAATCATGATTTTATATTCATTTTTATATATTTAATGATATTCTTAAAGTTTCTATATCCCATCATCAGTCATCAATGTATAATAACCATCTCACAATTCAAATTACAGTACTTGATGTTCAATAAATAAAACCTAATGACAAATTATTCTATTTTTATATTAATACTTCCTCTATAATATTTAATTTTATTCATATAATATTACAATTTTTAATTCGAATTTTAATTTCCAATTCAAAAAATAATGAATTTACAAAAATCTACACATCAAATTAAATTACATGATCATTCATATGATCATCCCCTCTTTTAATATTTAATTATGAATTTAATGAATTAATAAAAAGGATTATATATTACATAAAAATTTCCAATTATTAAATATTTGGACATTATGAATATTTCGTCAATCACATCATGATATCATACATCATGACTTAATTTTTTTGTTCTCCACTTTTTTTCTTCATTATATGTCTATGAGTGAAGACATTATTCAAGGGACATTAAAGATTTCTATTAAAAAATAGCCTAAAATATAACAATTAAAATCATATAACTTTATCATCGCTGGAAGTTATGGTTTGATTCCTTCCGTGGTATTTTTTTGTTAAACATATCATTAAATAAAATTCGTTTCATGGGACATTTATACTAAAATATCAAGAACCGATAAATTCATCCATGAATCATTTACAGTGGTATTAATATTTCATGAACTTATTTGTACCATTATAATAATTGAATTAAATGAAACATTTAATTTTTCTATTTGAGAAATAAAAGATATTTTCTTTACAAATACAATGGAATTTTTCATTATTCAAATTTTTTATTCAACTTATATGATGGAAAATGTTTTTGTAGTATGAATTTCTCCTACAACATAATAATTTACATATGATATCAACATTACCAAAATTCTTAAGCCAATCAAACATCTTGTTAACAAAAAATATTATTTATCAACCAATGGTTTCATATCCCCCCCCATTATAAAATTTTCTCAATACATCATTAATAGTTTAAAATCACTGTGTATTCTTAATCTAATCTATATACAATATATGGATGATTATTATCTTGGTAATTCTGGAAATACCTCACACATGGGGATAGATCCCTTTTTGAATGTACATAAATCATGAAACTCCCTCTCACAATATTTGGGACTTGGAATGTAGTGTAATAACATGACCTGTTTGTAACATACCATGATGCCTTGTGGATTCACATGAGGTCAACTAGTTCCATGTCAAAAAAATTATGAAAAACTAAAATACCTCAATCAAATAATATCCAATTTCTTATTATTAAAGTTATCCCAAATTTTAACCTACCCTTATATACATGTTAATGGTCCATGAAACTCCTCTATACATGATATTTTTCAGCTTTATTCACCTCCTCATGTCATGGGAAATGATATTTTTTTCAGTTTGAAACTCCCATGTAGTATTTAGATGATTCATAAAACTACTTTTATCTTTTTTCATGTATCAAAATAAAATGTCATGTAATGACTTATAAGTGTCATGGATCCACTCACAATAGCATTATAGAAGGAATTTCAAGAACATGTCGTGAACCATGGGTAATATTGGATTCCCATGGACCCAAAAATATCATTGGATTGATTTCAATTATGATATATTTAATCAAAAGGTTGATAATTTCTTATTAATTACAATAATAATATAGTATTATTCAACTGATGTAATTAAGATGAACAGAGTAATAAAATCCCACATTTTAAAATGAAATTATTTTTCTAATTATCAAGCATAGTAGATGGAATCTAGAGTGAATTATGTTTTGAAAATTCCCAAAAAATATTATAATGATGTGAATAATAATACATACTATATCATAAAATACAATATTTCAATGAATGATAAAATATATTTTGAATAAAATATATATAAACATCCAACATCTATTATAGTGTCTTCTGATCAACATGTTTTTATAAATTGACTAAAATAATATAAAATATATATTCCATTAACCAATTATCAGAGCATGAAATGTTATTTTAGTAATATAAAACTTGAATGGTGATACAGGTTAATATAGGAGACAAATCCAAAAAGGGTGGTGAGGGTAAAAGATAATATATGCATAATGGGATGAGTTTAAGGTGATATTTTTCAATAATATCTTCCAAAAAATTCATCAGAAAAAAGGATAGTTAATGCCTTGAATGGAATAAAATGGATTATGAATAATCAGTAATTATCAATAAAAGTTTAAAGTAATTGTAATGTATGAATCTGGTTTTACCATTAACCCATAATGAAAAATATATCAGTTTTTATATTTTACAAAAACCAAGTATCTAAATAGAATAATATATATAGAAATTGGCATTTATGTTGAATTTTTTAATTCAATTTAAAGGTCAAAATATTAATTAAAGACTCCCAATATTATAATTTTTTATAGGAATGAATAGAAAAATGTATTTTCAAATAATAAAAATTGATAAAACCAGCAAATGATATTTGATTCTTCTAAATTAATTCTAAAAAATTTAGAAGAAGAAATGATTAATTTCCTCAAATGAATCGATGAGTGAATCCTATTTGTATGTAAAGGCCATTAAAAAAATTTATTGAATGGATAAACATAATCTAAATAATGAAATTAATTGAAATAATGATTATCGTAAAGCACCACCCATACTTCAATATATTAATTTAGGTGGATTATAATTAAAATTTTAATTTTCAAAATAATTCATGCGATTTTATAGGAATGAATATCCAATATTTAATCATTTTTATGAGGAATTTTATATCATTAAATTATGAAGTGTGTTAGGAATATTTTTGTGAAAAATGAAATAATTCATCACTTTTTTAAATTTATTTAACTTTTTATTTAATCTAAATATTATCATTATAAATTTTCTATAATTTTTTTGAAACTTATTTTCATTAGAAATAAATAATTCTTATTAAATGTTTCTTTAAGTTCATATGAAAGATCATTCTAGGATGAAATATATTTCATTCTCTCATAATTTTTTACATTATTATATTTTAGTCTCATATGATATTATTATAGGAATTGTAAATGATTTTAAGATTCTATATGATTATTAACACCCATTTAAGATAATTCATGAATTTATATAATTTATTTAACTTTCATTGAATAATTAAATTATCTAAAATATTAGCTCAGTTGAAATTTTTCGCTCCATGGATATTTTTCCATGATTATAAAAAATTTCTACTTGTATGATAATTTTCCATGTATGGTAATATATTTTCTCATATTTTTGAGGAATTAGAAAGATTTGATAAAGGATTTCAACCAAACAACATTATGTGGATAATTGATTTGTTTTAAGAGGGAGATGAATATACGATTATAATTAGATAATTCAAATGAGAAGTAAAATCCCATGTCACACAGAATCTACTTAATCATCTATATGATTGAAGAACTCATTATTACTACCACCATGATTTGATAAAAAGGAATATTCTACACACATATGATGTTTCCTAAAAAAAATAGAAGAAATAAATTATAAATTTATCATTCCATTTTTAAAGAAAAACAAATCATTAAAATGATTATAGATATGTTTGGAAATATGAGAGATATTTAGTTGATTTCCATGGTTCATGGAATAAAATGGTGCTACCATGATGAAGTAGGATGATGATAGGAGCTCTGCTAACAATGCTAATATAAAATCAAATTTCGTATTATATTGTTTATACCTGGAATATCCTTTTAATATTTCTAAACCAGTCATTATATTATCATCATGATTTTATAGTACTGTATTTGTTTTGAAGGCGTCTGTACTAATTATTTAATTATTTTCATTCAAATAATTCAAATTATATGCACAATTTTATAATGAAATGAAACTATTCCCATTTCATACTTCATTGAAAATATATTTTCATTGATCATATTGAGTCTGGATATGTTTATTTTCATAGTGGTGTTATTTATTATTAATTGATTTTATAATTTGAACAACAACTATATTCATTACATCATGTTATACATTGTACAGTTTAGGTGTTTACCTATATTTAATTAGGTAAATTCATTAACACAAAAATTTTATAATACTTTTATACATGTGTGAATGTATAATTATAAGGGATCCATACATTCCATGAATGATACATTAAAATATATATTTTTTCAACATTTAAATCTATTTCCGATCACAATACTTTCAAATCTAAACTCTAAACAATATTATTTTTTTTAATTTTAATTATATGAAATGAAAACTATAATCACGTTTTTCTAATTTATCTTTAAAATTTTAAAACCAATGTGATTATTTGATAATTATGTCCAATAAACACTTTGAGAGGTAATCTGGTAGAAACCTATATAAAATTATTTTGTGGCTCATAAATAATGATATAATAAAAATGATAGATCACCCCAATATAATTGAAATTATTTTTGTGTGGTTTCTTAATATGATATTAATTATCTGTATAAAAATTCTAACACTTATTTATTATCATCAGATATGGAAATCAATAGGATATATCATTCTTGGGATGGATCTATTATATATTCTATTATAACTAATTGGTAGTCCCCCATTATCTTCCAAAAAAAGAATAAAATAGATATATACTTGTATCATAATAAAAATTTAAAATATTTATATGTAAAATATGATGAAATTCAACAAAATCCTATAGAATAGCATAATTCACTTATAGTATTTGATATTTAATGAAATTGTATTTTCAAAATAAAAAAATTCAATGGATTTACAATTGAAGACCAACATATGCATTTGAATGAATCATGTTGTTTATATGATAACATGAAACCCCAACAGATATTTTCAAAAATCAATTGATTCTTATTGATTTTAATTTTAAATTAGAAAGTTATTATCAAGGAATTTTTAATTATTCATAGTATACATTGATCTAATGTTAGAAATAATTGATAAGTTACTTAATTATAGATATATTAATTCTTCTAAAAGTTCATAAATTTGAAAACAAATATTTGGAATTAGGTAAATTTTATGAGTAAAATTACTTTAATACTAGGATTAATTTATCATAGTTTCTTTTTCCCCAATCAACAAATATTTGAAAAAAAATATCCAATATTTTTATGAATTGTATTATATTAAAAATATAATACTGATTCACACTAAAGTATGTGGATCTGCAGTTGATAAAAACACATGGTGTTGTAAGAATAGTGATTGAAAAAATGAACCAAATTTATCAATAGTTTGGAAGAATATCCTACTTACATATCAAATCGACCCAATAAGTCACCACTCCTAATTATGAGATCAACATCATTTTTATAAAACATACTAATAGTAATACCATGGTTTTATCAATAATATTTCCCACACTCCACAACCTAATCCCAAACCTATATCAATATTTAATATAATTTCCAATGGGGAATTTTCTCATAGGGTAAGAATTTTATTGAAAATTATGTCATATAAAAGATCTTGATGAAAATTTTAATGTTTTATTTCTAATAAGATAAAATAATTAAAATTAAAATATATATTTTCAACCAAAATAAAATATTTATGTAAGGTAAAATAATCCAACAATATATAGCTTAATATGTCCCTATAAATTGAGTTTATTTTTGAATGTAGAATAGTGGAATTCTCAATCATGATACATCAATGAGTATACCAATGTTAAAACATGATTGAATTTCAAATATACACTTCTTGTCCAATAATTTGATACCAGATTTGATGATGCTATATGAAAAAAAATATGGAAATACAAATAATATTCTCAAAAAAATTGATCATCATGAAATTATTGATTTCCTAATGGGTTCAATGGGATAAATATTTTTGTAGTGTTATTATTCAAACCTTTGGGGTTCTACTATCATATCTTCATGTATACCCTAGAGGTAATCAAAAGAAAAATGTATGTTACACTAAATTGAGGAGTAGAACCATGATTAATAATTAGAAAACTGAAATATTTATCTCTTATTCAGAAATCAAAAATTTTCAAGAGGATCCAAGACCAAATTTTCTTATTTGGAAACTTGATTAATGAATTAACGTTTTGAACATCTTATTTTAAATTTTTAGTCTCTTGAATATTTAGAATCTTTTATTAATGAGAATTAAATTTCATATATAGATAATTTTTCCTAAAGGAAATTAAAATAATGGAAAATATTATATTTCCTTATTATAGAAATCAAAAGAATAATTCAAACCACCAATAGCTTATCATATGAGTAATCCACAACAAAAAACATCTTTTTGGAAATATTTTCTTATATAATTTAAATAATATTTCTAAAAGGGGCTTGTAAAAATAACATTATTATATACTGTGATATAAATTTGAAAGTACTAAAAAGTTTATAAGAGATGTTCTATCACAAATTATATATAAAAGGTAAATATAAAGATAACTATGGAAGAAATTTATTATTGATCATAAAACATTCATTTCTTGTAAATATTAATTTTCAAGGTATATTTATAATTCACCATACCATAATGTAATTTTTATTCAAGGATGTGATATTAGACATTGAATTGATTTATCTTATTACATACTCTTATTATTTATAATTATATATCGAAGAATATAATCATGATGGAATAGAAATTAAATGTTCAAACCAAAGTACCAATTAATATGTTGGAGTTTTTTTAGATTTTCATGTTTAGATATTTATTATTGTTTTTTCACCAATATTTTATTTAGTATAAATAAATTATAATTAGTTTATCCCATGCACACCTCTCAATCATGGGATACCCCTTAAAAACTACTGAATCCTCCATTAATGTAGAGAAAATAACATTATTATTATATTTTAGAAGTTATAATGTAACTTCAAAACATGTTTAAATCTTTCAATAACACATTTTACAATCAATCAATCCATCTAGATAATAAGATTTACTGGTTTTATATGAAAAAAATAAATGGTTTTCAAAATAATGTGTATGAATATTATGATTTTGAAAAAACTGAATCTAATTCAAGTAAAAATATTGATAATTCTTTAATTGATTTAAAATAATACTTTACTAGGCAAAATGGACCAAATATCTTTCATGTGAAATTGTGAATTTGGTTGTCCAATCACTAATTAACCACTTATTTGTGATGTAGTTGTTTTAAAAAGTGTTAAACCAATTTAAATTTTAAAATATAATAAAATTCATGTTATCTGTCAAAATAATATAATAGTTAGAAATTTATAAACACTATTTAAGTTGGTAGAATTTATAACCTTAATAAAAAAATTATTAATTTTTAATCCATTTAAATTTAAAATTTTACTAAAAGAAAAAATATGTGTATATAAATTTAGATTTACTATTTTCCCAAAAATTAGTAAGAAATGATAATATATTTGTTATGAAATAAGAGATGAAATTTATGTTGCTGAGTCACATGTACTATTTTCTAATGAAAATTTTATAGCTAAATTTGGGAAGGAATAATATACAAAAAATATCCATAATTACATTACATATTTTAATGAGAAAATCTTTATCCCCATTCAAAATGAGCTATACAATGATAATGAAAAACTTCTTCTAGAATTATTGAAAACATATAAGAAATCATTAGGATAAAATTTATATGATATCATTGGAACAATTACTCTATATGAATGAATAGAATTATTTTTCCTGAAAAGTAAAAATAAGAGAATTCATTATAATGAAAATTAATCCCAACATTGACAGTGGTTGTCATGAAAGAAGATATAAATTTATTATTAATAGAAATAATATTTCCATATTTGGTTGAAGATGGGTGTGAGCTATAGATTTTTTCCTTATAAAAACTATCTTTAGTATCAGGATTATTTCCTTTTGAGAACATGTCTTTTTAGTTGTGAAACAAGTGGAGAATATGTGTTGATTATTAAAAAATAAACATGGACATATGGAAATATTACTTTCTATAGACACATCTTGATCACATGTTTGAGATACTGGTAGGAATGACCCATTAAAATTTTATATATGAATTTTTTAGTTATTTTCAAATCTAAAAACAACCTATGGATCATTAGAAAGAAAATTTAACATTCATTGTTGTTATATTTCTTATTAGAGTATTCCATTCCTCTTTCACAGTGACTAATGAATTTTCCAAATATGTATTATGAGTATATTTTTCATTAATATATATGTAAGACTTTTTTATGGAATAAATATATAAATAATGACATTAAAAATTAATTTTTATTTTTTACCCATACATTAAAATATTTGTATAGAAGTTTAAAAAACTAGAATTTTTTATGAATAAAGGATTTTAATATTGTCAAATTTCCTGACACTAATAATTAATGATGATAAGTGTAATGTTATGGAAATTAGTGACTTCCCTATAAAGAATCTCTAAGTTGTGGAGGATTATTTCTTTGTCATGACAAATTTTACCACATATTAATTAAATCATTAAAAAAATTATTTTCCATTGTCAATGTCACACATAAAAATGTAAAATTCATTCCTAATAATAAATTTCAATTAGGATTTGATGAGGGGAAACAATAACCAATATCACTAACAATATTAAAATAATACAATTATAACATACCCATTGAATTTAAGAGTTATGGTTTTATTTTCCCCTTGGGTCTATTTTTTCCCAAAAAGGGATAAGAAATATCATGTCAATATTTAGCATTCCATACTATTATATACTGAAAAATATAATTCCATGATAACTAAAAAATAGACAATCATTATTAAATTTTTTCAGGAAAATTGAAATGTTACTTGGTAAGATCCAACTTTATTATCTTCATAAACCATTATGTAAAGAAAATATTAATAAAATAATAATAATTCCAATCCTATATATCCTATATATCTCTTCTTGATAAAAGGATTTTATATTAAAGAAAGAGATAAAAAATGATCTTGATATATTTTTATTCATAACCTAATATAATTTCACAATTTTTTCAAGAAAAAATATAAGATCATCCAGAGAAAAAGAAATAAAAATTCTTGGAGAATCAATTTATAATTGGAATGGGAAACCCTTGATCCATATGTAAGTGAATTATTATTTTCAGCATTTTAATTCCCATATATATTATATCAAATCATCTAATTGATTCAAAAATTTACATTTGGGATGAGCCATATGTATACAACATTTAAAATGAAAAAATTATTACATTATGCATTCCCAATTTAAAATTAAAATTAGTATATAATTTTATTCACAATATATTTTTTCAGGTAACTTAATATCTCAATAAAATAACCAAATGATGATATATTCTAGTTTTTTGGACACTCACTTTTCAATAATTCTTCTGAATTATAAATAGAGTTAAAGAGATACCAGTTTCCATGTAGTGTTACTAAGATAAATGAATATCCAAAATATTCCCTCTTCTTTCTGATCTATTTGATGTGTGGGTTATAGATTTTTAAGAATAATTCAAAAACATTTTTAATATAATAATATATATACTATTATGGAATATATATTAAAATTTATAGAATTATTCCCCACATTAACTGATGTAGTGAAAGTTAATTCCAAATTCTTATGAACATATCTATTTTGTATATATAGGATTCTAATGTTATTAACCACTAATCATGTCAACCACTATTATAATCGAAAAATAGAATTTCTGGTCTGAATAAATGGAGTAAAAAAGTGTTTCAAAACCCTATCACCTAGAAACAAATTTCTATAGCTAAATTATCCAAAATACAAATAATGTTTTTTATGGAAAAAAATAGTTATTTGAATGGAACATATATTATTTTATGGAAATAAATTTCCTTATAATCCTATACAAAAATTAAAACAGAAATTAACATATCGCCTTTTTTATTTTTAGGTATAAATGATTTCTACAAACCATTTGGGTTATAGGACGAAAATTATTATTCTGTAAAGGCATGAAACAAGAACTTGTTGTTGAGTTGATCATTGATGCACATTATGTTTTGATAATTATAAAAAAATACTCATTTCTCCTAAACCAAAGAAATTTAAATGTATATTTGTTCGTAAATATTTTATTTTAGATTGTATTATTATAATCTGAAAATTCCTGGAATATATAATTCGTTTTTTATGAATATTATATTGTATATATATATTTAAAGTTTAATATATGTTTAAAAAAATTTAATTACATAAAAAAATATATTTCTTGATAAATACCAATTAAATTTAAGTAAATCAAGGATTTTGAAATAATGATTTCTTCTATGTGTGATTTTTGGTTACATAGAATTGGTTATTTGTGAATATTGGATAATTAGATTCTACTATGTGATGACATTAGATTTATAGATTTGGTTATGTATAAATTTTATATACATGTATTTGGTTACGTGATAATTTTAGATATATTGATTTTGGATACGTATAATATTTTATTGCATTAGATTTATTTTGTTTACATGAAATCTTATATGAAGACAATAATAATTATATGAATTATTTAATAATGACAAACTAGAAAATATGATTATTTACTGATTCATAGATATTTTTATTTAAAACTAGTTTTTATACATGTTTTTATACATATAATTTAATGCTAATTTTATATTAATCATTTAGTTTTTTTAAATTAATTTTTAATTATTTAAAATACATTTCAATTACCATCATGTGGTAATAAATTCATTATATATATATATATATTGGAAAATTTGGATTTTGGAATTTTAATAATCATTAATATGAAGAGTTATCATTGAATTATTTTTGGGATAATTCCTAAGATCCTTAAAATTATTTTTATAAAATATTTAAGAAATTATTAATTTTTAAAATTATTTTTTTGTATATCCTTTTATAGTTTAAATTTGATCAAAATAAACTAAAATTAATATTATTTTCCTTTCATTTTTTAGAAATATGTTTGATATATTTTATGTGAAACTAACCTCAATAAACACTAAAAATGTTCATTGATGATACAAATGTAAATTTATTTAAGAAACTATTTTTTTAAAGGGGATTAAAATTTGAAATATGTTGTGACTTCAAAAAATATATATATAGTTGAAAAAAATTGTTCAAAATATTTGATTTATTTTAGATAATAAATTATGATTTACTAAAACATTCATATAATTCAATAAATCATTGATTGTCTGATAATTTCCCTTTATATAATTATATAATTGTTTTTATGGTGAATTGAAAACCTATTCCATAAAATTTAAAACTTCATTTTCTAAGATGTTTGTGTGGTGTTGTAGTTTAATATATTATTTCATGTCTCTTAGAGTCTATGGGTTTTACTAGCCCTTATAAAATTTATGTTTTCTTCTACTCTGAATCTTATAAGAAGTCAGTTTAGGGTTGTGTCTCCAAGGAAAAATGGAAAGAGAGTTCATGTTTTTACTTAAAAAGAACAATGATGGACTGTATTGGTCTTTCATATTTGTATAAAAATTATGTTTAGTTTGGGGTTTAATGGTATGAGGATAATGTTTTTTAATTGTGTTGTGACTCCATTTGTTTAAATTTTATTCAGATTTCCCATGGTTAGTTGTTTCCATGTATCTCTAAATTTTAGTAGGGAAAATTTTAGTGTGTGAACAATTTTATCAAAACTAATATAATACTATATTCCACCTATATATTGTTATTTTATTGAATTGATATCAAAATTATGATATTAGATCTAATTTTATTTTTACAGGCGAATTAACCTCCCTATTAAATAATATATTTTGTTTCCTCTATGCTATACAATTGGTATTTGTTTGTAATTACCATCTTGATATATATTTTTTAATGATAAAAATTTCCTAGTATAAAAAATATACGGTAAAATATCTATTTTATATGATAGAAACATCATTAAATAATATATGAGTTCATCAAAACCAGCCTCACTTTTAGGGTAATGAATATGGTTTTTAGTAATATCGGATGGAAGAATTTATAAATTACATAGTATTAATTACTATATAATCGTGGAAAACATAATAAGAACTATCTAATAGCGAAACAAAATCATTAATTGCTAATGATAAGGTAATTTTTATATTAAATTACAAAGTTATGACAATTATATATTACAATATAAATATACATGTGTATATTCATTTATCTATAAGTAAAACTACCTATGTAATTAAAAATAAGTTGAATGATCTATGACATAGAAAAAAGAATCTTATTATAAATATTATATCCATGTTAAGAGATTTATATCCTAAATTTAAAATAGTTAATGATGGGATAGTGAATCTTAATTTTCATATATTTTATATTAAAAAATGATTAGGGCTTATTATGATAAAATTTTTAAAATCATATACATATTCATAGAATCCAAATAAAAATTAATAATAAGTGGAATATTAAAAAATTATTGTAGATGTGAGAGAAAATATGTTTCAGAATATACACCTGAGGAGATTATTCGGTTGTTTTTACATTATGAGTTTGAATAGTTACCCAATAATTTTACCCATATTATTACATGGTTTTTAAAATAAATATTAATTATAATCCAAACATCATGGGTCCAAGTATCTTTTCAATACTAGGTTCATAATATATCACAATGAGATTAAAATAAAACATCCTTATTTTATTCTCCATAATTATATATTAAACCATTTAGAGATCCTAAAATTGCATCAAAATATTGTGGAAATACATAAACCATAGCAGTGATGTTGAAATCCTTGTAAGGGAATAAACAGGTGAAGGAAGCGTAATATGTGAGTTGAAGGTATAATATAATAACATAAATGAAAATTGCCAAGAGTAATCACAAGGGATAATAAGATGAAGAACATTCTATCCAAATATCATGAACAATTAGTTAATGTTGATGTATCATCAATCATGACATAAAAATATGTTACTTATAATATATGAGAAACCATTACATGGTGGTACGTGGCTTATAATGGATTTGGTTCACTCCCTAATCACATACATGAAGTCTCCTTAGACTAAAAATTTACCAAATGATTTGGAATGGATTATAATTCCATAAAAATATAGTACATATAAATCTAATAAATGCATATATGTTCCATTTTTGGAAAAAAATTCTATGGAATAAACAAAATAATTACTGGTTGAACTAAAATGGGTTACAGATTTTTTCTTCATATCAAAATCAAAAGAAATATTATTATGAATGAATGTTAGATATGAACATAAGGAATGTATTTCTTTATAAATTTATGGGAGAATAACATATGTATATATGTGAGAAAAATACATGATTAACTTAGAAGAAATCTATAATATAAAAATTTTACATCATTTATGAAACATTATTTAAATTATTACATGTCAAATTTAAATAGGAAAATACATCTTCCATATTAAATACAATTATTCAAAAGCATAAATATTCCAACTTGTTTAAACTTTTTATTGTAAATTAACCACTAAAACATATAAATTAATATTCATTGAATTTAGTGGTTATCAATGTGGTAAATTCCAAACATATTTTATAAGTTAAAAAACATTCCTATCACTAATTTTTATAAAGCTTAAAAAGTACCTCTTTTATAAAATAATAAAAATATTCTATTGAATCGATTTGGGTAAATTTCAAACATAGGTAAAACCATATTTTATAAATCATTTGGATAATGTTAAAAAAATATTGAATATTTTTTTATTAAATATTGATATGGATAAAATTATTTATGACCAAAAAAGTTAAATAAAATCATGTTTTCTAGAAAAAATATTTCTCAGTCATTTTATGTATCAAAGAGTGGATAATATTAATGGTATAAGAAATCTTCTTAATTATACATAAGATAATAAAATATATTTTTAAGATAAAAAATGAAATAAAATTTATATAAAATAGTCTTAGAGATAAATAATCTTAATGAATAATGAGATTGTGAAATAAACCATTACCACATTAGTAATTTTTTAATCATAAACCCCATCAATAAAGTAACATATAATCAATACATAAATAAAATTAAGATAAATATGTTCATGATATAACATTAGATACATATATATATATATATAAACCAAAAATTGAAATAAGTAGTTCTTATGGCATGTGTCTCAAGGATGTAAAATTTAGACAACATGTCCCATTTAGATTTAAAAAAATATTCATAAAAACTGCTTATAAGAGATGGAGATTGTGAATTATAATTTATAATTCCATTATTATGATGTATTCTAGATTTTAAATATTAAATTATCAGTAAATAAAACTTCTTAATGATTTTGGGATCATAAATGATCATATTTATCCAATAATTATGTTTTAAGATGAAAATTCATACCTTTAATTTAGAGTTATTGTGTGTGATATTCACCTTCTATATAATGAATGTATATAGATTCATTTTTTATTAACAACCATATATGGTATTTATCTATTATACATAAACAAATTAATTCTATTATCTTTGTGACAAATTTAATTACATATTAATTTATTTCCACATCAATTATTTTGACAATGGTTAATTAATAATTCCAAAACAGAATCGTTGCCTTGACTTTTATCAAATGCTTCATGGATTCATATTCTTCAGAACTATAGTAATTATATAATAATTATATTATACATCTTTTTTACTTTAAAAACATCCATTAAATATGTTAATGAATAGTGAACTACATTAAAATCATATAGATGGTAGGTCATACAAATGCATGAGTAACATTTCCATTTTTTAAACAAATATTAATGGAAATAAGGTAAGTGTTCATTTATCATTCTATAATTATAATTATATCTTCAATATCATGTTATTTATTTTAATACACATAAATATACCATCCATTTGAGGTGGTAGTCCCCCATAAATAATAACATGGTTATAATTTTTTCAGTCGATTATAAGGTTAGAAGCCTTATAATATATTAATTATAAATATTTTTGAAAATTTCATTAACATAATATATAATAGTTAAATTTTAAATCATGTAATGTTTTGAGGGGTGATGATGGAAAATTATTTACCATGGTTTATCATAGATAAGTTAATTAGAACTATGTTTGCATATAACACACATAGGAGACCATAAGCTATGGTACCGGTATACATGAAGCCACATCCATAACAATGAAACTGGGAATAGATGACAATAATTAAAAAAATCATGAATGCATCTATCCCAAAATCTGATCCCCTTAACAGTACTGGAATAATAAAATTATAAGCCCCCAATTAATTGAAAAATGATTCCAACCTTCCCAAATGGAGGTGATCATAGTCAAATGATTCCACTTAAACACACCTCGGTCATGAAACATTATAGACTTTTTGATAACTACCTCACTATACTCATCTTAATCCATGTACTCTTGAGACCCTGCCAAAATGCCTATGATTTACACAATTCACGTTATGTACCAGCAGATCCCTTGAAGGGGTGAGGATAAAAATTCCCAATATGTGATATAAACCCCCAAAATAAAATGGGGTAACTAAAAGAAAATAGTATTTTCATCCCAAGGTAGAGAGAATCCAAGTGAGAGATAATAAAAACTCATTCTTGACGACTCCTCATCTATAAATTACTAGTCACCTATATCCACATGGTATGTAAATCAAAATATGTGACATCACTATAATGAATCCTAGAATAACCTAGATATACTCTTCTCACACTTCAGGTCTCATGAGGTATTGATCTCACATTTATTCATAGGGCTCATCCCAAGGAATAAAGGCCACACTTGCCTATGTGAACTCGCTCCACAAGCCTCTCCATCCTGGATTAAACTTTTTTAAGAGATATCACTCATCAAGAATAGATGTTCCATATAGGATAGAATATATATTTGATATCATATTTATTGTGTATGTCCAAATTAATTAAATATCCCTATTATTCTAGGTGGAAGTAATCTAAGAGAACATGCTCATCAGGTCTAGCAAAAAAGAAAGTCACACTCTCTCTCAGTTGATAATGTTACTCAAATTTTGAATCCCATCCATTTATAATGGGGTAATACTCTAACTATGATAGAAGAACTGAATATCTCATCTTAGTAGATATATGATCATGGCCAGGTCCCCTGGGGTATAACTAAAACCCAATTTAAAACTCCGGAGATCATATCTCTCAGATATGGGATCACAACTAGGACAAATGTGGTATTTTAAAAAACTAATTGATTCTCAATGACATGATGCACTAATGGTGGATCATACGAAGGACCAATTTATGATAACTAAAACTTAAATCTACGTGCAACCATCAACTAGGGTATCATACTGTTGACGATACCTTAACCCCATTAGAACCAACCACTATGTAATGGATTGTACTCATGATGACAGCACAATCCCTATTGGAACAACCTGATAAGTAAGGGATCATATACAAAAAATATCCAGTAACAATTATGGTATATCCTACTAGGTATAGAATTTGTTCCCAAAAGATAATGGATTAAACAATACCATGATCCCAACCTATGGAAGTCAATATGATAGGGGATCCCACTCGATCCTCCCTTGTCCTAACCCTCTACCCTTAAATGTACCTCAATGATGGGATAGAGGTAATTATATTAGATTACATTCTATTCTAGGCCATAGGATGGTGATAATAATGGAGGGTACAAATCTCTCATGAAATTAGTGGCAATACCCTATATAATAATATAATATAAGAAATGATATGGATCAACCCCAAAAACTCAATGACATAACATAAAAAGAAAAAAACTCTATTTCACAATCTTATATAAATAAAACAAATACAAAAATAATTATAATAAATTAATACTATATATAAAAGATAATTTAGTGTCATTATAGCTATCTTAGGTTTGAGTTAAAAAATTTCTTTACGGTCCACATAATTCTTTTAGAAATTTGAAAATAATTTTATACACATGTGGTGACTATACATGTGTACACTTTAGGAACAACAATGTCTCTCTTGCATCTGTAAAAGAATAATAATATTGAAAAAGTGAGAAAAAATTGAATCACTAGATCTAAAATAGGTATGAAACCCAAACCAATCCACACAAAGGAAAACTGACCATGTATCACCATCTAGTTATTGTAAAATAATAAGAAGCATATTGATAAAGTGTTCCCCACATCACTTTCACACTAATTTGTTGGTATCACACTAGAACCTATTATTTCCTATGACTAACTTCTAGTTTGAATAATATATACCACTACTAAATAGCATAGACACATCAAATCATGCATGAAACCACATAGGTCAATGCCCCACAACACAGTCACATCACATCTCACATGAATGCACAAGGTCCATGATATTAAATCCTTATCCAGTGTAGTAGTGTATCATTTACATAAAGGAAATACACCTTCCAATCGGGAAAAATATCGAGAAAACCTCTACTGATCACCCGGATCGCAAGGTTGGTCTCAATATTGACGCCCATATCGTTAAACTGTGCAATAGGATCCCTAACCCACGAGCCATGGATATATTTTATAAACTGAGGAGTGATATGGATGATGTTAAGAAGGCAAAGCAGGTCTCGTGGGCTGGACCTTCTTATGCCGATAATGTGAGGTCTGTTGGTATGGAATATGGACAGGAGGTCGAACCCTCTACTATCTCTAATGCTGATGATGGCCATGCAGATGCACGCGGGCTGTCCGAGGTGCATGATTCCTCTGGTCCAAATGTTGTTTTGTCCAAGTTTTATGTTGTCCCAGGTCCGAACATAGTTCCATCTCCGAGTTTTCTACCGCTTGATCCACATGATCCTCTAGGTTCTATTCGGACCAACAATAGGTTCACATGTTTGAGTGCAATGGGGATGGAAAATGCCAACCCATAAGGATGGAAAAAACACATGCCAAGGTGGAAACACAAACAGGGCTTGACAAGGCCTTCCGAGGATACTGAACCAAGCGATAATGAAGCAAACTCCTTCGCGTCGATAGATTATGAGCAAGACCCTCAAGGCCACATGATGGTTGGGCCTGGCTCGAGAAAGGAAAAGCAAGGGAATGTTGTCTCTGGGAATTTCCCAGCCCACAAGGGGGAGAAAAAGGAAAGGCCCCACAAAGGCTACTCGAATTTCCCAGGGACAATTGTTACTAGACCTTCAAGACAGTTTAGACATAATGTGATAGTGGAAGGAACGGGGGTCCCAACAATTGCTGAAAGTGACAGGCACGTGTCCGGAGAGTTGGGCGAGAAAATTTTATGTAAGGAAATCAAGGGCCCTGATGGTGAAATCAAGGTACAAAATGTTGAACCAATACTAGATCGTGTTGAAAGCATACTAGTAGACAAGGTGGAAGCAGGGAATGAGGAATGTCTAGAGATTGTCTTACACTCTGGGGATGAAATGTTAGAAGGAACTTTTCAGATCAATTCCTCAAAGGAGTTTATCCACAGAATTTATGAGAGGCCTCTAAGTGTTAAATCTAATGAATAACAAAGTGAGTCGATCACCAAACTGGACTGCATCCTGGCGCGGGGTTTCAATGAAAGGAAGATCACCACGGAAGAATTAATCCTGACCTGGGACAAGATGGCAGATTATTTTGAAGGTCTTCTCAGGAATGATCAAAACACTTAGGTATCTACTCTGAATTGGAAGCATTATAGGGTGGTTGACTCGAATATCCTTAGTCTTGTTTTTAACAACATTTTGGGCTCATATTGTTGTTAATACCTTTACTTTGGACATGTGTGGGTTTTCCACTTTTTCCTCAAAAGTGCTTTGGAATAAAAATTTATCTTTCAGGTCATTATCCTACCAATTTTATTTATATTTCAATGATTACTATATTAATCCATAAAGAATATCATTTATTTTTTCATTAACCACTTTTATCACATTAGTAAATCCATACAACAACCATTTCAATTATAATTAAATAATAACTCCATTATTACCCATTGTAAAAGATTTACAAAACCACACATCATAATATTCTCTTCATTAGTAGATAACCATCAACTCTCTATAATAAAACCATGGACATAAAAACAAAAACCTATCTTCCCCAACATATTTGTGAAATAGTGACTAACTTAGCACCAAAAAAACCAAACAATAACCACCTTGATGCCCCAAAATAATGGCCAAACAACACCACATCATCTCACTCTAATCATGGTCATACATCCACCACCTCACCAAGACAAAATCATGAACACATATCCCTCTTCATCCCCACATCACTACAAAAACACACATCACATCCCCACAATAACAAACATGAATCACAAAACATCAAATAAATTTTTTAGATTTTAAATAGGGAACTTTTATAAAATTTCATAATTATTTTAAGGGGTGTTACCAAATAAGACATAATCCTTGGGAAATTATTTCATTATCAATATATATGTGGTGATTAAAATTTTTATTTAAGGGTGTTATTGAATTAATAATAGTTATATAAAAGTCTCAACACATATCATCCACTACCAAAAAATCCCCCAATATACATAATTTTATAAAAGGAATCAAAATTGTACAATCCATCACCTCAAAATAATATAAAATCATTTAAAACAAGTTAATTATTCCCTTTTACCCTCTTTAATTAGTACATTAACATTTATTTATCTTTGAATAATCCAAAAAAATTATCCCCCATATAATAAAAATCATAAACTCATTCATTGTGATAGGAAATAAAAGGAAGTAATGGATTCCCTACTATAAAAAAGAATTTCCAACTCATTTTACACCACATGTTGAAAATGAGATGCCCATGATAGACAACCTCCCCATGAGAAACTGTGGATTAACATACTCTACACCAAAGGATCATCAAAATTGTTCCCAACTCATGCTATAAACCAAAATTGCACCACAAAAGTAGGTTCATCAATTAAGTGTATGATAAATCCACCAAGAAGTGAGAATATCATACCACTGATTTTAAAATGGAAAAATTATAATTGATGAATCAAAGAGGGATGCAGATGTATAGATGATACCCCAACTAATATTTGGGCTTGCTAAAAAAATAAGATATTGTTTGAATGAATGAATGGTATTAAACTGAGAATTGAACATGAATCCCTAGATCCAACCATTTTCACATAATGTAATATATATACATGACATTAATTCCAGGGGAGTTAAAAAATAATAATCTTTATCTAAAAAAATTATCACTTAGGCCTTTATTTAATACATTCAGTGAATTATATTTATATTACATGTAATCCCACTCATAGGTTCACCTTCATATGGATAAACTATATGGTGAATCCGACTACACGAGTCATGAAGCTCCATTTAAAAATGTGAATACCACTATAATGATGTAAAATTCCTACAGTGGAAATACAACAACTCTATTCTCCATAGAAATCTTTTGGAACCTCCCATGAACACCTCCAACCACCAAAACATGAAATTGAACAATCCAAGAAGGATTGATCAGTGACATCATATGCCACTAAAATGATTCATTCCATCAATATTCCAATAAATAGTGTAGAGTTAAAGGGGTATGAAAAACCACCCCATGAGATACCTTATAAGAATATCATCATACCTCAAACGATACCACAATCCAAACATTCCAAACCACACTACTATAAAACATTTCATATAAACACGCTATTACACATTTATATAACCCTAACCAATAAACCGTCACACTTCCCAATATAAAAACCAATGAATCCAATAAACCAAAATGACCCAAATGCATGAATCAGGGAATTCCATCATCCATGCCATTATACTATCCGCCCTAGGGGAACTAACTCTCCCCTAAAGGATTAATCACATCAATGTTAATGTGTAGAGATTAGAAAAATGTTCCCCCTAGTTTCATGTGATAATTGTTTATCACATATCACAAACCATGTTAAACTATGCATATCATAACTTAATAATTTTAATCATAAAATCAAAATGAAAAAAGGAAATGAAAAAAGTCATAATCTCTTCTGGTACTGGGAACACACTTGCGTCTCTCTCCCTATCCCATGTACTGTTCTATGTGCCAGCGTACCATTACATAAGACAAACCAAATATATGGTCTATCCATATAGTGATTTATCATGGCATTCATGGATTTGTAATATCCACTACATGAATTCCTTATCATCCTTAATATCCAACACTCCTTTGTCAATGACATGGGAGTAATAATTGAGATAATAAAGAATTAGAGAGATGTAGAATACATCATGGATCCTATCCAGTCATATTTGAAGAAATAAATAAAAAAATACCTATATATCTCACCCAAACACCTCAAAGGGCCCAAAAACAAGGGAAAAAGATTACTCCCCTGAAAAAAACCACTTACCACATCAATGGGAATGCTTCATGAACCTGTGGTTCCCAAACACAAAATCTATGTTCCCCCTCCTGTGACTAGAAAATGAATTATTCTAGTCATGTTCTACTTATATACTCTCTGAATAAAACTAAAACTTTTCTATTTTCTCTACTTCACGTTAGGCCCATGAACAACTTCCACCCAATCCTTCCCCAAACAGAACAAAGAAAAACATTTCCTCACATATAAAGAACCAAATAGAGATGTTCTACTAGAAGACTGAGATCTACTATTATGTGATAAAAAACGTAAGGAATTTGTCTTACCTAATATCCAATGAAGTCCAAGATGTGGGCCTGTAATATTTCATCTACTATTTGGATGGTAGACTCTGTCTTATTATCCATATAATTGTAAAAAATATGTTTTGAGATGTAACCAGTTTATAAAAGCATGAAGTAAAAAACTCTAATCATATGACATAAATCATTCACCCCGATCAGAAACAATTGTCCATTTTACTACCCGAATATTTCACCGCCTTACCAACATAAATCATAGAAAAATAATCCATGGTTCACAAAACATTAACCACTAAGAAGTGTACCAATTCCTATAACTGATCAATGACATCCCAGATAACATCATAGCCCCAAGAGATCTGGGTAACTATGTGATTAAATCCATCAATATCTCATCCCATATCCACTCTCGAATAACCAATTTCAACAAAAAAACTAACAAGAACATGATTCTCAAACTATACCTATTGAAAATGATGTACTATTCCACAAATTTTACCAATTCCAACTTCATATCGGGTGAACAAATCATTATCCTAAAACCATGTTACATATTTTAAACTCTTATGTGTACTTAAAAAGTGATCTATGAATCTCATGAAGGAATCCCTCACACATAAAAACATAAAAATACTCACCCCTAAAAAATCATCTTGTTTCAGCCATCCTCTAACCATCCCTTTTGGGAAACACTACAACTAACATGATCGAGCCTCACCACTACGTTTGATTCTCCCTAAAATGAATCCTCTAATCACTACATCATATAATTATTCAGATTAATTTTAATCAAATATTCTCTACCATCATTTTACCATCCATTAATGTATAAGGCTTAAAACTCATCCATTTTTTCACTAGGAATCATAGAAATTCCCAAAAAAAGCTTTCCCTGAATTCTTAATCGTAATTTTAGCAACAACATGTCCACATATAATGTTTTATATGATTTCAAAACCATAATAATGAATAAACTACATCAACCTATGATGACAGAAATTATGATCTCATTGTTAAATTACATAATTCAATCTATTTTAATCTATAATGACCACACAATGCTCACCAATAATGTAACTCTACCACAACATTAGTATAAACATAAAATCTTATATATACAATTTTAGGGTGGAGTTGTTATGATCATGGGTATATAACTACCTACACGCAATAAGATCATTTCCCACTAAAGAATCAAAAAATTTCCCAAGCCTATATGAGAAGTAGAAAAAACAACTCAATCATCACCCCATAATAAAAAAACTGAAGAACTGGAGAAATAAACAAATATCCCTCTTGGTAATCAAATGCTTCTAGTACTGATCCATATACACAGAAGTGTATCCCTTCTTGTTCAATGCTCTCAATGGGGAAATAACATGATATAAATCTAGAACTATCTTCTGATAATATCTTAAAAGATCAAAAACAGTATGAACCAATTCCATGTTCTTGGTTTCTTCCCAGAAATAAAATTTCACGATATTCAAAAGGTCAACTACAACAGTTTTCTAAGAATCCAAATTACCGATTAAATGAACCTCTTTTATCCATAACATACAGGTGGAAAGGTCTTTATAAAACCGGTTCAATCGAATAACCTACATGATAGCTCAAAGATGGTCGACATCCACCACCTATAACCTAGAGTAGATTAAGATATCACCAATTAATAAGATGAAAAATTGGTCTATAGCTAAGGGAATATGGACTTTATAGTCTCCATTAACATAGATAGTTTGATCTAACACCAAATGACATGAATAAAAACTCTAAATGCAAATAATTTCATTTGATGAATGCCTTAAGTATATATCTCACCCCCTTCACACTATACATGTGATATTTTCACCATAAATCAATATTATATAACCAATATACCTCTCTATCTTTGTGGAAATTATGATTTATACTCACAATAGTATAATACCTCGTATCCATCCTTAGATTCAATAGCAAATATTTTATACACAATTTCATACTATCATTGTATTTCATAGAGAATTGAACTAGAGAACCCCACGATGACACACTACTCTTATTAAAACCCTTCTATAAAAGATTATCAATCTAAATCATTATCCCGCACGACTCAAATGGATCCATATGATAAGGATCCATTTTAATTGGAGAATCACTAGACTACAAACCTATCCTAAACTCAGCATCACGTCAAGGGGGGTAGCATCATACCCTCATCTAGGAAAACATCCATGGAATCCTCTATAACCCTGAGGACCTCCATTGTCCCAGTGTCCACTGATTCAATCAATAACTCATCAATTAATGCAATCAGGGTATCCACATTACAAACACCTACATAATAACCCTTCTCTATGTTGAAACCTACACTACAACCATCAATATTGAAAAAATGACTATCATTTGGAAGTAGGATATAAAATCATGTATTAAATAAAAACAGTTTTTTCTGAGGATAACATTGTATGGCTAAATGTATAGAAATATGATATCCCTATGGGACTTATTTGGCCCCATAATTAGTCTACATCTTCTACACAGAAACAAAAATTTGTTCTATACTCTGGCTGGGATAGACAATTACATGGGTACAAAAATATTCTCAATGTCTAGTCAATAATCAAAAAATGAGCATGTGAAACAATGAAGTTCAAATATCCTAATTCAAATAGTTAACAAACAAAGTTAATATATCAATGAATTTTTCTTATGATCATGTTTATACACTCTGATGCTAATCTCATGTATGTGCTACTGACCAAACTAGGCTTCTCTACATCTTGAATTATGTACACCTCTACAACAATTATCGATATGAAGTCATTGAACATGAGAAAATTCATTTATAATCCTATACCCACAACATATCCCCTTAGAGGAGCATATAATGTCACCCAAACTGCCAAAAAATCTGACTAGAAACAATTGGTGAGGCTAGGGTTGAACCTATGCACCTCCATCAAACTATGTTTAGGTAATTAGTGAGCATTAGTTTTGGTGATATCCATGAATGCCAAAACAAAATCTCACTATGAAAATATTTATATTGAAATCATTGAAACCACTATCCTAAAAATATGAAGTGGAAACTGAGGAGGTTGACTCCCCTATAGTTTCATCATCCAAGGTACTAGTCCCTAAGATCTAATGCTGAAAACCCTTATCCTCTAGGAACCCTATTGGTTACCCTATAATATTAAACCTTTTCAAGAAGGAATCCAGGTGATCCGATCCCCCTTCTTCTTAACCTCTAAATATTTTGGTAATTTAGAAGGAGTAACTATCTACTAGATATAAGGATAGAGAACCTTCTCAATTTTTCATTCCCAGGTCTCGTCATATGGAAATTTATCTTGGGAAAAGTGCAAAAGGTCTTTGAAAATTATATGCAATTCCTACATTTATATACTCTCCTTCTAAACATAATGAATCTTCTTAATCTTCATTAACCCCATGGAGGATGAGAGTAATTCATTAAATATAACCATTATAAATGATATCCAATGAAACATCTTCCTCTTTTAGCTCACCCAGATACAGTGCCCACAACTGACAAGAAGCTCCATGCATCTGACTGATTTCCAGAAGGCCCCACTACTACATTGGGCCCATATATAATTAAAGAAGATCCCAACATCCTATATCATGTTCTCTATGTCCACATTTGAATCAATTCCCATGTACTTCCCAAAATCGTACTGTTGGAATGAAAATAACATTCTCTGATACAGTTTATCCTCCTCTAATAGAACAACCCTATAATAATAAACCAGATTAATCCATTGAACCACAACTACAGGAGGCACACATGGATGACTAACTGGAGTCATAAGTGAAATGAGAAAACATCATATGCACAGTTGTGTGGAATTTTCATTAGATTCAATTATATTCAATCTATTCCTTTTAACCTTCTCAAAGTTAATCAAATAAAATAGCAATAAAATTCATCATGATTCATGTACCTCTCCTAGGTCTATACACTACAAATATTTCCACCTCACATGGTTACTCAATATGCTCATAGGCCAAGGACTGGATCATGGGAGCCTTAAAATCAAATTTTATTTCCGGTCTCCCAATCCTATGTACCACAACAAGTTAAACAAGAATTGTTTTCATTAATACCAATGTAATACTCATTATACCTACATCCAAATACCATAATATCTATAAAATATTATCCAATAACATTATATCAATACCCATCCCCCCAAAAATAATTTTAACTAAGGGGAAAGAGAGAATGATTCATGAGTCCCACCTGAAGTGGCCTCAGGGTTGACTACAAGCACCCAGGTAATAAAAATAGCATGTAACAGTAGGAATTATTGTCTATAAATAAATATGAGCGGAGATACAACGATTCGCCCAGAAGTAACTCAACAACATTAAAAAATTAAAAAAAATCCCTCATTTTTGTATAAATAAAACTGGTATAGGGAAAATATCGAAATGTAAATGATGAAAATAAAAGCTCAAGTACTCACCCAACAACCATCCATGTTCTAGGCTAGTAATGTCTAAAAAATTCAAAAAAATCATCCTCAAAACATGAAAATATTTATATATGTAGGATTATCAATTTCTTATACTTTCTTGGAAAAATGCAATAACCCGTGACCATGTGAATGTTTCATATTAATCCACCCATGTGTAAACAGTAGAACCAATATCACCTTTACAAGTATACTAACCAAATCCAAACTCAATGATTCAAAGTTACTAAATATACTAAAAAAATTATAGTAACATAATATTATGTATATTAATACAGTGTAACCCACAATTCATTTCAACTTATTTTTTTTCTCACGCCACAACATCATATATTCTAGCGCTCCCATAACATACAAATAAAATATAAAACCTCACAATTTAATAGTCACAACACATCATGCATTAAAACACATAGTCCGTTATCACACAACATGGTCACATCACATCGAACCTAAAAATAATGAGCCACCACAACACAACATGTTCACATCACATATCACCTGAAAACATTTGGGTTGTCACATCACAACCATAGCTATGGTTATAGGGTATAATGAAAATGAAGAACATAAAAATTCTTCCTTTATCCTACCATGCATGAACCCCACCATAACCCTTCTCATAGTATGAACATATCACATATTTCACTAACAGACCTCCAGCCATCAGATCCCGTGAATATCTACTCTCTTGATTGATACAGTAGGAATGAGTGGGTATCCAGTCATCCCTCATCACCACAATGATGTTAGACAAGACACTGCCTTCATGATTTCATCTGCATCAGAACATAGTACTCTATGTTGGAGGGGTGCTTATATAGATCACATGTAATTTAAAATATTTACATTTCTCCACACACAGGACCATCTTATTAGTCAACAAAAATGAATTATCCACCGAAAAATATCACCAAATTTACTTTCAACACTAAATGCACAATGTCAAATAACAATACACAAGCCAAAAATTATCATTTCCAACCAATTATTATTATACATCGTACTAATTTAATTATTATGTTTCAATAATAATTAACCACAAAACCCATCATTTATTTGTTCATTAATCATTTTTCTCACATGTATCAAACAAAAACCTTACCATTTTTATCTCTAATAAATATTCATTCTATTTCTGACCAATATTATAGAACGCCAAAAACACACATCACAATAAACTCATCATCCCTATCGAACTATCGCCCCACTGTCCCAAAATCTTTTAGAAATAAAATTCACCTCACTACCCCAAAAGAACATCCACAAAACCACCTCACCACTGCCAAAAAGTTAATAAACAACAAACACCTTGCCAGAACGATTGCACTACAAAATAACCACCTCCTCACTACTCATAAAGAAAACCCAAAAAACAATCACATTTTTATGCCAAAATCATTGAAAAATATCACCCATTTTCCCCAAAAAACCTTTCAAACACACATCACTACCCCACACGAATGTCCATGTATAACAAATCATCAAAACCCCAATTTTTAGAATTATAAAAGGGGTATTTAATCTCATTTCCCAGTTTTTTAGGGGTGTTACCACAAAATAATTAATATTTGGGGATCGTTTTCATAATAAAAATATAATTGGTCAACTAAATTTCTATTTTATGGTGATATAGATGTAATCACAATATATATACATTCACAACACATATCATATAACACAAACAACCCCCTTCCCCAAAAAACAAAAATTTTCTATGTGGAATAGTTCTTGTAAAATCCTTCATATTAAAATAATATCAATAATGTAAAACATTCAATTCATTCCTTTTTCTTATTCAATTCCTATTATCTGAGTGATTATATTTTATTAAGTAAGAAAAAATATCTCTCGTAGAATAATTATAGTAAAACCCTCCCAGATAATACACAATATAAAAATAATAATGTATTATATAACTCAATGAGGTTTACTAACAAGTTGGGAACTTTAAGGAAAGAAATAAATATCTACACCCCAATATTGAACCCTAGGAAACCATGGATCTACCTACACTCAACGTGATTTTCATCAAAATGATGATAAACTAATACTATATACCAAAAATGCACAACCACAGGGGTTTCATCAAAGTAGAACTGGAGATAACTTCCAAGATGAGAGAATATAAAACAATGTGATGCCATCAGGGTTGAACTAGATTCAATTGTTTGTAAAAGGAGGAAGAGATTAGTAATATCCAAAAAAATTACTGAGGGATTTTAAAAAAATGGTAATTACGGGGGTTTATCCAAATGAATTATAATCAACTGATATAGGAACTTAAAATCCTAGATTATTCCTTTTTCATCTCATGTGATCTATATTCACATCATGAATTATTTGGGAATTCAAAAAATTAATCTTTTTGAAGAAAAAACCATCACCCCAACAATTATTTAACACATGATAGGAAATCCATATAATTGGTTCCCCCGTATCCATGTAAAATATGTGAACCTACCAACTACACAAACCATGAAGCACCTTTATACATCATGAATTTTACTTAGTCAAATTGAAATCATGTATAAAATCATTAATAACTCTATCCACCACCGAAAAAATACAATAACCACCCATGAACTCCACCAACCACAAAAACTAGATAATTAATGGTCCTAGATAGCATATACCATTACACCCTAGAAGGATAAAAACAATGACATTATTAATCATATGAATGGAATAAAAATCATGTGATGAGGATGTAATTCCACACTACCCTCACATGGATAAACAACAAGACTCATCACTGCTGGTATTGGTGTATACATCTCTATTGAACAAAAGACTAACCCAAGATTGCATTGCCTCTTAATTGAATAATACTATACACAACATCACATCCAACATTGAAAAATACTAATGATAGGATACTCATGAGACTATATTTGATTCCAGTTGGTTGATATGAGTAAAGGATAACCCTCTAAGGGGAGTACATGATGTGCACCCACATTAGAAAAAATGTCTCTATAAACTGGCACCTGGACATCTCCCTTATTGGTAGCCATCGCATATTTGGTAATATACACTATGTGTATTTTATGTCACATGAAGTGTGACCCCATAGAATTCCATATACATGTCATCACCCATAAATTTAAAACAAGACATGTTTCCCAACATGGAGTCTAACCCTAATGCAAGGTGTGTTTATCTTACCAACCCATTTTTTTTGTCCTCCATCCTTGAACATTTAGGAATCTCAGACCCATGTACCTATCCATGTACTTATATATAGTTGTGTCTAATTACAGGACCTCCCTATCCATGTTCCTCTCCCACATGACCTATGATCACTATATGGTGTTTACCCCCTATACAAGGCATATTGAACAAAAAATTAATGCTACATCCCTACATATCGTGTGATCTTGAATCTGTAATGGAAATCACATTAGAGCCACCAAAAAACAACCTGATCTCAATTAAAACCAATATATATAACCCCATGGATAAATTAAAAGTCATAATATGGCTCTAAAAGAATACAACAACACATAAAATGGAATAATTACATAAATATACTAAAATCTTTTTCCTCATGGAAAAAACTGGAGTTTCGGCTCAAAAAAGATGCCCAAAACCATTATCACCTCGACCTAGTGACGATTGATATAAAAAACAGATATCAAGGGAACCACATAATCTTAGTTTTTCCTCATTTTATCCATAACATAAAGGGGTGGGGGTTTTTACTCGCACATTCATTACATTAGAACCCAAAATGGGTTAAACGATTTTAAGTTTTAATTTTATTAATTTAATAATCCCCAATTTAACACCCTTCATACTCGACCTCAACTAACCACCAGTCATAGAAAATATTTATATCATGCCTATTGTAGCCACCATGTTTTCAAATCAACTATGGTGTCAATTTTTTCATATAATACCCTGATTGGGATTTATAATACTTTTACTAAAAAATTTCCTGAATTTGAAAATTTATATTTATTATCACCACACTGAGGGTCTCCAGGCCTAAGAATTCTGATCTAACATTGTGACTAATTCTGGAATTACTATTAATAATTTTTTAGAGTTTCACATTGAAATTCCAATGTCACGAAATCCTCCCAAACATATGTATTTTCTTCACCATGAAATGAAATTCATCCCCCAATGTAGAATGGTACTCTAAATAGGGTCAATCATACATGCAATCTCTCATTATATTTCATGTGCAGTCTACAAACACACACTCAATTTAACCACACCTAATATACATATAAAACCACGATGAAGTCATAAAATGAAGCATGAAAATGTATTCTCATATTTTAAAGGTATTAAATACAATTAAACTTGCACATATATAGTCCTAGGATCTAGTACTACACCACGTCGCTAACACAAATTAGATACAGATATTACATATAGTCCTCATATAACATTAGAAGAACTGAACCATCAACATACATCACTATATTAGACTAAATTTTCCCAAAATCTATATTATAAAATCTCCAACTAGTATTGAACTGACCCGAGTGGCCGCTCAAACATGGCTCTACTGGGTTTTTGTCGGTAGTGGAGTGTCAACTGCACAATTATGATAAAATATTTGTGTTATCACCATACATACTCTCTATGAGTTACATAATTCCATGCCAAATAAAACATCTTCTTCAATAAATATTCCTAATAATAATCCAATGTCTTAGATGATTATACTAGATTCACTATAGTTTTGGAAAACTAAATTTACATTGTAGAAAATCCAAATCATAAATATGAGTTAATAAAATTTCATATTAAAAATAAGGAAAAGGGAAATATGAAGGTCATTTTCCATAAAACATAACATTGTTTCCAATATAGATATCATTCATCGGATGTTAAAATATCGACCTGAAAGAAAAACATAAATAATTATTAAGAGTGATTGAGTTCAATTTTCACAAGAAATGGAATAATTAAGAGAAAGTTAACAACCAAAAACATGGAAATATGTAATGAGTTTAACGACCATTGATATGTTATATATGAAGTTAATAAGATAATTTTTTTTGTTACCACATCATTTTTGTATATATGAGGGATTATTTTACTATTATGATACATAAAAATAGATAATATACTTACTTGATATCTTTTTACATCATAAATAAAATTTAATCCTCTGGTTATGTTTTAATCAATATCCACCATATCTATTTTTCTATGGAATAAGTATCCTATATGTTTTTTTTCTTTCCAAAATCATTAATGTTACCTTTTAATGGATCGTTGGATCCATAAATGTTTAAAAAGATGTTCTTCTTATCATTATTAAAACCCTAATTTATAGAAAAATGTAATATAATTCCAAAAATAAATATGAATATATGAATCTAGAAAATATAACTGTAAAAAATAGTTTTAACATAGATCATTCATCATATAAATAAAAATATATCGCAATGAAACCTCATTACTTCAAAATAAATTATGGTTTTAAATCCAAATATATCTCCTAGAATTCATCCTACATCTCTAAAAACATAAATACATTTCCTCCAAATAATCCATTATATTCACCTTAATGGTTATATATATTAACCAAATAAATAAATTCCAAAAATCAAATTAATCACCTAAAAAAATAAAAATTTTAAAATTTTATCTTCTAATATGTTTCCCAAAATAAACATAATTTTATTACACCCATTATTTTAAGTGAAAAAATATTTCATACTTAAACATTAACTACATTGGATAATGGTAAATGTGGAAATGTTATCACCCATCATTTGTGTGTTTATTCCTTATATAAATCCAAGATTTGATGAGTTTTACCACATTTTGTGGTTTTCCTTTTCCAAAAATTATTTTAATAATATATTATTATACTATTCACAATTCACCTTTATCCTATAACAGTATCATTAATATGATGACCATATTCACCAATAACATTATTTATCTAAAATCCTTTTTTATCCTCTACGGTTTTCTGTCCAAATTATTATTTTTACAATATCAAATAATCTTAATTGAGATATTTAATTTAACATCAAAAATATCCAAAAGATTATATTTTCTTCAATAATTTATTT
The DNA here is from genome assembly GCA_963277665.1 of Viscum album. Classification (NCBI taxonomy): domain Eukaryota; kingdom Viridiplantae; phylum Streptophyta; class Magnoliopsida; order Santalales; family Viscaceae; genus Viscum; species Viscum album. Next base: position 138,950,316 of record OY728138.1, on the reverse strand, counting down.
TCTACAAAATATCACATTTAATTTAAATCCTATTTCTAGGTAATTCGTTCTATTAAAAAAATTTGTGCAAATGCAAAAATAAAATCTAAAACAAAACAATCCTTACAAGTTTAATGTTTTTAATAACCATATTAAAATTCATAAAAAAACATCAAAAATATGGTTATGGTGTTTTGAAACATAAACAATTAAATTATTACATTTAAATGATTCTCATAATATATTATCTTAGGAAATAATCCTTAATTGATATAATTGAATCTGATATTGACAATTCTTCCCACACCTATTTAAATATACTGTTAATGGTTCCTTAGGTTTAATATTATTTTCCCATGTATTTTCATCCAGAGGATTTATTTTTCATCAAAAATTTGTGGCTTTGTTCCCCAATTCTAAAATGTGAATAATATTCCAATTCTATTAAGTAATTTTTTATGCTTCCTATTACGACATTTTTGTCCCATTGGAAAATGAATTTTTATATTTCTTCATCCCTTTCAAATAAAAATTATTGGGATTCTATATTTATAGTCATTGATGTCTTTGGAAATTAAATTTGTGTCCAGTTGTATGTAAAAATTTGAGATACCTCATTTCAAATGACAATAAGATGTCAAATTTCAATTCTTATTTAATTAGTAATCTCATTTAGGAAATAATTAAAATTCATAAAACATTGGTTGTTGGGATTCTTTTACCTATTTATATCCATTAATTAAAAAGAAAAAAAGAAAAAATACGGGAGTTAATAAACATAGAAAATGTAAACTTATAAACTAAGGAGTAAAATAGAAATTACAAGTATATCCTAACTTCTGATTCTCCTATTTTTATTCAATGTTGTCCATGATGAAGTTTCCTTTTTGGGTTTCCATACAAAAAAATTTTCTAGGTGAATTAAAATGGATAGTATAGAGTATTACTAATCTCCAAATTATATCCCCATCAATTTTCAATCTAGGTGTTCAAAAGGGCCCATTGTTAGGCACTATATGATAATCAATTATTTCTCAATGTGTATTATTTAGGGTAATTACCTTTAGGTACAACTGTGTGAGAGCCACATCAACTTGTATTATCCACCAAGATATGTAATTTCATGAAAACTGCTCTTTCTATCCTTCACAAAAATACTACGATATTTCTTATACATAGAATTATTATAAGGCCCGGGCCATAAACATTACTTAATATTGAATTAAATTAATAATTCACATTGAGGATCTTTTCATGGTTTAGAGTATTAGAGAATTAGGACATAACTATTACATCTCAAAAGATTACAGTGTAGACACTTCTACTAAGTTTCCATAAATAAATCGAACTCTTAAAAGAAACATGTCTAGTTCCATGTTTTAGATAGCATGTCTTTCCTTGCTCCCATCCTTGACCCTATTCATCATTAAGGCATGTGTAAAACATTTCAAAAACATGGGATGAGCATAAAAAGCTCGATATGGGATATAAAAATATGGAAACGAAACATGGGTATATATATACATAAGAATGAAATCATACATTACCCATAAAACATATGCACTTTAACATACCTCATCAAATCATGAACAAATCATAAAAATCATAAGACATAAAGGTATCTTGAGGCATTCATAACATTCATACGTAGGGAGTAACCCTCTTGGTTACGTTTGGAATATCCATCACAGTATATTCCCAAAATCTCTTCGGAGAAACCATAACGTTTAACCACTTCGTGGTACCCAATGCATTAGAGAGCTATATCGGGCTCACCCGCCCTTAGTTTATCACGGAACCACCCATTTTCATAACAATTCCCAAGAACCATAACATAAACATATCACATAAAACATGCATAAAGGAAACATAACATTTCAACATTTTAATGGCAAAATAACATTTTAGGATATTGAAATAATGAATCCATTCAAAAACACCATTTTCAAAACCATTTAAAACATTTAATAAAGATATTTTTGAATCAAAGTGTCACATTCCACCTTGAAGATTTTGAAATTTTAAACCATTAATTTCCATATAAATAAATCCTTAAAATCATTTTGAAAACATGGATATTAATAAGAAAAAATCATTAAAACATTTAAAGCGATATTTTGGTTAAAGGGTTTTTACCGAAATTAGATACACTTGAATACAATAATTGAGGAATAAAATTTAATCAGAACATTATAAAATCATTAGAATAAATGGATTCATGATATAATATTCCAAAGGACAGTATATACACCATATAAGTGTGAATTTGAGCATAACAACAATTAAGTCTCAATAGAAATGTAAAATTTGATGAAATCCCTTAAAAAGAAGGTATCTTAAATTAAGGATAAATCAATATTAAAATTATGTGTGAAAAATATAAATACACCCAATATAAGTCGATATTAAGTGAATAACAATCAAAGTACATTCACACATATTCAAATGATGATATATTAAATAACTACATGTTGAACCCAAAGAAATCGAAATTGTGTTAAAAAGTTCCCTTGGTAAAATTCGACAACCTAATGACGTCACATTAAATTTCATAAAATTAGTTGATGAGAAAGAAAATGGTATCTCATCACATGGACATAAAATTTACATCAATAAGAATACATAAGAACATATACCACAATAAAAAAGATGTAAATTAAAAGACATAACAAAATAAGTCTTTTTAAAAGAGGAGTGTGAAAGGTTCCCTTACCGATTTGGGCAACTTTCGAAACATACACCCCATGAAAGAAGGGTCACACAATGAAGATGTAACTACCCATAAATTAGATTATATTATACAAATATTAAAATAATGGGCAGTACAAAGACCACACAAAAGCACATAGAGTCCAATACAGCATGAATCTCACTGGAATAAAAAGTGAGATGAAAATCCCCTTCTGAAAATTCGGCAGCCTAACAACACCACATAAAACATCCAAAAATGGATTGATGAGATAAAATAGGGTCTCTCATCATATTAAAATAAAATTTACAGAAACGGTAATATTAAATAACATCCCCCAACATATGAAATATGAGATTAAAGTAAGTTACATAAAAAGAGTACTTAAAAATAAAGAGAGAGGTAGGATCCCTTATGAAAATTTGGCAGCCTAACGACGCCACTCAAAACATCGAAAATGGATTTATGAGAGGAAATAGGGTCTCTAATAATATGAACATAAAAAGTACAGTAATATTAACATAAAATAACATCCCAATCATAAGAAAGATGAGCCTAAAAGGAATGACATAAAAGAGTGTACTTAAAAAGAAAGAGAGGGGTAGGATCCCTTACCTCAAGTCTGACTTGTCTTGTTCGTTTCTTTATATTCCTGAATAATAAGCATTGGTCAATTTATAATTTCTTAAGGACCTATTTTAAATATTATTATTCAGTTTATATCACATATTATAATGTTATAATAATTGGTTAGTAATGTGAGTTCATATCAGTCGTTTTTGTCGATGTTTGGTACATTAGTCCAAAATGAACTTGTTTAAAAATGATTGTCCATGTAGTTAAGAGTAAATAATATCCCGAATAGTATTAATGATTTAAATATCATATATATCCAGTAAATATTCATTTTATACTACTCCATAACATTTGGAGATAAAAATAAATGAAATGCATCGTTCATGGAGACGGTAGGTCGTACGTACGCATGAACGCTACTTTCATTTCATTGTCATATTAATGGAATTAAAAACAAAATGAGAGATATATATATTATAATTCCAGAATTTTATCCATAATTTAGATGTAATATATTACATATATATCCATTATATATATATATGTACTTATAATAGTACATAACATTTGGAGATAAGAAATGAAATGTACCGTTCATGGAGACGGTAAGCCGTACGTACGCATGAATGATACATTCATTTCATTATATTTTTTATTAAATGGAATGAAATAATAATGATATAAAGGTATATTATAATTACAGTAGTATATCATATTTAATACCATTAATTCCATCCTTTATATGTCCCACATATGGCATTAACGAATCAAATCACTTTGAGGGGGCGGTAGTCCGCACTTCCTAAAATCAAGATATCGCATTTACCCATAATGGAAACCATAAAGCTATGCCATAAATGAAAAATACATAATCTTAAGGAAAAAATAAACATATTATATATCATATAAAAATATAGTGACATCTTAATGGACACATTTGAAGGTGTTAAAAGAATGTTGAACAATCATCGTTTCGTGAGGCAGTAATTCGCCATCCACAAAAACCGTATGTTCTTTAACCATTACATGAAGGTGTGTGTAATTTTAGCTTTAATAATTCACATAAAAACATCCTAGTATATTTAATATACTGGTGTTGTTACAAAATAAACGAATAAAAATAATTTAGAGGGTTGGAGAAGCAAAATAAAACATAAGAACACAAGAGAGGACACTACCTTTAAATCGGGTAACTCTCTTTGATTTGAGCTCAAAGGCATCCTTTAAAAGGATTATTCAAAAAGTGAGGCTTCAATGATGAATATAGGGATGTGGAGAGATGAAATGGGCAGGGGTTGGCCGAGCCAAAGTCTTGAGAGGTGTGGGTAAGGTGGTAGAGGTGGGGGCCTTTTATAAGAGGAGAGGAGGGGCAATCTTAGAAAGTTATAAAATATTACATTATTATATAATGATTTTCGGATTTTAAAGGTACAAAAAGGATATATTTCTATGATAAGGTGATAATTTTTTTAAATCCACCCATACAATAGGTTTGTGACAAGTGTAGTTCTTAGATTTTACATTATCATTTCATTTTATTTAAATCGTAAAATAATGAGTTAATCGCTGCATCATCATGGCGTCATAAATAATTTAATTTATTTAGTGTATAAAAATTATGAAAAAGTATCATGATATAGGAAATATTTTTTATCTTTCTAATGAATATTTATAGTAAAAAATATGACTTTTATAACCCCATGTAGAAAGTGTTTTAGTAAAACAACACATGTTTGTAACATTCTAATTTTAACATTAAATAAAAAGTTATTTATGTCATTTTCCTACCAAAGTGGCTCCATGGGGTACCCATGTTGACCCATGGATTTTATTAGTCGTCCATTACACATTCAATGAGTGTAGGACATGTGTCTAGGTCATTTCATATTATTAAAACATCATTATTACCTTAAATTACAGTAATTACCTTTAATCGCGATTATTAAAACTTAAAAGTTACTATTCACCAAAAAATTATTTTAATTCCATTGAACAACATTTTACTTCTTAATAAAAACCATGTATGTCGGATTTTTGAATTTCAAAACACAGAGGTGGTAAAATTTCATTTAAACGGAAAATCCGTTTTTATAAGTACCACTTAGTGGTTTCACTATTCATCAAAAATTGAAGTTCTTCAGAAAAATACCAAAACATCACCATAAGCTATATTTGATATTTGGAATTCAAAAATGGAGTCTATTTTAAAAAATTCAAAACATATATGTTTCATTAATTAATTTAATAATTAATTCCCGCTATCAGAGCAAATAGCGTGTTTTTAAGAAACAATATCTATTAAAAGATTGATAATAGTTTAAATCTAATTTCAAAATGAAATTAATTACAATGACCACTATTGGATTAAATGGTAAAAATATATTATAATTGGACTTTAAAACCAATTCAAAATATAATCTAATCATATTAATAAATTATATTAAATAGATTTTTTGAATTAAAATACAACATTTTTCACTATTCGTTAAAAATGACCTTTATCGGAAAAAATACCAAAAATTTACACAATGTAAATTTTGATGTCCCGATTCTAAAGAAGAATTTTATCTAGTCCAATATAACATATGAAAATGTCAAAAAGTGGATTTATAAATCATTTTCCATCAAAAGTTGGTTAATCGACCTTTTAAAGAATATTAGAATATTTATGCTTAAAATTGGATTCATTCAAATTTTAAGCCTCTAACATTTATCGGATAAAAGTAAAAATATTTGAAAAACATATATAATCATTTTTTTAGTTAGTTCTGTTCATTCCAGCCATTACAACGGCTAGTCGTTAGCTACCATTTAAAATAATATTATATTATTATTAAAGTGCAATGCAAGATTCCCAAGAAACTTGTTGTTGCATATTGGGTACGCCATCGAGCATAGCGTGCCCTTTAAAGTAATATTAATATTTTATTCACAATTATGGATAAATATGAAAAATTCATATTCTTTATTTACCTGGGGTGTTACATCCTTCCCCCTTTTGGGAATTGCCTCCTCGTAATTTTTAAAAATGGGCTTGGAAACGTCATTGAAAATCCCACATCGGATCAAGAGTCAGTAAAACTATCACGTTAAAATAAAGAAAGAGAAATACAAAGGTCACCCGAGTTAACCCATACTAGGATTCCTTGTATGAAAACATGGACATTGAAGAAAAAACAAAGGGTCATGTTCTGAGGGAGATTGATAGTAAACATGTCTATAAGAAAGTTAACCATAAGAAAATCACAAACTTGTGGTGGGTTAAACAGTATTCGATTCCCTAATAGGAAAAGTTAATAGGCAACATTTTTGTTTGAAGTTACTTTTCATTGAGGAATTTATTTTTGATCTTAATGAAACATACTTACTTGTCGTGTAGACTCTCATCTCCTACTAGATTTCTTACACAAACTCATATTTTCTCCAAAAGATGAGTATTTAGGATGACTTGCTAATATTAAGATAGCTATAATCAACTTATATAGAATCACCTAATCCACAAAAGAGAACTATATATTTCCCATGCATTTAGACCTTAACCAAAACCAAAATTGTTATAACAAGATCAGATAATCCACAAATGGATAATCCTTTATAAAAAAGAAAATCTATTATTAATCTTCAAAATTTGTCCAACAAAACCCAAAGTTCAACGAAGAACATTCAATAAACAATTTGTCCATAAAATTATTCAAAGTAAACCAATCTAAGATTGAAACCCAAATATTTGAAGGATTTAATCACATAGTCTTCCAATGTACAAATTAACATTTATCTCTAAATAACATCATTCGCTCTTAAAGTATCATATTGAAAAGTAATTAACCTAATCACATATCATCCATGAAAGGTTAATAATTCCCATAGATAACCCAAAATCAACTTACTCTTAATTCATATAATCATCTAACTAAAAAAATAAGTCATACTAACCAGGGACTTCATGTAGTCCAGTGGTAGGCGATAAATACCAGTCGCACTTTGGTTGTGTGTTCGATTCCCACAGCTTTGTCTGACACGACGGGTTGTCACATGGTCTGCATGTTGTCCTTTTTCTAAAACTACATAATTTTTAAAAAATTATCCTAAACGAGATAAAATCTTCAAAAATGATCATAACATATTTTAACCTCAAGTTTATCCCATGCCTTTCATTTTCCATCATATCATAGGGTAACCCATAATTACCTAAAAAGTAAGGATCATATAAACCCTAATGGTTACCTTTATAATTATTACCTGAAATTCCACATCGAGTTGGCCATCTCGTACATGATGCATTAGAGAACTCACCAAGGATCAAGTGGTTGATCATGAATCCTTGATAGTTGGTTTAGCACAACCACGAGATTCCTCATTGAATCCCCCATTTCATCCAGTCTCTTAATTAGTGAACCACCACAGTTTCCATCAAACCCATTGTCACTTTGGTGCCTCCTTGATCCATCCATTTACTAAAAAAAGAAATGTCAGTGTGCGTATATAAACAAAATCATCATGTACTAATGAGGAAGACAAACACTAAGATATAATTACTAATTCACTTTATCTAAAACTAGGACTCTTTCTGAAATCCTAAACATTATGGTAATTTCATTTATTCTTATAGAATACCCCAACCTCTAAAGTTATCTAAACCGACCATTGATACCAACTATAAAGCCCCGGTATTATACCTTACTTAATATTGAATTAAATGAATAATTCAAATTGAGGATCTTTTCATGGTTTAGAGTTTTAGAGAATTAGGACATAACTATTACATCTCAAAATATTACAAAGTAGACACTACTACTTAGTTTCCATAAATAAAAAAACTCTTAAAAGAAACATGTCTAGTTCCATGTTTTAGATAGCATGTCTTTCCTTGCTCTCATCCTTGACCCTATTCATCTTTAAGTCCTGTGTAAAACATTTCAAAAACTTGGGATGAGCATAAAAAGCTCAGTAAGGGATATAAAAATATGGAAAGGAAACATGGGTACATATATACATAAGAATGAAATCATACTTTACCCATAAAACATAATCACTTTAACATACATCATCAAATCCTGAATAAAACATAGAAATAATAAGACAAAAAGGTATCTTGAGGCATTCATAACATTCTTACGTAGGGAGTAACCCTCTTGGTTACATTTGGAATACCCATCACAGTATATTCCCTAAATCTATTCATAGAAACCTTAACATTTAACCCCTTCGCGTTACCTAATTCATTAGAGAGCTATATCGGGCTCACTTGCCCTTAGATTATCACGGAACCACCCGTTTTCATAAAAATTCCCAAGAAACGAAACATAAATGTATCACATAAAACATGCATAAAGGAAACATAACATTTCCATATTTTATTCACAATATAACATTTTAGGATATTGAAATAATGAACCCATTCAAAAAACCATTTTCAAAACCATTTAAAACATTTAATAAAGATATTTTTGAATCAAAGTGTCCCATACTACCTTGAAGCATTTAACATTTTAAACCATTAATATCCATATAAATAAACCCTTAAAACCATTTTGAAAACATGGATATTAATAAGAATAAATCATTAAAACATTTAAAGTGGTATTTTGGTTAAAGGGTTTTTACCAAAATTAGAGACACTTGAATACAATAATTGAAGAATAACATTTAATCATAACTTTATAATATCATGAGAATAAATGGATTCATGATATAATAATCCAAATGACAGTATATACACCATATAGGAGTGAATTGGAGCATAAAAACAATGAAGTCTCAATAGAAATGTAATATTTGATGAAATCCCTTATAAAGAAGGTATCCTTAAATTAAGGATAAATCAATCTTAAAATTATCTGTGAAAAATATAAATACACCCAATATAAGTGGATAATAAGTGTAAAACAATCATAGTACATTCACACATATTCATAGAATGACATATTCAAGGAGTATAAGTTTATCCCAAAGAATCAAAATTGGGTTAAAAAGTTCCCTTGGTAAAATTCGACAGCCTAACAGCGTCACATTAAAATTCATAAAATTAGTTGATGAGAGAGAAAATTGTATCTCATCACTTGGACATAAAATTTAAATCAATAAGGATATAGAATAAAATATCCCAAAATAAAAATATGTAAATTAAAAGGCATAACAAAATAAGTCTTTTTAAAAGAGGAGTGTGAAATGTTCCCTTACCGATTTGGGAAACTTTCAAAACGTACACCCCATGAAAGAGGGGTCACACAATGAAGATGTAACTACCCATAAATTAGATTATAATATAAAACTAGTAAAATAATTTTCAGAAAAAAGACCACACGAAAGGAAATAGTGGCCAATGTAGCATGAATCTCACTGGAATAAAATGTGAGATGAAAATCCCCTTATGAAAATTCGGCAGCCTAACGGCACCACATTAAACTTCCAAAAACGGATTGATGAGATAAAATAGGGTATCTCATAATATTAACATAAAATTTACAGAAAGGGTAATATAAAATAACATCCCCCAACATAAGAAATAGGATCTTAAAGTAAGTTACATAAAAAGAGTACTTAAAAATAAAGAGAGAGGTTGGATCCCTTAAGAAAATTCGGCAGCCTTACGGCGCCACTCAAAACTTCCAAAATGGATTGATGAGAGGAAATAGGTTCTCTCATCATATGAACATAAAAAAAGTAAATGAATATTGATATAAAAGAACATCCCAATTATAAGAAATATGAGCTTAAAATGAATGACATAAAAGAGTGTACTTAAAAAGAAAGAGAGGGGTAGGATCCCTTACCTCAAGTCTGACTTGTCTTGTTCGTTTCTTTATATTCCTGAATAATAAACTCTGGTCAATTTATAATTGCTTAATGACCTCTTTTAAAGAGTATTATTCATTTTATATCACATATTATAATGTTATAAAAATTGGTTAATAATGTGAGTTCATATCAGTCGTTTTTTTCGATGTTTGGTACATGAGTCAAAAATGAACTTATTTGAAAATGATTGTCCATCTAGTTATGAGTAAATAATCTCCAGAATAGTATTAATTATTTAAATATCATATATATCCAGTACATATTCATTTTATACTACTCGATAACATTTGGAGATAAAAAGAAATGAAATGCATCGTTCATGGAGACGGTAGGCCGTACGTACGCATGAACGCTACTTTCACTTCCTTGTCATATTAATGGAATTAAAACAAAATGAGAGATATATATATTATAATTCAATAATGATATAGATAATTTAGATGTAATATATTACATATATATCCATTGTATATATGTACTTATAATAGTACATAACATTTGGAGATAAAAAATGAAATGTACCGTTCAAGGAGAAAGAATGTCGTACGTACGCATGAACGCTACTTTAATTTCTTTTTTTTATTCAATGGAATGAAATAATAATGATATAAAGTTATATTATAATTAAAGTAGGATATCATATTTAATACCATTAATTTCATCCTTTATACGTCCCACATATGGCATTAACGAATCAAATCACTTTGAGGGGGCGGTAATCCGCACTTCCTAAAATCAAGATATCACATTTACCCATAATGGAAACCATAAAGGTATTCCATAAATGAAAAATACATAATATTAAGGAAAACATAAACATATTATATTTCATATATAAATATTGTTACATCTTAATGGCCACCTTTGAAGGTGTTAAAAGAATAATGAACAATCATCATTTCGTGAGGCAGTAATTCACTATCCATAGAAACAGTATGTTCATTAACCATTACACGAATGTGTGTGTAAGTCTAACATTAATACTTCACATAACAACATACTAGTATACTAAAGATAATGTTTTTGTTACAACATAAAGGAATAAAAAGAGTTTAGAGGGTTGGAGAGGCAAAATAAAACATAAGAACACAAGAGAGGGCACTACCTTTAAATCGGGTAACTCTCACTGATTTGAGATCAAAGGCTTCCTTGAAAATGATTCTGCCCAAATTGAGGCTTCAATGATGAAGAGAGGGATGTGGAGAGATTAAATGGGCAGGGTTAGGCCGAGACAAAGGCCTGGGAGGTGTGGGTAATGTGGTAGAGGTGGGGGCTTTTTATAAGAGGAGAGGAGGGGCACTCTTGGAAAGTTATAAAATATTACTTTATTATATAATGGTTTTCGGATTTTAAAGGTCCCAAAAGGATATATTTCGAGGATAAGCTGATAAGGTTTTGAAATCCACCCATAAAATAGGTTTTTGACAAGTTTAGGTCTTAGATGTTACATTATCTTTTCATTTTATTTAAATCATTAAATAATGAGTTAATCGCTACATCATCATGGAGTCATAAATAATTTCATCTATTTAGTGTTGAAAAATTATAAAACAAATATCATGATATAGGAAATATTTTTATATTTCTAATGAATATTTATATTCAAAAATATGACTTGTATAACCCCATGTAAAAAGTGTTTTAGTAAAACAACACATTTTTGTAACATTTAAATTTTAACTTTAAATAAAAAGTTATTTATGTCATTTTCCTACCAAAGTGGCTCCATGGGGTACCCAAGTTGACCCATGGATTTTTTTAGTCGGCCATGACACATAAAATGAGGTTAGGACATGTGTCTAGGTAATTTCATATTATTAAAACATTATTTTTACCTTAAATTACACTAATTACCTTTAATCGCGATTAATAAAACATAAAAGTTAATATTCACCAAATACTTATTTTAATTTCATTGAACCACATTTTACTTCATAATGACATCCATGTATGTCGGATTTTTTAAATTCAAAACACAGAGGTGGTAAAATTTCATTTAAACGGAAAATCAGTTTTTATAAGTACCACTTAGGGGTTTCACTATTCATCAAAATTGAAGTTCTTTAGAAAAATACCAAAACTTCACCCTAAGCTATATTTGATATTCCGAATTCAAAAATGAAGTATATTTTAAAAAATTCAAAACATATAAGTTTCATTAATTAATTTAATAATTAATTCCCGCTGTCAGAGCAAATAACCTGTTTTTAAGAGACAATATCTATTAAATGATTGACACTAGTTTAAGTCCAATTTCAAAGTGAAATTAATTCCAAAGACCACTATTGGATTAAATGGTAAAAATATATTATAATTGGACTTTAAAACCAATTCAAAAGATAATATAATCATATAAATAAATTAAATTAAAAATAGTTTTTGAAATAAAATACAACATTTTCAATATTCATTAAAAAATGAACTTTATCGGAAAAAATACCAAAAATTTACACAATGTAAATTTTGATGTCCCAATTCTAATGAATAAATTTATTTGGTCCAATATAACATATGAAAATGTGAAAAAGTGTATTTAAAAAGCGTTCGCCATCAAAAGGTGGGTAATCGACCTTTTAAAGAATATTAGAATATTTACCCTTAAAATTGGATTCATTCACATTTAAGCCTCTAACATGTATTGGTAAAAGTAAAAATATTTTACAAACATATATAATCATTTTTTAGTTAGTTCCTTTCATTCAATCCATTACAACGGCTAGGCGTTAACTACCATTTAAAATAATATTATATTATTATTAAAGTGCGACACAAGATTCCCGAGAAACTTGTTGATGTGTATTGGGTACGCCATCGAGCATAGTGTCCCCTTTAAACTAATATTAATATTTTATTCACAAATATGGATAAATATGAAAATGTCATATTCTTTATTTACCTGGGGTGTTACAATTATACATAAATATGTCCTCTTGGTTCTAAATATATTTTTATTATCCTATATACAAAAGGGTAACTAAAATGTTTCCATGATATCAACATTAGAGACCTACTACTTAAACCAATATTACAACATGCTTTTTAAAATAAAAATCTATTAATTACAACCCAGTTCTTGTGAGGACTAGTGTATTTATTAAAATATGTTTATAATACATTAAAGTGATACTAAAATAAACCATCATTTTTTTATTTTCCATAATGGGCTCTTAAATAATTTCAAGATACTAAAACTACATGGGAAACCCTAGTAAATATATAGAAAATAAGGGTGCATTAAAATGTATAATAAGGGAATAAATATTATAAGGATTCATAACATGTTAATCAGGGGTATGACATGATAAAATAAAATACAAGTCTCATGAGTAATCACATGGGATAATAACATAAAAACATGGAATAATAAGATTATGGGATCAGAGGAATTGTGAAAGAAACACAAGATATGGAAAAAACATAAATAATGACTAACCACATAGAAAATATCACATGTATAAAAAAGTCTCATAATGGATTCAGTTCGATACAAAATCCCCTGTAAGACATATTATGTGTGTAACACCCTGATATTTGGTGAAATATTTTTTTCCCATTACATGTAATTTCTGTGATAGATTTACATACATAGAGAATATGACTAATTTGAATAATTAAATATTATAGTTATGGATTTTATTACCTACTCATTAAATTGGTTGGATTGAATAGTATTAACTAAGTTTTAAATCATATAATCATCTTACTAGTTTATATTGTATTATTTGGAGGCTTGTAAATAAGGTAAAAAAATAATGTCTTTTTTTATCAAAAGATTAATTTTCATTAAAAATAATTCATTATCTTTCTGAGTAAATATTAAAATCAATATATGTAAATTTATTAAAATGTACCTAAAAGAAATATCATTTTGGATGTTCATATAATCTATAGAGACCCATTCCCTTCATATAAAGATATTAAATATTTTATTGGAATATTCAATACTTTACACAATCACATGCATGAGGACTATAATTTCTTAGTGCCTTTGGAGACTATATACACAATATTCTAATTTTGTGATAGATATTCAACATATCCCATATAGATCATACCCCTTAGTACTCTTCATAATCAAACACTAATTAAAACCTTTAGTCATATCATAGGGAACAGAAAAGTAATAAAGGATGAGCTCAGAATATTAGTAAGGGTATGAAAGGGAGATATAAAGGAATAAATATTCATAACATGAGCATAAGGGCGTTATAAAACTAGTATAATATTTGAATGAAAGACCCTACCTATCGAAGATCATAATATTTATATATTAAATAAAGCTTATAATTTCATACGACTTGGTTCTTAAAGTAACATATAGATAGTGATCAATGAGAGCATAAAATTGGACCAAGACCTGTAATTTCATAATACAAATTATAATATTTAATAATATCTATATTAGAAAAGGATCAAATCGAGGGATATCATAGTGGAATGGGTTAACACCCCAATCTATCATTGTATTCATATTTAAATCCCAAGAACATAATAATAGACAATATCCCTAATTGAAATTGGTTCCCTCAAAATCTTTTTCCCACATATCTCATAAGATATATATCATCACCCAATACATTGGAGAAAAATATATGTCATACCCATCATTGGTTATATAATAACCACCATCCTTGGTTATAAAAATACAAGAATAATTGGATATAATTTATCAAAGATTACATAAAGCAACAAACATATCTACCTGAAGACAACAAAAAATATCATATTATCATAATCCATGAAATGAATTTATAATGTTTTCCTCAAATCATAACATGTATTAAACAGATAGGTATTATAATTATTTAATCATTTCAACACATAATATCTTATGGGAAGATAATTGGGCTTCATAATAATCATGTCCTAGTGTAACATAGAGAAGAAAAATAGGATTCATAAATTACATTTCGTGATAAACATTTCAGAGAAATAATGAGAATTGTATCCTTTGATAAAATTACTAGAAAATAATATTTTTTATTAATGGATGTCATCTTATATAAACAATGATATTAAATGATCACATGTAACATTTCATTATGAAAATAAAATTTAATTGATAATCACTTTGTAATAATGAAAATTAAAAAAAATATTAAAACTAATTTTGAATAAAAATTAACACTAAAAAATTTAAAGGAAGTATCAAATAAATAATTTTCATGATAATAGAAATATCTATTAATGTCTCACACGTTAGATCAATGATTCCTTTCAAATTTTCATAAAAAAGAAAAATGATAATTGTTTAGAATCATACATATTGATTCTTTTAAAAAACATATTTTAAAAATGTATTCAATAAATATTCCTAATTTTTTTTAAAACATTAAAACTTATTAAATGGAAATTATTTTGGATGAAAAAGGTTTTCTGGTTGATGAGGGTAATAAAGATGGTTTTCCATTGAAAAATTATTTTTAAACTCATTTGTACATAAATAGTTAAAAATTATATGAAAACATGTATTTTATAAAAATAACATGATTATATGAAAAAAATGCACTTCATGAGTTCTATATCACAACATTTCTTCATTGTAAGCATAATCATGTGCAATACGAGTATAAGGTTACATTGAAATGAAAAAACTTACCATATTGGTGAATTTGTATTGTAAGAAACATGACATAATATTTTTAATTTAGTCATTAAATATCATTATAAGGAAGAGATTAATGATATTACATGTTAAAGGGGAATTATATACACCATATTAAATTAATAGGCTAGGAATATGGAATGTGTCTCACTAATGTAAATATTGAAACCCAAATATATTAATTATTTAGTAATATTAGGAATCATAATCCCAAAAAAATAAAGAAAAATAAAATGAAACATTAAATATAATTAAAATGAGTATAGTAATGATATAACAAGTTAAATCGGAAGTATATAAACCACAAAAAAGCAATGAGTGGTGAATTTTCTTATGTCTCCTAGAAATAATAGAGAGACTGGAAATCCCTTACAACAAGTCTTAACGTAAATCATACACATTTGAATGTCATGTATAATAAATGCGTGATCACTATAGATATATTATAATACAATTGTTGTCTTTATATATCACACAATATTTTATTTATGTATTTATTTTTATTACTTTTTTATTATCTATTCCATGTAAAATGCACATTTAGGGAAATAATTGAATAGTATTTCATGTATGTTTTGATTTTTCATTTTTGGTCTTCTTGTATTGTTCATGGCTTCATCATATAAAAAATTAGGATTTTGGAATTATTATCACAATTATAAATCACTTATTCTGTTAATGCTAATTATTAATGATGTTTTTTATAAATGAATTATGTTATGATCAAAGAGATGGGAGGTCTTACATATGCATAGGTGACATTAAAAATTTTTAATATTCATTTTATAATAGATGAATTAAATATTTTTTATTTAAATAATGATAATATTAATCATTATAACATTTAAATAATTTAAATATACTAATAAATATCATCTAATCCGTTTTGGTGATTAAAACAGGGAGTTACATCACATCACGATTGTGGTAGTCCACAAGTACCCAAATGACATTATCATCTTTCACTGTTTTAAATGTTAAGAATCCAAATAATATATTTTAATTTAATAATGATATATATATATAATTTATATAATAATTATTTAATTAATATAACATATATTAATGCACATTACCTTATTATATTTCATGAAAATAGTAATTAAAAAATGAAACACATAGGTTTGTGATGTTGTAGTCAATCTTACACATGAGTGATGTTATCATATCCCCGATAAAATGGAATGTACAAAATATATATTATATAATGACTCATTATGTATAATTATATTATAAAAATAATATATATATTTTATATCCATCATCATAAAGAAATGTGAGGGGTGGTAATGGAATAAATAATGACCTGGTTTCGTGAGGAAGTAGTCTTCTGTAAACATCAATAATGATTTTATAACTCATTTGATGAATATAAAAATGGTTTTATGTCACTTCCATAAAAAACTATAATTATTTGGAATATAATAAATTTAATATTTTATCATGTTTTAATAATAATTGATATGGGTGGATGAATAAGAAAAATGCTTTTTCTAGAACATTACATCGGCTTCCTGTATACTCCTTAATTTAGAAACCAAAGCTTTCATGTACTCTATTTATACTCAAAAAGGATTCTAGGATGCGTTTATGGAATTTTTTATGTGATAGGAGTAGGTACGGACTGAATAAAATGGTTTTTTAGTGTGAAGTGGAGAGGATATGAGATGAGTGGGGTGGCCTTTTATAAGATAGTCTAGTGGCACACTTGTTTGTTCTTTAATAGAGGAAATATTATCAACATTTTTTTCATGCCCAAATGAACAAAAATGAATTATGACAGATAATTTTAAATTATTAAGTCTATATATATCTGAAAAATATATTTTATATATTCATAGCTAATTTTAATCATTATATTTTTAGTTTAACCCCTCATAAACCATTTTTTACTGTAACCCTATTTATTAATTTTTATTGTTTTCACTATTCAGTTTGTTAAAAAAAATATTCAATATATTATATAATATATATTTCATTGATTCCGAATATGGAATCCATATTTATGAATCCAATTAAATTAAATAGAAAATTTTAATTTAAAATTAATCCATCATAAGTGACGATGAAGTAGTTTTTTCAAAGAGAATGTGTTTAAAATACTACAGTCATTGTATAAAAAATTATTATGAAAATAATTCTAATGATTCAAATAGGATTATAAGATATATAATTATACTAGTTTGAATTTAAAAACAATTTAAATTATTAGTTAACTATTTAAATAATTTAATCCAAAGTTTTGTTTTCGATTAAAATTATTAATTGTTACAAATTCATACAAATATTAATTTTACCATAAAATTATAAAAAAATCACCCTTAGATAATTTTTAATTGATGATTTTAATCATTTAAATATAATATTTTTAAAAAATATATTAAAGAGTTATACTTCTTTTAGAATAAGTATTCAAAAATGCGATAAAACAATTTTTGAGGAAAAAAACAAGTTTTAAACCTAGAATTTTTTTATTATAATCTCTTATCTAGATAAATATTAGATTAATGTTAAAATATTCATTTAATATATAATATATAAATTTTATAATAATAATTCACCAAAATTGTTCTGTTTAAATTATCGAGGTAAAACACATTTTTGAGTATAAAAATGATTTTTCAAAACAAAAATTTTCTTTTATTTTGAATTGGTTTCTTATTTTCATTTCATATTACTTTATCACCAAAACTTAATTTTAGTTACATTTTTAAACCATATATATTCATAATTAATTAATCTTATACATACTCTCCATTCCAAATGTAACACCCCAAGCTTCCATGGTATGCTTCCCTTCGAATAATACAGTAGCGTGTGTTGTACGCAACTTCGAGTTCTAACACAGACACCAAAACCAATCAAACAAGCCATTATTAATAGTAATACCCTCATTTTGAAATTTTATAAATTTTATCTTTCAAAGTGAACTTCATTTTTGGATTCTGAATATCGAAATTAGCCTAGGGTAAAGTTTTGGTATTTTTCTGAAAACTTTTAATTTTTGATGAATGGTGAAAAAACACTGAGTTATAATTTAAAACCCAATTTTTATTTAAATAATTAATTATTTTATTTAAATTTAATTAAGTTCAAAATAGATACATAATACTTATATATGTTCAATGTAATTTATTAGAGTTAGTTTATAATAATTTTAGATATATAAAAATTTTATTGAACTTTTTCACCGTCTTTTACCCACCTCCTAGGAGAATTTGGAAATTCATATAAATCTTAATTTTACCACTTATGCGAGTGGAATTTCAAAAATCCGAGAGACACGGTTAATATCAAGGAGTAAAATGTGGTTCAATGAGATGAAAATAATTTTTGGTGAATAGTAACTTTTTTACTTTTATTTACCACCGTTAAAAGTAAATAGGGTAATTAAGAGTAAAAATGATTTTAATATTATCCTAACACATGTCCTAATTCTATTGGAAAAGTGTATCTCGACCAAAAACAATCTTAGGAATAAAATATTATCATTTATGTCCACTTGGATTAGATTAGGGTATTTATTATAATTGAATTCAATGAAGAGTTAAAAGAGTTAAAATCAAAGTTTATTTACTAATACATTTTTAATATATGTTCATACATAAGATAAATTCAATTTTAAATATTAATTAGAAATATAAAAAGATTTCCTAAATAATGGTATTTTATTTATAATTTTAAGACATAAATAATTTAATTTATTTATGACACAATGGTGATGAAGTAATTACCTAATTAATGAAATATTAAAATAATTTATATTATAAATATAAAAATAATTGTAATTTGAGACTTTTTATTAATTCCACAAATTTTATTGGTTAATGTGACATATTATTATTGGTTTTATAATTTTTCTAGAACTAATAATGCTGTTATGAAATTATCAAAAACAAAATACCCAATAATGTCAAAATTGACATAAAATAATTTTAAAAACAAATATTATATTATTAATTTATATTCTATTCCTAAAAATATAAGGATCGGCCAAAGGACTTTTATCATGATAGTTCTATCACTGAGGCACCACTTGGGGGTCTCTTGGATGTATATAGTATGTTTATTAACTGTATAATATAAAAATACCAAGTGAAATGGTAAGGGTCAAACTAATTATCTAAGAGTTAAAACTAGATGATAAGGTTAATATAATGACCCAAACTAGTCTAAATTATATTGGGTGAGTAGTTTTCGACCCATCTCCACATTAACATTTAAATAGTCCACTTTGGAGCCATTAGAAACCGAATAAGAATTTATTATAAAATAATATTTCTAGCTTTTCCAAAGGGGCCCCTCACCCCTCTTATAAAAGGGAACTCCCCCTTCTCACTAATTCAGACATTAAATGCCTTTTGGCTCGGCCAAACCCTGCCCAAATACTCTATCAACATCCCTCAATACAACCTAGAGGCCGTAGTTTGATCAGAAAGCTAACCTAAGGAGCCCTTTTGATCAAATCAAAAGGAAGAACCAGAAGAAAAGGGAATGTTTTCACCACTCTCTTTCAAGTTCCATTCTTATTCAACTTCTTATTTATTTGTTATTAAAATTCTAAAATAATAACTTTAGAATCTTATATATATTGTGATGCTATTATAAATATGGTACAACCATATTCAGTATTCTATCCATCCTTTGAATGACATGTCACCATATGTGCGTACATACAGATTACCATCTCCACGTCGTGGTGTAATTGTTATTCAATAAATTATCATTTTTATGGGTATAATAATGATGTATAATTAATGTAAATAAAAAATATAACATGATAATTATTCTTTATATATGATATACCATCCAATTATATAGTATTTTAATATTAAAAAATGATATTTCCGCTCGTGCGTACGTACGGACTACCGTCTCCACGAACGCGATGAGATTCATTCCACACCCTATCCATTCAAGACTAATTCTCATTTAATGATTAAAAATAATGTTTAAGGAATTGATATCATTCTGTATATGAATAAGATACAACCTATCCATTACAAACATGGCTTACGTAACAAAACATAATGAAGAAAATGAGTAAGTTAACACCTGAAACAACGATAATACTTAGATATTATTAACAAATCAATGTTAAAAGATCATATATGATATCATATTAATGTATATGATTATTTTATATTTTAATAAAAATTATTTCAACATTATACATGAGGTTAACCTACCCTCAACCAAGGAAAATTACAAGGTAAGGGTTTATTTCACAATCTCTTCATTATCCAAGGTTGTTTATACGTAATTATCTACTGGGACCTCTTTATCACCCACATCCATGTTTCTTAAATATGTGTTTCAAAAAATACTTACTATTTTACATAATATGGGTTAAAGTCATTTATACCCTTGTTTGACTTTTTATAAGAATTTTATAAAATAATCTTTCCATCATTTTCCAAACATGGTCCTTTTTAACCTTTTCGACAAAATTATGTTAATAATGTCTCTTTTTTTAACTTATACGGCGGGTGCGGCTATTTTCCGTCATTATAAAATCATAGAAGCTTCCCTTAAAAGCTTCTAAGAATATTTTCAAAGTAAAAGTTTTATTTTATAATTATGTGACATTTAAATGAATTCAAAAAAATATATATTTCTCTCAAATATTTTTGATTTCATCTATGTCAACATCATTTGATGGATTTTAGTCTTATTTGAAGTTTATTTATTATGATAAAAATATTCCATATAGTATTGAAGGTTTTATGATATGTTGGACTATGGGTGTGTTATTTTTATACCATTCATGGTTTATAGAGAACGTATTGACATTTCATATGCTAGTTTTAATACAAATGTTTGTGTTATGTTCAAACCTCTTCATATGAGGAATGCATTGGACTTAATAAGTGATAGGTGGAGCCAGCTATAGCCCCTCGATGCATCGATCGGTCTAATGAGAAAACTAGTGTCTTGGCACAAGGCATTGACAAAATCTTATTTGTAGTCTTGGAACGAGGCCTTGGGTACGTGGTTATGATAGCCTGGAATTATGCATTCAATAATTATGAAAGTGGTTGTTGATATTACATGTGATTATTCGACTAGTAGAATATCCATGTGAATAAGTAAATGGCATTATTTCATTTAATCTTTTCCATATTATGCTGAATTTCAAGTTAAACAAGGTTTTTAGCTATACATTGCCTTAAATGTTTATTCTTATTTATGAATGTTTCTGCTATATTGTTATCCTTACTAAGCATCTGAGCTCACCCCTTTCAATGTTTAATTTTTTTTAGGATGTGAAAATGTAATTTATGAATGACCTGTAGGGATAATATGAGGGGATATGAAGACAATATTTTTTTTGTAGTAGTTTTCACTTTATGATGTAATGTAAACTTTACGAATGTATCTAGTTATTCTAGGGCTACTAAACTAAATGGTCTTTCGAGGCTTGATCTTTCTTGTGATCATGCCAATTTTGTGTACTAATGCACCGACTCTGGGGAACTGGGGTTGGGGCATTACAGGAAAAGATATATTATTACAATCATATATAATATTTTGATAATATGTCAAGTTTATTTTAAACACAATGTTTTCTGTAATGCTAACTAAAATAAATATTTAATGTAATAAAGAATTTATATAAAATATTAAATTAATTTTAAAATATTCAAAAATTATCATTTTCTTATATTATACCTCCCATAAGAATAATTTATCTCCCAAAATTCATCTCATTCATCTAAGGATTTATATTGGGAAATTCCAATTTAAAAACCCACATCTTAAAAAGGGTTAATAAAACATTCTATTAAAAAGGATAAATATATTTGAAAATATATATTCTATTAGCACATACTAGGTTTACATATAGTAAAACATAGCTGGGGTGTAAATATATGTACATGTAGGAAATAAATATATAATTATAGTGAGTGATTGTGATCATGTATTCAAATAAAGTGGGTCTTCCAAAGAAGTTTCACAGTCATAATATGATTACCCAAAAAAGAAAGAAAAAGGTATTTGATATCATCAAAAATGAATTTAGTGGGATTGAATATTATTTCATTGTACATTGCAAAATGATGATAATTCTGCTTCCATCAACACAGTGAACATATGAAAAGTTACATTTTGATATCTTATTATTTAAAACCCACAATCCCATACTTTTTTTGTTCCTTGATCAATTTACACTTCATACCTTACTGAAAATGTTTAATTTATTTCATATCTGGAGAACTACATAAAATCCATCAAACAATGATAAGTAATTTTTTTACCCCTAGTAAAAAATTATTGAAACAATTTATCCAATATAGATAAATATTCATATTTTAAAGTAATACATAAATTACTAGTACATCATCTATTGTTAAAATTATTCCATTCCAAGAATTCATAACATTATCTCTAACCAAAAATTTAAAATTTATAATTAAGGCCACCAAAATTTTATAAACTCAATACTAATCCTCCCAATATAATTATAAATTTATTAAATATCACATGTTAATTATGTGAATACCATAGGTCATATATTCTGTTGAATCATACTAATAACCAAATTTATCATAAAACATAAATGAAAAAAAGAATTATTATTACTTATATGAATAAATCCAAATATAATGGAATATATTCTATAGATCAAAAGATGATATAAACTCCATCAATGTTTGTATAAACCACAATATCAACAAATTAATAATAAGTTCCAAAATATTTAGAACTATTCTATTTAATTATCTAAATTTAACATATCATTAAAAGAAAATAAATATGTTAACATCCTTAGCATATTATGGGTTATCATTCATTAGCAAAAATATCACCTTTCAATTAAATCTCTTTTCCTGTCTATCAGTTCTATTAATAATAGTTTTGAAAATTCATATTGAAAATATTATATAGAATAATCCTTATATATCTGATGATTTAAATAACATAACTATTTTATTCAAATACATTAATACTTTAATCATCCAACTAACTTCTCAAATACTCATATTCCATAATAAAAAATTCCTTTTAGATTTCATTAATATTATCTTTATCATTATCATTGAATCTATTAATCATAATAATTTGTTAATTGTCATTGTGATTTTTCCCTTAATAAATTTATTTTCATAATGCCAATACTTTTCAAATTTAAAACATTCAAAATTCGCGGATTCCTTAGAGAGACCATTATTCTGATTTATTATCTTAACCGATATTTTTATATCTTTTTGTACTTACTAGAGTTTTTTAATTATTTTAAACACCCAAAACAACTTTGTGTCCCACTAACAAATTCCCATGAGTGATTCTTCCCAAATTATCTACTTATAGAAAAATTAAAGTTTTTTATTAATGTTCTCCACTACCTAAACTATCACTTAACTTTAACCTTCCATTATTTTTTCACTTTGAGAGTTTTTTAAGTTGATTATTATTAATAATGTTTTTTTTAAAGAAAATTTGAAATAATACCATCATCCATCACTCCAGTATTCATCCTGTTTTTCTTTTCATTAGTGAATTTACCATCACATTAAGTTTCATCCTAATTATTTTTGGTTCCCTCTATTGAATAAAACCAATAAAATAATGTTTCAAGACCTAATAATAGTTTAACAACACATAATGAATAAAAATAAACAATTAGGAAAACAAAAATACTACGCATTAATAATTTTTTCGAGCTCAATGTGCACTTTTTGGAGTAATTACCCCATTTACCTATATTCTAGATCTACATTATATTCTATTATCCATGAAATATTATGATTTCTTTGAATCAACTTGGTATATCCTTTTCTTAAATACCTTTATATTTTCTTATACTTTGACTAATACAAATACTTTTCATTAGACGTATTCATTGATATATCCTTACAAATGTCCCTATGGATATCAATAAATATTTATCATCCATGTTTTCCATTATTAACTAAACTTTACTTTGATTCCAACTCTAGTGACCAAGGATTTTCATATATTAATAATAAATATTTCTCAACAAATATTTAACACATTAAACAAATAACATGGATAATGACCATTGTAGTTTAGTATCTTTAGTGACTACTTACACAATATTCTAATTTTACGAATGATTTTGATCAACCCACATAATGATATTCCCCATTAGTAATTTTCACAGTCATACCCTATGTGAAATTGTTCCTCATAACCTATGGAATGGAATAATATTAAATAGTGACATCAAATGATCAATATTTGTATGAATGCTTGATATTAAGGATTAAAAAATAATTACACGAGAATATGTTTATATTAAAATGAACATAACATTTTATATATATATCAAACATATCAATGATCAAAATAATGAATTAGCGAATAAATCATGATAGTTCATAAGACATGAATTATAAGTGGATTAATATAAGATTAGACATGAAAATATAACATTGGGTTATGGAATAAAATTTTAGAATAAACAAAATCATATAAAATAATTTCCATAGAACTAAGGGATCACCTCTTATTATATAATATAGGAATGGGATCTCTATGAAAACCATTATCAAAATCAATGTTCACTCCCAATACAATCACATTGGGAAGCATCCCTTACTAAACTCGGTTCACTCCCAATTTTGGTCTTATATACCTAAAGATATATAAATCTATACCCAATGAACTGGACTGAGATATACATCCCACCACTTTTAGTTATAACATAACCAACATCATTGGTTATAATGGTACCACTATCCATTTTTAAAACATAACCACCAATTGCATAATGAAAAACAACCATATGTATTTAACATGACTGTAAAACATACGTCTTATCAAATCCCAGGAAATGAATTGGGTTTCATAAAAATTTAATCAAATGATAACTTATGAAAATGATATACGTTTCATAATTATTTCATAATTCTATCATATCAAAAACTTAGGAAAACGATGTCGGTTTCACAATAATATTATCATTTAATAACCCTTTGAAGTGAAATGGGTTTCATAAGAATCTTATCATGATAAAAAAATTAGAGAATGTATAAGAATTGTATCCCTTTTTATATCTTCAACTATGGATAAGATGTTTCAATGTGTGTCATCATATAGGGATAAATATTTTGAAAGATAATTTCGAACATTTAAATAGGAAATAAAATTTCATTTACAGTAATTTTTAAAAACTAAAAAATTATAAAACATTTTGAAAATAATATTCATTAAACATAACTATGGAATCAATTAATGGAATCATTAATGAAAATATTGGACACTATGGTAGAAAATTATGTTCATGTCATACATATTAAAATAGTGATTACATTAGTATTTTTCGTAAATTCTATATTGGCATTGATTATTAATCAACATTAATATTCATTTCAAAAAAATAAAAATTAAAAATGGGTAAAAAATATTGATAAATTATTTTATAAATATATAAATAATTTTGGAAGACCTTTTTGGAAAACATGGGTTTGGAAGAATTTTTTTTCAATTGAATCGAGAAATAGAGACCAATTTTCATAAAAATATTAATCTAAACTCTGTAGTACATAAAGTGTATGAAATTAAGTGAAAACATGTATTTTACATAGATTACTAATGGATAAGAAAATAAATGAGTTTATATGTTGGTAGATCATATTATTTCATCAATTTCATAATAATAATGATCAATCCTTTTAAATGATGAGATTGTAACATAAAATACATACAACATTAGTAACATTAAATAATATGCCCCATGAATTAAAAATTTTAAAATTTACTAATTAATATTATCATATATATGATATTAATGATATAAAATATAATATAAGAAGAATATAAATAACAAAAAATAGTGGTAAATATGGAATGTGTGTCAATGATGTAATAAATGTGAGGATGAAAACCCATACCACATTACTAATCTTCTAAATAGTAGTTCTAGATAAATATTAAATTCTAAAAAAATTTAAATATCCATAAAATGAGTAGATTTTTGAAAAAATAAATGGGTAAGTATGTAAACACCAAAAACAACAATGGATGTAAATTGTCATATCTATATTAGAAATAAAAGAGAGACTTGAAATCCCTTACTGTAAATATTTACTTCCATCATACATAATCAGAACTCATTTATAATAAATAAAAATTCTTCATAAAACAATTAATGTAACATAAATATATAAATAATACAATATATTATTTAAATATGACCTTTTTAACCTATTTTTGATCAATTCCTTGTTAATGTCACGATTCGAGAAAGAACTACTCTAAACATTACATATGTTTTAATTTTTCAATTTTTTTACTATTAATATGAAAAATATTATATGATATTCTGAATAATAAAAAAAATAATTATCATATTTATAAATTAATTACATTTTTATAATATCGTTGAATTATGGTTCTCATAATTGAATATGTTACGATCATGGAGATTATATGTCCAATGTACGCATGAGTAAAATTTCAATTTTTTGACGTTCATCATGGAATGGAAGTAAGTGATATTTCATATTTAAATAATTATAATAATATAAAAATTAAGGTATTTTTCATTTACATATAATTATAAATATCATCAATGTAGTGTGGTGATGAAAAGAGATATTCACACCGCTTTATGAATGTGACACCCCAAAGTACACGACCAACATTATCTTATTTCAATGACAGAAAAGATAAAAAATAAAAAGATATATTATCATTTAAAAACAATAAATATGTCATTAATTTCACATTTATTAATTTATATACCATATATTAATTATTTTTATATGAATTTTCCTCCATAAAACAATTAATGAAAAATGAATCGCAATGCTTCATGAGGAAGTAGTTCATCCTAATGAGGAGAAAAATCAGTGTATCCCCTACAAAAAATAATTTAAAGATGTATATAAATAATTTTTATTCTTTAGAATCATCACCATAAAAACAATGTGAGGTGGTGATACAGAAATTAGTGACATCAATTCGTGAGGTGGTAGTCCACTATAAAAAAAATAATGATTTTATAACACATTTTAAGAAATTGGAGATGATATTAATTAATTAAAATAAAATATAAATAAATATTATTTTATAAGATACTGAAATAATTATATCATAATTATTTATTAATAATTAATGGTGGTGGATGAATGAATAAAATAAAAAACACATTGAAAAAAATTATAACTATTTTAGTTATCCTCTTTATGTTTTCAGAAAAATCCTTACTAGGTTAGGTTTAATCCCAAAATAAAGCTTATAAGATTAGATGAGGGTCATTGTAAATATATTTGGGTAGTTATTTTATGATTCGATAGGGTTTTATGGTTTGAATGAGAGAGGAGAGGATAGAATTAGTGGTGGCCTTTTTGAAGTGACGTGAGTGAAGCACATGTAATTATTTGTAAAGAAAAAGGTGTACACATGTTTTTAAAATGATAAATGGATATTATATGTATGATTCTAGATCCACAGACATTATATGGTCAAAATATAGAATGAAAATATATTTTCGAAATGTTTTAGGTCCTTCTAACACATATCATTTCAATTTAACCCCCATTAAACCAATTTTTCCCTTTATCATGGTAATTAATTTTTTGTTTTTTCAATATTCATTTTGTTAAAAACAATTATATCTCCATATTAAATAATATAAATTTTACTGATCTAAATATGGAATCCCATTTTCATAATTGAAATCCAATAAGCATCAAAATTTTAATTAATATTAATCCCCTAGAGATGGTGACAAAGCATGATTTGTGAAGAGAATATGTTCAGATGTATACATATTTTTTATTGAAAATATAAATATGAAAATTATTATAATTAACTAAATAAGAATAATATATATATTATTGAACTAAATTTAATTTAAAACTATTATAAATAAATAAAATTTAAACTAAAAGGTGTTTCAAATTAAAATTCATTATTTTTTACAATTTAGTAAAAAACTATTATTTTTAGAAAATTATAAAATTATTACACTAAGATAATTTTTATATGATTATTTAAAAAATTTACATTGTTTTTTAAATAAAATTATCAAAAAATTACAAAAATAATTTTTTATATAACTTCCCAAAAAAGAAAAAATACTACTTTTTAGAAAAAAATATAACATTTAATTATATATTGGATTTGTTCTTATCTCTTATCTATAAAACATGGAATATAAATTATTAAATTTTCATTTAATATATAATATATATTTCATTAAAAATTGAAAAAAAAACATAATTAATTTTTGTAAATTTGTATTGAAGAGAAAAATTGTTTCTCAAAACAAAATAATATATTATATTGAATTTTTTTTCATTACAAATTATATGTTCACATTTAAATTCAATATATATTTATATATGTTTCAAAAATATATTTTAATAATTTAATTAATATTATTCATAACATTATTTTTAACGGCTTGATGATGAATATCATATAAAGCATTTTACATATTATGTCATGTTTCTTTTAAACGCAGTGTTGCATGTTACACAACCTAAACACAGTGTCTGAAATAAAAAATATTAAATTTATTTGTAAAATAAATTCACAAAATATCTGTATTTTACATTATAAAAAATATGTTTTTTTTAATTATTTTTTGAAAAGCATAATTTTTCAATGAACTGTTTTAAATTTTTATTTTTGAAACCATTATTTTAGATATATAAAATTATAGATTATTGTTTTTAATTTGATATCAATATAAATAATTTTTTATTTTGTTATATATAATACAATTAATTACATTTTTATTATTCTTATAGCTAATATTTTATTGTGTATATTTTTAAGTGTAAAACACTTTTTTGAAAAAATTATATGTGTTTTCTGTGATAAATTTTTAATTATATTCTAACAATAATTAGAGTTTAATTTAGAAACATTTATTATATATTTTGAATAATTATGTCCAAATTTGTTAAATAGAAACCATTTATCTTTTTTAATTTTTTTATAAACAATATCAATTTTATTACAAAAAGAACAATATATCATGTAAGTTAGATTAAAAATAAAATTTTAAGGAATATTAAATTACCACAAAATATGCATGTTTCTTTTATATGATTTAGTTTCTTCCATAATCACGTAATATTATATTATATGTCCTTTGGTAGCCTTTTTTTTTGAGATTATGACCTTTATAGTGTTTTATTTCATGAAAAATTTAACATGTCACACACTTGTTTCTCAAAAATATAATATTTATAATATGGGGATAAAAAAATTATATGCGTGAATATAAATATTATTTTAAATATTAATTATTTTTCCTGATCTTGATAATTTATTTTTAATTTTTAGTGATGAAATAACTACATTATATTTTTATAGAACACTCAAAAAGCCATTATTCAATTAACAAAAAAAGCAATTAAATGATATGGAAAATATTAAAATTATTATAAAAATTTCATATATAATGTGATAAATGAATTATAAAAGTAACGAATTCATGTCGGCCCAATGATAAAATATTTTTTTAATTATATTTTTTTTCAAGATGTTATTAAATTCAATGTTATGAATAGTGTCAAAATAAACAATAATGATATTTTATGAAAACAATATGTTAATAAATTATTTAAAACTAAATAAATATTATATAAGGGAATATAGGATAATATATCATCAATAATGTAATCCACTTTCTATTTATAATCTTTTTATATTCATATGATTCTAGAATAGTGTTATTATATTTTATTCTTTTGAGAAATTGAAAAATTTCCCCAGACCTCAAATATAAAATGGAACCTCCTAGATCAAATATTTACACCACATTAAAGCTTCTAGCTCAAACAAAAACTGAAATATTATCCTTTGAAATTAAATAGTGTCATTATAGATGTTTTTCCCTTTCTAAGACACCATCCCTTGATCTAATTAGATTAGATATAAATGAGTTGTTTCCAAGAAAATGTAATCTCTCAAATAAATCTATTATTTATTATTCTATAAATTAAATCCTTTAAATAAATGATATTTATCATAAAATAATAGATTTATTGTGCTAAATATGCTGAGATTTTTTTGTGATTATGAAAAAACCAATATTTAGCATATTTTGCCATAAAATATAATTAAATGAATCGCTCATGCATACTAACTATTTATTATTTCCACATAGTCATACAATTAATTTTTTATCTCGATATTTTATGGATAGTTATTTAGATTCTTAATATTTATATATGATATTTGAAACAAAATTATAATTTCAAAATTATATATATATATATATATATATTCATATATTAAATACATTTTGTAAATGGTAACAATGCTTGTGTCTACGTGTTGGCTACAAAACCCACAAAGTAATGTTATTAATTTTTCATATAAATTTATCATAAAATTTAATAGGTATTGGTTTTATTTATATATATGATTTATAATAATTATTTATAAAATTCTAATTATTATTTACATTTCTTTAATTTCATCCACTGATAAATGAAAATATTTTTCATGCGTATGTATGGTATACAATCTCTAAAGAATGAGTAACTCATTTCCTATATGAAACTCTTTCATATTAGTATAAATATTTGAATATATATATTTAATATAGCATTTATGTCATTTTTAATATTCAGGATATGTTGTAATCATTATCAATGTACAATGACCAGAACAACGAAACCAAAACATTTGTGAAGAATGTTAATGATATTAGCGAGTATAGTGATTTTAATAAAGAATTAGAAATAAATGGGTAAAAATGATATAGGTAAATAATATGTGGTATGGATTATATTATTATGGTTCTATAATAAATTCATAATATTATTATGTTATAATTAATTTTTAAACGTTCAAGAAGAGATTTGGAATTATGGTAAGGGATTTTCATCACAAATTTATTTCTTCTCTGTCATATAAATTACAGAAAACATGTTCCTTGTGGTTTTTTTAATATTATAAATATAAAATAATTTTATGCTTCTTCCAATGAATACAATTGAAGTTGTATAATAATGTAATGTTCTTTATTTCATGGGGATTATGATTCCAATGTTACCATAGTGGTATGGGTTTATTTCATAATCTAGTAATTATTCAGGATTGTTTATTTTTATGTCTATGATGAGGTATTTTAGTCTTCTATTTCCTTATTTTCTAAAAAATTTAAAAAATTATTTAATATTTTCCTAATACTGTTTAAAAGTATTATTACCCATGTTTCACTTTTTATTTTATGGTTTAAAAGAACTATTTTTTTTGATTTTCTAAATGAGGTACTTTGTGACTTTTTTGACAAAAATAGAGACGGAATATTTATTTTACATATAAAACATGAGAATATATTCCCTATATCATGATCAATTATGGATTTTAGGACTAATTTATAATTTTTCATGATTATTTTCATTGAAAATATTTTAACATATAATTATTTTTCTTTTTAATAGATTTGTTATTTTAAAATATAGGTGTTATTTAACAAATAATTATTCAAAGTGATGTTGCAAAATAATTTTTCAATTTAAGATGAAATCTATTGATGAAAAATAAACATTACAGTGGATATTACCTAATGATACCATAATTTTACATTTTTTGATGGTTTATGTTTATGGTGGAAAGATGTTTATGAAACTCGTTCCATTTACCACATGATATACAATGATGATTTGTTTATGAAATTTGATTATATTCATCAGTTCTGAGTTGATGAATTATTTATGATTTTTTTCAATATATATGTATAATTTTATTTATGTTACATAAGGTATGTATATCTCTTTTCATTTAATTGTGTAAATATGAATGTCTACTAATGTAAAAAAAATATTATGTGTGCATTAGATTTCATGTTCACAATATTATTCATGGTTTTTGTTTTCATGTTAATATGTTTAATTTTGAAACTATATTTCCTGAAAATATATTTATGTGTGGACCTGATATTAACTTCCATGTGATCATGAGTGTACGTTGATTCATATCCATAAATTTATATTTAGTCCCTTTCACGTCTTTAATATAATTAGTAAACCACTTTCTATTTATACAGGTTCACAATTTTATGAGTTTATGTTATAATTAATTGTTTTTGTTAAATTCTATCCTATGATGGATTATGTTATTTGATTCTAATATGATTAATTTATTATAAACATCCTATAATTTTTCTGTCACTCAATATTATTATCTATGAGATGCACTATGTACATTTCAAATGTTAATCTCATTTTATGACACCCTTATGGTCATGTTAAACTTATGTGATCATTGATATATCTATTAATATTATATGATCATTGATATATCCCTTTTTACAAATACAAATAATTTGAGGGATCTCTTTATTATGTTTAATTTCACTATTTTATGTATAAGGCTTTTAGAAAAAAAAAATATGAAGGATGCTAGTTATGATGAAATCAGTGTGAGACTATATATATCATTCATGAACAATGTTTTTATGTGTCCAACATTCCGAAGGCCCCAGACCAATATAATTATGTATTAGATAAAAATTTTATGTAATGAATATTCATCTACATATATTTAATATCTATATATGATGATTATGGGATTTTATAGTGTTTATCATAAAATGTGTTAATTTATAATTTAGAAACTATGATGAGAAAATTTTTGAAAAACCCCAATGGATAAGTCCAACAATATGATAACATTATAATGGTTTTTATCATTGATGTCCTTTGATATATCTGTTGTGTCATAGATTTTAAATAATGTATATTTATTTAATCATCTAGTAAATGATGATTCATTATTATTTTTTATTTCAATATGATAATAAATCCATACATTATTATTTTTGGTTTTGGTCATTGGATATAACCTAAATAAATTGTGTGAACATCAAATTTGATGAACAATAATATGACCATCTTCATGATAAAAAAATATCTTAATATATAAAATGAAATATTATTGTGACTACGTTCACTCAACTCTCTCAATCTATTGGTGAAAACATAGATCTTGTTGAAAATACTATTGCATAAATAATGTATAAATATGTTACAAATTATTTTTTGAGATAATGACCACAATCCTTCTTTGAGTATTTTGATCAACTATTTTCTGAGAAATTGATCAATGGGAGAGAAGAGATATTTTCAATTATTCAATGCTCAAGCCATAAAAACGTTCTCTATGATATTTATCAATTTTAATGAAATTGATATTAAAGGGGGAATATTTTTAATAATATATAAAAATATTATGAAATTTACTCCATATGATTGGATATTTTAGGGGAGCATTTTTTCTTAAGTACTTCCCTCATATTATGCACACAAAAATGAAGATGGATTTTCTTGAACTTGTGTTGAATGATGATGAATCCATTGGTAGATATGTGGAAAATTTTATAATTCTTTGAAGATATTCTTTAAGATTTATCATCATTCCAGAATGATAAATTTAGTGATTATTTAGTGGTTTGAAACCAAATATTTAGAAATAAGTATCCATTGAAACATTTAGAATCAATGATGAAATTGTTTGATGTTTTCTAAAAGTGGGAATTTAAGATACAAACCATATATGTTTTTGTGATAATAAAAAGAACCTGAAGCTTCATGGAAACTGTAGTGGTTTGTTACATATAGGGGTAAAAAATATTCAACCTA
Organism: Viscum album; assembly: GCA_963277665.1. Taxonomy (NCBI): domain Eukaryota; kingdom Viridiplantae; phylum Streptophyta; class Magnoliopsida; order Santalales; family Viscaceae; genus Viscum; species Viscum album. Next base: position 138,916,091 of record OY728138.1, on the reverse strand, counting down.
GTAATTTTAAAAATGTGAGAATGAACAATATAGAGAATACTAAAACAAACATGAAAATTTTTCAATCAGGGGAATCATATCCATCGAGTAAAATGTTATCATAGTGATGTATAGAGTTCTATCAGTGAAATGGATAGAGAAATAAAATATAATTACCAATATATTTATAAATTTTTCTCTTAAATATAGTGAATACCTAAGGAATAAAAGATAACTTATTTTTTAAAATTTTATAAATAAATTTTAATCTTTACCCACTTCAAAAATGGTGCCAATTTATTTATTAGATCATTGAGGGATAATTCCAAAAGAGTTAATTCTTTAAATAGTGAAACCATTTGATAGTAATTTTTTGTGATATTCATTGATTTTATTTAAAATTGTATCTTATTTTACCTCATGATAAATTATATATACATCTCCAATACCTTTAAAATAAAAATTTTAGAAACTATTAAAAAATTTATCTGAATAATTTTTCAAATAAAAAATCGGTTATGAATAAACTACATTGCATCTTTCCATTTTTTTCACCTTTATAAATATTAGACATATTTTCCTAAAATCATATGGTTGTAGTAAAAATCATAAAACTATTTTATATCTAGATATTACATTCTCTATAAAATTCATTCTGGGACTCTCCATCATCGTTCAACAATTTCATATCTACTTCCTTCATTGACAATTTAGTTGAATCATGTACTTTAATTATTGGAACGGCTTCCATGAACATATAATACCTCATTGATATTAAATTATATCTCATTAAATAAATCAAAACTTAATATTAATATACATAAAATAAGGGAAAACCTGTGAATTCATTTTTTTCCATAAGGAATGATTTATCTAATATATTGTCTTAAAGATAAATTATGTATCTGTTTACATTTATTTTGCCCTAAGATCTAATGATATTCTTCCTAGGATAAGTCTAAATTATATTACCTTGAAATTCTTCATTACATCATAATTAATTGTATAATTTTTTCATTATGAAATAAAACATGAATATGTCAAAATGATCACACACATGAACAACCAAATACTTAAAAATAAAGATCCCCAAATATAGGTATTTTAGTTAGTTAACCTATATTGGGATATCTCATACAAGAACCTAGAAACAATGTGTTGATATGAAAATTTATCACAATTATAATGGATTGGGATTACAAAATATAAGATAAGCTCATAACTCAACCAAGGACCATAGACTCTTCCTCTCTTTCACCCCTTCCTTCCAAGATGGTTATAGAAGATAATAGGTTCAACATATTGGTCAAAATCAAAAAAATAATGGTAGAAAAATTAACATCCAAAATAAATGGGTGTTCTCTATGATGCCCTTATATTCACTTTTTGATCATTATATATATGTATAGAAGTTTTTCACTTTCAAAATTGATCATTAATGGAATCTAGACCATCCACAACTCACTCTTCAATTATATATATTCAATAAAATCCATATCTAACATTCCTATACTTTTTAGAGTTTCGGATCATTTTATGATGGGTATCAATTAAACATTATTAATTTGAACGTAAAGATAACTTTAATCAGAGAAAAAACTAAATTTTATGTAATTTAGATATTTGATGAAACTAATACCATTGACCACCTACCTTCTTCTTCCTTCTCAATTCATTGAATTATTTTTCATTTAATATTCTTTTTATATTCAACTATTAGTTTTAAAAAAACATTCTTCTCATTTTTTTCATCCATCTCACTCTACATCCAATTATAAGATATTAATTTATAATTCAAATTCATTAAATTAACTACATTAAAAATCTTGTGCTTCAAATTCATGACACAAGTCATCTCAATGTAATTGTACTCCACTGATATCAATTTATACTAATGATTTTCTCTTCATAACCTCAAAACATTTATAATCATTTAATAGGTCAATTCTAGGTGTAACATGTTCTTTTTGGTCCTTCAAAACATGTCTCTACACAAAACACCTATCACACTCACATTATTTTTAGTCTTTATTTTCCCATAATTATTTATTAATCCATGTATGTCAATATATTTTATATAGTTACCTTTATATGTCATAATTTATCATAGAGTGGCCCTAATATATCATGATAATCATTATGTATCATTAAATCATCCATATGTATCAATGGATCATCTGTTATGTATCATGATTTTCACTTCTACATTAAAAGGGAAAACTCATACCTACCCATTTCTATAGTGGGGAAAACATTATATATTATAAAGTAACCCTTATGTACCTCATAATAACATTTTCATATGATCCTGAATTTTTTATGTGAATCTTACATAATAGATATAAAATCTCAATTACTCTTACACAAAATCACTTCTCCATTTTCTTATATTGAGTCTGATCAATTCTTCTTGTGCCATTATTATTTCCTACAACATGAAAGACATTTGATTATATATTTATCCATATCTAATTGTTTAAAAAAACATCTCATCAACTTAAATCTATCACCATACCCATTTACACTACTCTTAAAACAAGAATACGTCATTCCATTGAAATTCCTTCAACCATGGCATGGGTGACCTTACTGTCTATAAAAGAAATAAATCCAAGTATAAATAGATTCTAAAATCCTCATTAATACTAAAAGATTTTAATTTCTTCATCCACAACATTATATACAATATCACCATGGTATTGGAGATTATTTCATCACAAAAATACTCACCAATATTCCATAACTAATGGTTGACAATCCACATAATCAAATAACATATTATAGTTGAATTAACTTCAATTTTTTTAAATCAAATACCAAATTACAAGTGTTTTTGGAAATATTCAACCTCTATTTCTATTTATTTTATTCCTTCTCTAAAAAATCAGTTTATAATTTCTTTTATCAGTTTCATTTTTTATAATTAAAAAACTAGGTGTTAGAGGAATCAATGCTTTTTAAATGAGTCCATATAATCAAAAGTATACACATAGTTCTTTGTGTCATGATAAAAACAATAAGAGATCATTATTTTGGTGAGAAATATGGTCCATTTACATAACATAGGAGTGTATAATAGTAAACATTTGAGGAAAATGTCATAGTGAACTTGTGTGATATTAATTTTGTCATGATCCCCTCCCCACAAAGTGTACCCCTCCTGGGCCGGCAATGTGAGAAGGGAGATAATGACCCCCGAGTCCCGCCTCTAGTAGGCCCCGGGTTGGCGACTAGCACCGAGGGTATAATAACATACAAATGGGAGGCATTACCCTCTAAGAGAACTCATGTAGAAGAGAGAGATAGAATAGACTCCAATCAACTCCAACATAGAACTGAGATATAAAAGGAAACAAAGTACATATATGAAATTTCATGCAAAAGTACTACAACTGAAAGGGAAAACTAAAAGTACCCAAAAGAAAGTAAAACGACAGCGACCACAAGCCCGAACAGCTCCTCCTCCAACCGCCAGCTAGTAGTAACCATCTTGATCTCCAACCTGCTCCAATTGACCTGAATAACAGTTTATATGTACATAGGGTGAGTATAACAGTATACTCAGTAGGATCCTCCCCAAGCCTCTCTTGAAAAAGTAAAGAAATCATGCTAAAGCCCAGTGAACAACAAGTGAAACTAACTCGTCACCTAAACAGGTATACTATGTTCCCAACCTCACCATGGCGACTCTCGCCAAGTAACGCATACAAGAATATAGCATATAGTAAAGAATATCAAGGGTACCCCGCTAATACTTCCCCACTTGTTAGCCGCTTTGCCCCAACGACATACGTCTTGTGCATCTCTCTCCAAAGGCTTGCTCGCAGACACCTGGGCTAAGCTCCACAACCTGCACCTCGTGCACCACATAGGCTTTCCCGCAGACACCTGGGTGAAGCACCACGCCATCCTCACAACCAAAGGTAACCAGGTAGTTTTTGGGAGCCACCATAGCTCGCATAACGTGTATCATACATCGGGTATAATACCTCAAGCCATTACAGCCCATACTCCGAGTAAGGATCCTCAAGCCATCATAGCCTATACACGGTACACCTATAGTAGTCCATAGGATACTATATCCAGAATATATGCGTGTGAATAACCACAATCCATTACAGCCCTCTACACACATATATGGGGTAACTAAACGCTGTGCCTCATGGAACAAGTATCTACCAAGAGAAGAGAGCGGAGCCAAAGGGGGTAGTCAGCCATTCAACCTCCCATCAGAATGTTGGGGAAACCCCCCCCCCCCCCAGGGCTCAAAATCCCCGGGGTGTCAGTTTCCCTTACCGACAGAGTAGAGTAGCGTATAGAAACACAAAAAGTACAGGATATATAAGTAACTCACATCCACACTATGGGAATTACCTAGTCTTAGATACAACTGCAGCTAACGTCTCTCAGACTCCAGGATGCTACTTCTAAGACTAGGAATCCTATAAGCACACAAACATTTGAAGAGATTTATTAGATTACTCCGTTCTCATTTTATCAGTTCCACTGTACATTAATTAATTCTTTAAACATTAATTAAGAATGAACAATTCCACATTAAACTGAATAGGCATCACATTCAAAAACAATTGCTCCTTTTTAAGATTCACATCACCTTTAAATTCCAGCATCTCCATCCCCGTGGATTTTCACCATTTAATCAAACATTCATTACAGAATTACTTTTCCAAATTCCCAGGCATTCTAGAAAAACATCCTATTCTTCTAAACATAAAGGAGGCCCAACACGGTGAGTAGATATACTACCTGTCGAGTCTTTGCTGCCTATAGAAAGAGCATATACCCATTCTCCCTCGAGAGGCTAAACACGGAAATCACGTGGCATACCCCACGCGTCTTCGGCTCCTTCGGAAAGAGGGTAAGCAATACCAGCTGCCTTGAGCAGTGGGGAAAAGTAAAGCAGATAAACAACCAAACCAAACCACCAACATCAAACCATCACATTCATCTCATACCATCATCCTTGGTGTCCTCCCCGACACCCACATGCATAAACTGATGCATCTCGCCACTCTAGGCGTCATCTGCTGCCATAACCACAAGGCATCCATGCCTCCACACATCACAACAGCCATCCAGGCTCACATCACAGCACAAGCAGTAGGAAAACAAACATCACCTCATGGGCTCTTGACCCTTTAACAAACAAGAGGGTAACTCAGAACCCTTTTAGAAATTCCCACATAATCTGTTCTCTAATCCATATTGAATTGGCAGATTTGTTATTCGTAGGTTCCAATCATGGATACCTAATCAGCAAGCTATCACAATTAAATAACCATGCTTACTTCCCTAATTTGATTATCCTAAAATTAGAACAACTACAACAACGGAAAAAACCAGATTAAATTTACATGCCTCTTTATCTTTAGCCAATTAATTAACAATTAATTCCATATTTACATTCATTATCAATTTCTATCATGAACTTACAACAAATCAAAGAAAACATAGATATCACTATATCTAGGAAAACATAAGGCAAACCGTTATCACGGTATAAAGCAACAATATGCGATCAACCAATTCATTTAATCTGGTTCAAGTATTTAATTAGGTCAATTTCATTGTGATACAAAGTGATAAATCATGATAATTCTACGATTGAAAATATACAATTAGAGAAGCCATGAAACCCCTACCTTGAAGAGTTATTGACGTCCTTTATCCACACAACGGGTCACAATCCTCCTCTCACGACAACTGCATCCACCGGAGGACGCCACGGTACGACAGTACCAACCAAACCCAAGAAAAACCCATTAGATTCTTGGAGAATACATGGTATAATTATGGAAAAGATGATAGGAGAAGATGAACCCCAAAATATTGATGATACAACATACCTTATATCGAAGATTGATCGACATGGCTCAGTTGCATCCAAAACAGAGCAGAACCAATCCTAGGAGTAAAGATTGATTGTGCAACTCCTACGGAAAGGATTGAAAGGTTCTACTGCCTCTTAATCGAGAACAAAGGGAAAGAACAAGGAAGAATGATATCTCTTCCCTTTTTAAGATTTAATGGGGCGACAGTTTAAGATCTGGTTAATTCTCCATTAAAAACGGATCGCACTAACCCACGCGTTTTGACCAAGTAAAACATTCCAAGCCTTAGTAATAATTAATATAGGATTTGTGGAATTTTAAACGGCCTTAAGAGCCCTTAAAATAAGGCTTTAAATGTAATTTATGTCAAAGGAAACGTCAAAAGGGGAAAAACAGTAGGAGTCTGGAAACACTGTTCACCCAGTGTTACTATACATGAAACCGATCTATGAAACCGATCTGTGAAACCGATTTTTCACACCGATCTGTGAAACTGACCTGTCAGACCGATTTGTGAAACCGATCTGTCACACCGATCTGTGAAACTGATCTGTCACACCGATCTGTGAAACCGATCTGTCACACTGATCTGTGAAACCGATTTGTCAGACCGATCTGTGAAACTGATCTGTCACACCGATCTGTGAAACCGATCTGTCAGACCGATCTGTGAAACCAATCTGTCAGACCGATCTGTGAAACCGATCAGTCGCACTGATCTGTGAAACTGATCTGTCCCACCGATCTGTGAAACTGATCTGTCACACCGATCTGTGAAACCGATCTGTCAGAACGATCTGTGAAACCGATCTATTAGACCGATCTGTGAAACCGATCTGTCACACCGATCTGTGAAACTGATCTGTCAGACCAATCTGTGAAACCGATCTATCACACCGATCTGTGAAACCGATCCGTCAGACCGATCTGTGAAACCGATCCGGCAGACCGATCTGTGAAACCGATCTGTCAGACCGATCTGTGAAACCGATCTGTCACACAGATCTGTGAAAATGATCTATGAGACCGATCTATCAGACCGTTCGGTGAGATCGATCTGTTACTATTCATAAAACTGGAAACATTGTTCACAGAACTGGAAAATTGTCAAAGTGTTGGGGAAAAGTCCCCTTGACCTCCCGGAACACCTCCAACACCAAAATTCCACAAAGTAATGGACCGGATAGGTCTGGGCCATTACATTAGATACCTCTCAAAACATTCTCGTCCTCGAGAATTTAAAACCAACCCAGAAGAAAAGAGGGGTCTGAACAACCACCCCATAAGATACCTCTCAGGGGAAAAACCACCACGAGTTGTTCGAAAGCTCGAACAAAACTACGACATCCAAGAGCAAGGGAACAAACAATACATAACCAAACAATTAAATCATATCATCACATGAAAAGTACATAAATAAAACATTAATGGTCTAACCAGAGAGGAAACATCATTACATGAAAGGAGTTAAACATTTAACAAATCTGGGTACTGAGAACGTATCTGTGACTCACGCTCCAAGGTACTCTCCTCCATGCCACCGTGTCGAAACAAGACACGAACTAAGGGGATAGAACGCCCACGCAACACCTTCTCTTTGTGGTATTGGATCTCTACAGGTCGCTCCTCGAAGGTTGCATCATCATCAATATCGATCTCTCCCCAATCGATAACATGAGATTCATCATGAATATAACGACGGAGCTGTGATACATGGAAAACATCATGTATCCGACTCATATGAGGGGGAAGTGATACTTGATACGCCACATCTCCAACACGAGCTAACACCTCAAAAGGCCCAACAAACCGGGGAGAAATCTTACTTCCACGACCAAACCTTCGATGCCCACGACGGGGAGTCAACTTTAGAAACACATGATCCCCAAAATTAAACTCTAAGGGTCTCCTTCTTTGATCAACATATTATTTCTGATGATCCTGTGCCGTCTTCATCCTCTCACGAATCACCTGTACCATCTCTATTGTATTCTGCACTAGTTCTGGTCCGATAATTGCTGACTCTCCGAACCCAGTCCAGCACAACGGAGAACGGAAAGGCCAGCCATACAGGGCTTCAAATGGCCCCATACCAATGGTAGAGTGAAAACTATTATTGTAAGAGAACTCTACCAAGGGTAACTGCTTTGTCCATGAACCTCCAAAATCAAGAACACAAGAGTGCAACATGTCTTCAAGAGTCTGGATTGTTCGTTCGGTCTGACCATCTGTTTTAGGATGAAAAGCAGTGCTAAGGCATAATTGAGAACCAAAAGCATGCTGGATACCTCTCCACACCCTAGAGGTAAAACGAGGATCTCGATCAGAAATGATCGTCTTAGGAACTCCGTGAAGCCTCACCACCTCCTCCAGATACTGCCTCGACAAAACCTCCACTGAGCTCGACTCCTTGATTGCTATAAAGTGGGCCGATTTAGTTAAATGATCCACTACCACCCATATAGCATCATGTCCTCCAGGAGCTCGAGGTAAACCTGTAACAAAGTCCATTGAGATGTCATCCCACTTCCACTGAGGAATCTCTATGTGTTGGAAAAGACCACCAGGAACACGGTGTTCGGCCTTCACCTTCTGGCAGACTAAACATCGAGACACACACTCTGCAACGATACGTTTCAGCCCAGGCCACCAGAACTGACTCGTTAAGGATCGGTACATCTTCGTCACACCAGGATGTACTGCCAAGGGTGAACTATGGAACTCTCGGAGAACCGTCTCGCGCATCTCCAAGGGAACAAAAAGCCATCCATGATACAACACTCGGTGTTGTTCATCCTCCGACCAACCATCAGGGGCCTCCCCACAAAAAACTCGGTCTCTCCAAACTTCCACCTCTAGATCACCCAACTGAGACTCTTCCACCTTCTGCATCAGGGATGACTGCACCATCATCTGGAAAAGAAAACCTCTACCTCCAACCTCTTCCATATCAAGATGTTATGCTGACAGTTCCTCCATTACTCTCCAAGAATCTCCAGATTCACGCACAACATCATTACGTGACTTTCGTCTTAGTGCATCAGCTACAACGTTCCCTTTTCCAAGTGTATACGATATTTCAAAGTCGTATTCCTGCAAGAACTCCATCCACCGACGCTGCCGCAAGTTCAAGTCACGTTGGGAGAAAACATACCTCAAACTCTTATGATCGGTGAAAACCACAAAGCGCTCACCAATGAGGTAATGTATCCACAAATTCAGAGAAAACACCACGGCTGCCAACTCAAGATCATGGATGTCGTAGTTGCATTCATGGGGACGCAATTGTCGGGACCCATAAGAAACAACTGACCTCTGCTGCATGATAACACAGCCTAGACCCAGATGTGAAGCATCGCAGAAGACGTCAAACTGGAATCCCTCAGCTAAAAGACAAAGAATAGGAGCACTTACCAACTTCCCTGTTAGATACTCGAATGCTGCCTGACACTGATCAGTCCATATGAACGCTTGATCCTTCTTGGTCAAAGCTATCAGAGGAGTTGAAACTCGGGAGAAATTGGCTACAAACCTCCTATAATAGCCTGCGAGACCAAGGAAACTTCTCACCTCTGACACGGTCTTGGGGGCAGCCCAAGACACTACTACTTCTATCTTCGATGGATCGACAGCCACTCCCTGTTGGGACACAACATGCCCTAATAAACGAACTTCTCGAGCCCAGAACTCACACTTGGACAACTTCCCAAACAACTGATGTTGGCAAAGAACTCCCAAAACGGCTTGTAGATGCTCTGCATGCTCTTCTTCAGATGTGGAGTACACAAGGATGTCATCGATGAAAACCAAAACAAACTTGTCCAGGAATTCACGGAACACAGCATTCATCAACCCCTTGAAAATAGCTGGAGCATTCATCACGCCGAATGGCATTACAAAAAACTCATAATTCCCATGACGATAATGGAAAGCAGTCTTCGGGATATCCTCATCCTTTACATGCATCTGATGATATCCTGACCGCAAGTCGATCTTTGAGAACCAACTTTCACCCGTCAGTTGATCGAATAGGTCATAAATCCATGGAAGAGGATAGCGATTCTTTATTATCACTTTGTTTAATCGACGATAATCGACACACAACCGTAAACTGCCGTCAGTCTTTTTCACAAACAAAACTGGTGCACCCCACGGTGACACGCTTGGCCGAACAAAACCACACTGCAACAGAACATCAAGCTGAATACGTAGCTCTCGTAACTCAGAAGGGGCCATCCTATACGGAGACATAGAGATAGGAGACGCTCCTGGTTGTAGCTCGATCCCAAACTCGATCTCTCGTCGAGGGGGTAATGCTACAACCTCTTCGGGAAATACATCAGGGTACTCCTCCACAACCCTAGGAAACGCCAACTACTAAACCTCTGAAGAACATAACATCATCTCAGCCATCATGGATGATAAGGAAAGAACTCGTCTATGACTCATTCGAGGATTTCTCTCACCAACAAACACCACTTCCTCTCCATCTTCATCAAAGAAAATGACCTTCTTCCTGTAGCAATACACAATAGCCTACACTGAATACAACCAATCCATGCCGAGTATGACATCATATGGTTGTATTCGTAAACATAGGAAATCTCCCCAAGAGCGGTGTTTCCCCAAAACTAGCTCATAGTCTCTACATACTTCAAACAAGTTAGCTCGACCTCCAACTGGCGTAGTGAACGCCAAAGGCACTAGAAGCCTCTCTACCTCAAGTCCCAAAGCATGGACAAGGGTAGGTGATATGAAGGAGTGTGTTTCTCCTGAATCAAACAAGGCATACACCAAGGTAGAAAACAAGAAAAGGGTATCTCGAACGACATCTGGCTCGCCTGGGGCTGGCAACGCTAGAGCATGAAGCTGACCACGACCTCCTCCATGGCCTCCTTGACCCTGATGACGACCACCACCACGGCCGCACTCTGCTCTCTGAGGACGGGGAGCGTCATGGGGCTATCCTCTGCCTGCTCCATCTACCCTCTGGTGATCTAAAGCTGGTGCAACCTACTGCTTCTGCCTCGGCTGGAACTGCCTCAACGGAGGAACCTGGAGTGGTGCTCCCGGTGCACGATGACTGCTCTGAAAAGTCGGGCACTCCCGCTGCTGATGACCACGACCACCACAAGAAAAACAAGCGCCTGATCCCTCGGCATAGGCCTGATAGTTGCCGCCTCCGGATAAACGAGATGGGAAGGGCTGGGACCTACCCCCAGGTGAATGGAAACTGTTCTGTCCTGATAACCGGGAACCCCGGACCACAGCTCTGCTTCGTGAGGAATCATGACGATTCCCCTCTCGTGACGATCCGGTCCTGGCCAAAGTCCTCTCAACAACCTCTGCCTTCACCAGCACCTCAAGATATGTCTTCAGCATAAATGGGGTGACCTGGCGCTGGATCTCTGGACGCGAAGCCTCCTCGAAATGCCTCGCCCTGGCCTCATCATCTGGTAACAGGTCTGAAGCATATCGTAGAAGGTTTCTAAAACGGATTCCAAACTCTCGAACACTGGAGCTCCCCTGTCGAAGGGTGAGAAGCTCCTGGCGACTGGACACCTTCACAGTCGATGAAAGAAACTCGACTCTAAACCTATCTCGAAACTCCTCCCATGAGATCGCTGACTCCTCACGATCACCGAGGAAAAATAACCACCACTGCCTCGCTGCTCCACGCAGCATCGTCACAACCAAGGACACCCAATGTTACTTCTGAGCACGAATTGAACTGAAGCCTATCTCGACCTCCTCCAACCAGTCTTCTTTGACTGCATCTGAAACGGAGCCCTCGTACTTCTGTAGACTCTAGCGCTGAAACTCTCGAAGTTCCTTCCTCAAAGTGTCATCTACGTCAACCTCTACTCGGCGGTGATCGGCTGGAACAGCCTGCTGGGCATCTTCTGCGCAAACCTGACGAGGACGTCGACCCGGAGCCATACCTGTATAATAACAGCTGTTAGAACTCCTAATCCTGGAATATGGAAGATTCACATTAATTAATTAAGTTTTTTGTTTTATTAATTTTAGGTTACCTATCCCAAGGTCTACCCATTCAAACACAGGCGCAATGAATAATGATGCATGATCCTTTCCTAGGTCTCTACCCTGCAACCAGTATCACTTTGTTTAGTAGCCATCGTAAACTTAAAGGTTCGTGCAACAGATCATAGGGGGCCCTGAACTCCAATGTCTCTGCTGGTCTCCAGTGTTTACCCCACTTTCTAAACATGAATGACACAGTTTCCCTACCATCCCATGCATCCTCACATGTGCCTAACTCCAAACTCCATCCTATCCCTCAACCAGACCTCTAATACCACTCTGTCATGACCCCCTCCCCACAAAGTATACCCCTCCTGGGCTGGCAATGTGAGAAAGGAGATAATGACCCATGAGTCCCGCCTCCAGTAGGCCCCGGGTTGGCGACTAGCACCGAGGGTATAATAACATACAAATGGGAGGCATTACCCATTAAGAGAACACATGCAGAAGAGAGAGATGGAATAGACTCCAATCAACTCCAACATAGAACTGAGATATAAAAGGAAACCATGTACATATATGAAATGTCATGAAAAAGTACTCCAACTGAAAGGGAAAACTAAAAGTACGCAAAAGAAAGTAAAACGGCAGCGACCACAAGCCCGAACAGCTCCTCCTCCAACCGCCAGCTAGTAGTAACCAGCTTGATCTCCAACCTGCTCCAAGTGACCTGAAAACAGTTTATATGTACATAGGGTGAGTATAACAGTATACTCAGTAGGATCCTCCCCAAACCTCTCATGAAAAAGTAAAGAAAGCATGCTAAAGCCCAGTGAACAACAATTTAAACTAACTCGTCACCTAAAAAGGTATACTATGTTCCCAACCTCACCATGGCTACTCTCACCAAGTAATGCATACAAGAATATAGCATATAGTAAAGAATATCAAGGGTACCCCTCTACTACTTCCCCACTGGTTTGCTGCTTTTCCCCAACGACATACGTCCTGTGCATCTCTCTCCAAAGGCTTGCCCGCAGACACCTGGGCTAAGCTCCACAACCCGCACCTCGTACACCACATAGGCTTTCCCGCAGACACCTGGGCGAAGCACCACGCCGTCCTCACAACCAAAGGTAACCAGGTAGTTTCCGGGAGCCACCACAGCTCGCATAACGTGTATCATACATCGGGTATAATACCTCAAGCCATTATAGCCCATACTCCGAGTAAGGATCCTCAAGCCATCGTAGCCTATACACGTTACACCTATAGTAGTCCATATGATACTATATCCAGAATATATGCGTGTGAATAACCAAAAGCCATTACAGCCCCCTACACACATATATGGGGTAACTAACCGTTGTGCCTCATGGCACAAGTATATACCAAGAGAAGAGAGCGGAGCCAAAGGGGTAGTAATCCATTCAACCTCCCATCAGAATGTTGCGGAAAACACCCCCCCCCCCCAGGGCTCAGAATCCCCGGGGTGTCAGTTTCCATTACTGACAGGGTGGAGTAGCGTATAGAAACACAAAAAGTATAGGATATATAAGTAACTCACATCCACACTGTGGGCATTACCTAGTCTTAGATACAACTACAGCTAACGTCTCTCAGACTCCAGGATGCTACTTCTAAGACTAGGTATCCTATAAGCACACAAACATTTGAAGAGATTTATTAGATTAATCCATTCTCATTTTATCAGTTCCACTGTACATTAATTAATTCTTTAAACATTAATTAAGAATGAACAATTCCACATTAAATTGAATTGGCATCACATTCAAAAACAACTGCTCCTTTTTAAGATTCACATCACCTTTAAATTCCAGCATCTCCATCCCCAAGGATTTTCACCATTTAATCAAACATTAATTATAGAATTACTTTTCCACATTCCCAGGAAGTCTAGAAAAACATCCTATGCTTCTAAACACAAAGGAGGCTCAACACGGTGAGTAGACATACTACCCGTCGAGTCTTTGCCGCCTATAGAAAGAGCATTTATCCATTCTCCCTCGAGAGGCTAAACACAGAAAGCACGTGGCATACCCCACACATCATCGCCTCCTTCAGAAAGAGGGTAAGCAAGACAAGCTTCCTTGAGATGTGGGGAAAAGTAAAGTAGATAAACAACCAAACCAAACCACCAACATCAAACCATCACATTCATCTCATACCATCATCCTTGGTGTCCTCCCCGACACCCACATGCATAAACTGATGCATCTCGCCACTCTAGGCGTCATCTGCTGCCATAACCACAAGGCCTCCATGCCTCCAAATATCACAATAGCCATCCAGGCTCACATAACAGCACAAGCAACAGGAAAACAAACATCACATCATGGGCTCTTGACCCTTTAACAAACAAGAGGGTAACTCAGAACCCTTTTAGAAATTCCCACATAATCTGTTCTCTAATTCATATTGAATTGGCATTTTTGTTATTCGTAGGTTCCAATCATGGATACCTAATCAGCAAGCTATCACAATTAAATAACCATGCTTACTTCCCAAATTTGATTATCCTCAAATTAGAACAACTACAACAACGGAAAAAACCAGATTAAATTTACATGCCTCTTTATCATTAGCCAATTAATTAACAATTAATTCCAACATTACGTTCATTATCAATTTCTATCATGAACGAACAACAAATCAAAGAAAACATAGATATCACTATATCTAGGAAAACATGAGGAAAACCGTTATCACGGTATAAAGAAACGACATGCGATCAACCAATTCTTTTAATCTGGTTCAAGTATTTATTTAGGTAAATTTCATTTCGATACAAAGGGATAAATAATGCTAATTCTACGATTGCACATATACAATTAGAGAAGCCATGACTCCCCTACCTCGAAGAGTTCTTGACGTCCTTTATCCACACAACGGGTCACAATCCTCCTCTCACGACAACTGCATCCACCGGAGGATGCCATGGTACGACAGTACTAACCAAACCCAAGAAAACCCCATTATAAACTTGGAGAATACATGGTATAATTATGGAAAAGAGGATAGGAGAAGATAACCCCCAAAAGAACGACGATACAACATACCTTATATCGAAGATTGATCGACACGGCTCAGTTGCATCCAAAACAGAGCAGAACCAATCCTAGGAGTAAATATTGATTGTGCAACTCCTATGGAAAGGATTTAAAGGTTCTAGTTCCTCTTAATCGAGAACAAAGGGAAAGAACAAGGAAGAATGATATCTCGTCCCTCTTTAAGATTTAATGGGGCAACGGTTTAAGATCCGGTTAATTCTCCATTAAAAACGGATCGCATTAACCCACGCGGTTTGACTAAGTAAAACATTCCAAGCCTTAGGAATAATTAATATAGGATTTATGGCATTTTAAACGGCCTTAAGAGCCCTTAAAATAAGGCTTTAAATGTATTTTACGTCAAAGGAGACGTCAAAAGGGGCAAAACTCTAGGAGTCTGGAAACACTGTTCACCCACTGTTACTGTACATGAAACCGATCTGTGAAACCGATCTGTGAAACCGATCTGTCAGACCGATCTGTGAAACCGATCTGTCAGACCGATCTGTGAAACCAATCTGTCACACCGATCTGTGAAACGGATCTGTCACACCCATCTGTGAAACCGATCTGTCACACCGATCTGTGAAACCGATCTGTCAGTCCGATCTGTGAAACCGATCTGTCACACTGATCTGTGAAACCAATCTGTCAGACCGATCTGTGAAACCAATCTGTCAGACCGATCTGTGAAACCGATCTGTCGCACCGATCTGTGAAACTGATCTGTCACAGCGATATGTGAAACTGATCTGTCACACCGATCTGTGAAACCGATCTGTCAGACCGATCTGTAAAACCGATCTGTCAGACCGATCTGTGAAACCGATCTGTCACACAGATCTGTGAAACTGATCTGTCAGACCGATCTGTGAAACTGATCTGTCACACCGATCTGTGAAACCAATCTGTCAGACCGATCTGTGAAACCGATCTATCAGACCGATCTGTGAAACCGATATGTCACACCGATCTGTGAAACTGATCTGTGAGACCGATCTGTCAGACCGATCGGTGAGACCGATCTTTTACTGCACATAAAACTGTAAACACTACTCAAAGAACTGGAAAATTGGAAATGTGTTGGGGATAAGTCCACTTGACCTCCCGAAACACCTCCAACACCAAGATTCCACAAAGTAATGGATCAGAGAGGTCTGGCCCATTACAAATGCATTGAACCTTATAGAAGAATGATGGAGGTGGAAAATTGTAATAGGTTATACAATTAAGAAAAAAATTATTAGGGAAATATTATACAGAAAGTGTTGTAACAAAACTATTTATTACCTAAATATTATTCCATGATTCACTTAAATAATCATTTTAATTTGAATTATATTTATTTTTCCCATTTTATAATTCCATTAATCAATCACCCTATTAATCCAATTATAAAATTTATAAAATATAAAAATTAATGTGAAAAAAATTATATTATTTTTGGATTCAATGAGAGACACCCTCTGGAAATCCATTTTGATGTGAAAATAAGAATCTTATTAATGATTATTTCAGATGGCCTAATATAGTTTAGTCAACATTGATCACTTATTATATTTTATATGGACACATTTATTATTCCCAATTTTTAAAATGTCATATTTTATTCAAATAGTGAAGTATGTATGCCTGTTATTCAATAAAATAATAATTTATATTGATATTTTATGGTTAAGATTGTCGTGTAATGGGAAATATGTGGGAATATTTTTTGAAATTCATAGTTCTCTAGGATTGCATTGTTATTTTTAATGTTTCATTCAGGGTTAATTAAAACATGATTTTCCAATGAAATATTTAATATAGTAATGTGTTTTCAATCAGTCGGGAGGTCAAATACACCAAAATCTAGGAAAATATTATCTTCATTATATAGGCCTACTAAAATTTATACAAATAAATAGATAATTAGAATCCAATTTAGGATTTTCTAAAAACAATTGTCTACTTTTTGATATTTTTCATACTTCTAAGATGAGGAACTACATAAATTTTCTTTCTAATTTTATAAATCCTTATTAAGTAGATAAAATATTGATATAGCCTTAGTGTAAATATAATTTATATCATTGACTAATAAGATAAAATAATAAAGTTATTTAGTATACAATTAGTTCATTCGTTATGGATACATGGTCATTTTTAAGAGGTTATCATCGATAGATAATATCATACACGACATCAATAGTCACATATTTTCAGTAAATCGGGATTACATTAGAATTATAGTGGTAGAAATTCCTATTGTTGTAGAAATATGTCAACCAAATTTTAATAAGTTATAATTTTTGTATTATTAAATTTCATATTAAAAATTTAGTTTTTAACGATTTATTTTCAAAAATTAGTTTTGTGATAGACTATTAAATTAATTACCCAAAGATTATTAAACCTCGTCAAATTACAATATTTTTAGTCTATTGTGGCTTTATTTGAGGAACAATATATAATTATTTCTAGGATCATTTATAGTGTTTTCCTAGTAATTAGCCTTTTAAAATAATTCCTATAAACCAAAAATTCCCAGAGATTAAAAACATAATAGAAAATTATTCAAAAAACAAAAAAACTATTAACGTTAATAATTTTTAAAATGTCTAGAGTAATTGTGGGTCATTTATTATTTTACACATTTTCATTTAAAATCAATGAGTATCCTTGATAAACATCAATTAAACATCTAATTTACACTTTACCAGTAATATGATCTTCTTAGGTTAATGTTGATCCTTTTTCAACATTTTTTAATTTCAATATTCTATTTTTTATTGGAAACTCAATTAATAATAAATAAATATCTATTTATTGGTTTTTATCATTCTTAAATTATAACCCTTATAAAAAAATATAGATGGGACATTTTTTATCATGAGGATAATTTTTCATAATATTGATTTTGTAATATTAATTTTAAACTATGTTTTATTATGTTGAAAATTTATATATGTGAAGAAACTCACCATGTTTTTATGAATTATTATTTTTCAATTAATTTAATCTTGTCGATATTTTTAATTTCACAAAACACTAAATATTTCTTGTGTTATATGAAATCACTAAGTTATTCATTCTTTTTATGTACCACCAAGTCTATCCATTGCTATATGAAACACTTAGATAAGATTATGGTACAAGAAACAATACATTTAGATTGTGTTACATTATCTTAAACTAGGATGAGATGCCTTCCGACCTAACATCAGATCCATTCTGAGACATGTTCTGAAGGGCATTCTTGATCCCCATGGGCTAGAAACTAGTGTCAGAAATCAAAATAATCACCATGTGAATTATTTTTCCAAAATAATATCAGGGATTGAAAAAATGAACTAAGAAACTGGGCACAGATTAATAAAAAACAGCTGTTCATAAATAAATACACATGATGGTCCAAATACATATAAAACTGAATAAAAAAACAAAAACTAAAACCAAAACCAAAACATGGCTATACCAACAAGATATCTGTGTGACCTCTTGGTCCCCTCCAACCACAATACCAAACTTCTCCAATGATGGAAACATTTACTAGAAACATGAACCTACAAAACAGCTATTGTCTGCCGACACCGAATAGTACATGTATGGTGTGAGCTTAATTTGTTATTAGGCAACCTCTATAGAATCTATACATTTCCTTTCACAGAAATAGTCCACTAACAATAGTTTTAAATACATATTTAAAAAGAGGTCGTTTATAATTTGAAAAAACAAGAACAAATTTCCGTCATCCAAAACTACACATGCCACATTTCCTATTTCAAAATGGATTACCATTTTAAAAACCAAACCCGAAAACAAAAATCTAACAAATTGATACCAATAAAACTTGAATGTAAGTAGATAAGTAGTACAAGAAACAACATGAAATGGAAAAAAATTAAATATATATTTTTACTGTGGTAATTTTCCTAAACTTCCCTAGAGGTATCACTAGACATACTCCAGTTAGACTCACCTTCTCATGTATAGTGAAACTCTATATTCAATAAAAAACCAGCCACTCTAAACTGGAATCGCTAGTGGAAAACCCCATCTGAATGCTAATAATTACAAGGGGTACCATCCTATCAAATTGGGGTTAATAAGTAATCATCACTCAATCCTCTAAAATATTCATAAAAAACCCATGGTAGATGTACATTGTGTAATTAGGAGGGCCTCATATTCATGACTCAGCTTAACTTCTTCCACCACACTTGCCTTCCCCAAACACTAACACCACCCACATGATAACCCACATGATAACCCACATGGGAAGATCCTCCGCATGGGTTTCCATCATACAAAAAACCATAAAAAAGTTTCAATCAGGTCGTCACATCACATGATCTTCCAAAACATTCCTCAAAATGAGAAAAATTCCATCTAGGAATTTTTATTTCCAAAATTACAATAATTTCACAAACACTGTGAAAATTTCAACTTATAATTTACCATTACAAACTAAATTTGTTTCCAATCCTATTTTCTAACCATTTCCAATAAAACATTAAACATCATTTTCATATTCACACTACCAAATGGGACATTACATTCAAAATCTAATCCCACTACATACACAAATTCAGAATTAGGATAAAAACATAAAAAATTATTTAAAGGTTCCTAATGATCTTTTGTACCATCTAGAAAACAACCATATCTCAATGTAAAAAATGATCTATAACATCAAATATAGTTTAAAACACATTCCATGTCATTTGAGAACCAAGGGACCATTTGTAAGGCTTCAAGAGTTTGAAGATGGAAAATAAGGAGGGATGAGTGTTTTGAAAAATTGGATTTCATGTTAAAGAGATTTATATAATACAATTATCATTTGTGCACAAAGCCACTTATACATCCAGAGCACACATAGATGTTCCCACATCCAATAGTTCACCACAAGTATACTTGACATCACCCAAAACTATTTTTAAAGAAACACCCCATGTTTGAATCATTCTATAAAAACCACTGATTTATAAAAAAAATGTCAAATTCATAATCCCACAATGATACCATAACAAAAACAAGGTTAAAAACAACACAAATAAATTCATTTTAAAATAACAATTGTCATTTTATTGAAATCCCAGTGTTCATAACTATGTAACAAAATTATGGATCCCTTCCTAAAACCACTTCCACTAATTTTTTCCAACATATAAATTCCATTGTAATCCAAAAACCATACGATAATATTGCAGTAGAAACTTCTATATAATTTAGAAATACCCAAAAATCAAATGGAATCGACTAAAAAAGAAATAAAAAACACATACTTTAATGATGTGAAATCGCAACCAAACTATAGGAGAAGAATGTGTAGGACCTCGGAACACCCTAAGAGGAGAGGGGTGAATTAGGGTGTCAAATTTTTTTTTTTAAACTGTTGGATCATCTTCCCACATTGGTAAGAACTTCTAAAATATGTCTGATGATAATGTGATGAAAATAAACAATCATATACAAAGAGATGACATGATAATTTTACATGGTTCCCCACTAAGGGATTTTCCATAGAGAATATACTAATAGGTTGTCAGTCATAACAAAATATGATAATCTTAACTAGTTGTAAAGTAAAATATTTCAGAAATAGTCAATAAATTCAAGGAACATTGCCTTTACAAAGATATTAAGGATAACACATTTCATCCCATGGAACAATTCCATTGACTCCCCCTTGCTCACTTTTATGGGTGAAGTCTTACTTAGTTTATAGACATGAAGGTATCTCTAATAGATTCACATTTAAGTATTCTTATTTATCTGGAATGTGATCCTACATGAATCAATTTACTTAATTGATGTTCTTGAATGCACTGATTAAACATGTTAGATAATTAAAACCTGAAACAAGCTCAATATAGAACTCGCCTGCAACACATGTTCTTGCATACTCTATTTATTGTTCTCTTTTAATATGACTATTGTGTGAACATTACTTTATTAAAAACCATTAACATTTATGAAACTACAAAAAATGTTCCCTTGGTGTTTTTAGACAAAAAGAAAGATTTTCATGAAATTTTAACTTACTGTAATTCATTCTCATGAAAAATATATTGTGCGGGTGATCACCCATATTTTTGAGGAAATGGTTCTAACTATATACAGGGGTATCCACTTATTTATAAGACTCGATAACCCTGCATGTAATATTATGACATGTCTTTATCGGTGTATATAGTTTTCAATTCAGTCACACAAACCCCTTTTGATTTTGTATTTGGTGCCCAAGTCTCTTTCTCGTAACCTCGTCTTTCACTCACATCTTAAATAGTCTATGTGATTATTTTCATTTCAAAATTTTAATGCAATGATCCAGAATCATACGTTCTAAGGAAGTTTCCATATCTCCTTCATAATTTCATGAAAATCCCTTTTCCAAAAATACCCATTCCATTTATGAATTTTTGGTCCCAAAAAATTGAAATACATTGGGAAATAATGCCTCCTTTAATATTGTTGTTTTCTTGAACTATAGGATTCTTTTACTTTAAAACTCCATAATTTTTCATATGAGGATTGAAAATAGAAACAAACCATACTCTATTTATTGAAAATAACATCTTGGATTCCAATAATCCCCCTCATTGGGTTTTTTGGAAATATATGAATAAATTCAACAGAGCATCATCCACTATCAAAACCTAAAACGCCATAATCAATTCATCCCACACACTAATTATACGTGAGTAATGCTCGGTGTAAAAAATAATTGGGGAAGAATTAATTGGGTTATTTTGTTTTTTAATTCATAATTTATTCCTCATAACATTGAATTGATTTCTATAAGATCATTTTCCCCATTTTAAAATCATCTTTCTCCCCCATTGTATCCTTTCTAAATTTTCTCTATTATCTATCAATCTGAAAACCAAAAAAATATTCATTCTCTATTTCCACACAATTTCAAAATATTGATTTAGCTATTCATATTTTTCCTCATTATAACTCATCAAACTCATCCATTGTACCACTAAATTTATCCATTCTCCCACATCAGCAATAAACCCAATGAACTTGATTTTGACATGTAGTAATAAAATAATACTCCCCCTAGATCATATCTCTCGCATAAACCTGCATCACTTACACAAAAAAATTAAAACAACTAATAAAATGTGGGAGGGGTAAATATCATGACCTTCATATGCACTAGGAGGGGGTTAAACATCAAGGTTTAACCATTGATTCTCAAACAGAGGTGATGCTAGTGGCTTGGTTAGAATATAAGCCACATGCACATCAGTTCCCATATGATCCATTTTAATCATGTATTTTTAATCTTTTTCATGGATGAAGTGATATCTAATTTAATAAGTTTTGTATTAGAAAGGTGAACTAGATTCTTTATAATATCGACCATGTTCTTGTTATCACAGTGAATCATCATTGGCTTTTTCACCTCATCCCCACTATCAGACAGTTTTTGGTTCATCCAACATATGTTCATGCAGGCCATAATATCCAATATATACACCGATTTAGTAGTACTAAAAGAAGCCTGAATTTCCCAAAGGCCTTTATTTTTATTGATTTTTTAATAAAAACCCTTTCAAGGGATGAGGGAGAACCCTTATAAGGCCCTTATGTTCAGAAATTACATGGACTATAGGGTTAGGAGATTACATGACTCAAAGGTATTAGGGAATTAGAACAGTTTATCTATAAGGAACTACCCATCCCTAGCATCTGAATCATGATAATAGTTATCTACCTACGCATGGATGTCTGTCTAGGCTTCTTGTGCAAGCACAGGCTCGTCTTGATGGCATATCTATACCATCTCGTTCTGGAAAATCCATTTGGCTCTGCTCTGGTGAGTACACCTACTCTGAATCCTCTTCTGGGGTTGTTCCTTTATTGTATTGTGTCTGGGGTAACTGCATGTGGCCCAATGGCCTTTAGGTGGCTCAAAAGACCTACTGACTCGAAGGCCTAGGTGGCCTGAAAGCGTTAAGGACGCCAAGCCTAAACTGGTGCCCAACGTGAATAGTTTTAGCTATTATAGTACTAAACAATACCATTTAAAGTAACTGATACGGTGCTTACTACAGTACCCTTTCTGTGTACAGTTCTGCTACAGTACCTGTACAGTGTACAATTCTTCTACATTCTCACACAGTATACAGTTCTGCTATAGCGCAACTACAGTGCCTACTACAGTAACCTAGAAATATGTGTCTAACTAGTTTTGAACCTGGGTATTTTGGATTCACTTAAGGATACCTCACCAACTGGGCTGAGGCTCATGTGATAGTAGTACTAGGAAAAGCACTTTCCTATTTCATACTCAACCAGCCCACGCATTTCATTCCAATAAACAATTCTCTAGCACTTTTGTACTTTTTAACAACCATATCCCTAACCAAGTCAGCATCAGAAAAATTCTACTATTCATTATCTTTTCATAAAACAATGTATAACCCATAATTTCAAGTACCTTTAATGTACCTCATGCTTCATTTCACTACTTCCATATGTACTTAATACTAAGTACTTTCAAAGTGGGTTGCTAATCATGTTGAAAAGATGATATCTGGTGATGTTGCATTAATATATAATTGGCTTCCAATGATTCTCATGTACATGGTGGGATCCATGGAAGTCCCATCTTGATACATTCCATGTTTTGTTCCAACCGAAATCAGAGTCGTCATTAGTTTGAATTCATACAAATTGAATTTCTTCATGATCTCTCTTGTATAATTTTCTATATAAAATAAATTCTAATACTACTTATGAATCACTTTTAGCCCTAAGATGTATATGAGTTCACTAATCACAGACATTTCAAATTATGATTTTAGGTGGTTGTCAAATTCTTCCATTGATCTCAACCTACTTCCACCAGATATAATATAATATATGTAGACTAATAACATAAATTGGTATTCCTTTGAATCATCCACATAGATGTTATGGTCAACACCACCTATTTTAAATTCCATCTTCATCAGATAGGAATTCAGATGAGAGTACCATGCTCATGACACTTTCTTTAGACCATAAATTACCTTATTTAGTCTGCAAAACTTCATTTCATTATTTCCAAGAAGAAACCACATTGGTTGTTCTATGTAGACTTGTTCATCATAAAAATCATTTAATAAAACTTTTTTGACATCTAATTGATACACTCTATATCCTCTTGTAATTTCTATGGAAAGAGAAAATATGATTGACTCTAGTCTAGCCACTGGAGAAAATGTTTCTTCAACACCAACACCTTCAATTTTTGAATATCCTTTACATTCCAATTGTACCTTTTTTCTAATCACATTACCAAGCTCATCAAATTTATTATTGGAAATCCACTTCAAGCAAATCACATTATGACATTTGGGTCGATTAACATGATCCCATGTTTGGTTATTATCGATATGATCCAACCCTTCATTCATGGATTTAACCTATGATTCATCATTTCTAGATTACTCAAATCAGGATAGTTCTACCACTGATACAAAGTAATATTGTGCATTTTTTCTTATGCTCCTTTTTTATGTGGGTGCCGTCCAATCCCCAATTATGTTGTATAGACTAATTTTTTCCCTTTGATTTCTTCGGTGAGCTTTAATGTAATTTTCATCTGCCACATTTTCATCTTCTGATTCTTCTTCTGAATTAACATATTGTTTTGACCTTGGAATGTTTTTTAATCCTTTTTCTACACCTTCATTTGAGTCTTTTATATTTTTATTATATTCTTGAATTATCAATAACATTAGTATATGACCCTCTCATGTTATATTTGGTCATATCTTTATCTATATTAACATAACCACTTTCCATAATTTTTTTAGTTTCTTATTGAAACGCTTGTATGAATTTATGTTAATTGAATATCCAAGGAATATTTTTAATCTACTAAATCACCAGACATTCCATAATTTCCTTCTTTTTTTGATAAAATATTAACTTCTACAAACACAAAAATACTTTAAAGAGGGCTTCCTTCCATACCACAACTCCCATAGTGTCTTGGTTTCACCCATATAAACCCATGTTTGATTTTGAATATACAATATATCTTGAACAACCTATTTCTAATAATGTCAAGGGATATGAATCTCATTCAGCATAATTTCGGCCATATTGTTCACTTGTCAATTCATATTCCCAATGAGACAATTTTGTTGTGGGGTTCTCAAAGCATCCACACCATGTTGTTTTCCATTATTATCTAGGTAAATTTTAAACTCAACGGATGTGTATTCCCCCACCATTGTCATATCACAGAATGTTTATTTTATGTCCTGTAACATTCTTAGAAATTTGATGATAACTTTTTATGCAATAAAAAACTTTCTGTTTCCCAGGTAAAACCCTCTCATAATATATTCTATTATAATCATCATTGAAAAGTAGTAATTACCTTTCTCCATGCCTTCCATCCACATTTATCAGACCACATACATCTGTTTGGATGTGATCAAGAAAAATTGATGCCCTTTTTTTCATTGGTCGATATGAACTACAGACCAACTTCCCTAATATGAAAGCATCACATGTATTTTCCTATTCACACTGCATATTGGGAATATCCATGTCTATCTTCATCTTAGATATCCTTTTTATATCTTGTAGATTAATGTGCCCTAACATTTGATGCTAGAAGTTGTTTTCTTCTTCAACTGTAAGATATCGAACTATCTATCTACTTTTCACCTAATATAAGTTTCCATATGTTATATAGCCATTGATGAGAGAGTTCCCTGTCATTCCATTTATAATGCATCCTTTTTTATTGAAATTAAATATATTTTCTAATTCACATAATTGAATTGCACTACTATGTTTTTGACACCAACCTTCCACATAAAGAACATCAATTTTCTTCTACTCTCCATGACATGGTACTACACGTCCACATCATTTGATCTTTAACACACCATAATTACTAAACATATACACTTACATAGTCCACATTCATAACATTTATTAATAATTCAACATTACTCGTCAAGTGGAAAAAATATCTAAAATCAAGGATCGATGTGTTTTTTTTCAATGTAGTTTTGAGAGCTATATCTACAAGGCTGGACATTTCAATTTTCATCTTTTCCTTCCATGAAATATGATATTTATTGAATGATAAATATGGCCTTTTAGATCTCTCTTTTATGTGGGAAGGTTTTTAATACTCATTAGCTTCCTCTAGAGGATGAACACTATTTGTAAGACAAACACCATCTGGTTGACAAGTATTGACATGTCTCTTGGTTCTGTATGAATTGTTCATGGCATTCTTATACATGAAAAAAAATCTTTATGGTTAATTTTATAATAATGAAACAAATATCCCTAGAAAATTTTTCTAATATAAGAAGTAGGATTTGAATTTTTTCTCTTTTTATGTTGTCCTTGAAATTATCCATTCAAATAGGTATGTGCTTCTTCAATGTATTACGTGGTATGGCTGAGATACCCACATAATTTACATTTCAAAAGTGGAAATGTCTTCTCATTTCCATTCCTTATGTATCTTTACTTAGGAAGGTAGTTTTTCAAAATATCACTTTTATATGCATGAGGATAACATTCCACTCACTTTTCAATTTGAATAGGGTGTATCTTTTTCATCACATTAGGTTACATTTCAACATGTACAACTTTAATATTTCCCTTAATTTTACCCATTTTATTTGTAGTATTTGATGTTTTTGAATCACATCTAATTCCCTTGTTTCCCATGCATGTGGGTCTTTGATCATCAAAAATAATTTCAACTTCATTACAACCAATCATAGCTTTCTCTAACATCTCAGAATCTAAGAATTTTCCAAAAAAATATTTCCTTATTTTCTTCTATTAAATTTGATTCACATTTGAGTTTACTCCTAAGAGTAACACCTTTCTCTTTGAGTACCTTAGAAACCTAGGACTTCCCCATTGTCAAAAGGTAAGTTCATTTATAACCTTTTCTTGTTCTTTAATTATAATATTTAGTTCCACTATATATTTTGTGCATTAAAGGTTTATTGATTGTACTTTCACTACTTCTTCTAATTTCTCAATTTTCATCTTCATGCTGATCAAAATATTCCGATGATTCATCCACAACTACTCTCCACTTTTTTTTGTTTCTTTTATTCTCATGATTACCTAGAGCATCATAAATATTTATGTTTATAACAGTATTAGAACTGAAATGATGATCTCTAGCATTATCATTTGGTGGTACTGACTTCCCAATAGTAAAAATCATAGAAATTTGGTTTTTATATTTAAACTATGGTCATCCTTGATCAAATAATTAATTATCATCATCTTCTTCTTCATAAGATGACTTAATTTTTCGAGATTATTTCTAGATTTGATGTTTCCCTTTTATATGGTTTATGTGATTTTCCAATTTCACCTTCATCATCATAAAACATCCATGAGAATTTAGAAGCAATGTTCCCAACTCTACCACGACGATGACATTGCAATGGTATCTTTCCTTGAAACCTACCTTTATTTTATCTTGAACATGTATTAAAATAAAAAATTTAATTTTTTTCTTCATTGTGTTAATTAACACTATATTATGAAATCTATAGATATTCATTGGCTTTGAATTCCATTTCTTTAATAACTCATGTTGTTACATCATCTAGCTTGACTCATATTTCATAAGAGAGTAGACTACTTAATAGATCATCTAGAGAATGTTTAGACAAGTCCCATTCCTCACGGTTTGAAACTTTTGGATTTTATATAGGTGGAAGTCTTCAAAAAATCTTCTTCACAATGTCAATGTAGTCGATTTCTTCACTAAGCCCATAAATTGTTCATACGACATCAGTAATTAAAAAGATGAATGAATCTGAATTTCCATCATGATACATCAATATATCATCAAACCATTCATTCAAAACGTGGAATTTTTTCTCCTTCACATTAATATCTCCTTTATAAATATTCTGGATTTTTCCCACATAAAATTTTATAAGGTGAAACAAATCAGACTCAAATAGATCTGATCAGAAAGAAAAGTAGTGAGAGGATTCTTAAATTTAACGTCTCCATCAGGACATTTTCTATATGAATAATTTATATTCATCCTTGTAAGATCTATGACCTTTATGCCTTATGTATTAGAAAAAAACTTCCATTCTAATAGATATTAGATGATATCTCATTCTATTATTCTATATTTGAAATTCTATTCCATAAAACATGGGTACTCCCCTAACATTCATTTTATTCTCCATGATAGAAAAGAAGAATAGATTTAACACCATCAACCTTTACCATGTGATAACACTTGTAGGACCCTGGAACACCCTGATATGGGATTGGTGAATCAGGGTGTTAACATTTTCTTTTAAAATGATGGATCTTGTTCCCATGTTTTCATTAAGTAATTAAACCTTTCTGTAAATACTGTGAAAAAACAACAAATAACATGCCATGAGATGACACAACAATTTTACTTTGTTCACCTCTAAGTTCGAGTCCAAAGATCATATGCCAAAAAAATGGGGTCTTAATAAATTCCACTAATATCCACTAGTTGTGGTGTACAAGAGTTTATACATAGTCACTTTGTGCAAGGCACTCTATCTTTACAAATATTTTAGGGATAACACACTGCGTACCTCAAAACACTCCTGTTGACTCACCCTTGGTCATTATTTTTGGTGAAGTCTTACTCATGTTACTGATTTAGGGGTCTATTAAATTGATTGGCATTGAATTATTTGTCTCAATATTTGACAAGTCCCTACATGCATCAATGTTCAGAATTGATGCACTTGAAAGCACTGATTAAACAATAGGGGTAATCAAAACAAAAAAATGATCAACAGGGCACTTGTGCACAAGATTTGGGGTGGTCACTGAAGATGAATTTTTTCAACCCTTACTCTTTTTTCAAACCTTATCTTTCAAGAAACTACACCAAAAGGTTCACTTGGTCTTTTTAGACTAAAGAAACACATTTCATGCTAGATTAGTAGCTCATAAATCAGTCACACGTATATCTTTCATGTGACATAGAACCTTGATTTTTGTAGAAAATGTTTTAACTCATGGGAGGGTTTATATATCTATTCACGGTCCTCAATTAATATGTGCATAAGATATTGACACAACTTTGTCAGTGCTCGTAATTTTCACTTTGAGCATGGAAAACCCCCCTTGAAGTCATATTTTAAACGTAATCCTCTTTCGTGAAACCTCATCTTTCACACACACTTTAAATATTTAGTGATATTTTTTCCTTTTCTATATTTTTATTCCTTGATCTTGAATCATGCATTTCCAGAAATTTTCAACACCTCCCTCAGTCTTGCATGGAACTCCCTTTTCCCATAACACTTTTCTTCATTTTCCAATTTTTGGACCCAAAACATTGGAAAACATAGTGAAACGACGACACCTTCAACATTGTTGTTTTGTAGAACTGTAGGATTCCTTTATTTTAAAACTCCCAAATATTACATGTGATGATTGAGAACAAACACAAACCATACTCCATTTACAGAAAATACCATCCTTGGTTTCAATAGGAAAAACTAAGCCCCAGAGATAATCTTCACACCCTAACATCCTAGAAATCGAACCAAACATCAAACCATTCCCATAGGGTTTGGAAAAGAGTGAGACCCCACCAATTACAACCAATATCTTGATATATAATTGAGAGGAGATTAGGAAAGTGTTTTTAATATAAAAAACCATCAAAACTCACCTTATATTCGAAAGGGGAACAACCACAAGGGAGGAAAGCCAAAGGGAGAGGGATAGGAGATCCATTTTTGCTAAAAATGGCCAATATGGAGGTTAGAAATTGGAGTTAAAATATAATTTGGGTAAAATATGATTTTTATGATTTTAAAAATATGGACAGCATGCACGGTTTGGCCTTACTGTTTACCAAACCATGTGCCAAATGTGTGGTAGCTAGTGTCCATGAATGATCAACTGTATGACCATCCTATGTCGTTTGACTTATCATGAAATAAACCATCCCTTATCTTCTGTCACAAATCCCATAACTACAGAATGGTTTTTTGGGTTGGCGGCATGATTTACCACACTACAGAACAAAGTCGTGCACAGCACAAAAAGCCACCCGAAACTTCTAAGAAACATAATATTTAAACAGGGCTCTAACTAAACCTCAGTTGAAAAGATTAAAAGATGGGAAAGCAAAAAAATAATGTATTATACTTTATTAGGCTGTGGCATACACACAATTTTGATTTCCATTGGTAATTTATATGACACACATGACCCATTTTTACCAAACAATAATGTGTTGTTAATATTATTATTAACATATTAATATAGTTATCACATAACAGTTAGAATAATATTTACAAATAATTATAATTAACTTATTACAATATGGTTTCTACATATATATAAGAATAATTATATTTTGACCAATTTATTGAATTGAAAATAAAAACTTTTTTAAATGATTGGAACCTATTCGATGGAAAACTATATTTATGCAATCAAACAACTTTTACCGCAATTAACAAATGAAATAACTTTTGATAGTTTAAATTAATAAAATATACATATTATATTCAATAAATTATTTAACTTTAAACTTATTTTATTCCTAAAATAAGATATAAGAATAAATTAAATATTCTCCCAAATATATACATTTTTAAAAGGTAATTTTACCAAATTTTAACGGTGCACCTATTTTATATATAATTTTTTAAAAATATATAAATTTTATTTTATAAAATAAATTTAAATTTTGAAATAATAATATGAAAATATACTTTTAGTTAATTTTTGGTATTTATTTCAAATATTCATTTTTGATGAATAGTAAAAAATAATGAATTTTGATACATGTGTAAATAATATTAACTTGTAAAAATGTAAAATTAATTATAGTGTCAAATGTAAAAAACAAGTTTACTTAGTTGTTAAACATTAAATTTAGTGGAAAAGTAACACATAAACATGTAAAAAATCCATTCGAAATCAATATTAAGTCCACATATTCAATTTTATAAAACCTTTATCATTATTGGAGGAACATGATTAATGGAATCCCTCCCAATAGTGTTTATAATTTTATATTTACCAGAATGTCACTCTTATTCTACTATAAAAGGTATTTCACACCCAACACTTATTCATACTTATCAAATATTTTGTCACATAAAAACACTTCCCAAATAAGATCCCAATTTTCTAAATATTGATCTATATTTCTCACATTGTGTATAAATCAAACCAATTAATACCTTTTGGTGAAAACCAAAACGAGTATCCAAAGAAGAGGTAACATCCTTCAACATGCACTTTTGGTTTATTTATTTCTCAACCACCTCAATTATTATTATTATTAAATTATTTTATAATGACCTAAGTATCCTAAATATACTGATATGTTGTCTTATTAAGGGTAACACTTAAAATCACAAACCATTCTATCAAATGGAATACGCAATCATCATTCCTGTGTATGGCAGACATTTGCCTCACGAACCGATGTTGTTTTTTCATCCATTTCCACCTATAAATGATTGTAATAAAGATAAAATTATTGTTTTTATATGATATAAATGATAATTAATATTTATTAATTATTATTTAATTATTATATAACACATAACATCATGACTTCTATTTTTTGGGAATATGATAACTTCACTTGTGGACTATAGTATCCTCAAAGAGATGTGATTCGCCCACGCATTGCATTGAATGTATTAAGGGTGGTTTCAATAAAAATATGTTTTATATAAGAAATAATTATTATATTTAAAGGTTAATCTATATATATATATCATTTACTTCTATTTCAATAAAAATATAAAAAGAAAATGGAAACAATATTCATGAATACATATGGCTACCATCTACATGAATGATGTATTTAATTTAATATTTATTTATTTTATAGATAATCATAAAAAATATATAATGTATATAAATTATATTTATATCATGGTTTTATATTCTGTAAATAGGTAAATCATTATCTATTTAAGAGTAGCAATAATAATAAGTCAAAACATTTTTGAAACACAAAGTGGTTATTACCCAAAAAATAAATTTAACATTAAATTATTAAAAAACATGTAATTTAATGTCATAATAGTATCATATGTGGTATGATATATAATAATATGGTTCTTATATATATTTATAATAATCATATATTTATTATATATGAGGTTTCATTTTTTTGAAGAAAATCAATACTTAAGGTAAGGGTTTTCTCATCTCACTTTTATTTCTTTGAGATATAAGATATATTCACCACTTATTATTATTCTATGGTTGATATGTTATGTTAAAATGACTATAAAGAATAAAAATACAAGAGGGTGATTTTTTTTCAAAAACATAAAAATATTCATAACACCTCTCTTATTATACAATGAATCATTCGTTCTCTATTAAATATGAGTGAGTAGTGAAAATAAATAAAGAAAATAAAATAATAATGCATAGTGGTTTAGGGAAAATGACCCCCTAGTCCACTCAAAAATTCATTACTCCATGAGGTTGGAAATTTTCACTATTTGGTCCTCTTATCGGGATACCTCTTAACCAAAAAACTCAATACAAACTACTGACACCATACGAGGTTTTCACATGGACTTTTTTTATTTTATAAGGAACTGAAAATCCACAGGTTACCACAAAAATCTAGCACTTTACCATGACTAGTTCTAAGAAGCCAAAACTATAATAAATAAATATTTATTTATTTGATTCATAAAACTGGTTTTACTTCAAATTTTTAACACCATCATTCATATTCATTTAGATCTTCCATAATACATAGTAGAAAATAGATCATCAATGATTCCCCGGGTTTCATTCAACAGTGATAGAGGAAACACTATATTAATGTGTAAACATGTATGTATCCAAATTTTATCAGTGAAAAATAATTTTTAGATCATTAAAAATATTATTTCACAATAATATGTACAAGAAGCACTAGTAAAATCCTTGAGTTGATCAGATAAACAGACACATTTATGTCTCCAAACTGTAGCTCCAATGTAAATGAGGCACTTTTTATTTCCCAAAATAGTTTTTTCATATGTATATATCTACTGAGTATATCAAGTATATTTTTTCCAACAAATATTTTCTAAATGTTTATACTGTATTTAAAAATCATTAGGTCAAACTAGCTCTAGAAATATCTCACAATAAATTTTGAATATTTTTATTCAAACTCATTCAATTGATTCATAACATCACATAAAAATAGAAATGAATTATTACATTGAATGAAAAAATATGAATTGGACATCAAATTTATTTTAAGAAAATAATTACTTGTAAGAAAACCATTTGAAAAATCATGGATAATATATTGAATTTAAAACAGAATTTATGAATAGTTAGAAGTAGGGTTCCTTCAACTAATAGATAATATCCAAATATATGATTGGTAACATATAGTTTTTTAAAAATGTATGGTTGATAAAGAATGGTTGTTTACAAACATAATTTTTAAAAACAACACTTCCCTTTCCTCAAATATAGGTATTATTAAAAATATACGTTATACTATTAATACCCTTCCATCTAAACATAGGGTTTCCAAACCTTTTGTAATTCATAGAAACATTGGGTATAAACAGTGATTTAAGAATAAAGCATCTAGAATAATTTAACAAATATTTTTCATGGATCAAGGAAAAGAATATATTTCTATATTAAATATTCCAAAAATACTAACTTCATAAAATTCACCTAAAAGTAACTTCATTTGAGAAATAAATGTGGGAATTTGTGAGCATCATAACCAAAATAAAATTAAAAAAACTATTAAACCATGCAATATTAAATATATATACATACCGATGAAAAGTTATATCATTATTTTCCTTTATTTAATGATTCTTAATTTCTCAAATGATTTTAATATTTCATAGATCTCACAATCCATGATTTACACAATTAGTAAAGGGATTTCTAGTCTCACTTTATTTCTGAGAGACATTGGCCTTATTCACCACTCATTTATTTTAAGTCACGTATACAGTACCCATGAATTAATTCTACGATTATTATCCTTAAATTCAGGTTTATTCACATATCAATTTAAATATATCTCTTTTATGGATTTTACAATTCAAAATACCCTAGGTCGTAACATTAATTTTCTCTCAATTTACCTTATTTGAGATAAATGTCATGTTATGAACCTATATTATTCTACAATGTCTATATAATTCCTTTTTATAGGTTTTATTAAGAATATAATTATTTTAACTATATTTTATTATTTATATAATTTAATTCATTCATGGTGATTTTGATTCAAATTTTCCAATGTGGTAAGAGTTTACTACAACAATATCATCATATATCAGGATTGTTTATAATAAATATTTTATTGATGGAATCATGTTATCCATATCTCAATAATAATCATGAAATTTTTTCTTCAATGGTTACTCATGATATATTCATGTAATGATACCATTTTTCTATTATTTGGTATTTATGATTTAGAAAAAAAATATGAAAATATAAATTTATTTCTCTTTTTGGTTAGAAATTTGTGTTCCTACAAAACCATGTTTTTAAAAAATATTTTCTAATATTTTCTAATATTTTCATATGATCCTTAAAATAAATTATTACCCATTTTTACCT
Source organism: Viscum album (assembly GCA_963277665.1). Classification (NCBI taxonomy): domain Eukaryota; kingdom Viridiplantae; phylum Streptophyta; class Magnoliopsida; order Santalales; family Viscaceae; genus Viscum; species Viscum album. The sequence continues at coordinate 138,881,608 of OY728138.1, read as the reverse complement.
TTTTATAAAAATTGTTTTTAAAAAATTAATCTTCTTTCCTTTTTTAATTTAAAGAACTTTTCTAATATTTTTACATCATGAAATTAATATTTAGAATGTACAGATTTATCTGTTGTCATCACAAAATTTTCATTCAATTAACCATTAAAATATTAAAAGATTAATTTTTTAAGAATTTTTATTTTACTAATATTATATACATTCATTCTTTTTAATTTTTTTTTCCAAAAATGTATTTTCAAAAAAATTACTTTCAAGAAGTGTTTTAAACAATTTTCAAGGATCCCATTATGTTTTTAAAAAAGGTTGTTTTAAATTAAAAATAACCAATTACTTTAAAAAATATTTTATATGTTTTCAAATTTATTTTCAATTGAATGTTTTTTTAAAAAAATAATTCTAAAATGAGTTTTTCAAAGAGAAAAAGGATATTTTCCACAATATATGTTTTAAATTATTTTTAATTCATACTTTATATGTTTTCAAAGTGGTTTTCCATGAAGTGGATTTTGAAAATGATTTATGTGTTGGGAATTTTTTTCAAATAATTTATATTTTCATTAAGAAATGATCTAGGTGATAATTCTAAATACTCTCCTTATAAGACAAAATCTGTTGATATAGTTTATAGTCTACTAGGGATATAATCCAAGGACACCGTTATTTTTATTTATCTAAATTTTTATGATTCTAATGACATCATTTTTAGGACAAAAATTTATAATCCATGATTTATAGCATGATAAAATACTTATGAAACCTATTTCCATTCATGGGTTATTCTATTATGAAGTAACTATAAAACATGACTCTTTTCCATGGGTTATGATAGAATGTTTTTGAAACCTGTATCTTTTTATGGTTAATGATATGATGAATATTTTATTATATTGTGAAAAATGTATATATTATTTCATTATGAGAAAGGTTGGACTTATATTTCCCAAAAATTTATTGGGTAACGATTTATATATAAGGATATATAAATGGCTGGAACAGGGAGTGAACTTGCTTCAGTGAAGGACTTTTTCTGCTAATATGGTATTGGGAGTGAACCATGACTACAGATATTGTGCTATGAGTGAACATTGACTACTAATATGGTCTTTGGAGTGAACCTTCACGAATAATATGGTATAGAGAGTAAACCCATTACACTATATGGATTGGGTTGTGAATAGGGTGGTGGTATGTCCCTTTTAGTAAGTGTATCCCCCATGGAGTACCCAAATATGATTTGGTAGGGATCAATTACATGTAGGTATTGATTATATATTATTATGTGCCTTCCATATTTTATCTCTTATCCATGTGTTATGATTACATGGATTATTCTCTAGATTCGCTGATGATTCATGTATAATGAACTGCCAATTTTTATGTCGTGGCTAATTTTTTTGTTCTTTGATATGTACGGTATGATTTTCCAATGTTATTATCTTGTTATCATACACTTATGATTACATTTTTCTTATGTATCTCCTGTAATTTCTTTTACTGAGAAATTGAGCTCACCCTTTCTTGAGTTTCTTTTCCCTAGGTTATGATGAATATTTTTAAGTAGGATTTATAAATGGGTAGATCTTTGTGGGAAACATTGAAGACCATTCACCAAATAAGAATATTTTTTCCATGATACAAAATACTATAATCTAATATTATCATTGGGAATGTAATTTTTTAATCTCATGAATTTTTATCTAAAATGATGTAATATCCATGTATGTTAAGCTGGGTTTGCTATAGTTAATATAAAAAGAAATATTTTGTCAACCATTAGAATCTAGGATGAGAAAACATTAGTGAGATATGTAGGGATATTTTTAAGGATATATTTATGGATGTATATAAGGATATGTCTATAGGTGAGTCAATGTTTAAAAAAAATTCAATTAATTTTGGAAAAGGATAACAAAAGTGATTTCATGTCAATACATCTATATACGGATAATAAAAATGAATGTGGCTTTCGAACAGATTTACATAGGGGTAACAATCATGAAAAACCTTATTGAGATAGACTCGATTGGCTATTAGTGGACAAAATGGGCATCTCGGCCCACCTATTTGGACACTCATGGGGGATATTACTTGGAAATTCAAAACCACATTATAAAAAATCATGTAGGATTTAAATATAATATGACAATGAATGACTTAGAATGAAAATAATGTTTTATATATTATATATGGTGTTATAATTTAGACCTCATATTTGTTATTTTTCATAATTATGTGTCTTCCATTATGATAATTATTTCTCACACACAAGGTATCTCGTTTCAGTTGATGGTGGGAATGAGAAGAAACAGGGTTGACATTGAATCTGAAAAAACATTTTTATAATGCGAATTCAAATGGGATGGTCATAAGATTGATTAATATTTTGATCATTCTTATTCATTTTTCACCGATCATGATTAGAAAAGGTTTTTATTCAACTTTAAAACTCGTAAATAAGAGAAGGAAATATTTCACTAATAGTTTGAGTAATGGATACAATAAATAAAATAATATTCAGTTTTGTACATGTCAAGAATGTGGGAAGAAGCACCCAAGTGAATTTCATAGAAGAACTAGAATATGTTTTGACTATGAAAAATAAGGACATAAATTAATAATCATATACGAAGAATGAAAATTTCATATAATGAAATTAATGAGAATAATGGCCTCTATAAAGCATCATTAATGTTTGAATTCATTAAATATAGAAAGAATGGGAACAATGAAAATTGATTCCCTAAAATTATCATGACGATAATCATTAAGGTGGTATGGGTAATGGTTGAATCATTAATGATGATGATACTACAAGTGAAATGTGAAATGAAAGCTGTATTATGTAACAGGATGTGAGTTAATGGATTAAGGATCAAGTGTAATAATAAATTTTCTTATATATTTGGATTCAAGAATTTTGTTATATGAATTGTGAAATATATTGGGTTGTTCATTTTATGTTTTCCACGTAGGATTTAATTGAAACTATTGAATTTTTTTAATAGAATAGGAATGTGTTTTAATGGAAATGTGATATTCATGGTAAAACATATTAAGGGAATGGTAAACCTTTATAATTTTCTAATGTAATGATAATTGTGTTTGGATAAAGTAAATTTGATAGTACACTTGGAACTAATTAATTATTTTTTTACCAATAATTTTATACTATCATTAATAAATATTACAACAATTTTTAATTTTATGAATATATTGAACAATAATTTCAAAAACAAAACATGCATGTTCTCAACAAGGATTTTTGGAATTTTATTTTATTAACATATTAAATAGAATAAATTATAATTGTATTCACATGTTTAGTATGTGAAATATAAGATCTATATTTTGATATTTGGGGGATCAATGTTAATATTAATTTGAGAAATTAATTTAGTTTCTTTTGAATGTTTTGAATATTCATCATTCAGAAGAGTTATAAGGTTAACTATTTCTGGAATTAGTTATGTTAAGCATCACATGAAATTTTAGAGATTAATGTATTATGTTTCCATATGAGTATTTATGCATATTGGATAGCCTATGCAAACAGTTTTTTGTTGTAAATAAATATAGATTGATCTATCATCTTATTTATGGATCTCATGATCTATAAGTGTTTTAAGAATGTAAAATGAACCTTCATTTCATTGAATAAGAGATTAAGTGTAACTTGACCAAGGCACAATGAAGGGTGATATTATAATAAAATAAATTATGTATATCATCTGTTAAAAATTCGTCAACTTAGTAAAACAAAATTTCAAAAAAACATGCTTCCCCTTATCATTATTATTTATGATAACAATGGATTTTTTCAATCATATTTGGGTTATGTGTTTGTGATCATTAAATTTTTACTAATCATGTTCTCCATCACTCTTGATCAAAGAATGATAGTTATATTTCCATTCCTTTTCTATGATTTCACTTTTCACCTATGTTATCCTATGTGAAAACCTAGTAATGATTTACTTTGGGTAACTATTATGTTTCCAATATTCCCTTATAAAAGAAGTTTTAATATTCATTTTTATGATGAGGTATTCTATGAATTTAACTTTCAAGTATTAAGACTTTGATAACCTAAAATAATTTTGTTGGAGAAATACATTTTAGGGAGGGTATAATATAACAACCCATGTTTTTATGAATTGGTAATATTATGATTAATTTAATCTTTTTTATATTTCACATTTCATGAAACACTGAACATATTTAGTGTTATATGAAAGTACCAAGTTATTCATTCTTGTGCATAACACCATGTTGAGATTGCGCTACCCATGACACTTAAATTACCTTGTGGTTTGTGCCCCACAATTTTGAGCTTTTCTTACATAGATATTCGATTTCCTTTTACAACTTTTGTGACACGCAAGACATGGTTTTACTAAACTACAATGTTCTATTAATATTATCATTTAAATGTTTTTATAGTCATCAAAGAGTTGTTTGAAAAGAGGTTATGAATAATATTAATTAAATTATAAAATTATGGTATGCACATGTATATAAGAATAATTATTTGGTGACTAATTAAATATAAACTAAAATAAAACTCCTTTTAAAAAATATGAAATCCTTTTTTGGAAATCTATATTTTCGCAATCAAATTTCTTTTACATCAATAATAAAATTAAATAATATTTTATATTATTTTAATGAAATATTTATTTATTATATTTAGTTAATTATTAATCTTTCACTTTAGGTTTTTTCTCAAAATGATGTAAGAATAATTCCAATTTTATGAAAAAGTTAAATATTTTTCTATATGGTAATTTTGCCACCATTTAATGACTCACATATTTTAAAACAAAATTTTGACACTTTACTAAATATTATTTGAAAAAATAATATTCATTTTTGAAATTTAAATATGAAAATTTAATATGGATGAATTTTCTATATTTTTCTGAGAAGTTTCATATTTTGATGAGAAGTGAAAAATAGTAAATTTTAATTAAAAACTTTCTATTATTCTAATTTATTTGAACAGATAAATTATATTTTTATTTGGTTTAAAATTATATTTAGTTAAATTATACATAAAATAATTCAATTTAGGTATTTTTAATCAATTTCACTTTGAAACGTGATATATACAATTTCAAACATTTAAACATTTTCACTTAAAAAACCATTATCTCATCTAACATATAGGACTAATTTTAAATTAAATTAAAGTAATTAAGTGATTAGAATTTGGAAAAGTGGATCCTTAATTTAAAATAATAATAATTCTTAAATTATAATAATTTCAACTTAATTTTTTCCATATTAATTAGTGAATGTAATTAAACCTAATTACATCGATTTAGGTTAAAACAAATTTACATAGTTTTTACACTTTATCATAAGGGGCCTACTAACCAAAAAAGTTTCAACAATTCATTTTATGGACATATTTCTATTTAATCCTCGATTATCTAGAATATAGTTTTATCTAGACGTCACATGATGTAAGGAAGAACTCCAAATAGCGTTAACATTTTTATATTTTCAAGAATGTCACTCCTCATGCACTATAAAAGGGTACTCAGCCCTGCACTTGTTAAAACCTATCATGGTTTTGGGATCATAAATAAAATGACCAAATAAATTCTATAATTTCATAATATCGACCTATAATACTCACTTTGGTCACAAAGCTATCTAAGTAATCCCCTTGGTGCTAACCAAAAGAGTTACCAAAAGACGAGGTATCATCCTTAAATAAGATCATTCAGTTTATTTAGTTCTAAACCGCATCAATTGTACTGAATTTATTTTTATATAATTAAATAATTATAATGAGTATAATTATATTTTTTAATTATATGGTTATAACCGACACTTAGGTTCAATTCCATCCATTGTGATATGCAATCATAATTTGTGTGTACGGCGGACTACCGCCTCGCGAATTGATGTTTTTTATTCTTACACTTCCACATCTCAAGGTTTTTAATAATTATGGAATTACTATTTTTATATGATATATATGACATTTATGATGTATTTATACTTTTTAATTTATTATATAACATAAACCATTAGGTTTTCCAATTTATGAGAATATGATAACATCGGTTGTACACGTGTGGAAAACTACCTCATCAAAGACGTGTGATCCCCCCATGCTTTACATAGAATGTATTAATGATGTGATTAATAAAAAATGTGTTATATATGAAATAATAATTCTACTATAAAGATCATATATATATATATATAATTTTTTTCTTTATTTTAAAATACAACAAGAAAATAGAAATAATGTTTTTGCATACGTATTGCATACCATCTCCATGAACAGTGTATTTAATTTCATATTTATATCATTTATAGATTGTAATAATTACATAAATAAAGAATATATATTATATTTATATAAATATTTAAATTAATAAAATAAGTAAATCATTATCTAATTAATAAGATCAAGAACAACTAGTAAAAACATATATGAAAAATAAACATGAAGCATAACATTAACAAGAAATTTTTTATAAACGTATTATATAATTCCATAATAAAAAAATATATTGTATGATATATAATAATATAGTTATATGGTAGATTAATACTAAAATTATATTTAGAATATTGGATTTTTTTACATGTTTGAATAAATTCAAGACTTAAGGTAATGGTTTTCTCATCTCACTTTTATTTCTATAAGATATATGTTATATTCACAACTTATTCTTATTATGTAGTGTATATAATTATCTAAGACAAGTTATATGGTGAATTATATTTTTTTAATGATATTTAAAGTCTTAATTTATTTTTTATTTTCATCGATCTAATGATTCTAAAGTTACTCAATTAGTATGGGAATCTATATTCCCACTTTTATTTCTGGGACATGTATAATTTATTCACCACTAATTTATTATTTTTTGTGGTGGATATTATTCACATGAATTTATTCTATTATTATTATAATTAAAATTGTGGATATTAACATATCAATTTATTGATCTATCATTCAAGGATTTTAGAGTTCAAAAGTGATAAAATCAGTAATGTTATTTTGTCTCAATTTCCTTTTCTATAACACATGTTATGTTCTGCACATATATAATTTTATGATGTGTATATAGTTCCATTTTACAAATTTTACCATTATTATCATTATTTAACTTATGTTTTATTATTTATTTTATGTTATTCTTGCATTGGTATTTTATTCAATTTTATTAAAGTGGAATGACTTTATTGCTACAAACTCATAGTATATTGGGAGTGTTTATAATTATTCTACCATTGATGAAATATTAGCATCAATATCTCTATAATTATCATAAAATTTATCCTCCCATGGTTATTCATGTTATATTCATGTAATGGTTCCATTTTTCTAATCTTTGGTTCTTGGGATCAATAATAAAATGTTTTTAATAAAATACAACATTATTTCTCTTTTCGTTTAAAATTTTGGGTTTTTCCAAAACAATTTTTTATAAAAAATTTATTCAAAAAAAATAATACTATTATCCTATGATATTTTGAAGAAATTTTTACCCATGTTTTGATTTTTTATCAAAATGGTTTTTAAAAAAGGAATCTTATTTTCTTTTGTCGATCAAGGAACTCTTATAAAAATTTTACAGCACAAAAAGAATGTCCAACATGGATGGATTTATAAATACTAATTACCATCAATTATATGATTCTTACATTACTATTTTACATGATTAACTTTTTTATGAAAATTATTATTCATAATATTCTGGAAATTCATTATTTTAAAAGTTAATTCTAAAGAAATAGGTTTTCAAAAAAATTTTATGTTCAATAAATGATTCAAATGATTTTCAATGATTTTTATATGTATTGAAAAGGTTATTTTAAATGAAAATGGTTAAATTATTAATTATATTCATTTATATTTTTTAAAATCTATTTTCAAATAAAATGTTTTGAATCTTTTTTATGCTCTAAAAAGTGTTTCTTAAAGATAAAATGTTATTTTCATCACGAAATTATTTAAATGATTTTTTAATCATACTTTATATGTTTTCAGTGTGCCTTTAAAATAAATTGTTTTCAAAATTTTTTATAAAAAAATTAATTATTTTAAAAGAGTTTTTATTTTCCTTAAGAGATGATCAATGTGATCTTTCAAAATTATTATCAATCAAAGATGAAATTGTTTCATATAGTTTATGCTTTATAAGGTATGTGAACTATGGAATCCATTATTGTTATTTTTTTGAGTAGTTATACATTTTTGGAATTTTATTTAACAAAATTGTTTCTCTTCCAAGGTTAATGTCATGATAAAACACTAATGAAACATTATTCCTTTAATATGATATTCGATTAGAAAATGACTTTGAAACCCATATTTTTTCTATAGGTTATGATATTATGTTTATAAAACCCATCTATTTTAATGGGTTATGATATGATTGATGTTTTATTATCTTGTAGGAAATTTTTGTATTCTTTAATTATGGAATTTGTGGTATCTATATCTCCTTTAAATTCAATGTGTAATGATTTATATCTCCTGAAATAAACATGGCTGGAATAGGTAGTGAACTCAATTTAAAAAGTAATTTCTCTAATATTATTGTCTTAGGAGTAATACATCACCACTAAGATAGGCCTAGGAGTATTATTTTACTACTATTATCATTTTTGAGTGAACCATGATTACATATATGTTTTGGGGAGTGAACTTATTTAATTATAAAGAAATAGTTGTGACTAAAGATGGTGTTGTGTCCATATTTTATGTTTAGGACCCATAAAGTGCCCCTAAGAAGTTTTGGTAGTGAACCCTGACATACAGGGAATTATTTAATATGCTTATGTTCCCTTTAAAATTCCTTGTCTTGTTCCAATTTTATTCTTTCTTGTATTATTTTCATTATCCCTTTATAATTTATGTCTTCTGAAATATCGATATTAATTCCCTAATTTTTTTATTGTTAATTTTTGATGTATTTAAAAAATATACAATGTATTATTTTAGACAACCCTATTTAAAAACCCCCCAATTTCATTTTAAATGTAAAATATTGTGATAATTTTTAATATGATTACTTATTGATTCATTATTAGAGCACAATATTGACATTGTGAAAGTTATGTATGTAGTGTTAATGGATGGTAATTTTTCACATTTTTTTTGGATTTCTTCTTTCATGTATAAACATGTAGGCCTATTACGAAACTCTTTATCAACCTTTCATTATACAATATTTAAACATTATGAGGATATATATCATTAAGATCATTATAGTTTAATTTTATATGTATATTATTTATATATATTGGGTTTTATTTGAATTAAATTACTTACAATGATTTTTTTTATCACTGAACACTAATTTCTATTCATTAGTTATTTGGGAATGCATTAAAGTATTTGAGTTTAGAATCATGTATTTTTCAGGTAATTATATCTCTATGTTTTTTCATTTCAGCCTTTGTGACCTAGTATTGTTCATAGATTGAGATCCTTTATTAGAGAAAATGAACCTAAGTTCCAGGATGTATTCTTGTTTGAATTAATGGAGTCTATGTATAAATGGGCTAAGAATTTAAAATGGGTTCATGGTTAGTTGAGAGGGTTTAAAGGGAAAATTTTATGAAACTAAACTGTATAAAATTTACATGTTGTGAAAGGTTATTACACATCATGTAATTTTTCATGCATTTTAATAATAATTATTTGAGGTGATAGATTTTTTGGAGAAAAACATTAAAAATAATTAAACGATGTGTAACTAAAATTTACACCCCGTAAATGCCTGATCTATAGTTTTAAAGTGGTTTAGTGGATAATTGTTGTTGTAAACTATTCTACATCCTCTTCTATCGACCTAGGGTGACTCTCCAAGTGATTTTGGAGTGCCAAAACCTCTTTTAGGCATCTCATTTATGTGATCAATCATCGGTAAGTCTTTGTGGTTGGATTTCTTTCTTCTCTTCATTTTTCTCCGACTCATTGTGGAAAAATACCATGTACAATTATGTCTTTTGTTTTGATATTGCTCAATAATTATCTAGGGACCCATAGAAATCCATTCTCAAATTTCTTCATGGGTGTGCCTCATTAGAAAAATTTTTGGGGCTTTGGTTAAAGTTAGGTTCTCTAATATTCAATTCCCATAGTTGAAAACTTGATATGTGTATGGAATTTGTGAAATTACATGTATTATTTAAAAATTAGGATTCTAAAATTGAGTTAATTAATGTGAACAATTAATTTATTGAGATACTTGGAATCAATAATTAATTTGAAAGTGTGTTACAAGGTTTATTCATTGTGAATTGGATAATTAATCATGTGATAAATTATGAGATATTGATCATTTTATTGAGATAGTTAATTATGGATTTAATTATTTTCTTTTTATACTATGGTACAGATAATTAATTGAATAATTGAGATTAATAATGCGATTATTAATTATGAAATTTAATTATGTGGTTTGAGTTGTGAGTATTGATTGGGAATTTGTTAAATTATTCAATGAATTTTATAACTAAACTAATTTGTAAATTATTAAATATTAATTATGTGATAAAATAATTTTTGAGTTTGCAATTCAATTTTTGTTGATAATAAATTTTTTATTTAATTGTGTGTTATAGAAATGGTAACATGGTCATTCAAGTTAGAATTGTACATGGTAACGTGGTCGTTATACTTATGATAAAAATAATGGGAACATGATCATTCAATTGAGAAGTATAAATGATAACATTGAAATTATGCATATAGTAAAATAATGGTAACATGGTTATTCAGTTGATTTGTATACATGGTAACATGGTCATTGTACTTTTTAATAAAAAATGAAACATGACCATTATTTTGTGTAATATTTAAATAGTAACATGTCTATTCAATAATGACTTTGATATTGGTAACTTGGGAAGTGAAGTATGATCAAAATAATGGTATCGAAGGTACTCTGAGATATTTCCTCACTTGAGAATATGTAGAGTTCTAGCATGAGTCTAAATAGGTATTGATGTAACGCCCTTGCCCCAGTTACCTAGAGTTGGTGCATTATTTTAATACATTAACCTGATTACAATAAATCAAGTCCTGAAGGACAAATCAGTTTAGAAGTCTTGGAAAATAGATTACATACATGAATTTTACATTACACTTCATAGAATACAAAATAACATAAATAATCCTTTATGAACACCATTATTCCCTTGTCTTAACCTTGCATATCAATCACAATACACTTCATGGAATCCATTCACTTTCCTTTAAGTCAATGTATAACTAAAACAAAATCCTTTTAAACTTGAACTTTAGAATAATATGGAAAAAATGAAATGAAATAATTCCATTTACTTATTCACATGGATATTCCACTAATTGAATAATTACAAGAAATATCAATAACAACATTCATAATGATGGAATGAATAATGCTGAACTTTAATTTTTTTTTCAAGGCCTTGTGCCAAGACCTAGGGGCTAACTGTATCCAGAACCCAACCCGGAGTGCCTCTAATAACCGGATACCAACCCAGAGTGCCTCTAATAACCGGACACCAACCCAGAGTGCCTCTAATAACCGGACACCAACCAGGAGTGCCTCTAATAACCGGAAACCAAACCGGAGTGCCTCTAATAACCGGACACCAACCTGGAGTGCCTCTAAAAACCGGACACCAACCTAGAGGGCTTACTTTTACGAGTTCCCAACCCGGAACAAACTAGTCCTACACATTCATCATAAGAAGAGAATGAAATATAACATAAAAATTCTTATTAAAACTAGCATACGAAATGCCAAAACATTAATCATAAACCATTAATGGCATAAAAATAACTCATATATAGTTAAATAAATCACAAAAACTTAAATACAATATGGATGATTTGTATCATAATAAATCAACATCAAACAAGAGTAAAATTTATTAAAGGATGTTGACATAGATGAAAATGATTTGTAAAACTATTTGAGAGAAATACCCCTTTTCATGAAAACATTTAAAAGTCACAAAATTTAGAAAAGAAGTCATTTAAAGACATTTTTGAATCAAATTTTCCCATACCACTTTGAAACTTTTGAAAGGAATTAACATTTTAAAAACATTCATGTTCATATAAATAAATCCTTAAAAAACATTTTGAAGACATGGACATTAATGAGAAATATTTAGAAGAATACATATTTAAAACATTTGAAATGATGTTTTAGTAAAAAATTCTCTTCAATTTATCCCTTTGAAAACTCTTTCATAAAACATGGACGTGGATAATAAATATGTCCCAGTAGATACTTATGTAAAAACAACCTCGGATAATAAAGAGATTGTGAAATTAACACTTACCAATTTGGTAACTTACGAAACATACAACCCATGAAGGAGGTATCATACAATGAATATGTAAATACACATAAATTAAAGTGTATTACACAAAGAATATAATTATGGGAAGTACATAAACCACACAAAAGGTAATAGTGGAAATATAGCATGAATCTCACGGGAATAAGGAGTGAGATGAAAACCCCTTACCTTGCACTTTCCTTTAGTCAAGGGTATGTTTAGCCTCCTGTATAAAGACTATAGTATCTTATTGAATTATACCATAACCATAGTAATATTTATGATATCATACATAATTCCTTTATGACTTTATACTACCCATTTAATAATAATTTCCATGTTATATTAATATTTCGGGTAATAATCGCTTTCTTTATCGTACGTGTTTTAACTTGTTACTCTTGATTGTATCACATAGATCATGATTTAAATACTTCCAGAATATAAAACATGATTTATTTATCATATATATTTAGAATATAAAAATTTATAATAGACGTATATATGAAATGGAAAACACCGTTTATGGAGATGGTAGTCCGTACGTATGCATAAACGATGTTTCTGTTTTCATATACTATTGAATGGAAGTAAGTGAATAAGATATATGTAAGTACATAAATACTTATATATATAAATATATATTTCTCCAGTAGAATTATTATGTCATATATTACATACTTATTAGTAATATATATTTTTATAATCATCGATGAAGGGAGGACATGGAAATGAATCTCATCATGTCGTGGAGACAGTAATACGTACGTACGCACGAGCGAAAATATCATTCTTTTGATATTAATATAATATATAATTGGATGGAATAAAATATATACAGAAAACTTATCATGTTATATTTATTATTTAAATTAAATACATATCGTTATTATACCCATCAAAATAACAATGTATTGAATAACAATTAGAGCAAAACGTGGAGACGGTAAGCCGTACGTACGCATGTATGGTGACATGCCATTAAAAAGGGGGATAGAATAATGAATTAGGTAGTAGCATAATTATAATAACATAAAAATATATAGGAGATACAGGAGTGATTATTTTATAATGGAAATAATCAAGAAAGAGGAAGTTTAAGAAGAAAGGAACTTGAAAAAGTGTGGAGAAAACATTACCTCTTCTTTGGGTCCTTCCTTTTGATTTGATCAAAAGGGCTCCTTAGGTTGGATTTTTGATCAAAAAAATGCCTCTGGGTTGAAGTGAGAGAATTTGAGAGAGTATTTGGGCAGGGTTTGGCCAAATCAAAAGGCCTTTATGGTGTGAAGAATTGGTTAGAAGTTGGGTCCTTTTATAAGAGGGAGGAGGGGCTCTTTAGGAAAAACGTAGAGTATTATTTTATAATAAATTCATATTCGGTTTCTAATGGCGCCAAAGTGGATTCTTCAAATACTAAGGTGAGTATGGGTCGAAATCCTTTCAACAAATAGATTTTAGATTGGTATGGGTCATTATATTAATAATATCTATTAGTTTAAGCTCTTTGTTAATTAGTTTGACACTTACCATGTCACTTTGTAGTTTTATATTATATAGTTAATAAACTTACTATATACGTCCAAGACATCCCCCAAGTGGTCCATTAATGATACACCTATCATGATACAAGTCCTTCGGCCTAAACATAGATTTTTATGAATTTAATATCAATTAATAATTTAATATTTGTTTTAAAAACTCTTTTAAGTCAATTTTGACACTATTTGGTATTTGATTTTTGTGAAAATCATAACAGCATGATTACTTAGAAAACAGTTAATTAAATAAATTCTAACACTTCATATTAACCGGTAAAATTTGTGTATTTAATTAAAAGTCTCAAATTATATTTATTTGGATATTTTTAATATTAGTTATTTTAATATTTCACTAATAAGGTAATTACTGCATCATAATTGTGTCACAAATAAATTAAAATATTTAATGTCTAAAAATTATAAATAAATGTCCATTATGTAGGAAATCTTTTTAGCTTTATAATAAATATTTACAATCGAATTTATCTTATGTGTAACCCAATATTAAAATTTTTTTTAATTAAACTTTGATTTTAACTCTTTTAACTCATCTTTGAATTAAATAATAATAAATGTCCTAATCTAATCCAAGTATACCTAAATGATAATATTTTATTCCTAAGGTTTTTTTGGCTGAGATACAATTTCCCAATATAATTAGGACATTTGATAGGTTAATATTAATATCATTTTTACCCTTAATTACCCTATTTACATTTAACCGTGGTAAATAAAAGTAAAATGTCACTATTCACCAAAAATTATTTTTATCTCATTGAACAACATTTTACACCTTGATATTAACCGTGTCTCTTGGAATTGAGAAATTCAGCTCACAGAAGTGGTAAAATTATGTTTTATGTGAATTTGCAAAAGCTCCTAGGAGGTGGGTAAAAGACGGTGAAAAGTTCAATAAAATTTTTATATAACTAAAATTATTATAAACTGACTCCAATGAATTACATTGAACTTATATAGGTATTATTTATCTACTTTTAAATTAAATAATTTTTATAAAATAAATAATTATTTAAATAAAAATTCAGTTTTAAACTATAACTCAGTGTTTTTCACTATTCATCAAAAATTAAAAGTTTTCACAAAAATACCAAAAAATTACCCTAAGCTACTTTTGATATTCTGAATTCAATAATGAAGTCTATTTTACCAAATTAAAAACATAGAAGTTTCATTTATTAATTTCAAATTAATTCCCGCAGTTAAAACAAAAAAGCGTGTTTTTAAGAAACAATAACTATCAAAATTTTGACACTTGTTTATGTCTGGTTTAAATGTGAAATTATTTCCAATGACCAACATTTGATTAAATTGTAAAAATATATTCTAAATATAATTTAAAACCACTCAAATTCTTAATTTATCACTAGTAATTATTTCGAATAAAAAAGTTTTTTTTAATTAAAATTTAGTAATCTTCACTATTCATCAAAATATGAAAGTTATCAGAAAAGTACCAAAAATTTACCCCATGCTAATTTCGATATTCCAAATCCAAAAATTAATTCCATTTTGAAATATAATATGTATAAAATTTCAAAAAGTGGGTATTACTATTCATAATGGCTACATTGATTGGTTGTGGTGTGTGTTAGAACTCGAAGTTGTGTTCAACACAGGCTACTGTATTATTCAAAGAGAATCATATCGTGGAAGCTTGGGGTGTTACATCATCCCCTCCTTCAATAAATTGTGTCATTGAAATTTATGCTCGGTAATGGAAACTTGGGGTTGACATTTGAAAATAACTTTGTTGAAATCTCACATCGAAAAATGGATTAATGAGGCCTCTATTTAAAATATATTAAGGTAAGTATGAAGTTTATTGAAAATAACACATCCTAGGGTTCCATGTAAAAAATATGGATATGGAAGAGAAATATAACCATTAATAACTGATGGATAGGGGTAGATAACATGGCTATGAAGAGGCCATCAATCCCAAAGCCATAAATTTGTTAGGATCTAAGGTACCATCTAGGACAACATTTTTGGTCTATGTTCCTTTTCTTAATGTTGAGGAATTTATTTATGAGATTGGATAAGATCATAAAGAGATATACTTACTTTATAATAAGAGTTTTATCCATTAATAAATTTCTACCACAAACTCATCAGTCACGACAAAACATAATACAACTCAAAAATACTGTATTTATCCTAATTTTATAGGGTTCCAAATATAATGAATTTATAATTCATATATCAGACCCCTTAAAAAAGAAACTACATTATACAATCTAGGGACTTCACATAGTCCAGTGTTAGGCGATAAATCCCAATCACACTATGGTTGTGGGTTCGATTCCCACAGCTTTGTCCGACGCGACGGGTTGTCACACGGTCTGTGTGTTGTCCTTTTATAAAAATCCAAAAATAACCTTTCAAACATAATCCCTTCTAACCTTTAGACTTATACAAAATACTTCTGTAAACTCTCAGTCCAAAATTTATATTAAAGATAAACATATTGTAGATCCTTTTTACCCCGTAATATCATGTGAATACCTTCATCATGTATTCTTTTAAAACACTGAAACATCCAGAATTAACGTAAAACCTTATTGATTACATTCATCCTCACTTATTCCTTATACAATACTGGATATACTTCATCCAACCAAAAATTCTGTTAACTCCAACAATGAAGGAATATACAAATCTTTAATCAGTTTCAAGGCAATCAAGAATATCCAATATAATTTTCCCAAATCAACCATATCTTATTCCAAAATCAGTACCTCAATAATAGGATCATATTCAGGTTTATTTTTCCTTCAACCATGTAATTTCCAAAATGTATAACTCATTGTAGAGTCACTTTTCTTAGTACCATAAAATCTCAAATCCTCAATGAAATAGTACTGCAGTACAATCCTTATTTATTTCGAGAACATCATTGATACAACACTTAAATGAAATAATTCCAAAATAAAAACATAAGAACACTAGTTATTCCTCTTCATTTGTGGTAGTATCATAACTTGATTATTATCCAATAGAAGCATTTGGTGCATACTCTGTTGATTTGGACATTGGTTTGCGTAGTGTCCCAACTCCTTGCAGGTGAAGCATTGTACATTTGAGAACATTTTCTTACCTTGGAGTCACGTACATGGTGTCCTTTTTCTCCACACTTATAAAAAACTATCATTCCTTTCAGGAAATTTCCTTGGTGTTTCTTCCAACAGTTATCACATACGGAAAAATTCTTCTTTTCCCTCTTCCCTTTATCAATCATTCTCTCTTCCATCCTTTTCTTCTCTTGCTTCCTTTTGAATCTATAGGACTCAGTGAACTCTTTACTTATCTTATCAACACATGATACTATTTCATCATATGATGATAATACATGGGAGACTATTTAACATCTAAATGATTGCTTAATACCAAGAAAGATATGATCCTTCTTATTATTTGGATCATGCGTATTGTGGGAGTTCTCATTCCTTCTACTGGGCGCCATTTCTAAACAATGGAATGCACTAGATTAGTTTATGAATAGAAATACCTAATCCCAAATTTGTAAAACAATTAATCATAAATTAAACAGTTTATCGATATAATCCATAATCATAAAAAGTTTTTCTGGAAGAGATATGTACTCATAAACCCTTCATAGTGGTTTGTAAAGAAAATGAGAATTATCCTAAGCATATCCTCTAAGAGTGTCGTAACCAAGAGTGCAGCAAGGCCCGTTTTCATGCACCAGTTCCCATTCAAGCCTCGCTCAAAGCGGTTTTTTCGGATTTTACCCCTAGGTACATCTGTTCCAGAGCCTCCTCTACCTGCTCGTATCCAGACAGGGATGTATTTTCTTGGAAAACTCACAAAATCCTTACATTACCAAAATTCTAGAAAGTTCTTCTATACTAATCATCAAAGTCTATATTAGAGTAATGTATGCTAATCAGAGTTTATCTAAATCTAGTTTTTGAGTTTATTGATAAACGTTTTCTAATACCAACTGTAATGCCCCGACCCCAGTTACCCAGAGTCGGTGCATTATTTTAATACATTATCATGATTACAAGGAATCATGTCCCGAAGGACCGATCAGTTTAGCAGTCTTGGTAAATAAATTACATACATGAATGTTACATTACACTTCATAAAATAAAAAACAACATAAATAATCCTTTATGAACAACATTATTCCCTTGTCTTAACCCTGCATATCAATCACAATACACTTCTTGGAATCCCTGCACTTTCCTTTAAGGAAATGTATAACTAAAACAAAAGCCTTTTAAACATGAACTTCAGAATAATATGGAAAAAATTGAAATGAAATAATATCATTTAAATATTCACATGGATATTCCACTAATTGAATAATCACATGAAATATCAATAACCACTTTTATAATTATGGAATGCATAATGTGGGAATTTAATTTCTTTTTCAAGGCCTCGTGCCAAGAACTAGGGGCTAACTATAACCAGAACCCAACTCGGAGTGCCTCTAACAACCGAACCCCAACCTGGAGTGCCTCTAATAACCAGACACCAACCCGAAGCACCACTAATTACCCTACACCAACCCAGAGAGCCTCTAATAACCAGACACCAACCTGGAGGGCTTACTTTTACCGGTCCCCAACCCGGAACATACTAGTCCAACACATTCATCTTAAGAAGAGAATGAAATATAACATAAACATTCGTATTAAAACTAGCATAAGAAATTCCAAAACATTAAGTATAAACCATTAATGGAATAAAAATAACTCATCCATAGTCAAACATATCACAAAATCATAAATACAATATGGATGATTTGTATCATAATAAATCAACTTCAAACAAGTGTAAAATTTATCAAAGGATGTTGACATAGATGAAAATGATTTGTAAAACTCTTTGAGATAAATACACTTTTTCATGAAAACATTTAAAAGTCACACAATTAAGAAAAGAATTCATTTAAATAAATTTTTGAATCAAATTGTCCCATACCACTTTGATACTTTTGAAAGTAATTAACAATTTACAAACATTCATGTCCATATAAATAAATCCTTAAAAAACATTTTGAAGACATGGACATTAATGAGAATGATTTAGAAGATTAAATATTTAAAACATTTGAAATGATGTTTTAGTAAAAAAAGTCCCTTAAAATAATACCATTGAAAAATATTTCATAAAACATGGACATGAATAATATATATGTCCTAGTAGATACTTACATAAAAACAACCTCATATAATAAAGAGATTGTGAAATTAACCCTTACCAATTTGGTAACTTACGAAACATACAACCCATGAAAGAGGTATCATACAATTAATATGTAAATACACATAAATTAACGTTTATTACACAAAGAATACTATTATGGGAAGTACATACAGCACTCAAAAGGTAATAGTGGCAATATGGCATGGATCTCACGGGAATAAGGAGTGAGATGAAAACCCCTTACCTTGCACTTTCCTTTAGTCGAGGGTAAGTTTAGACTCATGTATGAAGACTATAGTATGTTATTGAATTATACCAGAAAAATATTAATATTTATGATATCATACATTATTCCTTTATGACTTTATACTACCCATTTAATAATAATTTCCATGTTATATTAATATTTCGGGTAATAATCGCTTTCTTTATCGTACTTGTTTTAACTTGTTACTCTTGATTATATCACATACATAATGATTTAAATACATCCATAATATAAAAAATGATTTTTTTTATCATATATATTTAGAATATAAAAATTTATAATATACGTATATACGAAATGGAAAACACCATTTATAGAGACGGTAGTCCGTACGTACACATAAACATTGTTTCCATTTTCATATAGTATTGAACGGAAGTAAGTGAATAAGATATATGTAAGTACATAAATAATAATATATATAAATATATATATCACCAGTATAATTATTATTTCATATATTACATACTTATTAGTAATATATATTTTTATAATCGTCGATGAAGGGTGAACTTGGAAATGAATCACATCGCGTCGTGGAGACTGTAATCCGTACGTACACACGAGCGAAAATATCATTCTTTTGATATTAATATAATATATAATTGGATGGTATATAATATATACATAATACTTATCATATTATATTTATTATTTACATCAAATTCCCATCATTATTATACCCATCCAAATAATAATGTATTGAATAACAATTACACCACAACGTGGAGACGGTAATCCGTACGTACGCACGTATTGCGACATGTCATTCAAATGGTGGATAGAATATTGAATTTGGTTGTACCATAATTATAATAACATCACAGTATATAAGAGAAACTGGATTTATTATTTTAGAATGGAAATAATAAAGAAATAAGAAGCTAAAGAAGAAAGGAACTTGAAAGAGGGTGCTGAAAACATTACCTCTTCTTCAGGTTCTTCCTTTTGATTTGATCAAAAGGGATTCTTAAGTTTGCTTTATGATAAAAATAAGGCCTCTAGGTTGAATTGAGGGATGTTTAGAGAGTTTTTGGGCAGGTTTTGGCCAAACCAAAAGGCTCTGAAGGTGTGAATAATTTGTTAGAAGTTTGGTCCTTTTATAAGGGGGAGGAGGGGCTCTTTAAGAAAAAATTAAAGTATTATTTTATAATAAATTCATATTCAGTTTATAATGGATCAAAAGTAGATTATTCAGAGACTAAGGTGTGTATGGGTCTATATCCTTTCAACCAATTGATTTTAGACAGCCTTGGGTGTAACACCCGAGACTTTTATGTTATATAAATCATCAAAGGAATCTTTTTCTACACAACACTTGCTTGGCTTGCTTTACACGCAATCGCGACCTTCCTCGATAGTTTGCGTCGTACGCAATACCGAGTTTTACTAAACAACAATATGCTATTAAAACTAGCCGTTATGAATAGTAATAACAACTTTTTGAAATTTTATAAATTTTATTTTTCAAAATGGACTTCATTTTTGGACTCAGAATATCGAAATTAGCCTAGGGTGAAATTTTGGTATTTTTCTGAAAACTTTCAATTTATGATGAATAGTGAAACCACTAAGTGGTAGGTTAAAAACTGAATTTTGCATAAAACTTAATTTTACCGCTTCTGTGAATGGAATTTCAAAAATCCGAGAGACACGGTTAATATCAAGGACTAAAATGTGGTTCAATGAGATGAAAATAATTTTTTGGTGAATAGTAACTTTTTACTATTTTTACCGCGGTTAATAGTAAATAGGGTAACTAAGGGTAAATATGATATCAATATTACCCTAACACATGTCCTAATTCTATTGGACAAGTGTAATTCGACCAAAAACAAACTTAGGAATAAAATATGACCATTTAGGCCCACTTGGATTAGATTAGGACATTTATTATTAATTTATTTAAAGAAGGGGTAAAATAGTTAAAATCAAAGTTTAATAAGTAAATAATTTTTAATATTTGGTTATACATAAGATAAATTCGACTATAAATATTCATTAGAAAGATAAAAAGATTTCCTACATAATGGTATTTTATTTGTAATTTTTAGACATCAAATAATATAATTTATTTATGACACAAAGATGATGCAGTAATTACCTTATTAATGAAATATTGACATAATTGATAATATAAATACCAAAATAAATGTAATTTAAGACTTTTTATGAATTTCACTAATTTTCTAGGTTACTATGATATATTATTGTTGATGTAATCAACTTAGTTTGAACATATAATTCTTTTATGACTTTCACAAAAATCATATATCAAATAGTGTCAAAATTGACACAAAATAGCTTTTAAGTCAAATATTATATTATTAATTGTTATTTTATTCCTAAAAATCTAAGGTTCGGCCAAATGACTTAGATAAGGATATTTATATTAATAATAAACAATTTGGGGTTCGTTTGACATGTTATAGTAAGTGTATTAACCATATAGTGAAAGAAAACAAAAAGACACGGTAAAAGTTAAATTATTTAACTTAGAGTTAAATCTAATTGATAAGGTTAAAATAATACCCTAAACTTGTCTAAATACTATTGGTTGATAGGATTTCGACCCATCCCCACCTTATCTTCGAAATAAGACCATTTGGAGCCATTATAAACCGATTTTGACTTTAATATAAAATAATATTTTGAGATATTCCTAAGGTGCCCCTCTCCTCCCTTATAAAAGGGAACCTCCTCCCCCTCCTCCTCACACCAAATTGAGCACTCAAGCTCGGCCATCCCCTGCCATTTTCTCCTCTCCACTTCCCTAGAATAATCCTATAGGTCCTGGTATTCTCCAAAGACCAATCGTAGTTCCTTAAGTGGAGGATTCAAAGAGGCGTTCCAAAGAAGAGGTAATATCCATTACCGATCTTTTCAATTTCTTTCTTCTTCAACTTCTTCTTCTTTAGTTGTTTCATGATAAAGTAATAACATCAGTATTACTTACATACTGATATGTTATTATAAATATCAAACAACCCTAATTCACCTTCTATCCATCCTACGAAAAAATGAAATCACCGCGCGTGCGTACGTACGGAATACCGTCTCCACGCCGTGGTGTAATCTATTTTCCACCATCACCTTACAAGGATGGGTATAATGGTGTAATGAGTAACTATATATGATTATTATGAAGTAATATTGATACTGAAATAATATATATATACTCCAATACAATTCCATGATCATAGGAACGATATCATCACTCGTGCGTACGTACGGAATACCGTCTCCACGATGTGATGCGACTCGTTCTACATGATCTTCATTTCATAATGATTATTTAAATGAATTGAATGAATGAATATGGTATATACTACACTAATACCATTATGTAAATGAATTACCTATAACCTAAAGATAAGAATAAGAATTTATTCGACAAAACAAGCATAAGAACAAAAAGTTATAAAGACCCGAGTAACAAGTAACAATGAAATATTACTAACAAGAAGCTAATAATATGACCATATATGATATCATATCAATATGTATGATTCTGGAATGAGTCAATAACATTATTTAAACCATTATACAGGAGCTTCGGACATGAACAAAGCAAATCGGACCTAAGGTAAGGGAAATATCACAATCTCATTTTTATCCGAGATTGTTTATTCGTAAGTATTTACTGGGGTGTATTTTATCCTCCACATCCATGTTCCCTCAATATGTAATATTGTTTCCATCCACTTGCAATAGTTTAAATCCAATTTTACCCTTAGGTGAGTAAAAAATATGAAAGGAATCTTTTGTCGTTTTTCCGTACGAGGTACTTTTTGACTTTTCCGACAAAAGTACGAAGAATGTTTTTTTAACTTATACGGCATGAATGGATTTTTAAAACATTGTTTCCAAGAATCTTCCTTTACAAGTTTTCAAGTTTATTTTTAATCAACTTCTTTTATTTTAAAGTTTAATGACATGTTATGAAAGGAAAAATGATTTTGAAGAAGAAAGGATATTTTCCTCAAGAATGGAGTTCAAGTGTTTTATCAAAATTATTTTCCATCTAAGATAATAAAGGGTTATGTTTTTATCCCTATTATTAAATTGATTTTTTTCATGTTGTGATGGAATTATTTTTATGAATTCCTTTATCTTATATGAATTGATTTATGATGTCATGATGTTTCAAGAATCCCATTTTTGTTACATGTGTTATGCGATGATGTATGTTTTATGATTATGTGGCACACATAAGAAAGGATTCATTATAAGATGGGTGGGACCTATATCTCCCTCCAATGCATTGGGTAAAGATTTTATATCTCATGAGATAGACATGGCTGGAACGGAAGGTTATTTCGGTTCAGTGATACAGGACTGAAACGAGGAGTGAACTCGGTTCAGAAAGGGACTTTGTCCACTAAGATAGTCTTGGCAATGAGTCATGACTATCAAGAAATGATTTTCCATGATTATGTGTGCATGCCACAAAGTTTCATGTTTTATGTTATAATTATGGGGATCTCATTTTCACTTCTATGATTTATTCCATGTTAAGATATTATGATCTCTTTTGCAGGTTTTGATTTTCAAAAAAGATATAATATGATTTTTATTTCCTTTATTTGCCCTTGCTGAGCATTTGAGATCACCCTTTTATGTTTTCTTATCCCCAGGTCAGGAAGATGGATATTAAGTAGAATATGCTAAAAGGGACCCTAGATATGATGAAATAAATGGGAGACACTGTAGAAGATTTATGAACCAGTTGTTTATGTTTCCCAGTTTCTAAAGACACTATACCTATACGGTCCTTTGTGGTTTTGTCATATGTTGTAATAAGTGTGCTTCAATTTCGAAGTATTAACAATGTATGTAATGTATGGGTCGTTATAGTTGGTATCAGAGGAAAGGTATAGTCAACCTTTGGAAACTAGGATGTGAAAGCCTTAGTAAGAACCCTAAGGATAAGTCTAAGCATAGAACACAATCTTAGTGTTTTAGAAATGGCCTTGAATAACCTAGGATAAGACCTTAAGCATGAAAATTTTATTCTTGAATTATGTGGTTTCCTATTATAATTAGTGTTGCTCACACTATTCTTCTTGGTTTTAGTCAATGGCTGGAACCCGAAGGAACCGTGTTAATGCGGAATGCGATGGGCAATGCAATAATTGTCCCCCTGAGCAAACAAACGATATGGGAGCTGGAATGCAAAATCTTGTAGCCATGCTCACACAACTTTCTCAAGCTATGAATCATGCAGGATTTCCAAACGAGCAAAGGAGGGAGCAACATTCTGTTGAATCCTTCATGAGGCAGCGTCCACCTTCTTTCAGCGGGTCTACTGATCCATTAGTTGATGAACAATGGATTAGTACTACTGAAAAGATATTTTCAGTTCTTCAATGTTCTGAGCATGATAAAGTCATCCTAGCAGTGTATCGTTTGGAAGGAGATGCTGATCAATGGTGGAATCTTGTTAATAATACGAGGCAAAGGGATGAAATTGAGTCTATGGAATGGGACGAGTTCAAGAACTTATTTTTCAATAAGTACTTCCCTCGTATTCTCCGAACAAAGATGGAGAAATAGTTTCTTGAACTGAAGCAAAGGGATGATTAATCTGTTGGTACCTATGAAGCAAATTTTACAAGACTTGCAAGGTACGCTTCTGGTATTATTATCCAACCTGAGAGTAAGATCGATCGATTCTTTAGTGGCTTAAAACCAAGTCTTCGAAGGGCGTTAGCCATAAGGGACTTCAATAGCTACGAGGAAATCGTTCGATGTGCTCTCAAAGTCGAGATGGAGATTGGAGTAACCCATCAGTCACATGGGTTTGATAAGAAGAGGAAGATGGAATTCAAAGAAAAATCTAAAGAGCACACGGAAAAGAAGATGAGCTTTTCTTTATGCTCAATGTGTGGAAAGAAACATGGAGGGAGTTGTCTTAAAGGGACAAGTAAATGTTTTAAATGTGGAAAGGAAGGTCATCGGGCATTTGAATGCCGTGATAATGGGAAGAAGATGTCTAATGATGCAAACAAAGGAAGGGATACACAGAATGAACCTACTACGCTTCAATGTTTCAAGTGCAAGGAGATGGGGCATTATGCCAATCAATGCCCAAATCCAAGGGTTGATGATGATGGTCGACGTCAACAAAATCTTAAGGCTAAAGACAAAGGAAAGTCACATGCAATTTCTATCAGCGATGTGGAGTACGATAACGATGTGGTGAAAGGTACACTTACCATCCACTCTAAAGTAGCAAATGTTTTATTTGATTCTGGATCCACCCACTCTTTTATTTCTGAAGACTTTTCTAAGGGTATCACCTTATTACCTCAACAATTAGATGTTGAGTTAGCTGTGACAACACCTAATGGCACATCAATCGCATCAAAAGTTTATAATTCTTCTCCGATCGAAGTTTGTGGGAAAGTGCTTCCTGAAAATCTTGTGATCCTTCCTTTAGTGGAATTTGATGTGATTCTTGGCATGGATTGGCTTTCTCTACATGGAGCTCATATCGATTGCCAAAGAAGGGAAGTCACATTTCATATTCCAGATCAATCTACGATCGTCTATCAATGCAAGGATGAACATAACCTTCCAGTGGAAATTTCTTCCATCTTATGGGTATTGATTCCACTAAATGAAGGTTATTTATCTCAAATGGTTGGTGAGAAACTCACGATTAAGAATATGCCCATTGTACGGGAGTTTGATGATGTCTTTCCGGAGGAATTGCCGGGTCTTCCACCAAATCGTGAAGTTGAGTTTTCAATAGAACTCGTACCGGGTGCTTTGCCTATTTCAAAGAAACCTTATAGAATGGCCCCAATTGAGTTGCAGGAATTGAAGAAGCAACTCCAAGAGAATATTGATAAGGGATTCATACGCCCTAGTGCGTCACCTTGGGGAGCACCTGTTCTATTTGTTAAGAAGAAAGATGGATCAATGAGACTTTGCATTGATTATCGAGAACTTAACAAGATCACTATCAAGAAAACATATCCTCTCCCACGCATTGATGACTTATTTGACCAACTACGCGGAGCTCAATACTTTTCCAAGATTGATCTTCGTTCAGGGTATCATTAATTAAGGGTCAAAAGGGAGGATATACCAAAGACGGCTTTCCGTACAAGGTATGGACACTATGAATTTATAGTGATGCCATTTGGTCTTACTAATGCCCCTGCTATCTTCATGGATCTAATGAATAGAGTCTTTAGAGACTATCTTGATCAATTTGTGGTAGTCTTTATAGACGATATTCTTGTCTATTCAAAGAGCAAGGAAGATCATGAAGATCACTTGAGAATTATATTGAAGACCCTGAGAAAGGAGAAGCTTTATGCCAAATTTACCAAGTGTGAATTTTGGCTTCAAAAAGTTTCATTTTTTGGTCATATAATCTCAAAAGAGGGGATATCTGTGGATCCAGCAAAAACAGAGGTTATCGAAAGATGGTCAAGACCAACAACAGTAACTGAGATCCGAAGTTTTCTTGGTTTGGCTGGATATTATCGACGTTTTGTAAAATATTTTTCACGATTATCTAATCCACTCACCAAGTTGACTCGGAAAGGAGTTAAGTTTGTCTGGACAGAGGAATGTGAAGAGAATTTCAAGGAGTTGAAAAGAAGGTTATCCAGTGCACCTGTGCTCACACTGCCTTGTAGTGGAGAAAGGTTTTTGATCTACAGTGATGCATCCAAGAAGGGATTGGGGTGTGTTCTTATGCAAAATGATATGGTGATAGCTTATGTCTCACGACAGTTGAAAATCCATGAGCAAAATTACCCAACACATGATTTGGAGTTGGCTGCGGTAATCTTTGCATTAAAAATTTGGAGGCATTACCTTTATGGTGAAAGGTGTGATATTTATACTGACCATAAAAGTTTAAAGTATATTTTCACACAAAAGGAGTTGAATATGCGTCAAAGAAGATGGTTGGAGCTGATTAAGGATTATGACTGCTCAATCCATTACCACCCTGGGAAAGCAAACAAGGTGGCAGATGCATTAAGTCGACAAGACCATGCTAGTTTATCCATGATGAGGATCACAAAAGATCCAATATTTATGGATTTACAAAGGATGGATCTTGGAATTATAATGGAAGGGGGAAAATTTTATCTTTCTCAAATGAATGTTCAACCATCTATACATGTGAAGATTAAAGAGGCACAGAAAGAAGATGTCGAGTTACAAAAGAAGGTGAGAAATGTTCCTGAATTCAACCTTGATTGTGATGGGATAATAAAGTTCAGGAATCGGGTTTGTGTACCTCCCATCCCCGAATTAAAGAAGGAGATGTTGGATGAGGCTCATAGTTCTTCATTCTCTATTCATCCTGGAAGCACGAAGATGTATAGGGACCTGAAAGAGTACTTCTGGTGGGATGGCATGAAAAGAGATGTTGCTGAATATGTCTCTCGATGCTTGGTTTGTCAACAAGTTAAAGCTGAGAGACAAAAGTCTAAGGGGATGTTACAACCATTACCCATACCCGAATTGAAATGGGAAAACATCACTATGGACTTTGTCACAGGACTTCCTAAAACATCCAATGGCAATAATGCTATCTGGGTCATAGTTGATCGTCTTACAAAGTCTGCACACTTCATTCCTATTAGAGAGGATTTCTCTCTAGATCAGCTTGCCAGGATATATGTAAAGGAAGTGGTAAGATTGCATGGAGTACCACTTTCTATTATATCTGATCGGGATCCGAGATTTACCTCGAAGTTCTGGCGAAGTCTTCAGCATACTCTGGATACAGAGTTGAGTTTCAGCACTGCTTATCATCCCCAGACAGACGGTCAGTCTGAGAGAACAATTCAAACCCTAGAAGATATGTTGAGAGCTTTCTCTATGGATTTCAAAGGAGGTTGGGATCAACACCTACCTTTGGTGGAATTTTCTTATAATAATATCTTTCACTCCAGTATTCAGATGGCTCCTTATGAAGCTCTCTATGGAAAGAAATGCAGGACTCCAACTTGCTGGGATGAAGTTGGGGAAAGAAAGCTATTAGGACCTGATCTCGTTGATGAAATGGCAGAAAAGGTCAGATCTATTCAACAACACATAAGAGCAGCTCAGAGTCGACAGAAAAGTTATGCCGACAACCGAAGAAAAGACCTAGAGTTTGAAGTGGGTGATAAAGTGTTCTTACGAATATCTCCCTGGAAGAGGGTTATGAGATTTGGAAAGAAGGGGAAGTTGAGCCCTAGATATATCGGTCCTTTCGAAATACTGGATCTTGTTGGGAAGGTAGCTTACCGATTGGCGCTTCCACCGAATCTCTCTCAAGTTCACGATGTGTTCCATGTATCTCTCATGAGAAAGTACATACCAGATCCTTCACATGTACTCAGCTCAGAAGTTGTACCACTGGAGCAAGATCTTTCTTATGAAGAACAGCCGATAGAGATTCTGGATCGTAGCGAAAAAGTCCTACGAAACAAGACCACTCGCTTGGTGAAAGTTTTATGGAGGAACCACCAACTTGAAGAAGCTACATGGGAGCTTGAGGATATGATGAGGGAGAAGTATCCTCATCTGTTTGTTGCAAAGTGACGAATTTCGAGGGCGAAATTCTTTTTAAGGGGGGTAGAATGTAACACCCGAGACTTTTATGTTATATAAATCATCAAAGGAATCTTTTTCTACACAACACTTGCTTGGCTTGCTTTACACGCAATCGCGACCTTCCTCGATAGCTTGCGTCGTACGCAATACCGAGTTTTACTAAATAACAACATGCTATTAAAACTATCCATTATGAATAGTAATAACCACTTTTTAAAATTTTATAAATTTTATTTTTCAAAATGGACTTCATTTTTGGACTCAGAATATCAAAATTAGCCTAGGGTGAAATTTTGGTATTTTTCTGAAAACTTTCAATTTTTGATGAATAGTGAAACCACTAAGTGGTTGGTTAAAAACTGAATTTTGCATAAAACTTAATTTTACCGCTTCTGTGAATGGAATTTCAAAAATCCGAGAGACACGGTTAATATCAAGGACTAAAATGTGGTTCAATGAGATGAAAATATTTTTTTGGTGAATAGTAACTTTTTACTATTTTTACCGCGGTTAATAGTAAATAGGGTAACTAAGGGTAAATATGATATCAATATTACCCTAACACATGTCCTAATTCTATTGGACAAGTTTAATTCGACCAAAAACAAACTTAGGAATAAAATATGACCATTTAGGCCCACTTGGATTAGATTAGGACATTTATTATTAATTTATTTAAAGAAGGGGTAAAATAGTTAAAATCAAAGTTTAATAAGTAAATCATTTTTAATATGGGGTTATACATAAGATAAATTCGACTATAAATATTCATTAGAAAGATAAAAAGATTTCATACATAATGGTATTTTATTTGTAATTTTTAGACATCAAATAATATAATTTATTTATGACACAAAGATGATGCAGTAATTATCTTATTAATGAAATATTGACATAATTGATAATATAAATACCCAAATAAATGTAATTTAAGACTTTTTATGAATTCCAGTAATTTTCTAGGTTACTATGATATATTATTGTTGATTTAATCAACTTAGTTCGAACATATAATTCTTTTATGACTTTCCAAAAAATCATATATCAAATAGTGTCAAAATTGACACAAAATAGTTTTTAAGTCAAATATTATATTATTAATTGTTATTTTATTCCTAAAAATCTAAGGTTCGGCCAAATGACTTAGATAAGGATATATATATTAATAATAAACAATTTGGGGTTCGTTTGGCATGTTATAGGAAGTGTATTAACCATATAGTGAAAGAAAACAAAAAGACACGGTAAAAGTTAAATTATTTAACTTAGAGTAAAGTCTAATTGATAAGGTTAAAATAATTCCCTAAACTTGTCTAAATACTATTGGATGATAGGATTTCGACCCATCTCCACCTTATCTTCTAAATAAGACCATTTGGAGCCATTATAAACCGATTTTGACTTTAATATAAAATAATATTTTGAGATATTCCTAAGGTGCCCCTCTCCTCCCTTATAAAAGGGCACCTCCTCCCCCTCCTCCTCACACCAAATTGAGCACTCAAGCTCGGCCATCCCATGCCATTTTCTCCTCTCCA
Organism: Viscum album; assembly: GCA_963277665.1. Taxonomy (NCBI): domain Eukaryota; kingdom Viridiplantae; phylum Streptophyta; class Magnoliopsida; order Santalales; family Viscaceae; genus Viscum; species Viscum album. The sequence goes on along the minus strand of OY728138.1, from coordinate 138,851,171 downwards.
CTTCCCTAGAATAATCCTAGAGGTCCTGGTCTTCTCCAAAGACCAATATTAGTTCCTTAAGTGGAGGATTCAAAGAGGCGTTCCAAAGAAGAGGTAATATCCATTACCGATCTTTTCAATTTCTTTCTTCTTCAACTTCTTCTTCTTTAGTTGTTTCATGATAAATTAATAACATCAGTATTACTTAAATACTGATATGTTATTATAAATATCAAACAACCCTAATTCACCTTCTATCCATCCTACGGAAAAATGAAATCACCGCGCGTGCGTACGTACGGAATACCGTCTCCACGCCGTGGTGTAATCTATTTTCCACCATCACCTTACAAGGATGGGTATAATGGTGTAATGAGTAACTATATATGATTATTATGAAGTAATATTGATACTGAAATAATATATATATACTCCAATACAATTCCACGATCATAGGAACGATATCATCACTCGTGCGTACGTACGGAATACCGTCTCCACGATGTGATGCGACTCGTTCTACATGATCTTCATTTCATAATGATTATTTAAATGAATTGAATGAATGAATATGGTATATAATACACTAATACCATTCTGTAAATGAATTACCTATAACCTAAAGATAAGAATAAGAATTTATTCGACAAAACAAGCATAAGAACAAAAAGTTATAAAGACCTGAGTAACAAGTAACAATGAAATATTACTAACAAGAAGCTAATAATATGACCATATATGATATCATATCAATATGTATGATTCGGGAATGAGTCAATAACATTATTTAAACCATTATACAGGAGCTTCAGACATGAACAAAGCAAATCGGACCTAAGGTAAGGGAAATATCACAATCTCATTTTTATCCGAGATTGTTTATTCGTAAGTATTTTCTGGGGTGTATTTTATCATCCACATCCATGTTCCCTCAATAAGTAATATTGTTTCCATCCACTTGCAATAGTTTAAATCCAATTTTACCCTTAGGTGAGTAAAGAATATGACATGAATCTTTTGTCGTTTTTCCGTACGAGGTACTTTTTGACTTTTCTGACAAAAGTACGAAGAATGTTTTTTTTAACTTATACGGCATGAATGGATTTTTAAAACATTGTTTCCAAGAATCTTCCTTTACAAGTTTTCAAGTTTATTTTTAATCAACTTCTTTTATTTTAAAGTTGTATGACATGTTATGAAAGGAAAAATGTTTTTGAAGAAGAAAGGATATTTTCCTCAAGAATGGAGTTCAAGTGTTTTATCAAAATTATTTTCCATCTAAGATAATAAAGGTTTATGTTTTTATCCCTATTATTAAATTGATTTTTTCATGTTGTGATGGAATTATTTTTATGAATTCCTTTATCTTATATGAATTGATTTATGATGTCATGATGTTTCAAGAATCCCATTTTTGTTACATGTGTTATGCGATGATGTATGTTTTATGATTATGTGGCACACATAAGAAAGGATTCATTATAAGATGGGTGGGACCTATATCTCCCTCCAATGAATTGGGTAAAGATTTTATATCTCATGAGATAGACATGGCTGGAACGGAAGGTTATTTCGGTTCAGTGATACAGGACTGAAACGAGGAGTGAACTCGGTTCAGAAAGGGACTTTGTCCACTAAGATAGTCTTGGCAATGAGTCATGACTAACAAGAAATGATTTTCCCTGATTATGTGTGCATGCCACAAAGTTTCAAGTTTTATGTTATAATTATGGGGATCTCATTTTCACTTCTATGATTTATTCCATGTTAAGATATTATGATCTCTTTTGCAGGTTTTGATTTTCAAAAAAGATATAATATGATTTTTATTTCCTTTATTTGCCCTTGCTGAGCATTTGAGCTCACCCTTTTATGTTTTCTTTTCCCCAGGTCAGGAAGATGGATATTAAGTAGAATATGCTAAAAGGGACCCTAGATATGATGAAATAAATGGGAGACACTGTAGAAGATTTATGAACCAGTTGTTTATGTTTCCCAGTTTCTAAAGACACTATACCTATACGGTCCATTGTGGTTTTGTCATATGTTGTAATAAGTGTGCTTCAATTTCGAAGTATTAACAATGTATGTAAAGTATGGGTCGCTATATTGGGTCATTATATTAACCTTATCTTGTATTTTTAACTCTTGGTGAATTAGTTGGACACTTACCATGTCACTTTGTATTTTTATATTATATAGTTAATAAACATACTATATACCTCCAAAAGACCACCAAGTGGTCCATTAATGATACAACTATCATGATACTAATCCTTTGGCTTGACCTTGGATTTTTAGGAATTTGATATCAATTAATAGTATAAAATGTTTTTAAAAACACTTTTATGTCAATTTTGACACTATTTGGTATTTAATTTTTGTAAAAATCATAACAGCATTATTACATAGAAAAAAGTTAATTAAATTAATACTAAAATGTAATATTAACCTATAAAATTCGTTTTATTTATTAAAAGTCTCAAATTTTATTTATTTGGATATTTATAATATTAATTATTTTAATATTTCAATAATAAGGTAATTACTGCATCATCATTGTGTCATAAATAAATTAAAATATTTAAAGTCTAAAAATTATAAAAATACTTCCATTTTGTAGAAAATATTTTTATCTTTATAATTAATATTTACAATCGAATTTATCTTATGTATAACCCTATATTATAAATGTTTTAGTAATTAAACATTGATTTTAACTCTTTTAACTCTTCTTTGAATTAAATAATAATAATTGTCCTAATATATTCCAAATAGACCTAAATGATAATATTTTATTCCTAAGGTTTTTTTGGTCGAGATACAATTGTCCAATATAATTAGGACTTGTGTTAGTTTAATATTAATAAAATTTTTACCCTTAATTACCCTATTTGCTTTTAACCATGGTAAATAAAAGTAAAAAGTTACTATTCAAAAAAAATTATTTTTATCTCATTGAACATCATTTTACTCCTTGATATTAACCGTGTGTCTTGAATTTTCAATATTATTCTCATAGAAGCGGTAAAATTATGTTTTATGTGAATTTTCAAAAATCCTATGAGGTGGGTAAAAGACGGCGAAAAGTTCAATAAAATTTTTATATAACAAAATTTATTATAAATCGACTCTGATGAATTAAATTGAACTTATATAGGTATTATGTATCTATTTTTATATTAAACAATTTAAATAAAATGAATAATTATTTAAATCAATATTTGGTTTTAAACTATAAGTCAGTGTTTATCACTATTCATCCAAAATTAAAAGTTTTTAGAAAAATACCTAAAATTTACCCTAAGCTAATTTTGATATTATTAATTCAATAATGAAGTCTATTTTACCAAATTAGAAACATAGAAGTTGCATTTCTTAATTTAATATTAAATCCCACTGTAAAAAATTATGTTTTTAAGAAACAATAACTATCAAAAGATTGACACTTGTTTATGTCTGGTTTAAATGTGAAATTATGTACAATGACCAACATTGTATTAAATTGTAAAAATATATTCTAAATATAATTTGAAACCACTCAAATTCATAATTTATCACTATAAATTATTTCAATTTAAAAAAAAATTAATTAAAATTTAGTAATCTTCACTATTCATCAAAATATGAAAGTTATCATAAAAGTACCAAAAATTCACCCTAAGATAATTTCGATATTCCGATTCCAAAATTGAAGTCCATTTTGAAAGATAAGATGTATAAAATTTTAAAAAGTGGTTATTACTATTCATAATGGCTACTTTGATTGGTCGTGGTGTGTGTTAGCACTCGAAGTTGCGTTCAACACATGCTACTATATTATTCAGAGAGAATCGTACAGTGGAAGCTTGGGGTGTTACATTCTCCCCTCCTTTAATAAATTTCATCCTCGCAATTTATTCTCAGTATTGGAAGCTTGGGGTTGAAATTTCAAAATAACATTGTTGAAATCCCACTTAGTAAAATGGATTAATGAGGCCTCTATTTAAAATAAAGAGTGGTAAGTATGAAGGGTAACGAAAATAACACATACTAGGGTTCCATGTAAGAAAAAATTTATATGGAAGTGAAATCCAACCATCAATATCTGATAAAGAGTTGTAGAAAACATGGCTATGAAAAGGCCAACAATCCCAATGCCATAAATTTTCGATGATCTAAGGTACCATCTAGGACCACATTTTTGTTCAACGTTGCTTTTCTTAATGTTGAAGAATTTATTTATGAGATTGGATAAGATCATAAAGAGATATACATACTTTATAATTAGTGTTTTATCCATTAATAAATTTCTACCACAAACTCATCTTTCACTCCAAAACATAATAAAACTCAAAAATTCTCTATTTATCCAAATTTTATTGGGTTCCAAATATAATGAATTTATAATTCATATATCATAACCCTTAAAAAAATAAACTACATTATACAATCCAAAGACTTCGCATAGTCCAGTGGTAGGTGATAAATCCCATTCGCAATATGGTTGTGGGTTCGATTCCCGCAACTTTGTCCGACGTGATGGGTTGTCACATGGTTTGCATGTTGTCCTTTTGTAAAAATCAAAAAATAACCTTTCAAATATAATCCCTTCCAACCTTTAGACTTATCCAAAATAATTCTGTAAACTCTCAGTCCAAAATTTATATAAAAGAAAAACATAATGTAGATCCTTTTTACCCTATAATAGCATGTGAATACCTTCATCATGTATTATTTTGAAAAAATGAAACATCCTGAATTACCATAAAACATTATTGATTACATTCATGCTCACTTATTCCTTATAGAATACTGAATATACTTTATCCATCCAAAAATTTTGTTAACTCCAACAATGACGGAATATACAAATCATTAATCAGTTTCAAGGAAATCAAGGATATCCAATATAATTTACCCATATCAACCATATCTTATTCCAAAATCAGTACCTCAATATTAGGATCATATTAAGTTTTATCTTTCCTTCAACCATGTAATTTCCAAAAAGTTAAACTCATTGTAGAGTCACTTTTTTTAGTACCATAAAATCTCAAATCCTCAATGAAATAGTATTGTAGTACAATCCTTATTTATTTCCAGAACATCATTGATACAAAACTTAAACGAAATAATTCCAAAATAACAACATAAGAACACTAGTCATTCATCTTCATGTGAGGTAGTATCATAACTTTATTATTATCAAATAGAATCATTAGGTGCATACTCTAATGATTTTTACATTGGTTTGCGTAGTGTCACAACTACTTATAGATGAAGCATTGTACATTTGAAAACATTTTCTTACCCTTGCAGTCGCGTACATGGTGTCCTTTTTCTCAACACTTATAACAAACTCTCATTCCTTTTAGGCAAGTTCCAGGGTGTTTCTTCCCACAGTTATCACATATGGGAAAATTATTCCTTTCCCTCTTCCCTTTATCCATCATTATCTCTTCCATCCTTTTCTTCTCTTGCTTCCCTTTAAAGCCATAGGACTCAGTGAACTCATTACTTATCTAATCAACACATTATAATATTTATTCATATGAATATAATACATGGGAGACTATTTCCATTCTTAATTATGGATTAATACAATGAAATATATGATCCTTCTTATTCTTTGTATCATGCGTATTGTTGGAGTTCTCATTCCTTCTACTGGGCGCCTTTTCTAAACAATGGCATACACTAGATTTTTTTATGAACAGAAATACCTAATCCCAAATGTGTAAAACACTTAATCATAATTTGAACAGTTTATGGATATAATCCATAATCATAAAAATGTTTTCTTGAGGAGATATATACTCAGGAACCCTTCATAGTGGTTTGTAAAGAAAATGAGAATTATCCTAAGCATATCCCCCGGGAGTGTCGTAACCAAGAGTGCAGCAAGACCCGTTGTCGTGAACTAGTTCACATTCAAGTCTAGCTCAAAGTAGTGTTTTCGGGTTTTACCCCTTGGTACATCTGTTCTAGAGCCTCCTCTACCAGATCGTATCCAAATAAGGATGTATTTTCTAGGAAAACTCACAAAATATCTACATTACCAAAATTCTAGAATGTTCTTCAATACTAATCCTCAAAGTCTATCTTAGGGTAATGTGTGCTAATTAGAGTTTATCTAAATATAGTTTCCAATTTTATTGATAAACTTCCTTCGATACCAACTGTAATGCCCCGACCCCAGTTACCCTGAGTCAGTGAATTATTTTAATACATTGGTATGATTACAAGGAATCAAGTCCCGAAGGACCGATCAGTTTAGTAGTCTTCGAAAATATATTACATACATCAATGTTACATTACACTTAATAACATACAAAACAACATAAATAATCCTTTATGAACTCCATTATTCCCTTGTCTTAACCCAACATATCAATCACAATACACTTCTTGGAATCCTTGCACTTTTCTTTAAGGCAATGTATAACTAAAACAAAAGCCTTTTAAACTTGAACTTCAGAATAATATGGAAAAAATGAAATGAAATAATGCCATTCACTTATTCACATGGATATTACACTAATTGAATAATCACAAGAAATATAAATAACCACTTTCATAATTATGGAATGCATAATGCTGAACTTTAATTTCTTTGTCAAGGCCTCATGCCAAGACATAGGGGCTAACTGTAACCGGAACCCAACCCAGAGTGCCTCTAATAACCGGACACCAACCTGGAATGCCTCTAATAACCGGACACCAACCCGGAGTGCCTCTAATAACCAGAAACCAACTCAGAGTGCCTCTAATAACCGGACACCAACCCGGAGGGCTTACTTTTACCTGTCCCCAACCCGGAACATACTAGTCCAACACATTCATCTTAAGAAGAGAATGAAATATCACCTAAATATTCGTATTAATACTAGCATAAAAATTCCAAAACATTAATCATAAACCATTCATAGCATAAAAATAACTCATCCATAGTCAAACATATCACAAAACCTTAAATAAAATATGGATGATTTGTATCATAATAAATCAACATCAAAAAATTGTAAAATTTATCATAGGATGTTGACATAGATGAAAATGATTTGTAAAACTCTTTGAGAGAAATATCCATTTTCTTGAAAACATTTAAAAGTCACAAAATCTAGAAAATAAGTCATTTAAAGGCATTTTTGAATCAAAGTGTCCCATATCACTTTGAAAATTTTGAAAGGAATTAACATTTTAAAAACATTCATGTCCATATAAATAAATCCTTAAAAAAAATTTGAATACATGGACATTAATGAGAAAGAATTATAAGAATGAATATTTAAAACATTTGAAATGATGTTTTTGTAAAAAAGTCCCTTAAAATAATACCTTTGAATGCTCTTTCATAAAACATCGACATGGATAATAAATATTTCCCAGTACATACTTACGTAAAAACAACCTCGGATAATAATGAGATTGTGAAATTAACACTTACCAATTTGGTAACTTACCAAACATAAAACCCATGTAAGAGGTATCATACAATGAATATGTAAATACACATAACATAAAGTGTATTACAAAAATAATATAATTATGGGCAGTACATACACAATACAAAAGGTAATAGTGGAAATATGGCATGAATCTCACATGAATACGAAGTGACATGAAAACCCCTTACCTTGCTATTTCCTTTAGTAGAGGGTACGTTTAGCCTTTTGTATGAAGACTATAGTATGTTATTGAAATATACCAAAACCATGTTAATATTTTTGATATCATACATTATTCCTTTATGACCTTATACTACCCATTTAATAATAATTTCCATGTTATATTAATATTTCGGGTAATAATCGCTTTCTTTATCGTACGTGTTTTGACTTGTTACTCTTGATTGTATCACTTAGATCATGATTTTAATAATTTAAGAATATAAAACATGATTTATTTATCATATATATTTATATTATAAAAATTTATAATAGACGTATATATGAAATTGAAAACACCGTTTATGGAGACGGTAGTCTGTACGTACACATAAAATATGTTTCTGTTTTCATATAGTATTGAACGGAAGTATGTGAATAAGATATATGTAAGTAAATAAATACTTATATATAAAAATTTATATATCTCTAGTAGCATTATTATGTCATATATTACATACTTATTAGTAATATATATTTTATAATCGTCGATGAAGGGTGAACTTGGAAATGAATCTCATCACGTCGTGGAGACGGTAATCCATACATACGCATGAGCGAAAATATCATTCTTTTGATATTAATATAATATATAATTGGATGGAATATAATATATACAGAATAAATTTCATGTTATATTTATTATTTACATCAAATACACAACATTATTATACCCATCCAAATAATAATGTATTGAATTACAATTACACCACAACGTGGAGACAGTAAGCCTTACGTATGCATGTATGGTGACATGTCATTCAAAGGGTGGATAGAATAACGAATTTTGTTGTAACATAATTATAATAAAATTATAGTATATATGAGATACTGGAGTTATTATTGTACAATGGAAAAAATAAATAAATAATAAGTTGAAGAAGAAAGGAATTTGAAAGATGGTGGTGAAAACATTACATCTTCTTCGGGTTCTTCCTTTTGATTTGATCAAAAGGGATCATTAGGATGGCATTATGATAAAACTAAGGCCTCTAGGTTGGATTGAGGGAATTTGATAGAGTATTTGGGAGTATTTTTCACACCCAAATGGCTTTAATGGTGTGAAGAATTGGTTATAAGTTGGGTCATTTTTTAAGGGGGAGGATGGGATCTTTAGGAAAAACTTAATGTATTATTATATAATAAATTCATATTCGGTTTCTAATGGCTCCAAAGTATATTATTTAAAGCCTAAGGTGGGTATGGGTCGAAATCCTTTCAACCAATAGATTTTAGATAGGTTTGGGTTTTTATATTAACCTTATCATTTAATTTTAACTCATGGTTAATTAGTTTGACACTTACCATGTCACTTGGTATTTTATATTATATAGTTAATAAACGTACTATATACCTCCAAGAGACCTCCAAGTGGTCCATTAATGATACAAATATCATGATAAAAGTCCTTTGGCTGAACCATAGATATTTAGGAATTTAATATCAATTAATAATATAATATTTTTTTTAAACTCTTTTATGTAAATTTTGACACTATTTGGTATTTGATTTTTGTTAAAATCATAACAGCATTATTACTTCGAAAACAGTTAATTAAATCACTCCTAACATGTCATATTAACCTATAAAATTCTTGTAATTCATGAAAAGTCTCATATTATATTTAGTTGGATATTTATAATATTAATTATTTTAATATTTCACTAATAAGGTAATTACTGCATCATCATTGTGTCATAAATTAATTAAAATTTTTAATGTCTAAAAATTATAAATAAATTACCATTATGTAGGAAATATTTTTATATTTTTAATGAATATTTACAATCGAATTTATCTTATGTATAACCCTATATTAAAAATGTTTTAGTAATTAAACTTTGATTTTAACTCTTTTAACTCTTCATTGAATTAAATAATAATAAATGTCCAAATCTAATCCAAGTTTACCTAAATGATAATATTTTATTCCTAAGGTTGTTTTTGGTTGAGATACACTTGTCTAATAGAATTAGGACATGTGTTAGGTTAATATTAATATCATTTTTACCCTTAATTACTCTACTTACTTTTAATTGTGGTAAATAAATGTAAAAACTTACTATTCACAAAAAATTATTTTTATCTCATTGAACCATATTTTACTCCTTGATATTAACCGTTTCTCTTGTATTTTTTATATTCATATCACAGAAGCGATAAAATTATGTTTTATGTGAATTTTCAAAAGCTCCTAGGAGGTGGGTAAAAGACGGTGGAAAGTTCAATAAAATTATTATATACATAAAATTATTATAAACCGACTCCGATGAATTACATTGAACATATAGAGGTATTATGTATCTATTTTTACATTAATAAATTTAAATAAAATAAATAATTATTAAAATAAAAATTCGGTTTTAAACTATAACTCAGTGTTTTTTAGTATTCATCAAAAATTAAAAGATTTCAGAAAAATACCAAAAATTACCCTAAGATAATTTTGATATTCCAAAATCAATAATTAAGTATATTTTACCAAATTCAAAACATAGAAGTTTCATTTATTAATTGAAAACTAATTCCCGCTGTCAAAACAAAAAGCGTGTTTTTAAGAAACAATAACAATCAAAAGATTGACACTTGTTTATGTCTGGTTTAAATGTGAAATTATGTTCAATGACCAACATTGGATTAAATTGTAAAAATATATTCTAAATATAATTTGAAACCACTCAAATTCATAATTTATCACTATTAGTTATTTCGATTGAAAAAGTGGTTTTTAATTAAAATTTAGTAATCTTCACTATTCATCAAAATATGAAAGTTATCAAAAAAGTGCTAAAAATTCACCCTAAGCTAATTTTGAAATTCCTAATCCAAAAATGAAGTCTATTTTGAATGATTAGATGTATAAAATATAAAAAATTGGGTATTAGTATTCATAATGGCTACTTTGATTGGTCGTGGTGTGTGTTAGAACTCGAAGCTGCGTTCAACACACGCTACTATATTATTCAAAGAGAATCGTACCATGGATGCTTGGGGATGGAACATGGATGGGGGAATCACACATGGTATGGAACCCACATGGAAGTTGTCGATGATTTTATTTTAAGTTTTCATTTTAGATTCTTGACACATACATTATCATAGAATGCTTCTACATTAGATGAATATTGTATTATCCTACTTTGATAACCATGAGATATTGGTGATGTTAATTTTTATATATATTTTTATTGCTATTGTTTTTTATTTTCACTAGGGTATTAATTTAATCAAATAGTGTGTAGTCTTACCTTGAATTACTTATCAGACACTCACTACTAGTTGGAAGAGCCTGGTGTATGGGGAGGCACTATTTGGGCCATGTGAATGACCTCTCAAGGAACTGTTGTGTGGGACCTAGGTCGGGATGTTACAAAGTGATATGATAGGCCATTTATACATTCTATTTCTTTTGTCTTGTTGTTTGGGATGGTAGACATGAGACTAAGAAGAGTCAATCCTTAGTAATGATCTCATGTATGGGAGTTACAAAACCATGTACGGTGGAAAACCCAAGTACATAAGGTGGAATTTATTAAATTAATGTTTACTGTTGTAGTTCAATACTATTTAACATGGGTGAAGTGCTTTTTGTGTGATGTCAAAATTGTGTTTGAGAATTTCAGAAAATTCTCTCATGGCACATAATGGAATGAAAGTTCAGTCTGCATTCATCATTCTAGGCACTGAATATTATTTTATGGGCATGAATCATTCTAGGAACAAATAGGAAAAAGGGTTTTGGGTTATGTTTTTGAAATTAATGTATTTTTACTTGTGAAATTTAATTAAAAATAGTTCTAAATATGAAATTGGATGTGTTAAAATTATGCAACAATGTTTATAATTTGGAAACTAAATGTGAATCTTGGTTAATAAGTATACCCTTTGGAACCAAGACCTAGGTGTAGAGTGGTTATGGGTAGTAATAGAACCTCTATTTTAACTGTGTGGATATAATTTTCCAAAAGTCTTATTGTAACTTGTTGAGGTTATTTCACTTAGATTTATGAGATAAACTTATTAAATGAGTCCTACAATGTGTCTTTGTAATTGTGTAGATATTACACCAAAACAATGCATGTTGATAGGATGAAATGAGGTTATGTATTGTAATGCAATATCAAGAGTGGAACCCGAGGCACAAAAAGTGTCGAGTGAAGAAGAATGGAAGATGCTCTGAAAGAACCTTTCTCTCTTCATACAGCACATCGAAAGATACCTAGGGTGGGTTTTGGAAACAATTTATGAACTGAAAAAAGAGTTTCAATTCCAACACCCTCTAAATTGACTTGTTGGAGACACCTACTAAGAGGAGGTTCAAGATGGCTACTTAAATGCTACATGAATCAGGGAAGCATTGATGGGATGTTCAGGCACAGACTAGACAGACTAATTGTATATTACTGAAGGACTTCTTAAAGAGGTTCTTGGAGTACTTATATTTAGATACACCGATTAAGAATAAAGTAGAATAATCCAAGTGACTAACTCTAGAGATCATGTACATAATGTATTATGTTGTACACATTATATACTAGTAGCACTCTACTCCATTGTTGGAAGGAGATGACATACCTATGGTGATATAATTTTAGAATTTAATTAATTGAAATATTAAGTCCCATGTTAACCTCATTCAGTTAAAGAAGTTTTCTATGGTGGTGGGTCAGGCTCTCATAGCTTAGGTGGACCAGAAGGAGGCTTCTGTTGCAGGTCAAATAGTTTCTTCTAGACGAACAGCATGTGAAACTACTGAGAGCAGGAAGTCCTGCTATGAGAAAGATAGCCATGGTAGTGGAAAATTAATTAGTTATACAATATGACCAGTTGCGCAAGAATTTGATGTACCAATCTTCCATTAGTGTGGTAGTTTGGTCCACTATCATCGACATTATCAGTGACTACTAGTATAGTTCTGTTCTTATGGAAGTATGGTACATCTACAGAGGTTTTGTAGAAAACCAAGACATATTTTCTATGATAGAGGAGCTAGACAAAGTCAGGGTGGGGGAAGGGGATCATCTACACCTTATCATTATGGAAGTTGAAGTTCCACAGGTCGAGGTGGTAGAGGCGGTAGATATGGTTCTTCTTGAAAAGAGCTCTCATATCAGTGGAGTGGTGAAACTGGGGGGAGTTATAAAACATCCCATGTTATTAGGTAAGGACAGTTTCATGTGTTACAGCCTACACTTGTGGATAGCAAGGTTGTTACACCGACAGTGACTATTACTATTCTTGTAGCTTTTAAATTATCTAGTGCCTTATTAGATACCGGTGCCTCTCATTTCTTTAAAACTAAAAACCTCATTAATGGTTTTAGTCTGGAATTGGAGTTTTTGAGAGCGTTAGTGATGATTGATACACTATTGGGTGTACAGTCCAGGGACATATGTATGTTCAAGGAATATTCTCTTGAAATCTGGAAATATCATTTTTTATGGGATCTCTAAATTCTTGACATGTTGAGATTTTACATAATAATTGGTATAGACTGGCTAGTCACATTCTTATACCACATATACTGTTACATAAAGGATTGACTTTTACATCTCCCACGGATGTCCATTGTATTCATCATGGGGAGTGAGATATCCAAGCATGCTAAGAAGGTACAATTACTCAGTAACTCAGTGATCTCATGGCCCATGTTTCTAGTGTATTATTGGATGATGGAGGAGTATAGTATAATACCTTCCACCATTAGTGTAATATTTTCATGATGTGTTTTTTGAAGACTTCTTAGGATTTCCACCTGAGAAAGATGTGGAATTCACTATTGAGATCATGTCCGGGGATGATCTATTATCTATTCCACGATATTGAATGGTGTAAATAGAGCATCATGTGCCCAAGACCCAACTGGAGGGGTTGGATGATAATGGATATATTCATCTGAGCGTGCCACCATGGTGACCACCTATGTTGTTTCAATGAAGGGTTATGAGAGTTTCCACTTGTGTGTTTATTACCAAAAGTTTAACAAGATAAATGCGACAAACAAATATCATATTCCTTGTAATCGTGATATTTTTTACTTTTTTAAAGGATCTTGTGCATTCTCAAAGATTGACATAAGATTAGGGCATCATCAAATAAGATATCAGACTTCTCATACACTGAAAACTACTTTCTAAAGTAGGTATGACCTTTATGTGTTTTTCATAAATTCTTTTGAGGTAACAGACCCACCAAAAGTGTTTATGGCCTTGATAAACAGAATATTCCATTTATACATTGGTTATTTTTTTATAGTGTTCATGGACGAAATCTCGTTGTACTCCATAACTCATGTCATTCATGACGAACATCGTGACATCTTCTTGAGTATACTAATAGAGAATCAGCTATATACCAACATATATAGGTATCAATGTTTAATTGATCAAGTACACTTATTTGGAAACATTATCTCAAAGGAGTATATGTCGGTGGACCCAGAAAATTCTTTAGCAGTGGTTTCTAGAGAAGAAACATAGGAATGAGTTTGATATCCATATATTTCTAGGGTTTACTGAATATTATTTGAGGTTCATAAAGAACTTTTATTTTTTTAATCACCTCTCTCAGGCTCAACCAAAAAGGTATAATTTTTTATTGGTCATAAGTGTAAAGACCCGTAAAATTCAAGGGAAATTTTTTCTTAATTTTCTTTGGAATTTTACAAGAACGCAGTTTCTGACAGCACCTGATTCTGAGGCCCGGTGTGCCCGGAATCAATTTCCGAAGTTGGGCTCGGGTACGTTCAGTGAACCAACGAGCGGGTTTTTCTAACTTTTGAACCGGTGCCCGGAATCGAATTCTGAGGACACCGATGAACTCGCAGCGCCGATATTCGCTTAAGGAGACCTTTTCTGAGGTTGCGTTTTATGCGGAATGAAAGTTAGTTTTGGGGAAAATTTGAAGAAGTTAAATAAATTGTGAACACAATTTATTTCATTCTTTTTTTAAACCATGTTGGCTATGTCCTCCCAAAGGGAGTTAGGGGTGGGACCCACACCCACTTAACCTCCCTTGAGTGGATTAAGTGTGGTGGGGCCCACACGAACCCTAACTCTTCAATTCCCCTTTAAAGTTCCAATAACTCCTCCTCTATTTAATTTTTGACAACTTGTGTTATTAATTTCGTTGAGTGACTTAATTTCAAACTTTCGAAATTCAAAGTGGTTTAGTTGTATAAATAAAATAATCTATGGACTTATTTTATTTTTGGTTAGAGTTTTGTCTCCTTAAGAGAGTTGGGAAGTCTTCTTCGTCTTCTTCAAACTCAACGAAGAACGCGAAGAACGCCATTCTTCAACGAAGAACTTCTCCGCCGAAGAACACGGTCCTTCCGCGACGCGACGTACTTCTTCCGCGTCATCTCTTCCGCGACGGTTTTCCGCGACGGAATCGCGGTCAAAGAACTTCGAATCCTCGCTTCACGACGTCGACGTTCTTTCCCCGTGACGCCCGACCTCCGCGACGCTCGTCTTCCGCGGGTTATTGACGAACACCGCTCTTGAAGAAGAGGTAGGGGTTTTATTTTAAATTATTTCCGTCCTTGATTCTGGCATATCAAATTTCGTGGTTTCCGACTTTTTGTTATCGAATAATGCGAGGGGGCCGGTCCACACAAACACGGCTGGCCCTCCTCCTTATTTTCATAAATTTTTTCTTTGAGGTTGGTACGAGGGAGCGTGGTGCCGTCGCACCACGCGGTTTCATGCGGAACATATGCGCGGCACCGTCGCGCCGCGCCGTGGAAAGGAATTCAAGGACACGATGCCATCGCGCCGCGTCGAAGGAAACCGAGGATGGCGCGGACGGAACGGGGCCACGGCGGAGGGGCGTGGTGCCTTCGCACCGCGCCGGACAACAAGGGGCCATGGCCGGTTTCGGGCCACAGTGAAGCATGGTGACCAGCGGCCAGCCGGGTCGCCGGTGTCGGAGCCGGAAAGGGACCGGCTACTGTCGGCCCCGTTGAGGAGGAGCCGGCCGGCCAGGTCGGGCCGGCCGGAAAGGAGAAATCTGGGGTACTTTAATTCCCCCGACAAGCTCATGGCCCCCATAATGTGGGGGGCCACGGTTTCACAAAGGGGGGCAGGCGCCCCCCCCCCCCCCCCCCCCCCCCCCCCCGTTTTTTTCAAACAGCTCGGCCGAAGCCGAGCTGGCGGCGCGCCCAGCACGCTGCGCTGAGCTGGACCGATGCCCGGTCGGGCCGGACCGGGCCGCTCCGAGCCGATCTGGGCCACACCGGGCCGGGCCGCGCCCAGCCGGGCCGGGCCGTGACGGGCCGGGCCGACCCTGTCTGGGGCGGGTCGACCCGGTTCGGGCCAACCGGGGGGTCTCGGGCCTGGTCGGCCCGGGCCCGAAACCCCCGTTACCAAATGGTTTAGATTCAAATGCCCGTAACTCGGGCTACAGACCTCCAAACGACGTGCCGTCAGCGACAATGAAATCCTTGGATCGAGACAGTCGTTTCCGTATATTGCACTCAAGGTTTTGGAATACTTTGAGTTCGGCCGGGTTGGTTCGTACACGAAACCAACCGGGCCCTCGGAACGGAAAAACTCATATCTGGAGCTACGAACGTCTGATTGGTGTGCCGTCAGCTTTGTTGAGTTCCTCTTAGTGAGACAGATCTTTTGGCATACTCTGCCCGAGGTTTGGACGCAGGTGGAGTATGGTCGGGTTGGTTTTTCCTTAAAAAACCAATCGGGCCCCTGGAACGAAAAAGCCAATAACTCTCAGACCGGGCGTCCGATTGACGCGCCGTTTGTTGCATTGACTTCCTGTTGACGATATAGAACTTTTGGCATCCTCCACCCGAGTTTTGGATGCAGATGGATAATGGCCGGGTTGGATCACACCGAAATCCAACCGGGCCCCTAGAACAGAAAAGTTGATACCTTTCTGACAGAACATCCCTTTGACGAACCGTCAGCGGTGTTGGTGATCTCGTTGAGAAACGGTCCCTATGAGTATACCCTATGAGTGTTCGGGGTATAGTTGAGTTACGACCGGATTGGTTCGCACACGAAACCAACCGGGCCCCTGGGATGAAGAGGCTAGTAACTCACAGACCGGGCGTCCGTTTGACGCGCTGTCTGTTGCGTTGAGACCCCTATGATGAGGCGGTCCTTTGAGATAATTCTTAGAGGGACTTTGAGATACTTGGAGTATCTAATTGTAGCTCGTTGTGCGGACCCTCCCAGAGACGAGCGTATGAAGTACGGAGACCGTGTAGCCGGCAGAGACCTGTAGACTGCTTGTCTGATTCGATTCGGAGTGACTTACATAGCCCAGTGGGGAGCACTACTTTGTGAGGTGGCAGACCCACAGCAGAGGAGCACTACTATGTGAGATGGAAGACCCTCGGTACTTGACAGGAGGAGTACCTCTGTAGGCTATGAGGGGGGAGCACTACTGTGTTTGAGTGGCAGACCCCGGCGGGAAACACTACTGTGTGAGGTGGCAGGCCCGCGGTACTCGACAGGAGGAGTACCTTAGTAGTCTTAGGTTAGTGAGCAGTACCTCGGAGTCGTGACAGGACCTTTGTACACTCCAGAGACGGAGCTCTTTAGCAGTTACGGTTTCGATAATGAAAATCCTGGTTTGAGCTGAGACTTTTGACCTTTGTGTTTACCTCATGATTGAGATGGTCACTTGATAACTTAGGTATATGTATGGGCATATACCTGGGTAGTGGTTATCCGTTGATTTCACAATCCTTATGATTCCTCATGATTGAGATAGGTTACTTGATAACGTAGCTATATATATGGGCAAATATATAAGTAGAGGTTATCTGTTGAGATCTTCTTATGGTTATCCTTGTTGGTTTAGTGAGACCTTGAGGGTCTCGGGGTCCCTACTAAGTATCGTTATACTCACCCCTGCACGGGCTATGCCCGCACCTCGTTGTGTTGGTTGCAGATGATGGGCAGTGCTGACGGAGGCCGAGTGTTCAAGGACTGGTCGGTACCCGGAGGTGGACTACACGACAAGTCAGTACCCGGAGGTGGAATACACGACGTGACGACTCACCGAGGAGGTTGACGGAAGAGGGCGTGGAGGAGGCTATCTGTACCTACCCTTTATGTAGGATCCGTGGTGGATGACCAGGAGCTGCGCTATCTGTACCTACCCTTCAGGTAGGATCCGTGGTGGACGACCAGGAGCTGCGCTATCTGTACCTACCCTTCAGGTAGGATCTGAGGAGGACGACCCAGGAGCTGCTTCCTTCTTCCAGTTGTTTGTCTTTTTTCTGTTGTACCTTGTTCAGTTGTAGTCGTAGTTTCTTTAGGGTTTGTATTCTGGCCCATTTACTTTTTGGATTTTCTTTTGTACTTAGTGTTTTGCTTCCGCTTGTACATTGTGGAGCTTGTTTTCTTTTATAAAGACAATGCCTTCCCAGTTATCTGAATTTTACGCCTTTGGTGCTAGTCGCCAGCACCTGGCCTATGGACGGTGGGCTTGGGGTAGTCATGGCACGGGCCCCGAGGACGGGTCGTGACAAATTGGTATCAGAGGAGTTCGGTTCTACCGCAGAACTTATAACTCTGATGTTTCTTTCTGTGAAGCAATAGTGTTAAGAGTACCGAGTGTGGTTTTCAGTTCAGGGAGTCCAGTGTTGGTGCGAGCGGATAACATATCCATACACCAGGACCCTGACAACTGATTTCCGACTTTGTGCACGAAAACACTGATTGCGTGTGTGTTTTCCAAGAAGTTTTATATAAATGTCAGCTCAAACCAGGTCAGCTCACCATGTATAATCTTTTGACCGTGTCACATTGTTTCTTTCAGGATGCCTCCCCATGGACGACCAGATAGAGCCCCCGAGAGTGGTGCGTACTGACAACCCGCCGAGCGACGAGGCCTCAGTACAGGGCCCTATCCCAGTTGAGGCACCAGCGGAGGCACCAGCGGTACTACTACCCGTTGGGCCACCGATGCCACCAGCCCCAGCAGCAGAGGATGCACGTCGCTTGAGCGCACTGCATGAGTTCCAGCGCCAGAGGCCACCCAGGTTTCAGGGAGGGACGGACCCGCAGGCGGCTGAGGATTGGCTGGAGGCTGTGGTGAGAGTCTTCAGGCTAGTGGGGACGCCAACAGATTTCGTGGTGATCCTTGCTGCCAGCCTTCTTCAGGCAGCAACAGGCAGATGGTGGAGCCTGATGCTCCAGATGCATGATGAGTCGACACTTCTATTGGAAGACTTCGAGAGCCTGTTCCGGGCAGAGTTTGTACCAGCCACCCTTCGAGCGGTGCGTATACAGGAGCTACTTCAGCTGCGGCAGGGCAGCATGTCAGTGGTGCAGTACTCAGCGAGATTCACAGACCTCTCGCGCTACTCCACAGATATGGTACAGGACCTGTTCTTCAGGGCCCGAACCTTCAATCAGGGGCTCAGGCGGCAGATCAGAGCTTCGGTTGTATCGCACAACATTCTGACACAGACAGGAGTGTTGGAGCGAGACCTCTTAGTGGAGAGTTTCCTTGCTGATCAGTCTCCAGCAGCAAGACCCACCACTAGCCGGCATGCGGCAGAGTCTTCTGTAGCGGGCAGTAGACAGATGACGCTGGGGTCCAAGAGAACCAGACCTACAGGTGGTCGACCGTGTGACTCAGGGTCGGTAGTACGAGGCACCAAGGGAAGTGATAGAGCCAAACCTGCCATGAGGTGTTACTCCTGCGACGGAATTGGTCACATAACACATGACTGTCTGACCCACCATGAAGATGACCAGTAGTTAAATGAAGAACCTTCAAGGCAGAGGCAGAGGTTCGATCAGGGTGGCAATGGCAGAGGAGCCGGCCGGGCAGCTGGAGGTGGACGACGCTTCGGGATGTTGCCACCACCACCTCGAGGCTATTGATCCTGTTGCTTCTGGTTTTTTTATTTTTGCCTATAGTTGCTTTGTGTCTTGTACTATGAGCTGCAATAAAAAAAAGACACTTATCTTTTTTTTCGTTTATGTCCTTTTGTTTGGTTGATACTGAGTGGTCCCAGTTAAGATAGTTGACTTGACCCTCACATTCGAGTTTTCTACTGAACGAGACCTAGTGACCACACACTGATTCCGACAGTGTGACTCGACCCTTGGAGGCGAGAGTGACAGTTGGATCTCTTGGTAGTTACGTCGAGGCCTTACGACTTCATCCATGGCATGAATGCATCATTCATGTCAGGATTGACTATATTAGACAACGAATGTGGTTCATCCAGGGGATGAGACCGGATTTCTCTTTTTCGGCAAAGAAGAAATCATAGCAGCTCTTGTGAGACTAGAGAAGGTCCAGGTCATCCAAGAGCGGATGAGGACGGAAAAGGGCCGACAGAAGCCTTATGCTGACAGGACTTGGAGGCCTCTAGAGTTCGAGGATGACCATCACGTCCTTATATGAGTCTCACCTCAACAAGGTTTTACGGAGATGTGGCCAGGGAGGCAAGTTATCTCCGAGGTTCAACGGACCTTTCTAGGTCCTCAGCTGGGTTGGCGAGGTGGTTTACCGCTTGACCCATCCACTTCAGTTGCACTAGGTGCACGACGTTTTCCACGTACCTCAACTGAGGAGATACGTGCTCGACCCTCTGCATATCATCGACCATGAGGAGCTGGACGATGGCGATGGGGTGTCTTTCACGGATGTTCTAGTGGGGATAGAGGATCTACAGGAGTGGATCCTATGAGGATGATCGATTCCTCAGGTGAGCTTTCTTTGGAAGTACGGGAACCTCCAGGTAAGCACATGGGAGCGGAAGGCTCAGATGCGTGCTCAGTGCCGCCTTTGTTTCTGTAAGTTTGTGGTGAAGCTTTACAGGGACGTAAAGCCCTGTGGTGGGAGTAATGTAAATACCCATAAAATTCAAGGGAAATTTTTTCTTAATTTTCTTTGGAATTTTACAAGAACGCGGTTTCTGACAGCACCTGATTACGAGGCCCGGTGTGCCCGGAATCAATTTCCGAAGTTGGGCTTGGGTATGTTCAGTGAACGAACGAGCGGGTTTTTCTAACTTCTGAACCGGTGCCCGGAATCGAATTCTGAGGGCACCGATGAACTCGCAGCGCCGATATTCGCTTAAGGAGACCTTTTCCGAGGTTGCGTTTTATGTGGAATGAAAGTTAGTTTTGGGGAAAATTTGAAGAAGTTAAATAAATTGTGAACACAATTTATTTTATTCTTTTTTTAAACCATGTTGGTTATGTCCTCCCAAAGGGATTTAGGGGTGGGACCCACATCCACTTAACCTCCCTTGAGAGGATTAATGTGTGGTGGGGCCCACACGAACCATAACTCTTCAACTCCCCTTTAAACTCCCAATAACTCCTTCTCTATTTAATTTTTGACAACTTGTGTTATTAATTAAGTTGAGTGACTTAATTTCAAACTTTCGAAATTCAAAGTGGTTTAGTTGTGTAAATAAAATAAGCCTTAGACTTATTTTATTTTTGGTTAGAGTTTTGTCTCCTTGAGAGAGTTGGGAAGTCATCTTCGTCTTCTTCAAAATCAACGAAGAACACGAAGAACACCGTTCTTCAACGAAGAAATTCTCCGCCGAAGAACACGGTCCTTCCGCGACGCCGTATCCGCGACGCGACATACTTCTTCCGCGTCGTCTCTTCCGCGACGGTTTTCCACGACGAAATCACCGTTAAAGAACTTCGAATCCTCACTTCACGACGTCGACGTTATTTCTCCGCGACGCCCGACCTCCGCGAAGCTCGTCTTCCGCGGGTTGTTGACGAACACCGCTCTTGAAGCCGAGGTAGGGGTTTTATTTTAAATTATTTCTGTCCTTGATTCTGGCATATCGAATTTCGTGGTTTTCGACTTTTTGTTATCGAATAATGTGAGGGGGCCGGTCCACACAAACACGGCCGACCCGCCTCCTTATTTTCATAGATGTTTTCATTGAGGTTGGTACGAGGGAGTGTGGTGCCGTCGCACCACGCGGTTTCATGCGGAACATATGCGCGGTGCCGTCGCTCCATGCCGTGGAAAGGAATTCAAGGATGTGACGCCATCGCGCCGCGGCCGAAACGGGGTCGCAGCGGAGGGGCGCGGTGCCGTCCCACCACGCCAGACGACAAGGGGCCATGGCCGGTTCCGGGCCGCGGCAGAGCATGGTGACCGGTGGCTAGCCGGGCCACCGTTGTCGGAGCCGGAAAGGGACCGGCCACTGCCGGTCCCGTTGAGGAGGAGCCGGCCAGAAAGGAGAAATCTGGGGGAATTTAATTCCCCCGGCCAGCTCACGGCCCCCCATAATGAGGGGGGCCACGGTTTCACAAAGGGGGGCAGGCGCCCCCCCCCCCCCCCCCCCCGTTTTTTTCAAATAGCTCACCCGAAGCCGAGCTGGCAGCGCGCCCAGCGCGTTGCGCTGCGCCGGACCGGAGCCCGGCCGGTCCGCCAGGCCGGGCCGCGCCGTGCCCAGCCGGGCCGCGCCGCGCCGTGCCCAGCCGGGCCGGGCTGACCCTGTCTGGGGGGGGGGGGGGGGTTGACCCGGTTCGGGACAACCGGGGGGGTATCGGGCCAGGTCGGCCTGGGCCCGAAACCCCCGTTACCGAACAGTTTGGATTCAAATGCCCGTAACTCGGGCTACAGACCTCCAAACGACGCGCCGTCAGTGGCAATGCGATCCTTTAATCGAGACAGCCGTTTCGGTATATCGTACTCAAGGTTTCAGAATACTTTGAGTTCGGCCGGGTTGGTTCGTACACGAAACCAACCGGGCCCTCGGAATGGAAACGCTCAAATCTTGAGCTACGGACGTCCGATTGACGTGCCGTCAGCTTTGTTGAGTTCCTCTTAGTGAGACGGATCTTTTGGCATACTCTGCATGAGGTTTGGACGCAGGTGGAGTACGGTCAGGTTGGTTTTGCCTTAAAAACCCAACCGGTCCCCTGGAACGAAAAAAGCCAATAACTCTCAGACCGGGCGTCCAATTGACGCGCCGTCTGTTGCGTTGAGTTCCTGTTGACGATACGGAACTTTTGGCATCCTCCACCCGAGTTTTGGATGCAGATGGATAATGGCTGGGTTGGATCGCACCGAAATCCAACCGGGCCCCTGGAACGGAAAAGCTGATACCTTTCTGAGAGAACTTCCGTTTGACGAATCGTCAGCGGTGTTGGTGATCTCGTTGAGAAATGGTCCCTATGAGTATACCCTATGAGTGTTCGGGGTATAGTTGAGTTACGACCGGATTGGTACGCACACGAAACCAACCGGGCCCCTGGGATGAAGAGGCTAGTAACTCACAGACCGGGCGTTCGTTTGACGCGCCGTCTGCTGCGTTGAGACCCCTATGACGAGGCGGTCCATTGAGATACTTCTTCGAGGGACTTTGAGATACTTGGAGTATCGACTTGTAGCTCGTGGAGCGGACCCTCCCAGAGACGAGCGTACGGAGTACGGAGACCATGTAGCCGGAAGAGACCTGTAGAATGCTTGTCCGATTCGATTCGGAGTGACTTACGTAGCCCAGTGGGGAGCACTACTTTGTGAGGTGGCAAACCCACAGTAGAGGAGCACTACTATGTGAGGTGGCAGACCCGCGGTACTTGACAGGAGGAGTACCTCTATAGGCTATGAGGGGGGAGCACTACTGTGTTTGAGTGGCAGACCCCGGCGGGAAGCACTACTGTGTGAGGTGGTAGGCCTGCGGTACTCGACAGTAGGAGTACCTCAGTAGTCTTAGTTTAGTGAGCAGTACCTCGGAGTCGTGACATGACCACTGTACACTCCAGAGACGGAGCTCTTTAGCAGTTACGGTTTCGATAATGAAAATCCTGGTTTGAGCTGAGACTTTTGACCTTTGTGTTTACCTCATGATTGAGATGGGTCACTTGATAACTTAGGTATATGTATGGGCATATACCTGAGTAGTGGTTATCCGTTGATTTCACAATCCTTATGATTCCTCATGATTGAGATGGGTTACTTGATAACTTAGGTATATGTATGGGCATATATCTAAGTAGAGGTTATCTGTTGAGATCTTATTGTGGTTATCCTTGTTGGTTTAATGAGACTTTGAGGGTCTCGGGGTCCCTACTGAGTATCGTTATACTCACCCCTGCACGGGCTATGCCCGCACCTCGTTGTGTTGGTTGCAGACAACGGGAAGTGCTGACGGAGGCCGAGTGTTCGAGGACTGGTCGGTACCCGGAGGTGGACTACATGACGATTCAGTACCCTGAGGTGGACTACAAGACGTGAAGACTCACAGAGGAGGTTGACGGATGAGGGCATGGAGGAGGCTATCTGTACCTACCCTTCAGGTAGGATCCGTGGTGGAAGACCAGGAGCTGTGCTATCTGTACCTACCCTTCAGGTAGGATCCGTGGTCGACGACCAGGAGCTACGCTATCTGTACCTACCCTTCAGGAAGGATCCAAGGAGGACGACCCAGGAGCTGCTTCCTTCTTCCATCTGTTTGTCTTTTTGCTGTTGTACCTTGTTCAGTTGTAGTCGTACTTTCTTTTGGGTTTGTATTCTGACCCATTTACTCATCGGCTTTTCTTTTGTACTTAGTGTTTTGCTTCCGCTTGTACTCTGTGGTGCTTGTTTTCTTTTATAAAGACGATGCCTTCCCAGTTATCGGAATTTTACGCCTTTGATGCTAGTCGCCAGCCCCTGGCCTATCGAAGGCGGGCTTTGGGTAGTCACATCACGGGCCCCGAGGACGGGTCTTGACAATAAGAATGTAAAAAGGCTTTCTAAGAGTTGAATAATCACATGACATCCTCACCGATCTTGATCTTACTCGAGCCTGGTGAGGAGTATAAGGTGTATTATGATGCTTATAGGATTAGACTCAGAGTTGTGTTGATGTTGTGAGATTGTGTTGTGGTGTATGGGTATTGGTAGCTAAGGAAAAATGGATGGAACTACCATACGCATGGCCTCGATCTAGAAGTAGTGGTTTATGCTCTAATGTTTTGGTGAAATTATCCGTTGGGTGAAAATTTTACTATTTATATAGATTATAAGAGCATAAGGTACATATTTTCCTAGATTTATTTTAATATTTGGATGTGGATATGAGTTTAATATATTCTGCAATTTTATTTTAATATGGCATATATTAATGGGAATATAAATAGTTTCATTGATGATTTAGTTAGGAAAATTCGAATGCAAATAGTTCATGAGTCTAGTTCTTTATGGAAATTTATGGATTTACTGGAAGATATACAATTGGTGTTTTTGGATAGCTAAGAATATATTAATCTAGTGTATGTTTTTAGGGGAGTTTTCACTTTTGAGATTCAACAAAGATAGTAAGTATGAGGATCTAGAGTGTCTGACATTAAGGGAAAACGTTGATGGTGGGGAGTCACCTACAGATTGGAGCATAGATGAGGATGAGATCATCTACAACTAAAATCAATTTGTTTTACCTATTATAATGTGAGAGAATATCATTGTTTAATTTCAAGCCTTTATGAGGGTAGTATATCTAGGTGTGACCAAAATATATGATGAACTATGAAGACAAATTTGGTGGTTGGTCATAAAAAGGAGATATTAGGATTCATGACACGATGCTACACCTATCAGTAGGTGAAAGCAGAGCATCAATGACCTAGAGGTTTGCTTCAATCATTAACCATTATGAAGTGGATGTGGGAGGATGTGAAAATGGACCTAGTGGTTCTTCTACCAAAGATAATAAAGAATAATGATAGTGTCTTGGTTTTTTTAGATCGACTAAAAAAATTAGCACATTTCTCACTTATACATGAGATCGTCTTAGTGGAGAAAATTAGATATTTTTATGTGCAAGGGATAGTCAGTCTGCAAGGGGTTACACATACTAGAGATTCCGATCGTGACTCACATTTCACTTCATGGATTTGGTGGGGCATATAGAAAGCATGTGGTATATAGATATTTTTTAGTACACATTTCTTCCCACAAAAACATAGGTAGTTAGAGCATACTATACAGGTTCTTGAGGATATGTTATGGGATTATGTGCTTGACTTTGGAAGATATTCGGAGAAACACTTCATTTAAGTGATGTTTTCCTATAATAAAAGTTATCTTGAAACTATACATACATTACCATATGATGATCTTTCTGATAGGACATGAAGATCATCACTATATTGGATATAGTTGGTTGAGTTAGAGTGGTTGGACCGAGACACATCTTGGAGACATCAGAGCAGGTTCATCTAATTCAGAAATATGTTGTTACGGATCATAGTAGGAAGAATTCAGATGTTAACATAGATATATGTCCCATAGAGTTACAGAGGGTGATCAGGTATTCCTTCATGTGTCACCTTGTGTTGGTCACTTCATGATACAGAAGTAGGGAAAGTTGGTGCCTTGGTTCATTGGACCATTTGAGGTAGTGGATAGAATCAGGCTGGTGGCATACTGATAGGCTGTTCCAAATAAATATTTCACTATGCATGAAGCTTTCCTTGTATCACAACATCGACTGTATCATGTTGTCCCTTCTCATGTGATCAAGGTGGAGGATTATGATATTGAGATATATGTTTCGTTTGAGGAGAATCTGATGGGTGTGTTGGATCGTAGTGACAAAGGGTTGTGGGGAAAGACTATGCCGATAGATTGTGTATTATGGAAACATGGTTGGTTGCAAGAGGAAAAATGGGAAATGGAAAAATATATGTTAGATCAGTGGCCCTACCCATTGACTCTTAATCTATGATATCCTTGGAAGTGTATCTTGAGGAGGATTTGTTATAAGGTGTGGTGATTGTAAGATCCTATCTTTTTCAGGTTATTATCTCCCAAATGTTTTTTCATTTAAGCCTTAATGGACAAATATTTTTCTAAGATGGATAGTCTTTGTTGGATAAATTGACCTAATGTATGGGAAAGTATTTTTATTGAATTAATGGAGTCTTGGTATAAATGTATTATGTGTTAAAAATGGGTTCATGGCGAGTTTAAATACATTAATGGGAAAATGGGATGAAACCCAACTGTAGAAAAATTACATTTCATGTAATGGTTTTACATATTTAGTAATTGTTGATGGGATTTAATAATAATAATATAAAGAGATTTATTTTTTGATGAAAACCACTAAAAATAATTACACAATTTTTTACTGAATTACATTACATGCAAATGTTTGAATTCTAGTATTATGTTTGATGTGCAATAGAATTTTTTGAAAACCATTTCATCTCTTATCCTCTCATCCTATGGAGACTCTCTAGGTGATTTTGGAGTTGCAAAACCCATTTTGGATGACCCATTTATTTGATGAATCTAGGTACATATTCATGGATGGGTTCCATCTTCCTCCTCCTTATTCTCCAACCCATTGCAGTAAAATTCCTTATGAGTTGGATTATTGGTTTTGATCTTGATCAATCTTGATCTAGGAACCCCTTGGAAACCATATATATCTTTCTATGTGGGTTTTTTCCATTTTAAATGTTGTAGGATCATTGGTTAATGGTAGGTGATCTAATATTTAATTCTCATAGTCGTAAATGTGATAAATTTATTCATTTTGTAGAATTTATAGTATTCATTTGCAATTTGGATTTCAAAATTGAGTTAATTAACATGGAATTTTTTTAAGATAGTTTAAATTTATAATTATTCTAAAGTGGGTTTTCGGGTTTCAATATTATAAATTAGATAACTAATTAAGAGATTAATTATGAGATATTAAACTGTATATATTGAGATAGTCAATTTTGGATATAATTATGTTGGTTTGAAATTGTGATATAGATAATTTAATATGATGAATTGAGATTGATAATGAAAAAATTAATTATAAAAATTTATTATGGGGTTTGAGTCGTGAGTATGAATTAATCATTTGATAAAATAGTCAATGAATTTTATAACTTAATTTATTGGTGAATTAATTAAGAGTAATTATGTGATGAATTATTGTATTGGGTTAGTAATGGAATTTATGTTGATAATCAATTTTTGATTTAATTATGTGTTATTAGAGTATTAACATCGTCACTTAGTTGAGAAGAAAACACCGTAACATGGTCATTATACTTATGAGTAAATGAATGGAAACCTGGTCATTCAATTGAGAAGTACACATGGAAACATGGAAATTAAAATTATGATTAGTTGAATGGTAATATGGTCATTCATTTAAGAAGTATACATGGTAACATAGTCATTATACTTTTGAATATAATAATGGGAACTTGATCCTGATTTTTTGCGATGTTTTATGGGTAACATGGTCTTCCAAGCATAGATTTAATATTTGTAACATGGGAAGGAATATTTGAACTAAAGAATGGTAAAAAAGTTACTCTAATATATGGACTCAATTTAGAATACTTCGACCTCTAGCATGAGTCAAAAAAGGTATTGAGATATCATATCACCTTTGAATACATTGGGCTTTGTCTTGAGCCCAAACATGTATTAAGATATCATATTTCATATAAAACCTTGAGCTCGGGCATGAGATGAATATGAAATGAGGAAGGGGTTTCCTAGGTAACTAAGGAGTTAATGTGGTTTAATAAATAATAAATGATAACATGATAACTGCTTACTTATGAATTGTATTTTATTTTCTATAGTATTAAATGATAGATTATCTTATTGGATATTGTTTTAGAATCCATTAGGGATGGCTTACTAAGTTTCACTCACTCCCTATTCAGGTTCCCTGATTGGTAAAAGAATATACATTATTATCGGGGGATAGTTTAAGATTAAAGGCCCTGTGTTAAAGGCATAATTAAGGATTTATCATGGACGAGGGAACCAAATGTGGTTTGGGACCCATATAGGAGTTTTCAATGTATATTTTTATTTTTCATTTTAGACACATTACACATGCATTAGCCTGACATGTTTCTTCATTAGATAATTATTTTATTTTCTTTCATTGATTACCAAGAGATATTGGTGTTATTAATTATTATTTAAATTTATTCCACTATTGTCTATTATTCATGTTTTTGTATTACTCTGATTAAATAGGGTATAGTCTCCCCATGAATGACTTATTAGACCCTTGCTATTAGTCAGTAGCCTCTAGAGTAAGGGGAGGCACACATAGGGTCGTGTGGCTGACTATCACAAGGAAATGTTGTGTGGCACCTAGTTGAGGACATTACATCAAGAATTATTCTTATAAATTATTTTATTTTATATCTAGATTTTTTTGTTACATTTATAATTCTATACCACCTTCTCATGAGAACAGTAATTTATTTTTCTGAGAAACTTAAGATCAGAAGGAGTGTATTATAACAAAATAGTAGACCCTTTCACATGATTAATGATAAATATATTTTTGGGTTTTTGTTCGATGGGTTTGTGGTATATTAATAAACTACATTTACTATTTACTATATAGTAACTAATTAAATTATGGGGTGTGTATCCTATTTTTTCTCACATGAATGGAATATCCCACAAAAATACAAAGTATTTGAATTAATTATAGGTGATGTTTTATATTTATTAATAATGTTTGAACGTTTATTAGAGGCCCTAATAGTCATCATGACTCTATTTTAACTATGGTGAGCTATGAATTTATTTATTTCCATTAAAATTTCACCACCAAGTACATATAGATAGATATAATTAAAATTTGATATAATTTTTTTTCCTTAATCCAAACTCATATTCATTGAGAGTGGTCCCCATTAATGAATTATGATTTTACTGGTGATATAATAAAAACATTCATGTTCTTTTCATTATTATTATATTTGAATGTTTTTTGACTAATCATATAATAATAAAGTCTTTTTTATGGATGATTGTCATTGTTTTAACTTTTGTTTAGAATATTTTAATATAGAAAATGGATTTTAATTTTTTGGGAATTGTTAGATGTATATCTTTTATGGTGTGTTGTATTTTAGGATTGAATTTTTAGTTATATATTATGTTTTATATATGTGGTTTGTGGAGTATATAGGGACTCCATTCTTAACACACATGGATATTACATCATTTTATATTAATTTTCAACACACTACAAAAATAAATTACTGAGGACCATAAGAGTTATGTGACTTTGGAATCATGGAAAATAAATAACCTAACTCTGTGAATGATATTCAATGTTTCCCAAAAATATCTTCCCCTCTTGTACTTCTACTTAAAACCATTATTTGTAACATGTGGAAAGGAAACATAAGAATGGAGTGAGCATACATGCTTAGTAAGGGTAGAAAAGGGATATGTGTAAACATAACATGATCATTATTTTATGATAACATGATCATAAAATTATAATAACATGCCCTCTATATCAAATATCATAATCAAGAGTCATGTAATAATGATGGTTAGTTAATAAGACCATAATCATAATGGTGTTCAATATTTATAAATCAATCATGAAACATAATCTCATGTTTTGTAACTGTGGCACCATTATAACAACATAAACCCATTTCATGTGTCTTGGTTAAATACCAATACTATCCATATAGTGGATTATTACACACATGTTTCCCTTTTTTGATTACAACACATTTATTTCTAATAGTGGAACATGACACACCTATTTTCCATAGTGGATCGTGAAACACTAGTTTCTCATTGTAGATCAAGACACACATGTTTCCCATTATAGATTAAGCCTGTTAACTTATTTCCCATTGTTATATCTTGATATATAAATGTTTAGTCAATAAATTGTAGGGATACATATATCCCTCCCTTATCGTAATGAAATTTTTACATTCATGTTCCATGATATCATAAATAATCACATTATAACCCATGAAATGAAATTTTTATCATAAACAAATAATAATAGCATAACCTAAGGAAAAGATATAGGTTTCATATTCATTTCATAAAGTATGAAACATGAAATAAAGTGGGTTTTATATGAATATAACCCATGAATGTTAAATGGGTTTTATAAACATATAACCCATAAAAGAGAAATGGGATTCATAAATATATTACCCATAAAAGAGAAATGGGTTTTATAAATGTCATTCCATAAAAATAGAAACCATTTTGAGTGAAAATATGAATGGAACATTTAAATAATTTTCATATAAATACATGAGAAACACCAATTAATTAATTTTTTGATGGAAAATAATTTGGAAATGTCTTTTCAAATAATTTTATGGGGAATGTTTTTTTTCTTCTTTGAAAAAAAGAGTTTATAATACATAAAACATTTTGAAAATAATTTTATCTGATAATAACCTTGAAAAAATATAACAAATTATTGAAAAAAAATTCATAATCATTTTTCCCAAAAATAGAATCCAAAAAAAAATTAATACTATTTCATAAAATAGGATGTTTGGAAAAAAATTAAAAAACCATTTCCTTGAAAATAGATAAGATAAAAATTAAAACATTTTGAAAACATTCTTCCTTGAACACTTATAAACAATATTGAGAAAATTTTGGCAAAAAATCTCCTTGAAGAAATATAAAAGGAGTTTGAAACAATTTTTTTAAAACCATTAATTTAAATAAGAATCTTGAAAATATTTTAAAAAAACATTTTTTTGAAATAAAATGGATTTCTGAATGAAAGGACAAATAAAGTTAGATTTTACTAAAAACATTTTATAAATTTTACTAAGTAATAAATAGTGTAAAATTATTCCATTAATTTTATATAACATGAATAATCATTATATAATAAATTTAATGAGATCTCTTTGGATATGGATCCTAAAATTCCATCAATGGAAGCATATTCCTAAACAATCCCGATAAATGATGAGATTGTAGCATTAAATTCTAAGAGCATTGGTAACAAAAAATTATGATACCAATGGTAAAACATAATTAAATGAATCTTATAATATCATTAAAAGGAGAATATTCCTGATATAACTTTTAAAATGGATGTTCATACTCCTCATAGAAGAATATATGTACATAACATGGAATGTGTCTCAAAGAAGAAAAATTGAGACAAAAATACCTTACTGATTTGGAAATTTTTGAAGCATTTACATCATAAATGAAAGATCATAAAATAGATATTTAAATACATATATATTTGGGTATAATAATCATAGAATACATCTATGTGATGTATATATACAACATATATGAAAAAGGAGGTGAACATGAATTTTGTCTCATAAAAAATACAATTGAAACAAGAGAACCATTATTATGTGAGTAACATTAGAATCGTGATCCCCATAAAATAATAACATAAATTTTATATGTTAATATAATTATATAATTTAAATTAATTATATACATTTAATTGATTATTATATACACCACACAAGATAATATAGCATTGAATGTGACATGTATCTCACAGAAATAAAAAGTGAGATGAAAATCCAATACCTTAAGTCTTAGATTTATTTGTACATGTTCAAAACTCATTTATAATAAATATAAGATTATTATACATATAAAAATGAAAAAATTTCATATATTTAATATAATATATTATTTAATTATGACATTATATTACCCATTTATTAATTGTTTCGTGTTAGAGAAATGTGTCAGGTAATAACTGCTTTGTTTATCATATGTGTTTTGAATTTTTATTATTCATCCTCTTGATTAGTTAAGTATTTTATTATTTTATAATTTTAAAAATTTATTTATATATAATATAAGTTCAGTATATAAATATTTATAAAAAATATATATTGATATATGAAATGGAATAAACCGTTTACAGATACTTTAAGCAATATATACGCATGAACATTATTTTTTTCTTATAATATTGGGAGAATGGTAAATGGAATATATGTGTGTATATGTATATATATATATAATATTTATCCATTATAATTATTATTCCATATATATCATATAATTTCACTGAACTCATCCTTAATATATATTATGTAAAGTGTGAATGAATCACATCACATTGTGGAGGTGGTAGTACGCACTTCAACAAACAAATTTTTCGTGTTTGCAAAAAATGAAAACCATGATGTTATGGGTTATATAATAATTTCACATGAAATTAATAGTTATTAAATATAATATATATAATATAAAAATATATCTTCTATCATAATTCCCATCTATGATACGTTTTAGGGGAAAATGAATAACATTTTTTCTTCAGGTAGTAGTTCTCCTTACCCAAGAACAGTAAGTTCATTACCCATTAGAGTTAAGTGTAGTTAAAACCCTTATAATTAATAAATATAAGTATATTAATGATAAATAAATATATTAGATAATAATTTAATAAGAATATTTTATGGGGGAGAATGAAAATCCAAGAAAATAGCTTGTGGAAGATGTTACCTCTTCTTTGAGTATGCCCTTTCAGTTTTCACCAAAGCGCTTCCATGGTTGGATTGTTTCAAAATTTTAGGATTATAAGTTGATATGATCTATTTTTGGACATAAACTAGGAAATATTTGGATGATATAATGTGTCTTGATAGGTGTAAGGAAGTGAGGGGTGCGTTGCCTTTTATATGTGAGGAGTGGCATTCTTGAAATTATAAATAGGTAAACATTATTGAGAGGTATCCCTTAAATAACATGCCTCCAATAATTGATAAAATTATATAAAATAGGTTACTTTGTCAAAATATTCCCATAAATGGATTTTTACATATTTCTCGGTCAATCAGACTCTTAATATTGAAGTTTAACTGTTAAGTAGTCTTGTTTTTACCTTAATAACTATTATTAATTTTAGTTAAATTCACTAATATTTTTTTCAAAAAACATAGTTCAACATATTAGAAATTATAAATAATTATGATTCCAAATATGGAATGCGTTTTTAAAAATAGTAATAACAAAATTGGTTGAAATTAATTTAATGTTTATCTTGGATACGGGATGACGAAGCGGGGTTTTAAAGTAAAAATAATCAAAAGATTACAATGATTTTATATCCAAATTTAATTCAAAATTGTTTAAAATAAACAAAATTAATTTAATTTATATAAAATTTATCTAATTATAGTAAATAACTAATTATTACCATAATTTAACTATATAAATAATTTATATGAAAATGTTGTTTTGAATTAAAATTCATTTTTTTCACGTATTCATCAAAAAATGAAACTACTTAGAAAAATAAAAAAAATTATTCCAAATTAAATTTTGATATTACAATTCAATAAATGAATTATATTTTTTCAAATAAATGTTATAAATGTTAAAAAATTATATTTAAACTAGTTTCTCCATTAAATAAGGATAAAATTACCTTCTGAAGTTTAGATCTTTTATTCCAAAATTTTGATTTATTTTTATCTTAGGCATGTAAAATATGTCACTTGAGTATATAAAATCTTAATTTATTATATAATATATAAATTTAATTTAATATATTCATCAAAATTTAATTATTTAATTTATTATGATAAAATTATGTTTTTACATAAAAATTTTTTTCATAGAAAAATAATTTTTTATCTTCAAATAGTTTTTATTTAATTTATTACTAATTGATAAGAAGAGGATTAATTTTTTATACATTTTTAAATAATATTTTCATCATTTAGTTAGTCCTATTCATAAATTCCATTCCAATGACTAGGTGATAGCTATAATAATATTTTAATAATTTTATTAATAATATATTGTAGTTCAGTAAAACACGGTCTTGAATATAGTGGAAGATATTAAATCGGTTTGGTATTGTTTGTAAGATAATAAAAACATATTTTTCTCTATACTAAAATAAAATTCAACAATTGTGTATGGCTAAATATTAACTAGGTGTTACATATAACACAAGCCAAAAATCATGATTTTGTATAACAAAAGACATATTCATTGTTGTGTAAGATGAAAAACATCAAAAGATTAAATTAATTCAAAAAAATAATTCAAAAAATCTCACTGTGTTACATTATACCCACCACATAATGAATTTTTCCTTAAAAATTTACTATTATTATCAAAATTTTAATACATGAAAGTTCCATTCATAGAAACCCACATAAAAAAATAATGCTACAAATTCCTATAAAAAGGGGAAGTGGAAAATATAATGGTTATCCAAAGTAACTCATAACCATGTTTCCACAAATGATAACATAGGTAAAAGGAGAAAACATGGACATGGAAGACAAATATAACTATTAATTCTTGATGGGGTGTTATAGAGAACATGGATACGAGAATGTTAACAATCACAAATCCATAACCCAATGAGGTTGAAAAAATGTAATTGATATAATTAAAAAATATGATAACATTAGAAAATTTTATTTCAAGACCCTTTTCTTAAAGTTTAATAATTTCTATGAGAAGATATATATACATGATTTTAAGACAACCATACCCTTTTTTTCTGTGATCAATTTTTACTTCATCTCTTTTTCTATGAAAGGAAGATGACTTTTTCATTCTTGAAGTGTTAACAAATCATGAGATCCATAAATTGAATGATATGCCATTCAATCTATATTTATCAAAATAAAAATGTTATCAAAAGTTATTAAATATTCATAATTCCTTATATAGAAATATAATACATTAATTTATAAAACCGCATCCAAAGTTTAACATAAAATATTCCATAAATGGTTCACCTTATAAACCTTCCAAAATATAATTTTTTTTATTCCTTAAATAATTTCTTATGTTATATGAAAAATATTTTTATTATAAAATTGGGTTTATACTTGGACCAATATAATATTAAATTTTATTTTATTATTCCAAAATACATGTATAGGGAGATACTAACATGAACCTTCACTAAAAAATGAACAATAAGATATTCATAGGTCTTATTCATATAAAATCAAACATAAACATTCTAATTAATGGGGGATGGATAATTTTTCCCTAACTATCATGATTCACATCATCGATTTTTATTGCCTATGATTTCCATTTATCATTTTACCTCTAATTTGTTTGTGTCTTAACATCCATATTATCCCTTTTATTTAGGAATTTATTATCATAATTCCCAGAAACCTTTCAATTCAATCACTAGAGTGTGGGTGGTTCATTACATGGAATATTTTTATCTTCCATCGCATTAACCATCAAATTCATTATATTTAGAAATTCAAGGATTTTAATACATGACCTTACACATTTAAGAAAACATCCCTGGACCATTCTAGAAATTCCTTTGATGCTTTA
The DNA here is from genome assembly GCA_963277665.1 of Viscum album. NCBI lineage: Eukaryota > Viridiplantae > Streptophyta > Magnoliopsida > Santalales > Viscaceae > Viscum > Viscum album. The sequence continues at coordinate 138,815,499 of OY728138.1, read as the reverse complement.
TCCCACATTCTTGGCACACAGATGTTCGAACTTTCTTTCCGCCATTTGAGTTTTCATGATATGTAACCTTCCTTCACTTATAAAAACTAAAAAAATAGTGTAAATATCAGATTTCTATTTTACTATCTCTGAACATCAAAATAATTATTCATAGCTACTAAAATCTCTTATTTATAATGCCTTTTGAAGACTTGGTTGCAGGACACCAAAAAATCGATCAATATTTCATTCAGAGTTGATGATCAAACTAGAAGCATACCATGCATGTATTATAAAATAAGCATCATTGGTACCAATAGATTGATCATCCTTTTGATTTAACTGAACTAATTCCTTCTCCATATTCGTTCATCAAAAATAAAGTAAGTACTTAATGATAAATATCCCCTTAATATATCCCCATTCCATAGATTCAATTTCTTCTTGTTCCCTCGGTTACTTAATAATAGTCCACCACTAATATGTTTCACAATCCAAACGATAAGTAGGAAAAATGATTTTATCACACTATGGGAACTAAATAATGGAAAATATAATTTCAAAGGTACTGATACATTTCTTAAAAACATGTGGATTAGTGGAATCACTAAAATATGATGGTTGTTGCCTCACGAATAACATAATAGAACATGTTTCCTATTTTTCTCATTTCTATGTAAAAAGGGATTCATCGCCTAGGAATGTTGATGGAGAATATCAATAATACTTTTTATTCCAGGTCCATATAATTTTGTTTCTCTGTAGGACAATTATTATATTTTCTATTTCATTAAGCATGGACATGATTCCTTTTGGACCTAGATATTGACGAAAACTGCAAAACATATCATGAGAATGACTTATTATATAATAAAACCCCATAATCATAAAATTACATATATGATGTCTAAATTATGATATATAATTTTGTAATCTAGAAATCATTATGCTTGTCCTTATAGACATCTATAGAAATGTTCATATGAATATCCATAAGGATCTCACCAAGGTTTTCTCATCCAAGCTTCCAATGTTTGACAAAACATTTCCTTTGATACCAAATATAGAGAACTAGTCTTAACATATATAGATATTACATCATTTTATAGGAATATTCAACCCATTACAAATATGAATTCTCTAGGACCATAATAGTTTAATGTGTTTGGAAACATGGAACAACATCTTCTAATTCAGAGAAAGTTATTGAATGTTTCCATAAAAGATCTTCCCCTTTAGTACTTCAACCTAAAAACTTTCATCAAAACCTGGGGAAAGGAATCACATGAAAGGGGCGAATTAGATGATCATTAAAGGTAATAAAGTGAAGTCAGCAAGTATAACATGATCATAAGAAAATTTGAACATGATATTAAAATTATAAGATTATACCCTTCATATCAAAGATCATAATCATGAGTCATGTCATAAATATTAGTAATTTATAATACATGAATCATAATAGTGATTAATTAATATAAATAAGTTGTGAATAATAAGCTCATGTCATATTTGTGTAGAACCATTTTAACTATTGAAAACTAGTTCATATGTCATGATTCACCATAGAGACTATAAACATAGTGGATCAATACATACATGTTTCACCTTTTTAAATCAGGATACACCTATTTCCCATAAAGGATCAAAAAACACATGTTTTCCATGATCAAGAAACACCTATTTTCCATTTTGGATCAGGACACACCAATTTCCCATTAGGGATCATGTATGTAGACTTGTTTCCCATCATTATCTCAAGTGGTATAAAATGTTACCCAATTTATTAGAGGTATATATAGGTCCCAACCATCTCAAAAAAAATCATACATACTTCTTCCATGAGATCATAAACAATCATGTCATAACCCATGAAATTAAATGGGTATCATAAAAAATCATATTATAACCTATTAAAAAGTCATAGGTTTCATAATTATATTATCAAATAATAACCCATGAAAAGATGTTGGTTTCATAATAATATAAACTTTTAAATTAAAATGGGTTCATAAACTTATAACCCATGAAAGAGAAATTTTTTTCATAAAAATATAACATGTGAAAGAAAAATGGGTATCATAATAATCTTGACATCAAAACATTAATAATTCATTGAAATAATAGGAATAGAACATTTGGATCATTTCATGAGAAAGGTATGAGTAACACTAAATGATTTTATCTTAGATGTAAAGTAATTTTTCAAATTATTATCAAATTATTTCCTGAGGAAAATATCCTTTCTTCTTTAAAAAATCCTTTTAAAACATCAAACTTTTTTAAATTTATTTTCATTTAAAATAATATTGAAAACTTATAAAGTAGGATTGAAAACATTATCAATAGAATTTTACTTAAAAATTAATCATCAATACATTTGGGAAACTATTTATTTAAATAAAATCATAGAAATAATGTTTAAAATTATTTTCCATGAAAAAATATAATAGAAGCATGAAAATATTTTTAAAATTTTTTTTTTGTAAATTTATAAAAGAATATTTAAAAAAAATTGAAAACCATTTTCATGGAATGAATATAAAATAATATTAAAAAAAATATGAAAATCATTTCTTTGAAAATGATTCATGAAAACATCTTTTAGAACATTTATAAAATACACGGTTTTGAAATAACCTAGATTTTCTGCTGAAAGGCTAAATATAATTGGATTCGTATAAAAACATTTTATTTATTATCTTACATACCAAGTAGTGTTCAAATGTTACCATTACTTGGATATAACATAAATACCAATCTTAGAATTAAATTCATTATAAATCTTGATATATGGATCAGAATGTTCCATTAATGGATGCATAATCATAAAAAATCCCGATAGACGATGAGATTATAGCAATAAACTCTTACAACGTTGGTAAATTTAATTTATAATTTGTATGTGATAATAAAAAAATTAATCTTATAATATCATGAAATGAATAATATTCATGATATAACATGATTAATGGAAGTTTATATGCCTTATAGATGAATATAGAAGCATAACATGATGTGTGTCACAAAGAAGAAAAATTGAGGAAAAATTTCTTTTTCAATTTGTTAACTTTTAAAACATAATCTCTATGAATGAAATATGATAAAATTAATATTTAAATACAAATATATTTAAGTTTAATAATAATACAATACATCCATGGGAATCATACACACTAAAAATAGTAAATAGGATGTTAACATGGCTATTCTATCATAGAAAATAAACGTGAAATTAGAATGCACTTACTACTTGAGTAACATTATAATCGTCATAACCATGAAATAATAACATATATTATATATTTTTATATCATTTTAAAATTAAATTAATGATATAACATGTCTCGGGAAGTATATACACCACAAAAAAGATGTGAGTGGTGAATATGGCTTGCATCACAATGATATCTAAAGTTATATGAGATTCCCTTACCATAAGTCTCGACATTAATTGTACATGTTAAAACATCATTTATAATAAATATAAATTAATTATAAATATATAAGATAAATATATTAATACACATCATGCAATTATTTTTTACTTGTGACTTTATGTAACCCATTCATTAATAATTTCATGTTAATTTCATGTTTCATATAATAATCACTTTGTTTACCATACATGTGTTGAATTGTTTTTATTCGTCCTCTTAAGAAGATCATGTTTTAATTAATTAAAAAATTTAAAAAATCATATATATGTATCGTATATATTAATTATACAAATATTTATAATAATATTTAAAATATGGATATATTAAATAGAATACACCATATATGGGGATGATAGCCTGTATATATGCGTGAATGTTGTTTCCATTTTCTTATAGAAATGATTAATAATTTAATGATATCTAGGTGTGTGAGTGTGTGTTTGTGTGTGTGTGTTTATGTATATTATATTGTTAAATGTGAATTTGATTGTAATATATGTCATATATTTTCATTAAAACTATCCTTAATACATTTCATGCAATGTGTGAATGAATCACATCCCTTTGAGTAGGTGGCAGTCCACACATCCACAAACAAAGTTATCATATTTACAAAAAATTGAAATCATAAAATCATTTTTTATATAATAATTATATAATAAATAAATACACCATAAATATCATATATATAATAAAAACATAAATTCCATCATAAATCTCTACCATGATAGGTTTTAAAGGATAAAAATGAACAACATCGTTACGTGAGATGGTAGTTCGTTTTGCACAAGAACATTAATTTTTTCACCCATTACATGGAAGTGTGTGTAATTATTGGTTGAACCCTTATAATAACAAAATATAAAAATATTTGGGATAAATTTTTTGTTATATGAGCATGAAATAATAATTGTTGAGGGGTGGAGATAGAAAATAAATCAAAAGAGCTTGTGGAAGGATCTTACCTCTTCTTTGAGTAACTCTTTCCTTTGTCATATTTATTCCTAAAGTAAGTCGTATCATATTAGTGGATGGATTTTTGGAGCTTATTTTATTATGTGTTTTATGATTCAAATTTATTAATATGTGTAAGTATGTTAGGGGTGAGTGACCTTTTATAGAGGAAGAGTGGGATTCTTGTAAATAAAAAAATGTTAAACTGTATTGAGAGGCCTACCTTACATCATGTGCCTCCAATAATTATTCAAATTTTATCTAATAGGTTAATTGGTCGAAATATGTCCATATAATGACTTTTTTAAATGTTTCTATGTCATTTTACCTCTTAAGATAAATGTTTCACCATTAAGTGGTTTCATTACCTTAATCATTGTAATTTATTTTATTACTTTCACTAATATTTATGGTAAAAAAATATGTCGAAATTATTTTAAATTATGAATTATTATGATTCCAAATATTTATCCAATTTTTTAAAATTATAATCACATATTTACCTTAAATTAATTTAATATTAATCCCATTAATGGGAAGACAAAGTGGATTTTCAAAGTAAAATTTTTAAAAAGGTGGGTAAGCTTTTATATCAAAATTTAATGTGAAATTGTTTTTAATGAACTAAATTTATTTAACTAATATATAATTGTTCTAATTATATATAAAATATAAATAATAAATATACATATAACTATATAAATAGATTAGACAAAATGGTATTTTTGAATTTAAATTCAGCTTTTTTAGCTATTCATCATAAAATAAAACATCATAGAAAAATTCTAAAAAAATTACCCAATGTAAAATTTGATATTCCTCCCCAAAAAATGAATTTTATTTTTCCAAATAAAAAATATAAATGTTTCAAATATAATATTTAAAATGGGTTCTCAATTAAAAGAATATAAAATGACCTTTTTTAAATATACATCTTTTTATTCATAAAATTGTATTTATTCATATCTTGTGTTGGTATAAAAATACTGATTAAATATATAATCTATAAATTTTATTCAAGACATTCATCAAAACATGTTTTTTTAACTTGTCAGGATAATATTTTGTTTGTACAATAAAAAATATTTTAATCAGAAAATTAATTAATTTATCTTCAAATAGTTCATAATTTTATTTCAAACTAATTAATAATCAAAGGATTCATTTTAAATACCTCTGAAAATAATATTTTCATTATTAATTGAATATTATACTTAACTTTTATTCCAACAGCTGGGTTATTTATATAATAATATTTTAATAGTAATATTAATAGAATATTATAGTTTGTTAATACATGGAAATGTATATACCGCATGATATCAAAGGGACGTGGTATTGTGTGTAACACAAACCAGAAATATTGTTTCGTATATCTTAAGATAATGAAGTTATTTCATGTACCATCATAATAACTTGGGTATATGTATAAAACATTTCAGTTTTAGTTCTTCAATATAATAAAAGCTAGATTTTGTGTTGTGTGAAACAAAAAATATTAAAATATTTAAATTAATTCAAAAAAATCATGAGATCTTGTGGTGTTACCGAGTTGAGTTTAAATATAATCCTTTAGGTTTTTTATTATCCTTTTCTGATAACTGTATATAAATAATGTTTCATCATATATATATCATATTTAAGTGATTATATCACAATTCCAGGAAACTTTTATATGTTTTGACAATTATCACACTAACTAGTCAGAGTAAATTTCAATAAAAATAATTTACATAGAAGTTTTTTATATCCCTATACAACTAAAAATGTTTAGTTCTTTTATATTAATTAATTATTATATTTATGTCTAGATACAAATGGGTATTTCATGGAATGTGATATGGGTTTCCCAGGCTTAAAAAACTCTTGGGGACATGGATTTAGCATTTATGACTATTTAATATCAGCCTTGAGATGACTTATTTCCATATCATATCCATTGATATAGTGATACTATTATATAGGTTATGGGTATTATTCATAGATGGTTTCATTCATAATTATAGATAAAGTGATTTATACTATTTTTTAACTTTCATTTTCTTATTTTCTAATAAACTTTAGATCTAACTTTTATCATTTTAAAATGTTTTTATAAAGATATTTCAAAAATGTATTTTAGGTGAAAATATAAAGGATAAATGAAAAAAAGTAGTATTATAGAGTTATATCATATTTTATGACCCATTATGTTTTATTATGCATCATTTTAATATATATATATATATATATATATAGAAATTATAATGGGTGTTCTTAAATTTTGACATAGTTTCATTCAATTTTAGAAGTATATAAATATTAGAAATAAATTAATGATAAAATTCATCAAGGTAATATTTTAAATATGTCATTATAATTTTAAATAATATGAATGATTTATTTAAAAGATAATAAATTATGTGTAATTAAATAATAACAATCTAAACCTAAAACAAATAAATGTAAATTAAATTAATGGGTTTATCCAAGTGATAATAATTTTAAATTTTAGTTTTATGAAAAATTAACATAAAGGAAGGCTCTAAGTTACAAATATACATTTTAATTATTATAAAATAAGCAAATAAAGGGAATATTATAATTTCAACGATGGATTAATAATATCAGATTGAATATTAATGTTATTGAATGCAATTATTTTAATATCAATTATTTTTCATGTGATCTTGGGGTTCTATATATGACATGATATTGGGGATAAGGTTAAAATAACCAATATACTTCAAAAATCAATGAAATGATAGTTTTTTTAAATTTAAAAATTATTATTCATTCTTAGTTAAAGTATTTTTTATGAAAATGTATTTTTATAAATAATTGTATTTGAGTTTTTGAATTTATCCTTTTCACTCTACATGCCAATTTTTAATTTGTTTTAAACATTAAAAGCTTAAAATTTATGTAATTATAGTGGATAATATTGTCCCTTAATATTCATTAATTGAGTTGAATTCATAATTAATTTTCTATTCAATGTCAGTTAGGCTACAGTCAATTGATTCCTAATTTTTTTAGTAACCTCAAACTATTAGTTTCTTATAAATATTTATTTATAAATAATTATAAATTTATAAATAAAATATTCAATTCTATCATCCTAGATAAGTGAGAGGGATGAAATCCAAATACATCAAATCCCTTCTATATGGCGTTCTTCAACTGAAATTAACTTCTGTCAAATTTAATATTTTTGGTTTAAAAACTAAATTTGTTTAATTGTTCTTACTAGTGAAGCATTATATCATAACTATATTATATTTTTATACGTCATTATCTATAAATTATCAAATATATTATATTGTAATATTGTATAAAAATAATTTTTTAATTATAAATTTATAAACTTTGGTTACCAGATGTCAAGAGTACAAATTTTGTAACATTTGATATAGTTTTTTGACCTTAATTACTTAATTATATTTATACTATACATCCAAATTAAGGTGATCATTGTCTATTGTACACTTTTTTTGGTATGTAGAGTATACAGGTGGGTTATAATTGATTTTTATGCGTTTTTCTGGTTTATATTATAGGTTAATGTATTCCTTATTTATAGTGTATACCCTCAAGCTAAGTGGCTAATAAATTTCATTCAAGTAAATTTGATTTAGATTACTGGCACTCTAGTTTAAAAGTGGGGCCTCACTTTCAAATTAATACTGATAGCATTTATCCCATATATCTCACAATATGTATCTATAATTATTACTTTTAAAATTTTCTATTAATTAAATTATCACATATTATCCACTGTAAAATATATAAATATGCATTTTACTCATTCCATGACCATAAGTTTATTAATCCATAATAAAACAACTTCATATAAAATGAATAGTGGAATAAATGAAATAATAAATTTCGTTTTTCCAGGATGTTTTATGGTATGTCTATTGAACTGAGTAGAATAATCATACATTTATGGTGATTTTACAACCATAGGAATTATTTTTAAAGAATATATTCGCTTTAGAACAAGATATGTAATGTAACCTGATAATTAAATAGTTTTTGTAAATAATTTATCTCTCTTGAGATAATCAAATAACTCTTAATTTATAACAATAAAATTATGTTTCATTTCCAATACTTGATTCAAATTTTCATTATATATTCATAGGTAAAGTATGAGATCATCCATCTCATGCATAACTTCAAATTACCTCGCAATGAGATATTTGGTAACAAAATCCATTTTCTCGTATATCCTTTAATTAATAATTAGAAACCTATAACTATATCCATTATATATATTAAGGGACCATTGATATTAGTCTTGTCCTCAAAATTTGGTTAATGGTAATGTAAAACCATTTAATCATGTTGATACCAAAAAAATTGTAAAATTGATCATAATCTATCCGTAATCATAATAAAAGTTACTTGTTCTATATTACAAGCTACTCTTAATATAAAAAAATTAATCATAAATAAATGGCTTTAAATTTATTTTCCAATATCCCCAAACACTACTCCTTTATGTTTCATTATCTCATAAATAAATATAAAAAGTAGAAAAAAACATTCATCTCTATTAATAATTTATTCATGATCTATGTCAACACTTCTACTTTATTCTCAAATATTATGAAAATTAAATGTATCAGGGATGAATTGATGGTATAAGAGTTTGAAACATCTATTAATAATACAAAGAACGATATAATTACCAATCAATCTAGAAACATCATCCAAGGTAGTTTCCATTATCAACATTATATTAACAATATCTAAGTTCAATAATTGTTTTTTTATCATGGAAGTGGTGATAGATTAATATAATTCCATCATATTAAGTTATTTTCATAAAAGGGTAAACATATATATAATTTTATCAGGTTTAATTGATATGCTACTATTATCCATTTACCAAATATACTCCTCCTAAAATAAATTCCCATTTCCTCTTATTGTCTCTCTCTATTTCTATGACTATTGGAGTGGTATTGGTGTCCATATTTTTTCGTTCATTAAGAACTAAATAATACCCTTTTCAATGTTATTATAAACTAAGAAACATTCTCATATAAGGTCTATTTAACTCACTTTGTGTTATATTTGTGTAATTGGACCAAATTTTAATATATTCATTCCGTGTGTTATACAAGTACCACCTCATATGGACCCATATTTTAAACAAATGAAAACATTTGTCCTTAAATATATGTGTATTTTGTGTGTGGATAATATTTTAACATATGTTTGACTATAAGAGACACCTCCCCTATAAATGATAGGATAACAGGTTTAAAATCTATCTCTTTGTCCTATCACTACCGTAATGAGTCTCATTTTTCTACCATCTATAAAAACATAATAATTCTTTCCCAACGTTACTAAATAAAGTAAATCCTATAGATCCATTATTCATTCCAATATATTAATCAAAGAATCTATATTAATTACCCAGAAATACTTTTAAATGAAAATACATAACTACATTTGACTAAATATGCATTTGAAATGCCATAAAAATATTTTTCCATTCATTAGTTGATTGATTTAATTTTCTAGAATAAGGTAGGATGGTTATATAAAATTAGTTTTATATTTTTCCACAAAACCATACACCATTGAAGCTTCAAATAATGTAAATCCATTTCTTTGTTGAAAAACTCTTTGTAAAATTATAATGTGATAATCTATTCAATAATGTTCAATTGGAAATATATAGTCACTGTAGATAAAATAATCATATCCCACCTCATTGAGGTTTTACCTTCTATTATAACATTAAATAAACACCCTTTCACATCATAAATTTCATGTAACAATTATATGATGTGATGGATCAACTAAATTAAATTTTTTACTACCTATAATTTTAAATTATTCTAAATGTCTGCAGATTTTACCAATTGAACTTGAGTGATTAATATATTATATGTGGAACATCCCTACCCACTCATTTACCTATGTTATAAAAAATATCTCAAAATTATTCAATAATTATGTGTTTATATATTCCATTATAACTTACTAATAGTGTATAATAGTGTCATTGGGATGAAAATAAACATGTCCTCAAGTACACTATCTAATACAAAAAGGATGGTGACTAGTATAAAGGTTTTATGGAAATCATTTTCTAATAAATTTACACTCCACTTGTTCATCTCATGTTATAGAAAACATAAACACATCAGTAATAATAAGTACATAAAAATGTATAATTATTATTAATATTTCATAAATATATTCTAAAAATTGGAACAATAGTTTATAAATTATTTTCCCATTAATCTTTTTCCATAGATTTAATTTCCCTTCACCTCAATCTCTTTAAACCCTATAAGCCTAAAATCTCAATCAAATAAAAAAATCATAACATTAAATTTATATCAACTGCATAACTCAATGACCATGTATGTTAAAAACTCAACACCATAGTGTTTCATATCCCGGAGAAGCATCACCAATAAACAACACTAAACATCAGAACCATATTTTATCTTCTTTTTCATAGGCCTCCCCATTCATTATTTCAGGAAACTATATAACATAAAAAAATTCCCAATCATTCCTATTATCTACTTATAACTCTAATCAAAATCACTCACCGTCTTTTCCATAAAAAAGTATCCAAAAAATGTTCAACATCGTCACACTAAAATATATATGAAAAATATAATTTATATATACTCAGATGATATTTATGAGATACATCATTCATAATGGTTTAGTTTTATGGAGACAACATATTATAAGAAACCTTTATGAACCTATCTAACAACTCAAATGGAATGAAAAACGTTGATGTCATCTTCTATTATTATCATTTATACGATATATAATATGGTAAAATATACGATGAAACATATTTTATTTGACATATAACTCAGATGGATGATTTATATGATCTTAAAAATACTAATTCATTTTATAAGATGTATATAATCTCTCCATGATTATTGAATCATCTTAAAAAGACTCATATAACAAGCTATTTTCTAATGAAATATTTTGTATCTACATTTACCCGACACAAATGATGTCAAAAAAGTCCTTCGAAAAAATGCTTCAAATGGAGAGATAAAAAAGGTACATTTTGAAATATTATTATAAAAAACTATACTAAAACAATATTATCCTTTGATGAACCAAAAAATAGTAATACCTTAGTAGATAATATCCTCAATGATCTCAATAGTATGATTAAACTATAAATTTTTCTATAGATGGTATGTTATAGTAAACATCAATTTAGAACCCAATGATTTATGAAATACATGACAAGATAATTTTTGAATATGGAATCATAATTAGATATGTTTCTATTAATTATCCCTTAAACAATCATTGAAGAAAATTCATATCAACTATCCATTTATTTTTCGGAACATAATCATATAATGTTTCTTTATAAACCCATCTCTCAAAATCTAAACCCTAAAATTTTATCTCCCACTCTATTAAGGATTCATTGATAGTTAAAAGAGATAATACAACATAGACCGCATATTCAGACACATCTTGATGATACTTAGTGAAGATATATATAACTATTCAAATATATTTTGAATCATGAACTATATCAATACAGGGATTTATACTAAAATTATTTCTAGTATATTTTCATTCCTTATTTTGTATATCATCACAAATTAAATGACTAACAATATTGATCACAAATAGTCATTGGTAGGTTCAAATCATCTTGACAAGATATAAACATCAAGATCTTATGACCAGTGAATTAAATAACCTTATCCTCAAATTTATAATGAGTCCAAATATTAAGACAATTAAAAGCTAAAGCCAACATAAGAGCGTGAGTAGTGTAATTATTCAATAGTGACATAATTTTTCAACCACAATATTCCAATAATACACCCTCTTATGATATCATACATCCCAATATAACACCAGATGCATCATAATATGCATCACAGTATATTACAAGATCGATAAAGGTATAAATTGGTTCTTATGTCTACTTCAAAAACACCTAAAAATGGTTTTTCATTCTTCATCCCACTAAAACATTACACTCTTCCTGTAATCATAATAATCAGTGTAACTTGGTAATTTAAATTCTATGTGAACTAGTGATAATACCCTATATTGATTATGATAATTTTAATCTCAAATACCTTCTTGAGGATCACTCAAGACAACCCAGCATCCAAATTTTCAAGGTCTAAAAATATCCCATATTCTAAACCCCTATTCCCAATAATATTCACCTCTTTTATCCAAAATGGTTTCTTTGAAATCTTAGCCTAGAGTGGTGAGCTATTAATGTGTCTAAGACTGCAGAATAGTTCTCTCAATGGTCCTCGCATCACTGTGAATATATTAATATGTCCTTACTATACACAATTAGGAAAAAAAATAAATAGTAGGTTTGAATACAAAAATTATCAAAGCTATAAACATAATTGGTTCATGTATCACCTTGAATAGAATCACCCATATTTCATAATAGCCATAAAATTCCTAAAAATATGAATTGGGAATATGTTCTAGGTAGATATTTCCAAACCATAAATATATTCTCAACTAAATTTATAATTCATTAAACCAATATGAAATATTTTGTGTCTTAATAAAAATTTAGTTTGACCAATGATTGTCATTACCCAACCAAAAAATATCATTCATTATATTAAAAAAACACATAATTTCCATAGAGGGACACACTATACCTAATGAATAATTTATATTCAAGATCATTTAATATATAATTTAACTTTTTGATCTTATAACGACCTATATGATAACTAGGTATAGAAACATTATCAGTAACTAGTACCTATACAATCATAAACACAACCTACCTATCTAGAAAAAACACTATAAAATCTTGAAAAAAACGTTATGATTCAAATTAACAACATGAGGAAATGAAACAATGGTTTCTTACTCAACCAACAAAGATAAACCCATAGTATTTAAGTTATAATCAACCTCAGGGGTGAAAAGTTTTTGACTATATATATTAGAATAATAGTCACATTCCCCATGAAAAATATATGATTCATCATGAGATGAAATAATGGCATGAATACTTGGTATAAAAAAATAGGCATTAAAAAATGATTATTGTGTAATTATATTGACCTCATTGGATACATTAATCATTATGATGATGATATCCTAAATATTTTAAAAACCATATATGTCAATGGAAAAATATATTCAACACCTGATAGGGAATTCAGTTCACCCATATAAAAATTTCATATACAAACCCCTTGACAGAGACTCCACATTTAATCTAAGGTTAGATCTCAGAAAAAGAAAAAAAAAATTATAAGAACAAAAATCGAAAAATATTCTATCTATATTATAAAAAACCATCACTTTTCTGTGGAACTTTGTAGAACCCTCTCAATGATACCATAGAACTTACTCAACAGTAGAAAATTAACCAAAACATATACTAAAAACATTATCATCGTTGTATTGAATCACCTATATAGAATCTACTCACCAAATTTATCCCTAAAACACATCAAACCTCCCGGAATAAATCTCCATGAAAATACATAAATTTCACTTTATTATAGTGCACAATGTCATGAAATCCCAACATATATATATGTTCAATTCTGAACATCAATCCATTGGTGACCTTCCAACTCACATTTGAATATGTCTCATATTAATATATGTGTGAAAAAAATTAGGCTCATTAGGATAAACAAGTATGTTATTGAACATCTGGAAACTCTGGAAACATTTCAGTAGAACCCCACTATTGGAATAATGAGAAAAAAGGTCTTCACCTAACTTCTTGACCATATATTATCCCTATTATAATAATCCCCTCCTCTTTTCCTTCCATAAAAAGATCCAAAATATCAAATGAATTTCTAATTATCTCTCTCATGATCATCTCCCCCACTAGATATGTATTTAGGGATTTCATAAATGTTGTTAAAAAATAGATTATCCTTTGAATGAATCTACAAATGTATCCCATTCTCAAACTAATGGTCCTTAAAAACCTCATCATATTAAATGTTTAAAAAAATAAGGAAATTAGATAAACCTAGTGGAATAATCATAAAATAAAATATTACTGTAATTATTATATATAAACTATAGGCCTCTATATATCCTCAATTTATATAGATAGGATTTTTTGATGAGAGTGTTAAAATCCTTCCCATGACCACCCTTGAATAATCTTCACTTGGACTAATATATCACATTATGTTCATGTGGGTCCCTTCAGTATAAAAATATTAATCTTCACCTTAATTACCACAAAAACAATGATCATATAAATAATCCAATCCCTTACCCCTAGAGATTCCATACCTCCATGACCACTTTCATCTCTAGTAATAATAATAATTTGTTGTGATCAAAAATTTGAACCAACTTTAAACATCACTATGACCCCCTGAGGTGGTATTTCCTCCAGATTCTAGATCAATTTCAATAAACTCTCAACAATCATCCTCACTGCAAAAGACTATATCTCAACCACAAAGGGAATATTTTTATCTTCCCCTTTCATATTTCCCTCATTGAAGTTATCCTTCTAAAACTAATTTTTATGAGAATATTCAATTTTCTCCTTAGGTAACACATTTCTACCAAGAAAACATAAAAAATAGAAGAAAATAATTCAACATTTTCATCAAATATATATAATCATATAATAATTTTAAAAAAACACAAAATGTTAATTAGTCATAATATAAAAATCACATTACATCACTAATGTTTATCCAAAAAAATCCACCTAATAAATTAATTATTAATGTGTTTTTTTGGAAAATACTTATAATTTATTAATAATACAATAATTTAATTATAATTAAAAAAAAATAAATCCCAAAAAAATTAACATCAACATATTTCACATCCATATGTGATAAAATGATAAATGAATATCCCACTACTCACACTAAAGTAGGTCATAATCATATCCCAAAATTTATTAGACAAGATGAGTCTTTATATGTATATAAAAAAAATTTTGCAACCACATCCCAAAAAAACCTAAGTGGTTATTGAATTGGTGGGTTATTTTTTGACATCTTTTCATGAAATAATTCCGGCTTCTGTCCAACCCAACATTTGAACCAATCCGAGACAATGCCCAAAGGGTGTTCCCAAATCCCACGGGCTAGAAACTAGTGTCAAGCATCAAAATAATCTAGATAGTAATGATTTATCCAAATAAATAACCTATATCAAATAAAAAAATAGATAACACCATACAAATAATAAGTGATCATCAATATATATATACCAACTAATCAAGAGACAACTGATTAATGAAATAGAAAATGAATGACAGACTAAAACTGAACCCCATAACATGATATTCATGTGAACTCTTTGTCACTACCAATAATAAGAACTATATTATCTTAAAGAAAATAAAAACCCAAAACATAAACTTTTAAAATAGCTTAGGTCTACCGATACTGAGTGGCATAAAAATGGTGTGACATTAAAATGATATGTGGTTAAACACCACATATTCTATGCATTTCCTTTCTCAAAATAGTCCACAAAACAAGTGTGAAATACATTCATGAAATTGGATCATAAAAATTTTAAACAACCAAACACATATTTTTATGAGTTCTATGTTTTAATACAACACATAAAACTTTCCTTTTTTGAGATGGTTTCACACTACAAATCCCAGTTTGGAATCAAAAACCAAATATATATCCAAACCTAAAGACCAAAAAGAGACCATGTAAAAAATAATGGAAACAAAAAAAGAAGATATAAATTAGCATGACTTATAATCACATGTAGAAGAAATAAATAGAACATAAAAATAGTTAATCATGGGATTTTCCTAAACATATCTAGATGTAATCCCTAGATGTAATCAATTCAGACTCAACTTCCGGAATATTGTGTATCTTCATAGTCAATAGACAAATACCACTCTAAAATATCTAATCCAAAGGTATATCTCACCTAGCCTCTCAAGAAATCCAAGGGGGTACCAACCCATATAATCGAGGTGGATAAGAAACTATCAATCAACCCTCTAGATAACTCTCACAAATCCCATAATAAAAGTACTAGATGAAATAAAGTATAGAAACAATAACTCATAGCTCCCTCGTGAATGATCCACCAGAGGGGAATGCACCCCAAGGTCTAGTTTCCCTAAACATAATCCAACACCAAAAGTGTTCCCATGTGTGATCCAATAAATAAAAACTCATCCTATAGTCTAGTGGTCTTCAAACATAATCCAGGTCATTACGAGCACACATGAAAAGACATTTATTTCACAAGAACATTCATCCAACAATTAAATCTGACATAAAGATCACTATTTTCCATAAACAAAACCATTTCTCCAAAAAAAAAATCGGGGCTTTATGCTACCCAATCATTAAATCCATTTTCTGTAACATGCCATGATGCCCATCGAGATCATACACCAAATTATTTTCGAAACCATTTTTCAAAACATCCCAACATACCAATAAAACCTATAATATTTCCAATATAACTAGATTTAGAAATAAATTTCTACACCATTTACAAAGTCAACATAAAACAATGATTTCAAATGGGCAATACCAAATGGGAATTTATATTTTATATCCAAAAAAATCCATGATAATGTAAAAAACATGAAATAATACTAAAATATCCAAATGAGATTTCCACTTAGTTACCTAGAATGTCCTAAAATGAAAACTTGGCATTTATAACAATTATTCACAAAACCAAGTCGCAAAATGCCAAATAGTCAATGATTTAAGAAAAACATTTGAAACCAATATTAAAGTCATTTGAAGAATCAAAACACGATTTATAATTAAAATATATATGTTGGAATAAGAAAGAGAAGAGTGATGAGAGGGATCTGAAAACCATGGTTCAAGGAAGAAACAATTTTATCAAGGTTCCAAATGGGTGTCAAGAAACCATTAAGAACCCACACATTTCCAAAGTAATCCAATACATTAATTACAAATAAAAAACCACTTAAAATAAGTTTATGAAATCCCAAACCAACATTAAATGAAACTCTTCATGTATCCATGAAATCACCCAAAACACTTCACTTATGAAACATCACGTTCTTTTAAACCAACATAGCAATACACACATAAGTGTCACAATATAAAAGTCACAAATTTCCGCAAACAATATCTAATTCAGAATCCAACCATATTATCAAATCATAAACAAGGGAAACCATCACCCATAACACCAAATTTCAATTTAAGAGTTCACTTGACATTTTATCAAACACCTTACATGAATCAGAATATTGGAATAATTAAATAATCCATTTTGAAACCATTTTCCACCCATTTTCCTTCATTAAATCACCATAACAATTTATACTAACAAATCAAAACCTATATTATAACATTTTGAAATCATTAAATAAAAGATCAAGCACCAATGAAATGTATCATAAACGAAATGGATGGTAACACCTACTTCAATGATGTGTGATTACAATGAAACTTCATGGAAACAAAGAATACACCCCAAGTGACAATCCACACTCCCATGAATAAAATAAATCAAACCAAATAATATAACATGCATAATAAGGTTCATATGAATGATAAATAACCAATAAAACAGTACGAAACCAAGATATAAGGAAGGGTAGACGAGTAAAATTTCTAAAAACCCAAGAAAATACAAACCTATGGACCTTAATGATGCTTAAATAGAGTAAGGGGGGAGAGGGTGGTGGGTCTCCTAAATCCCCAAGGTATGACTTTTTCGAAAACATAGGGGAAACCCAAAATAGGGTTAAAACATTGTAGGGGGAAAGAGTGACATTTTACTTTTAATAACCTATGAAACTCGCATGGTTAAGCCACACTGTTCCAAAAATCACGTGCCAACAGTGCGCACCCTACTAGAGAAAAGGGTAACTCTACATGGGATACCTCACAGTCTCCAAAGTCATGTGTCAACCTTAATAAACACCATTTTAAAAAATTTATAACCTTCCTATATTCTTGCTGCATGGTTTTCTCTAACCATTTCGATGACGTGCACCTGGGTATAGAAACCTGAAGTAGGTTGTAAGACTTAACCCTAACCTCTTGAGGTTTTTCCAAAGCCATGTTCTAACCATGGATTCCAAATTGTGAATGAATATAATGATGTGGAAACATCCTCTTCCTTAACAGAGCACACGGTCAACTCCCAAACCATGCATGCAACAGTGAAACTGCCAAAAAATCACCTAAAACATAAAAACTCAAAAAAATATAATTGGAAACTCAATAAAAAGCCCAAAAAAAACAAAATCCATGAAAATAAGAAAACAAAAAAATTTCATGATCAGGGTGTGACACATGTTTAATCAAATCATTTTTTAATGTTATCAACAACTCATTAAACCTATTAATATTAAGAAAAAAATAATGTTAACAAATAAATATATCAACCAAAGGTATTTAAATGGATAAACACATTGGTATACTCACATGAGAATACACTAATGTTTTTTTAATACTATGGAAAATAAATACTAATTAAAGATCAATAAATGTTTTAGGAAATATACACTATCGATCCTATAGTTACCCACTCCTTCTCCCTATCTAGTAATTACATCAAAAAATAGTTATAAAAGAATATTAAACAAAATAATTTCCCACAAGAAATCTTCATAATAATTAACTCCAAAACTATTTTTTTGTTTTTTGTGACTCTTTTCTTCGCATAAAATTTATATCATTAGTTAAATTATCAATACTAGCATCACTCCCTAATCTCTTAATGTGTAAATTCACTCCTTCCAAAAGAACATCATTCATTCCTTCCATAATCACCCTAATATAAAGGGTTTAAACACATAAAAATGTTCTCTATGAATTTTTCACGTTTTATCCATTAATAATGGCTATTAAAAACTCGTTAAAATTTTATTCTATTTTCCAAAGTCAAGATAAATCACATGACATCGAAGAAGGATTACAATTAAAAACATCATTTATAATTACTTAATTAATTTCATATAATCATTTATTTAATATATATAATCATCAAAAGCATTGAAATTATTGAATGGTTAAATCTAATATTTTTTGAACATCAGTCAATAACTGGATCCACAAAATATGGATAGAATATATTAAAACTCAAAAAATTTCAAATAATGATCTTCTCGTATTAGATTGATAATATGACATGTTATAGTGTAATCTTCTATGCATGTTGTGGTTTTATATTTTCTAATTATATATATCTAGAAGAAATTAAAGAGAAATAACTTATCTTGGTAACATCCACCTTTATCATGGTGGGATCAAACTACACTTCATTTCTAGTGTTTCACTAACTACTCACAGTGTCTTCACAATGGAGTTAAGATTATATTTTTATCTTGATATATTCAATTATAGTGTAATTTTTTCCTATGCTCATATACCCATGTAAAATTTTTTCAATAAGGTTATATAATTTATAATTTTTTTATTCTTATTTAGAATCAGTTTTAGAATTATCTCCATCTCTATAGTGAGATACTATTTTATCTCAAAACTCATTTCATCATATGTAGCTCCATATCATCATGTATTGAATTATAAAAGAATTTTCTAATAATAAATATCCTTGATATGTTATGATTTATATTTTTAAGACCCATGTTACTCTTAAATATGGTAAATGCAATCTCATGCAACTTTACTCTAGGGACTGAATGCCAATATTTCATTGTAATTGTCATTATATTGAAAGAAATAAATTTTAACATCCTCAATAATTTTAAAATTATTCTCTAATAATATCCAAATTCATGTAATTATGAATTTAAATATTAATACTTCCAATAATATAAACACTATGGGTAATAAATTTTCTTTATGATTTAAAAACACAAAAAATTTACATCCAGGAATCTAATGTTCTCCCCTTATTTGTTTATTAGAAAGCCATTTTTTCAGAAGCAATTCTACTCCAACAACATAATAAATATAGAAAACCCTATTTCATTACTATATGTTTACATGATCAATGATCAATATAGAAATAAGTAGATCAAGAGATAATTTTTTCTGAACAATCTATCTTTTGTGAAAACATCTTGTTGATAGAAACATAAATTTTTAAAAATTACCATTAATTCAAGCTAAAAATACTCCACATTAAAGGTTTATTACTCCTAGAGATTATAATTCAATTATTATCTTCCATTTTATCATTTATAATCCACCTTAGATATTAAAACCAATGTTTATTTTAATTTATAGCTCAAATATATAACATATATATTAGATAAAAATATTGGAGGGCGATCATCTAGAACTCCTCATGAAAAGGGAGGTGGATGAACGCCTATGTTTTAATAGATTCTCTTCAAATATTGGTGTGGCCAATGGTTTAGTGAATATAAATGCCACTTATTAATTCATTCAAACATTATCTATCATGATAATTCATTTTCTACCTTATCATCTATATATTGATACAAAATCTATATATTCTTCTTGAATTTGTATTGGATTACATTATTCATTAGTTAAATTTCACACTCATTATTGTAAAAAATCATCATAGAAACCATCACTTCTTTTCCAAGAATCTCCAGTGGTTTATTAATCTACAACAGTTTGGAACGTGCCTTTTTAGGTGAAATATAATTTTCAACCACTATTATTAATGATATATTTTCATGTATTTTGATAACACAGCCAATTTACTATCTCTCAACAATGAATGATCCTATGTTTTTTTATTTTTTATCTTCTATATCTCTGACCTAGTAAAAAATTTAATAGGATTATATTAAGTTATCATTTCTTGTAAAATACAAAAAACAATAATTGAGTGTACCTTTAATATACCTTGTGTTTCATTTAAAAACTAAAAGAAGGTCCACTATTCAAAATATCTAAAATTTAGTAGCCAAGATAGTTTTATAAATGATTTTGGACATATTTTTGTGCGATAAAACCAATATACAATAATTTTTTAGTAAAGGGTAATATCAATTTTTTTTCTATCCTTATTGTTCCCCATCATGGTTGAAACTATAATCGGTGTGGAAACTATATTACAATTCTGTATTTCAAAAAACATCAATAATTAACATTCAAATTTTTCTTATTAAAGACAATTGTATCCCTCATTTGATTAAATTAATGCATTGAAAACATTTAATCTCTTTGATCAGTCAAATATTATATTGTAAGGACATTTATAATTATAAATATTAGACTAGTTTTAGCTTATTTCTACCAAATATGTTGAAGTTAATATTGAAAAGAAGCATAAATAACTCTTCCATGACTGATTTCACATACAATATAGAGTCTGCACTAATTATTTTAAATTTAATATTGTTCAATAAGGTTTACAATCAATAATTACAATATCATGAATCTTTTTTATTCTATTATAATTATTTACTATCTTTCTAATCTTTATTTCATCATCACCAATAAAAACCCCACAGGTAGTTCTATATATACCTCATTCTCGAGCACAATATTTAAAAACACTATATTACCATTGATTTGATAGATTTTAAACTTTTATTAAATTAAAATAGTCGAGAAGATTACTTTTTATCCAATTCATACCACTATTATGATTTTTTATTCTGCATCAATTCTTCATATTTTTTATATCATTTTAACACGTATGATTCCTTGTTTAAAATACAGTTCCCATGTTCATCTTGTTTATTTTTCTACACCTTCTTTATAATGTTTTTATATGTTTTTCTATTCATGAGATCACAAGATTTATTATTCCCTATTGGATCCAATTTCTTATTCATGTACTAAACTCATGAATCATATTTTGGAGCTTTATAAAATTATTATTCCTTTATTTGAGATAATAGAGTTGTGTTCCCAACACATATCATCCTCTAAATTTATGTTTTAGTATATTTTTCACTAATAATTATAAGCCCCCAACTTTAAAAATTACATAACCTAGAGTTTTAGTAAATAATTTACTTTATTTCACTTTTAGGAACTTTTCATATTTAGGTTTTTTGATAAGTATTCCCTAACTCATACATTAAAAGCTGAATAATACAATGTGGAAAATTCTGATCAGTATCAATTTTTTATATCATATAAACCCTTTTATAAAAACATTATTTATTTCAGGAAAACACTTCATGTATTTTGAAATGAATATATAATTTCCCTTACCCATCATTTGGAAAGCATTTAAAAACATGGGATGAACATAAAAATCCAAGTAAGGGATACAAAAAGGTGTAAATTTTTTAGTCCTATGAAAAAAATAAAAACTTATATAACATTTATCTTTAAAATTAATTTTATTTTAAAAATTGAAATTAAAATAATCACTTGAAAAACACATGCATATTTGTCTCAATTATTGTAATTAAAACCTAAATCAAGTAATTAAAACATATTTTGCTGACTTAATGAATCATATTACTAAAACCCTTTCAAAAACCATTTAATTAAAATAACTATATGGATTGCAACCAATATAATCATTACCCATGGAACAAGAGATCTATAATGGTGATAAACCATCGTATAAGCTAAATCAGGTTAACTTATGAGCTATAATGGGGATTTACCCTTTGTATATGGTATATTGGGATCACCCATTTATTATGATCTTTAATGGGGCTCAACCCTTTATATAAGCTATACCAGGCTCACCTATATTCTATAATGGGGCTCAACCCTTTGTATAAGATGTATTAGCGTCATAATATTCAAATTATTCTCATGTAAAATATCATGAATAATAAAAAAATTCATAAGAACCTTTTAAAATGTCTTTTAAACCCAAATGGGAAAAACTTTTGGAAATTAAAACACCATTTTATTTTAAAAAATAATTTTCAACACTGAAACACAATTTTATTTGAGAAATCTTTTCAAATACCAAATACCCAAAAAATGAAATATGATTTTTCATTTAATAAAAAATTTGAATTTTGAAAATAATCTATAAATAAAATATGATTCATGGTTGAGGGAAAATCATTGTTGTTGTGTATGTTAACAATAGGACATCTCATTTGTTATTCATCAAAATGTTTCATGAATGACACAAAAAATATTCCTTTTGAAATCATTTAAATATAAAAATTATACATTATAATGTTTTTATTTACACAATCTCATTTTAAAAACATAGGCATTGAAAATGAGGAGTGTTTGAGGGAGCACATTAATAGTGTATTTTTAAAGGAACGCTCCCTTATCACTTTGGAAACACTTGAATCATAAACCCCATTAAATAAAAAAAATAAAAAAACATTTAATATCATAATAATATGTAAAATTATGATATAACATGTCAATGGGATTTATATACTCCTTATAAAATAATAAAGTTGTATAACAACAAGATATGGCTCAATGAAAAGAGATTGAGACGAAGTCCCTTACCATTACTATCATTTGTCATCTTTGTATTTATCCTCTGCTATAATAACATTTTGTTAATTATTTGTATTAATAAGAACCACTTTAATGTTTATCTTTAATTATATTACAATTATTAAAATATTATATATAATTATTTTATTATTTTATTTTTAGTCAAATGTTTTAACCATATTCGGCTAATGTGTCAAAAATGACATTGTTAAGATGACTATGGTCAATAGTTTCGTTATATAAAAATATCCAGAACATTAATAATTAAATAATTATCATATTTATATATCAATTACAATTTTATAACCAATAAAAAATATGGATATGAAAATTAAACTAACATTAAGATCATAGACACGGTAAGTCGTATGTACGCATGAGTAACGATTCCATTTATGAATGGTAATAATGAAAGAAAGGTATGTAATGTTTCGAATTTAGAGAAATATAATTATTCCATAAATAAATTATTATTAAATTATATATACTTACATATATCAATTTTTTTGTGGTGATGAAAAAATAAGAAACACATCACATCATTGAGTTTGTAGTCCAAACGGCCACAAACGACGTTATCGCTTTTTTAGTGTGTGAAATGGTAAGAATCGAATAATATATTACATTCACAGAAAAGTAATTATTTCATTAATATCATAATTATGTCATTTATATAATATATTTTCATTATATTTACCTTTATTAATACTCATGTAACCTGTTGGTGAAAAATTCTTCACATTTCACTGTGATGTGATAGTGTATGATACACATGAGTGATATTATCGTGTCCCCTACAAGATTAAATGTAAAATAGTTTCAATTGATATATTGACTCAATATGTATAATTATATAAAAATATCATAAATTTCATATAAGAATAGTACTTCCCTCATTATTCCAAATCATGAGATGAGGTAATTAAAAAATGGAAAACATCGGTTCATTAGGTGGTAGTCCACTGTAAAAATGAATGACGATTTCATAACCAATTTTATATATGTGTGTGCGGGTTTAGGTAGTGCCCTTAACATAAAAATTTATCATTATATTTGTTTTATTTATTTTATTATATAATAATTACATAAATTTAAATAAATGGGTTTGAGGAAGAAATAAAACCAAAACATTCATTGATGAACGTTAACACTTTTTCGGGTAACTCATTTCGGTTTGAACCAAAGGTCTTACATGGATAGATTTATACCAAAATTAAGGCTTATAGTATGGCTTTAGTTAAGTGTATAAGTTATTTGGTTAGCTATAAGACGAAAAAATTTATTGATACGTATTAATATAGGAGGAGAGTGGTGGACTTTTTATAGTTGGTAAGTGGAAAACTTGTAAATTTTTAAAAGAGAGAAAACCACCATTGTTTTTTTCCTAGTCATGGGAATATAGTAATGAAAAAAACAAGATAATAGAATTTATAAGGTCAAAAAATTGCCATTAAATGTACTATTTAAAATTTTCTAGGTTATTTTTTCCCTAGAGTTTTATGTTTAGTCACTTCGTAAACTCAATTGTACCTTAATCTTTTTGATTAATTTTAATTACATTCACTAATATATTTGGTCAAAACTATGTAAATAGTACTATAAATTGTAAATTTTTTTGATTGAAAATATATAATACATTTTCAAAACTAAATTCACAAAACATTCACAATTTAATTAAATACTAATCCCATAGATGTTGCGAAACAAAGGGTTTTTAAAAAGAGTGTTTTTTAGAAAAAAAAGATGATTCTAAATTAAATATATAATTAAAAATAATCATTTTATGAAACTCATTTAATATAAAATGATAAATTTTCTATATATTTCATTTCAAAAATTGAATCTATGTATTATTTTAAATTACAAAAAAATGAGAAACATTATGAACTTTAATTTTTTTTAGAAAAACATGTCTTCAAACCCAAAAATAAACCCATATTAAAAAAGAATATAATTTTGATTAAAAATTAATTAATTGGATTATATATAAATAAATGATACCTATATTACTCAAGAAAATATTTGAAATATATATTGAATATAAAATTAATTGATTTATCTAAAATTTAACACTTTATAAAAATCGGAATTTTCACTATTCATTAAAAATCTATATTTTCCAAAAAATCCAACGAAAAATCACTTATTGTAAACTTTTATATTCTGATTAATAAAATATTTTTTTATAAAATAATTTTTTTTAAACTGTGATAAATTGTTTTTAAAATATTTTTCCCATTAAAAGGTGTCAAAAATTAATTCTTTGAAAATATAAAATTTTAAGCATAAAATTGGGTTTATTTTTATATATTATATATAAAACACAAGGGATAAATTTTAAACACTGTATTTAGTATATTATATATTAATATCATTACTATAATATAAAAGGGTTATTTTTTAATTTATTCTTATGAAATAGACTTGTTCACATTTAATTTTTTTTTTCAGAAAATGATTTCCTATTATTTTAAGAAAGTTTTTATTTTTATTACTAATTAATTAAAAAAATAGAAAATATGTAAAAATGATTTTCAGCATTTTTTAAATCATTTGTTTAGCCACCACTCCACTGGATTTTTTATAATGGTAATATATATCATTGTTCATTTAGGTTCTGTGTTGCGTGTTAAATATGCCATTGAACATATAAATATCAGGGTTGCGTGTACTCTGTGATAAATTGAGTGTTGTGTGTAAAGAAAGAAAAATATATTTTTATTGGTTATTTATGTTATCAAACATAATTATATTCTTTAAAAATCTTGGGATGTTACATCCCCCCACCTTAATATATCACATCCATGATATGTGATATTTATTATGATAATTAAAGTTTGGACTTCTGAATGTAATTTTATGGTAAAACCACATCATAAATATGGTTAATAAAATACCATAACAATATGTGATAAAATCATTTATAATGTTCATCCAAAGTTATATATAACTAGGTCTCCAAATAGAATAACATTATAGGAATTGATGACATGTGCAAATTATTATAGGGAGTGATTGAGTTCATCGATCACAAGAATGTGAATGATAAATGTAATGGAATGGCCTAAAAACTATAAATATGTGATTATTAAAAATACCATATGATTCATTTGATATAAATTTAATTGGATTAGATTTTTTGACAATCCTTTTCCTAAATTTAGGGAACTATTTTTTGTATAAGAATATATGGAAATATACTCACCCGATATGTTTCTATTTCATAAGAATTATTTTATCCTTTGATTTCACTTAAATCGGTTTCCAATTCATCCCTTACACAAATAAATGAATATCCAAAAATGAATTTTCATAACTAAAACACTAAACATCACTTTTAATAGATCATAATTACCATATAATAGTTGAAATTATTTTCATGGTTCTATAACCATTTTCTAAAATCAATATAGTTAGCACATGTTATGTAATATAATAAATTAATAAAATAAACTCAAAAGTAACATGACTACTTAATCATTAATATTTATTTATTTTCAAAATAGTTAAATAAAAAAATCATCTTAACCCTTACGGTTATCAATACCTTTAAACATATATTAATAAAAGAAATTATTCCTCAAACTAATTTCCACTAAAACATATACTTCAGATATCTATGAAAAAACAATTAATGCCTCGCAAAGTACTTCCATTACATAAAACATCAAAAGTATAGTTCTTTGGACAATGAGATTTTGATCATACATTCAAAAATATTGATCTACCTAGATCTATCACTACATCACCAGATGGACCAACATCAACTATAGAAGTAGAAAATTATTTTTCGACCCCTTTTTACATCTGATCATGATGATTTCAATCCTGAATAATTAACTATTTACACACATTAAAATAATTTCCCTACTCATTACTGATAAAGAATCTCATTATTGACTAGATATCTATTAGCTCATTCTTGTATTATTTAGGGAACTTTTTCATACTATCACAAACCTTTTTATCAATCTTAACACATTGCTAACACTTTTGAGATATAGACATACATTCCAAAAAAATTATTTTACCACACATTGAAGATTTATTGGTCTTAAAAAAGGAATTATTAATTTTCTTATTCTCTATTTCTCACCACTAAGACCATTTCATAATCTTTTCATCTCATGGAACATAAGTGTCCAAAATTCCATCTCAACTTTGTCATCACAAAAAACAACTTTATCATAAAGCTTAAAATATTATGTTTCCAAATATCTTTGTAAGGTTTGTTTTAATGATGAGTAAAATCTATTAATATTATTATAATAGTATCGAATAAAGTATTGCAAATCCCTAGTAAATCTTGTGATGTTTCCTTCATATTGATCCACTGAATCTTCATCGTTTCCCCCCAAATCCATGAATTATTTTCCATATAGATTAAATAAACCTTAGGGAAATAATTTTCAGGGAAACAATACTTGAATTTTTTTCATTCTTTAGAATAATTATAATATTTATCTCTGGTATTCTTATCCAAATAACACAATCGATTAGCATCACCTTCATAATGATAAATGTTAAGGGTTATATTTTGGCATCTTGAATAACCCATGACATCAATTATATTTTCTAAAGAATTGATATATCCTTCAACTACAATTGGTTTAGATAATCCACTGAATGATGGGGGATTTTACCTCATGAAATGATCCAAAAAACATATTTTCATTAATGGAAGATTAGGTTCCTCACTAGAATGGATACCACCTATATTTGTTATCTGATTCAACTAATCTATCACTATATAAAACTATTATGTTTTCATTCCAACCATCTTAGGATGCTAATTAGGAATGATATATTCCTCCAGATTTCCCTCTACTATAGTATCCAAGTTTCCTCTGTGGAAACCCAATCCTAAGAGATATATTTTCAACAAATAAATGTGCACATCATCAAAAACTATAACATTAAATCTTGAAAATAATGTAAAATAATTTCACATAATACTATTATCATTATCCTAACCACTAATATAATCCAAACCATCATTTGAAACCAACCCTATGGACCTGGACTTAAACATTAAATAATCTTCACTTTTATTCACAAATTTATTTTCATTCAATTTGATGATCTTTATAGGATTATAATTTTAGATAATTACACCATAACACAAACGTTAAAAATGAAATAATACAAGGTTTACACTTTTCATACATATTAATTTTCTTCCACCATAGAAAACTCTTTAAAACAAAAAATTATTAATTTTATAAAAACAATTCATGACTTTTTACATGAATTAATCCATTAAATTTATAATCCTATGAAAACATTTAAAATGTGGGATGAGAACAAAAAACTCTTTATGGGATACGTAATGAAATAAATTTGTTACATATATGAAAACATGAAAACTCATAGAATATTTACCTATATCTTCTAATATTATTGAGAATATGAAATAAAAAATTTCACATGAGAAAAAGTCAAATGTTTATCTCAAATAAAAATCATTAAAACCCATAGAAATAAATTAAACCCGCTTTTGGTGACTTAAAACATCATATTATTTAATCCCTTTAAAACCTTTTATTTAGAATAACCAAATATTTGAATTATAATATAATAATTACCCAATGCATTAGAGAACAATAATGGGGATTAACATTCATTTAAGTTATATTGGGCTCACCCATGAGCTATAATGTGGCCCTATTGATTGTATAATCTATATCAGGCTCACCCATTTACCATGAGCTATAATGGGGATCAACCCTTTTTATAAGCTATATTTGTCCCACCTATGAGCTATAATTGGGACTAACCCCTCATATATGTTATATCAGGAAAAACTATTTCATGTAATTCTCATCTTCTATATCATTAATAAAACACATTAATCATAAAACCCATTTAATAGCTCTTTTAACCCCATATGAAAACACATTGGGAAAAGAAAACCCAATTTTCATTTAAAAACCCATTTCTCATATCGAACTATCATTTCATTTGAAAAACCATTTTCACTACCAAAACACATAAAAAGGGAAATGTGGTTTTCCATTTAATAAAACATGTAATATTTAAATGGAATATTCAAATCAAATAATATTCATAATGGAGTAAAGGTCATTTTCTCCATGTACTTTAATAATAATGAAATTCATTTGTTATTTGATAAAAAATTCCATACAAGTCATATATAAATAATAATTTTTAAATAATTCTAGAAAAAAATATATACTTTATAAATATTTTATTTTAATAAACTAATTTTAAAGATATAGACATGGAAATGGAAGAAATTTTGAAGAAAAATATTAAAAAATAATTGTATAAAGGAAAAGGACCTTATAACTTGGGGATCACTTGAATCATAAAACCCATTAAAAAATAACAATAAAAAACTGTCAATATCATCAGAATATATAAATTCTTGATATAACTTATAAAAGGGTCTGTATATACACCTCAAAAATAATAATGTTTCATAACATTCGGATATGCCTCAACTAAAGGAGATTGATGCGAAATATCTTATATTGAGTCTTATTTGTTACATGTACCTTTATTTTCTTGAAAAACAAACTTATGTTGATTATTTCCTTTATTTAGAATATTATTCTTATTTATTATTACTTTTATTTCACTTATAAACATGTTATATTCAATTACTTAATCAATAATGTTTAATCCATATGTTTTGACCATATTCAGCTTTTGCTAAAAATGACTTTGGTAGGATGGTTATGGTCAAAATGAAAATTATTTAAACATATATAAATAAATAATAATGAAATAATTAACATATTTATACATAAATAAACATTTAAAAACAATAAATAAAAATATTTATTAAAAATGATATAATGTTATGATTATGGTCACGTTAAGCAGTACGTACCGATGAGTAACGTTACTGATTTTTCAATGACCATTATGGAAAGGAGGTTATTAGTATTTTATCATTACATAATAATGATTATTTAATAAATAAAAAATTATTTTATTATATATATATAACATAATTTTTATGTTCTGATGATAAAAATGAAGAATCATGTCGCTTTGAAGATATGGTAGTCCACATGCCCAGGAACAACGTTATCACTTTTTAATTGTGTGAAATAGTAAAAAGAAAATAGTATAATATATTTAAAAAATTTAATTATATCATGAATATAATAATTATTTAATTTTCTTAATCTATATTAATTATATTTATTCTTATTACTTCCAATTTAATGAATTAGTGAAAAATGATTCCATTTGTTTTTTGAGGCGGTAGTCTACTGTACTCACGAGTGATGTTATTGTATCCCCTATAGTAGGCAATATAAAATAGGTTTTTTATTTTATATTGAATCAATAAATATATTTATTTAATAATTATCATTTTAATTCTATATAAAATTTATCTATATCATTATGATAAACCATCATAGTTTGTAATGAAGAAAAATCAAATTGCATTGGTTCACGGGGTGGTAGTCTATTTGACACATGAATAATGATTTCATATCACATATGTTGGATGTGTGTGTGGGATTAGGCATTATAATTAACATAAAAAACCTCAGTATATTTAGGATATTTAGGATAATATATAACAATGATATAAAAATAAATTAAGGGGTATAAATAAGAAATAGAAAAAAACATAAATTGATGAAAGTTACCTCTTCTTATGGTATCTCATTTTATATTTAGCCATAATCATTAATTATATTTATTTAATCCCATATAAATTCTTCTAGTAAGATGGTATGTAATTTAAAAGGTATTTTCATAGGTATTGGTCGAGAAAAATATCATTATAGGTGTGAAGAGAGGAGGAGAGTATGTTGTGTTTTTATAAATGGGGTGAATGGAAAACATGTAAATTTTGGAAAAAGAGATTTCCAACCAGGTTTTTTCTTTTTAAATTGGATCAAATATTGAACCAAAATTTATAATAGAATATATAATGTTGAATTAATTCTATAAAATTAGATATTTACAAGTTTTTAATTCATTCGGACCCTTAGGTTTGAAGCTTAGCCACCCAGTAAACTCATTATTACCTTAATCATTGTGATTAATTTTTATAATTTTCACTAATATTTTTTTTCATTAAATATGTTAAAATTACTAGAAATTATAAATTATTCTAATTAATACTTTTGAATCCATTTTTATCAATTAAATTCAAAAAATTGGAAATTTTTTAAATAATATTAGTCTTGCAAACACAGTGACATAACATGTTTTTAGGAAAAGTATATTTTTAGGAAAAGTTGATTCTATTTTACCTATATGGATAATAAAATTCGTTGAATAAAAATAAATTAATATTTAATTATATATATTATATATATTTAAATAAAAACATTCCCTAATATAGATTAGTTTAAGGAATTAAAAATAGAGAAATATTCTGCACTTTAAAAATGTTTTTAAAACCTTGTCCTTAGACACAAAAACAAACATATATTAAAAAAATATATGGTTGATTAAAAATTAATTAAGTGGATTAAATATAAATAAATAATAAAATTTTACAAGAAAAAATATTCATACATATTAGGACTCTTAAATTAATTAATTTATTAAAAATAAATAATATTTTATAAAAAGTTTTATTTTTTCTGTTCACTGTAGAAATAAATATTACATGAAAAGACCCCAAAATACACCCAAAGTAAATTTTGATATTACTCTTCAAAAAATTATGCTTATTTTTTCAATTTTTTCTAAATTTCCTACAAAAATAGTAATAAAATATGTTCATTATAAAAAGGATTCAAAACTATTTTTTTAGAATTTGTATAGTTTTAAGCATAAAATTCTGTTTATTTCTATGTTATGTCCAGAAAATACATAAGGTTAATATTAAAAATTATATTTATTATAATATTTATAAATTTCATTAATATATTCCAACAAGTTTTATTTGTTTTATTTATTGTTATAAAACACACTTGTGCATGTTAAAATTATTTTCAGAAAAATATTAACATTTATTTTCAAAAAGGTTTTGTTTTTGTTTTTAATTAATAAGTTACCAAAGAATATATGTCAACCATATTTTCATAATTTATTTAATCTTATTATTAGCATCCTTTCTAGGGTCTACATTATAAGGGTAATATATATCATTTTGTGTTTAGTTTTAGTGTCACATGTTAAATATTTCATCAAACATAAAAATATCATGGTTATGAACTAAGTTTTTTTAATACAAGCTAAATGTATTTATTTTTATCCTTTTTGTAATATAAAATAATTTAATTCTTTTAAAATATCGTGGTGTTACAATAATATTTTACTAATATGATTCTACATATTTATTGTGTTGTTTTTATTATTGGTTAATCCATTTTAGTAGCTTTCTCATCAAATAATATAATGTAATAACTCTTTTGAGACATATAATTATATGAGTAACCATAACTTGTAAGAACTCTATCCTTTGTCAAAATATTGACTCAAATTTTGAATTCCTAATTTATTTATAGCTTTTTATTCAATAACATTGACATATCTTTTTTCCTGTGATATTGTATATCTTCTTAACAAAGAACAAGCATACATTACTATTGGTTTATTAAAAAAATATTATCTTTTTTTGATGATTTCATTTTTGGGGAATGTATCATTGCATCGAAAAACATTTATTTCATTGAATTCCTGATTTCTAAAGGTGGAAGACTTCTACCACCATGGTCGATGATGTCAGATCCTCGATCAAAACTAGATTATGGGATATTAATTCCTCCTTCCATGGATCCCTAATTAGATATTTCCACCTATTCTAGGTCTCCCTCATAGAACTAATTCATATTTAAAAATACATTCCTAGAGCCATCCCATTATGGATGTTAGTTAATTACATTGCTTCTGTCTTCATGGGTCATTAACCTATTGTTGGAGTATATTGTAAAGTTTGTCATGTCTACATGATGGGAGAATTGGTTACATGTATTCTTCCTCTTGTGATAGAATCTCATGTGAGGAATCTTAACCAAAAAAACCCCAAGGCATCTCATGTTGATCATGAGGTAACAATTTCCGGGGTGAATGTCTTCCAAGGATTTTAACATCAGGCATCCTACACATATGCATATGGTTTATGTTATGGGTTATTTTATTAGTCCTATATCTCGTATAGATGGATGAGGATGTCTTTTTGAGTCATATTAGGGAATGATTTTGTCATCTTTTAGATGTGGGTAGAGGATTACAATCTTGTTAGGACAGGTGGTATTGATTAAGATTCCCTACAGAGGAAAATCCCAGAGGTTCATCCCTATGAGGTAATATTTCAAACCTAGGATAATGGTTGAATATTCCCCTTGATGTGAACCATGGAATTGTAGATCGAAATTCCCTTTGAGATAGATCTATAAGGATTATCAGAACACCCCTTGAGGTTGATTATTGAGGTACAACCAGACGATAAAGAACCTATGTTCACCATTGGTCAGGATGCCCCTAAGGTAGGCCCAAGAGGCTGAAAAGAAAACCTCTTAAGGAAGATGTGGTAGGTATGTTCCTATGAGGGAGAACTTATGTTCCCCATTGGTCGGGATACCCCATGAGGTAGACATTAGGGGTTGATCAAAATTCCCCCACAATGATGATCAAGGAGGTATGTCCCTAAGGCGGAGCACATATATTTACTGTTGGTCAGGATACCCCTTGAGGATAACCAGATAGGTTGATTAGAACACCCCTTAAGGGGGATAAGGGGCGTACATCCCTAGGGAGAGAACCTAAATTTAGCATTGGTCATCACAGAACCTCAAGGAGTCTTCATACATACCCAATTTAGAAGATAGAGATCCTAAACCAAGTATTTATATGCCATAGTTTATGTTCAATTTACAAAATTGATCCTTGTAGTTTATTGCCATGTGATAAATATGATCATGTTTTCAAAGGATAATTAATGAGGGATGGTTTGTGTATAATACATTAAATGTTCCTCTAATAAGGGTATTTCTTTTATGGGAAAGGTATGGGTCATGTACATGAAAGTTTCTTGGTATGTGTGTCACATCTGACAGATAGAATATATGGTTTGGGTCTTATGCATGATTGCATCATGAGCACTACTTATAGAATATATGAGGTGGTTAGGGATTAAGTGTGTAAGCTTCTCATATTTATATATCATGTTAGGTCATTATTTAATCCTATAATAATTTAAAAAGTCAAGGTTTCAATTTAACATCATTTGAATTACATGGTGTGTAGGGAAAATTCATGGAAGCTTCCCTTCAATTCATCCTCTTGTTAGATCTAATGGTAATCTCAGATTGCTTATTGTTTGAGGGATATGGATGCAGCGTACAACTGATGAGGCAGCCCACAGGGACATCTTGGGAGTAGTAGGGATACATGTGGGGATCAAAAACTATGGAGTCTCCTTCACCGTCACCACGTCTGAACATGATGTCATCATGACTTATTGCTGGGTCGAGGTTTATGATTAGGGAGTACACCCTAGGAGGATGCTCATGGGGGTATTGAGAGAAGTGTAGAAGTGTTAAGTGGGGATCTTCCTCATTTAATGCCATTATGGAAACCTGACTTGTTTATGGGTGAATGGATATTATTGGGGCTTACACCTAAGGAGGAGACCCATGGAGGATGTTTTGTTATCATATCATGATCATTCCAGGAGGCATCTCATGCTTGATGTATAAGGTATCTTGTAATTTTAATAGCAGACATCATCTTCTTGACTGGTATGGTTTTATATAGTTTAATTTCATGTAGTGAGGACTTATTGGGGTCATATCATGATGAGGAATATTTTTATTGGGGAATAAAACATCTTGTGTTTATCACGAGAGGCAACCAACACTTGTTATATAAGGTATGCTATTGATTAATTTCATTTAGTGGGGACTATAAAATGTCTTCTCATGGTCATGTAATGAAGAATATTATGCTTGATGCATAAGTAGGGTTATTAATGAATTATTTTTAATGATATAGTTTAACTTTATGTAGTGAAAACTACTAGGTTGAAGATACCTGTAAATAGTTATTGCGGGTTTTATGTAATAGTATCCCCTTCTGGTTCAACCCAACATAAGTGTCAGGTGATGAAGTTTCAAGAGTTTCTTGAGGAATAGTTCTACTCAAGGTATTGGGGGAATCCAAGAGGACATCTAAACTCATGATATAGGGATGGTACCAGGAATATTAGGTTGACTCAATTCATTTTAGGGAGTGTAGCAAAGTTTCTCTAACCATTGAATTCCATTCTTGGATATTGGTCATGTATAAGGGTGCAACTGAAAATTCCATTGACCCAGCCTAAAAAAAATTTCATGAATCTCCCCATATTTCATATGTATTGGTGATGGTAGTGAAGAGACTAGGACAAAGTCCCATGACTATATCCCATCACGGATCCCAAGGAGGGGCATGGGGGCGTAGCCCCCACATTATAGACAATCCGGTGTAAAGGATATAACTTTAAGAAGGATATAAGTAACACAAACGATATGGATTCACAAACTAATGTTATCATGAAGGATGAGACTTCATAGATATAATGGTATCGTGAATAATAGGGCTTTACAGAGCACAGGGTCTCATAAAGGATAGTTCCTCATCGAGAACATAGTCTCTAATAGGGAAGCCCTAACTCCCAGGGGGAGAGTGACATAATTTATGAATGCTTTACAAAGCCTCATGTTCCACAGAGGGACTTATTCTTCCCCAAATTTCATATTCCTTCATTAAATGCATCATTAAATTTGATGTATGATCTCAGTAATTCAATAGAGGAGGTTTCTTGATGCAAAGGGGATTTGCGAAGGAGTGTCTCATGAAGCACTTGAGCATTATGAATTCAAAACATAATGCCACATCATAGTGGAATCTCCCCATCTTAATTAATACATGGTGGTGTTTATAGGGAGAAATATTCAAGAATACTATAGGACATATTGAATATATATATGCTTCACAAATGGAATGGGCTCAGCGAATATGAATAAGATTGTTTGATGTTTTTCCTTTAGGGATTCACGTGTTCGTGAAGGGAGTACTACGAACTAGACCACTATGAGTGGAAATCCACAAATTATCCATAATAAATATACCTCCATGAATGGACCTCCATTAATGAGGTCTCCAAAAAAAAGATCTCTATGAACCATTTTGGCATCCTGAATTCCATATGTCATAACTTTCAATACGTAACTCTATTCTGGCTCTACGACCGATAAAACAGAAGTCTTCGAAATGAGAGACACTCCTAGATCAAGTTTCTCAATGTTTAGTCCCTAATTGGAAAATTTGTTGGGGGCTAAAAATATTCATGTATCCACTAAATTCCCTTATTTTCCATCATATCCCAATTTTTCTAGATCTAACACTTGATCCAAAATCAATTGAATTATTTGGTAAAATATTCCTTTCATGACACAATTTTTATGGTCTCTTTTTTTCTCTTGGGATAAAATGTAGTGACTCAGGTTTTTCTATGAGGAAACTAGTTCAATAATTTTTTATTGAGTCATAGGACACTCACAATGGTAAATAGATAAATTTAACCTAGAAAATGACCTCCAAATATTATATGAATGTTCTGTTGATTCTATGGTGTAATGTTCACACTCGGGTGGACATGGAGTGTAATTTATAGAGTGGTGGGGCCTCAACAAAAATATATTAAGTATAAAAATATTATTTTATATAGTATGTGTGAATTATTTATTATTACTCACTTCCATAAAAATAGAAAACTATATGGTTTAAAATCACCATGGATGCATCTAGAAATTGGATTTTTCTCTGTGTGTGTATAATCCGTGTTCACATTAGGGGACCTTGGAACCTAAACAAATATGGTAAACTGATTTTCTGTCTTAAAAAAATTATATATTTATTATCACATTATAATCAAATATATTTTCAAACCATATACAATGAACCTAAAAAATCATATTAATCACAAATCCAAGGGATAGATATATAAACATTATGTATTGAGGGTGATAATAAGGGAGGGTTTTTGAAATAGAAGATCCACTCCTTGGGATAAGTCATGAATGGCTATGTGACATTTTCATCAAAGAATGATCATTTTTTGAGGTATGGTTATGTGATTTTACATGCACCCAACTCTTCATGGATTTAGTATTAGAATAATATGTTTTTATTATATCCTTCCTCCCTGGATTTTTATGATCAAGTGTGTTAAACTTATTTATCATCTATTAATGAATTGTTTTCATTGAACCACGGGTAATAGTCACCATTCTTTATACTTTATTTCCAAAATCATGATTTTGATTATTATTCTACTATTAGATCGTAACCCTAACAATGTTCAACATGGTCGAAATGATCAATGGGGATGTAATAATATAGTTTCTCATTAATATTTATTTTCTCTCTATCAATATCTATCTTTTTCCTATTGCAATATAACATTGGTTTTTAGGACTTATGTTTTCTAGTGGAAGGGAATCATAGTGGATTGGTGTAGGATACTGTTGTATGGTGTAGTAGTGCTCGATAGGGATTTTATAAAGACGGTGAACCCAAGAAATGAGAATATGAAGAAGATTGGGAACCATCCTATCATGTGGTGTGCATGTGGGGGACCATTCATTGATACGAACAATGGTGTGATTGAGTAGGGCTAGAAACCATTATAATATGAGGGGTTCATGAAAGGGTGTATGGTCATGTTTCTAGTGGTGGCTCATAAAGAGGAGGTCAAATGCATCACAGATGATGATATACAGAAGGGAGGCAAGGTGCACCAGGCTAGGAACTATAATTGATAAAATGTCTTGTTATGGGTGTATAGATCAAGGAGTGTGGTTTCCGGATGGTGCCACTATGTATCCCCACTAGTTGGACTAAGTCCCATAATATTTTATTGGTGCTACCCGACCTAGAAAATGGTTGGGCAAGGTTCACATATTGATTTTTATCAACCCTAACAAGAAAACAGTGAGTGGGGATACGTCTCCATGCTAGGACCCACAGTGGAGTGTGTAAGGTATGTATTCCTCTATACTATGAAACATGTCATGCACCCTAGGGGTCACTATATAACCTATAATCCACCTTCACAAATTCATTACTAATTATTCAGTTAGTATTTTTTTCATATAGATCACTTAGATTTTGTTCATTCTTCTATATAAGATCATCTAAATAGTGACGTATGAAAAATTGGTAACTATTATTATCACTGATATAGAGGTTAAGGAATAATGATTGAGTGTTAGGGTGTTTATACGTCTCTTATTTGTTACCTTCCACTCCATGTATAACACTTTCACTAAATTCTAATATCCCCCTAGACATATAATATTTCATCAACAATGCACAAGTTCCCAAATTTTTGTTTTATAGGAATGTTGGTTTTCATAACCTATGTACAATTGGTAGTGAATATTAGTACACATTTGACTAACATTTAATGTTGGTCAGGTGTGGTTTTACAGTGGGTTTCAATAATGATTACATGATATCAGTGAATGAAGGGTGAGGTACTTATTCTTGGGGTATACATTTTTGAGAGGGATGCAGATTTACCTTTATATATTCATTTATTATTGTGGAAGGGAGGGTATGAAAACAAAAAACATTGGAACATTTGTTTCTTTAGAAACCCCTTGGTTTCCTTCAGTACACAATTTCCATTTGGACTATCAACATCAAAATCTGAGGATTATTTTCAATTATTTATGAATCTCTAGTTACTCATGAGATCTAATCTTTACAGGGATACAGGTGTAATGTTTATGACATATCTCTATTACAGTAAATTATATTTTTAGGGAATATAAATATTTCTTTTCTATGAATACAACATAGTTATCTTATTCTACAAACTCATTTGAGATGGACTACTGTTTTCTTTTTCCTGTTTGTTTTTTGACGATTTTTATTAGTTTTATTTATACTCACCCTTGAATAGAATTTTGAACCACGTTGATGTGTCAATGTAGAATATACACATATTTAGAGACTCTCATTGTGGATATGGTGTCAGTGTTACTTTTTTCGAGTTGATGCCTATAGATGCTCAATGTCTCACGATAGAGCCTAGTGTTCCTCGAAGGTAGTACTAGATGATGTGATTGGAGAAAATTTAAGGGGTACTAAATGTGAGTAGGATATTTCCATTGTCATATACCTATAGGATTAAAGGTCCTTTAATTTGTTCATTTCATTTGTATTATATTTTATGGTGATTTATTGGTACTCAATGTATCATTAATTCATTCTATATAATTCAAATTATTATGTGTGCATTTATATATATATATATATATCCTTTTGTGTTTCTCATACTTATATTATATGATGACATGTATGTATTGTAGATTGATATATGATAAAGCTTCCTATATTTTGAGATATTCTTACTCAATGATAGTTTCCATCCCATTTTCTATTGGAGGTGAGATTGTGGTGGAACACTTGACCTACTATAAACATTGGTATAGGCCCAGTGTGTCCTGTCATGTTACTGTGTTATCAAAGAGGGTTTGACTATTGTATAGATTATATAGTTAGGTTTCATTTATGTATAAATGGGAATTTTGAGACATTACTTTAGGGTAACTCAGTTTCGTATTTTATTTTAGGGAACATAGTGACCGTACAATAACTCATGTATTGATTCATCAAGACTCTAATGGAAATATTGCTAACTCGGTACACTAAGGTACCAATTTCATGAAATTATTATGTTATATGAAACATATAAGAATGGACTATTGAATTACATATCCTTTTCAAGATAGATCCCCATGTACACTTCATTGAAAAAGGTTCATGTTGTTAAATTATATATTACACCAAATTGAAATTTGGAAAATATTCTGAGGAAAGATCACAGTGAACTCTTACCCATGATTGAACCTCTTTTTCATGACTAGATATGTGATGAGATTCTATTTTATGGACCAACACATAAATTTTTCTCTCGAATTTTATAGGATCTCACTAGTTGTTTGTTTTTACTTATTATGTGCTCTCATATTTTTATGTGCTCCCATATGAATTTCACTACACCTGATTATTGTGTGCCACAATTATATATTATATAATATCCAATGAGGTATGGGAACACCATTACGATTCAAGATTCTTCATATCTGTTAATACCTCCCATATTTTTGATTTGTTCTATTGGGTTCTATTCACCATTCCATAGTCCATTGGATGAGGACTTGGGGTGGCACACATAGTCGAATTCATTCCTAGGTGGGAACTATATAGGTCAGGTTATGTTATAAAAATTTCCAAATTCTATGTGTTCTCTTCCACATACATTTATTCCTTCATATATTTTCAGGAGATTTCTTTCTAAATGGAAATTTTTTCCCATATTGTTCACCAACCAATTGTTTCAATAAATGGCACCATTTTGTTGTGGTGTTCTTACCATTAATGTTACTGTATTAATGACTTGGTTTTAAAGATAACATTCCATATCTTTGGTGTTATGTTACATTCTATTTTATAATCACAGAATTTTCATTATTATCTTTATTTCATTTTTAATTGTCCTTCAAAACTACTTAATATAATAAACTAGACTTGTTTTAGCCATCATTAATATGATAAGACCCAGAATATTATCATCGCCAATAAAAAAGATGAATTGTACTCAACATATGACTAGGGATCCTTTAACAGGACACATACATCAATATCAATATGGTAAAATATATTTAAATCCATTTTTTCTTTAGAAAATAAGTATTTATTATCATTTTTCCACTTACACATGAATTACTAGCCTTCATGAAATTATTTCTCTGATTTGGAAATTCAAATACAACATTAGTAATTATTAAATTATCTTTGGTTTGATGACGAATATTCCCTAGGCTTTGACACTGATAGAAAATTTCTACTTCAACATTTTGAATGTATTTTTTTATTTCTTTCCATATTATATAAGTTATTTTTTGTTCTTGCACCTTTCATTAATGTGTTTTTATCCTTGACACTGAACAGATATCCATTCTGATTGAATATAACTTTGATACTAGAGTCAGAATGTTCATTAATGCTCGATTGATTATATAAATGAAAATCAAAATATATAATTTTAGTAGTCTACAATTTAAATTGATCCAACTTTCAATTTCTACACACATCTATATTCAAATCCACATTATTACCAAAATAATCTATTACATCTACACATTCCATAATTTTCATTAAAAGATTCATGTTTCTATTTATATGGGATGAGTACCCACTATTAAGAATCTATGTTCTCCTATTATCTGTTTTAATAAGAATACTTTTATATTGTATTTATTTTTCTTTATTTTATTTTCATTCCATAAAATTCATGATTATTTTATGACATGGGATACTTTCTCCTCTTTACCTACAATAAATTCAGTGAGATTATATTCATCTTCCAAAAATGGATACAATATATAATCTTATGGAATAATGCTTAGTTTCATTACATAAAATCTAATTTTACTTTCATAAGAGTTTTATTATCTTCTTTTTTAGATACAAACATATAGCTCTATTACCGAAATAAAAATAATGATAAAAATATCAATAAAAATTGGTCCTTTAGAAACATGTAAAATACATTTTTGTCATCCATTATTGAATCTAAAGTCCCCCCCCCCTCATATAGATATCCACATCCATTTATTATGTTATTTTATACCTAATATATCAATAATTTTTACACTTTATAATATGAAATATCATCAAACTCTCTATAAAAATTTATTGGTATTTTTAGTAGCTCCTCAGTGGGTGATAAAACATAGAAGATCAAGGAATATATTCATACTCCTATTAAAATATATTATATGATTTTTTTTACCGGTTATTGTTGTCCCAAATATAAAAATATAACTCCAATTTTAATAGAATTATTACATATTTAATGATTTCACAAATTCTCGACAAAATCGTATCTTCATTTGACACATTGTAATACTTTTTCATCTGAGAAACATCTAAACATAAACATGAATTTATAACCACCTTTTTTTCCTTCATCTTAAAGTTTATTCTAGAAGGTTGTAACCACTTCATCAAGGAATTAAACCATTATTTACTCTCATATCGAATCATTGAAAACATCTATGATATTTTTTATAATCAATCATTACCATTAAATCATAAACATTTCTATACATATCATGATAATACATATGTTCTTAAAATAACTTCTATATCCAAATAAATTTTTTTAGTTGATAAATATATTCTAATGATTATTTTAATAACCTATTAATTTTCATGTTTTTTATCACTGTATATTATGATCATCAATGTCCCCATCATGTTACACCTTCAAATTGACAAAAACTATTGGTTGTTGTTCATTATCATCTTTAGGTTTTGTCTTATAAATTATTTTTATCATAATAATCTATAAATTTGATAAAAAATCAACTTCATCATCATTAAATAAATTTTTATATTCTTTCTCTTTACTAAATTTTTTTCTATTAAAATTTATTTTTAGTTCAGTTTCTTAATTAAATGTTTCATCTTGGAGGGAAATTTCCTTACTATCTTTCTAAAAAAAATATCCTTAGCTCCACTAGAATAATTCCTAAGAAATATATCTATGATATGTAATAATTTTCTATAAATAAAACATATTATTGGTTGCATTTCTAAAAAACCTCCTTCACACCATTTTGAATATTCCTTGTATAAGTGAAAATAATTCATCATTTGCATATTTTTCATTTTTATTTTATCATTAATTTCAATTTTCTATATATATTCAAGTGAAATATCTTTTTTTTAATTACTTTATGAACCTTGATGTTTTAATCCTATTTATTTTGAAACTATTTGGATTTTTAGATCATCAATCTAATGTTTTAATATATAATTTAATTCAATAGCTGATACTCTTCGATTTTTCATTTTTGGAAACCTTCTTAGATTGAATTTTAGAATTTTATTGTATTTTATTTTATCAATGGGACTACAAACAACACCAATCATATCAAAAGTATAATTGAAGAACCAATTAACTATTTAACATGGAGAAAATTTCAAATTATAAAAACTATTATGAATCTCTTATATCATTGATCCCATTCCTTTTTTATCCCCTTTTTAGAAATTGGAAATTTTATCAAAAATTTATTTCACTAATGTATAAATCATTTCCTTAATATTTAAAAAATTAAACAAAGCCCCAAATAATACATTTTCATCCATTGTGTGATTAGTAAGTATCTTTCTAATAGAATTGGACATCAAAAAATCCATGGAATCACAAATTTAAATTATATGCACTAATATTGAGTACCCATTGTGTTTAATAGATCCCAGATGAAATCTAAATTATTTAATTAAAAAATTAGTTTAAACCATCAAAAAAATAAACCCCTTTTTTAAAACATTCTTTATATTTATAAATATAATTTAATAGATTCAACAATTTGACCATGTGGCCTCGATACAACTAATTGAAAAAATAAGCCTAGATAATCATTATGAGGGAAGTGAACGGGTGTTAAGTTTCCCTCTACTATAACATAAAATTTTTATTTCTTTTTAATGAACAATTTTAGATTATCACTCTTATGCGCAGATGTGTAAAAATATAAAAATAAATTTTGTGGCATGAGGGTTTTATATGGTTCACTATTAATGTCAACTACAACGAGAATACACTAATGTTTTATCAATATGAGTGGGGTTATCAATAATCACTCTAAATTATTAGAAGTATCAATAAGGATACATTTTTTATCCTAAGGTCTCTCCGATATTATCCCTATATATCCATTTCTCTAATAGAAAGTTATAAAATAATAAGAATCTCAATAGTTACACATAAGGAATATTTTGAATAATAAACACAGAAATAGCATGGTATATGTTATTACACCTTTATTATTATCTTAAACTATATATTATCAGTTAAATTCCCAAAATAAGTGTCCCTATAAAATATTTTGATGTGTTAATTCAATCTTTAAAATACATCTTCCATTTCTTCATTGCTTTCCCCAATATCCCTGAGTTAAAAATCAAGAAAATGTTATATATGAGTTTTTTAAATTCAATAATTATTTTTCTATTTGAATTTATAATTACATATAAATTATCATTCCCATGATAAGAAATATCCC
Organism: Viscum album; assembly: GCA_963277665.1. Lineage (NCBI taxonomy): Eukaryota > Viridiplantae > Streptophyta > Magnoliopsida > Santalales > Viscaceae > Viscum > Viscum album. The sequence goes on along the minus strand of OY728138.1, from coordinate 138,770,733 downwards.
ACAAAATCTAAAATATATTATAATGATAAAATGTTTCTATAATTACCTTTGTCGTAGAATAGCTTTCTTTGTTATAGTAAAATGATCATAAATAATATCCATATTGTAGTGTGAATATCTCCACACCAATATGATATTTAGTATATATCTAGATCCTGGGTTTCGAGATAGAATCACTTATTTAAATGAATTAAATATTACATAGATAGCTTCTCTTATTCTCTTTATAATTAAAATTTTATAGTGTGTTCTTCTAAATGTGGCGTGGTTTAACATTTCTCAATTCTCCTCATGTCCAATTAATTTTTTGGATAAAATTACCCACTATATCATATCTACATTGATCACACCAAGATCAAGTCATTATTCATTTAAAGTGCTTCACCAATAACTCATGGGGACATCACTGGGGCGTGTCCTCCATCTTTACAGAATAATCTATTCTATAATCCTATGATTTTTTCACTTATAACAGAACCATATATACTCTTATAAAGTTGTTAGATTTATATATTCATGATTTATTCATTTGTGTTGTTTATTTTGTTGTGGTCTTTTAATCCTAGGAAAAACATTTTGCAAACTCTAGATTCATTTAATTATCAGAAACCGCCACAATAGTGGGTTGTATATTCACACAGTGCGATCAAATTATATGTATCATTGATTTAATTTGGAATATACTTCATAAAATTATTATACATTTAAGTAACAATTAATTAATATTTTAAAACATAACTTCATGGAATTAACACCAATATTACACTAAGATTTTCTTCTGATAGATAGAACTAAATCCATTAAAACTCCAATATTTTCCAAGACTTCTCTAATAATCATTAAATCATGTGTTATTCCAACTATAAATGTTAACACTTACACCAATCCACAAACATTGGTTGCTTATGTCTACTATATATTCTAAATAACATAATACAATGAATCTCTTACTTACAAAAAATCCCATACTCATCAAATAACTAGACTTTTACTATGGTTTTATTGGTCATTGATGTACACACAACTTCCATACCAAGTCTTAGCTCATAATATATAACTTTAAAAAAAACCCCAAGAATATAAAGACCATATAAATGAAATGAACTTTATACCATTTTTTAATTTATATCCCTTGAATAACCATGTCTCTAAGGAAAAACATTACATAGCCTTAAGTATTATCCTTAATAACTAGATCCTAGAGACTAGTGATGTTTTTCCAATGATAGATGTTAGGGAGTGATTTACCCTAAATATCCCATTATATCAAATACTAAAAAACTAAAATAATCAGAATCATATAATTATAATATAATAATTAATAATATATCACAACACAATCCAATAAATTCCCATATATTATACATAATCAAACGCAACTCAAAATTAAAACTCTATTGTCAAATTTTCATCAATGAAATGAAAATTTTAGGTATATTACATTTTGGATAGTCCCTTACAATTGACATTAAAAGAACATAAATGTAGCACCTCTATGTTTCAAAACATCATCTCCGTACTAAAAAAGGCATTTTTTTCTTAACTTAATATTCCATTCATGTATTCTATAAAAACATATGGTTAGTACTTATATAGAGTAAAAATTTAACCCTAAATTCAAACAATTGAAACACTTATCATCAAATAGAGTTAAATATGATCATATATAAATATTTTAAAGCCTCATATCGATTAAAAATATCATATTTACGATAAAAATAAAGAGTCATGTGACAACCAAGTCTCCCAAAAAATCATATACCTGCTTTGGGAAATGATATTAATAATATATCATAGTTTTAAAAAAAGGGTTTATCATAATATTATATAACCAACACATTACATCAAATAATTACCTAACCACACATAATAACAATCCATATACATGGATCTCACATAAAAATCTTATATCTTGACCTAACCCAAGGCACTCAATAAGTGACCAACTTATTGGAATATTTCACATCTAAAGAGGAGTTAATGTAAATAACCTCAACACAAACTTAATACCATCAAAAAATATTAATATTATATCCCCATTTTTTTACTATGTAACTTAACACTCAAAAAAATATATTAAAACCATAATAATCCAAAACACACCTTCCTAAAAAAATATGAAATCTCTAGAAAATAGTTGAAACAATAAAATCCCCTCTATTAGTCACATTAAATATTTTCTTAATCAATAAATAATAAGTATCTACTTCACCATATTCAGGTATTTTTATAACTTTAAAATTAATTTCCATTTTTTAAATAAACCATCACACCAAACACATTCTATATTCAATTTAAAAATAAAAAACATAAATATCTTTTCCTAATTATATAATTTATTTAAACCTCATTAAAAAATATATAAAACCCATTAAGATAATGATTACAGTATAAATTTCCAAAAAAGCTAAATCTTCAATAATAACTTCCAAAAAGCATTAAATTCCATATAAATCAATATAAATTTACATAACAGAATTTCACATCTAGAATGTCAAAAATAACTCACTATTTGTACTAAGATTTTTTCACCATTAATAGCTTTATTATTTAATAATTCAATTTTACATTTAATTATTTATTATATTCATTATTTCCCCACTTTTATTATGTATTTTATTACTTCTACTACATAAACACATTATTGAATCACAATCATCACATTATAACTTATGAAAAATTATTCATTAATCATAGAACAGATTTTATGAGGAAAAAAACTCCCTTGAAATCATTAAATCAAAAAATAGTAAAAAAATTATTATTTAATCATAGGTTATGAACCAAATTTAAGTAAGATGTCACCTAACTAAAATTTATTACACTATTTATATAAAGTACAAATCCTTAAATCCTATAAAAGAACAATGCACCAAATACATAACCAATCTAGTAGCAGAAGATGAAAAAATATAAATAATACTAACTAAGGAACATTATATTAATAAAATATATAGGTTCATTAAATATCATCTTGGGTAAGAAATAATTGAACTGATTTATAAAAAATCAAACCTCAAATGAAGAAGAAATTTGATCTTTAAAGTTGAAGGATTTAAGAGAAAATTAAAGACTCTAAATTTTATTAAAAATGAATTCTAACATAAATAATCTAGAATTAATCGTTAAAACCCATGATTACATAATGAGGATAATTAATGTATATAAAAACTACCCAAATGGTTAATGACTACTCTTTAAACAACCATTATATACCATATGGTTTCCCAGGTGATCCGCACCACTTTAACCTCTATCAGGTTCATGGTACCACACACTGGGTACCATATGAAACATCTAATTTAAATTATATTAGGGTCCAAATTAGATCTTCCTTTCATTCAACTCTATTTTCCCAAAATTTTTAATCCTAAAATCAAAATTAGATCCAAAAAATGTAAAACATTGAAATTAAATCGACTAAATACCTCATTTATTGTGTGTGTTATATCCTATTTAGAAATCACGTTCTTAGAAACACATGACATTTTACATAAAACGTTATCCTAAATAGAATCCTTGAAAATTTCCAAAACTATTTTCAACATATTGTATAAAATAATAGCTTCATTGAGATATTAATAAGAATAGTTCTAAAAAATTATCAGGATTTTAAGAAACTATAGTAAATTAAATAAAATTTTCAATAAAACATGAAATAAAATGACCTATCATTCACTATTAAACTATAACATTCATAAACAAAAACTCCCAAATCTGGTTCTAAAACATAATCTTTACATTTATGACTTTGATATCGATAAACATGACCCAATTTTATTCTTCAAAAACATACAACATCAAATATAAGTATTACATAACTTACATAACCCAGTGTTTTTTATATTGATATTTTTATAGGATTTGGAAAAAAACTTAAATAACAACTCCCTTTTCCCCATGTTATGATTTTTCATACTATACCAAACATTTCTTATTTCAAAATAATTTAATGGTATCACAAATATAATTATTTAAAAATGAATCATTTCTAAAAATATTTCATTTAGCATAATTATAAACAACCTACGGAAGGAGAACATTAGAAAAGGTGAGATTTGGTGATCAGTAATGGTAAAAATAGGGGATATTAATCATTGATCATACTTGAGAATATGGGTAATAGAATATAAACATAACATAAATAAGTCATACACAATAAATTAAATAACTATAAAAATAAATCATGGAATAATAATTTCTCATAAGAAATGCATATTTAATATGATTTTGGAATCATAAATTAAAAATACTCATCCATTAGAGAATATAATTAGCATAATTAATGTCAAAAAAACATAATATTATAACATTGGGAGCATTTATAAATTATAAAATTTTCACTCATTAAGTTAATAAAATAAAATATGGCCCTATTATATTGTTATGGACATAAAATTATGTCTATGTATAAACTTATGAACATGAAACCAAGTCCAAAGATAAACATATGGACACAAAAATATGTAAATAGATTTGGAAGATGAAATATATATCAGGCATAACATTGTTTTCTCATAAGTTATTAATATTTACCCATTGTATTATAGTTATATAATGTACCTTCCCTTCATGTAACCATAAAAAATAAAATTCCCACAAGATCATAAAATCATTCATTAATTCATCATATCATAACTGGTGGAAAGGAAATAGGGTTCATAAATTTATCATTAAAACATAATTAACCATTCATAATTACTGGGTTTTATAGAATTATTTATAAAACAACATCATCATAAATTATCAAAAAATAATAATAATATGTTTTCTTAATATAATATCATTTATAAATCCTAAAAATCTATAAATTATGTTTACATTGATGAAATATATCATCAAAATATGATTCAAAACATTCTTTAAAACCATGAGAAAATATCATTTTCTTTTGATAAAATTTAATATTATATTAGATGAAATTTTAGAAAATAATTTTATTTTAAAATAATGAAGTATTTTTGTGATTTAATCTTCAATGTAAATTTTTGTCATGATGATGGGAAACAAATTTAGATCATATAAAATATAAAAATACATTCCATTCACAACATTGATAATATTCAAAAAATTATTTTTTTTAAAAGGTTTATTTAAACAAATTACTTTTTGATAATTTGTAAATAAATTAAAAGGTAGTTAAAATGAACTTTTAAAAAAATCGTGTATAATTACATAAATTAATATAATAATTTTTATGAGTACGTAAATGGGAGAAATTTTTATCAACGAGATAAGAAATAAGGTCTGATTTAAAAAAACATTTCTTGATCTTTTTAAGTACCAAATTAAGGAAAATTGTATTGCTATATAAAAACATAAATAAATATAGGAAAATAAAATATATTGATTATATGTTATAATATTAATATTAGTTCTCTCAATGGAAATTTTTCCTTAAAAGTTTCAAAATTAAATGAGATTGTAACATAAACCCTTTACTACTTTGGCTGTTTTTTTAATCATAAGGATTGGGCAATAAATAACTTCAAATTGATGTTTAAATACAAAAAACATATGTATATTTGCTATACACAATAAAAAAAATTGTATTAAAATCACCTTATATAATTAAATAGGTGTACATAACATATGTCCCAAAGAAGAAAATTTGAGATAATAATACATGCCACTTTGTAAATTTCAAGTCAAATCACATTGAATGAAAAAAAATTAATTATAACATTAAATAAAATTTATTTGGAAGAATAAATGATAAAACAATTAAAATGTTTAGTATATACACCTTAAAAAAATTAGGTGCATAAAAACAATCATGTATTAACGAAACATTATTGAGATGAAAATATATATGAAGATTTTATCAATGATGTGAGAATTAATCATTAAAGATACTATTTTTAACAATTTTAAAACCACCCAAAACACATTAAAAGAAAAAATAATAAATTAATAGGTTATTTCACACATAATAATGTAATAACATTGATAAATAAGTAGAAGTATAACCCAATGAAAATAAATTAAGTTAATAAACCACTTACGTTGAGTTCAGACTTGATATGTATGTCATTTTTCTCAAAAATGATAGACACGTATTAATTATTTACATATTTAAGAAGATTTCATAGGTTTATTATATTCTAAATAGATCAGTTATTTAATTTCTTTAAATGACACATTTCTCTATGTAATCAGTTAAGGCCACATTAGATGTTTTATTAATGTTCAATTCATAATTTCAAAATGACTTTGATATGTTATTCATCGTAAAATTGGTCAAGGTTCCATAATCTCTTAAAAAGAAAAATAATTAAAAAATTAATCTTTTAAAAAATTAAATAAAATTTTATAACCATACATTAATGAATTGTGTGGAAAATTAATCACATCAATTTTTTGAGGTGGTAATCCATACATACATGCAAACAACTTTATCATTTTCCAACAAAAGAATTTGTAAGAAAATGAATGATATATTGTCACTCAAAAATAAAAATTATTTCAATAATATCATATATATATATATATATATATACATTAAATCCATCATTATAAATATCTCTGACTATCAGTGATGTAAAATTAAACGTATCGCCTTGTGGATATGGTAGTCCACATATACGCAAGACGTTGTGTTAAGTCCCCATGGTCTATAGAAGGATGTGAATAAGGTGATTAAATTAACCAAATAACATATCAGTATATATAAGATAATTATCTTATTATACTGGAATTATTAGGATATAATTAAATAATCACTAATAAATAAAATTAAAATTCCTGGTTAATATGAATACCTCATCTTTAAAGAACCCCCTTGGAATATTTTCTCAAGGGCACTATAGGTAGTCTTATAAGATGAAAAAACATATTCAATGTTTATAAATCATTTAATAATTGGGTTTGTTAGGGTCTTATTGAGATATATGGCTCAATATGTGTGAGAAATATAAGAGATTTTATGTCCTTATATAATAGAGTAGATGGGTACCCTTGGAATTACATAAATTATTAAATTAATATACATAAATTTTAATTTTTCAGTGGATCTAAAATATTATAAATATTGGATAGATATATATCAGAATCCTCTCATCTAATAAAATTTAAATAGTTTTACTTAATGTTCTAATGAGAATATCTTAGTATTAACCGCCGTTAAAACATTCAATAGTTACTATGACATCAAATTCTTTAACTCATTTAGGATCAAGAAGGTTACTAAAAAAAGAAAAGTGACACCAAAATGGGAAATGGTTTAAATTAACATCCATAACTAATTAACATGGGGAAATAAATTATTTTTATTTATTTTAATTAATTTAATATTTTTTTATTTAACATCAAATATTATTAAATTAGTTTTTGTGCATGTTCGCATAATTGACATTACAAAATTTCCAAGACAGTAACTTAGTTTTAATATTATCTTTTATCACATAAATGATAAATAATATTTATCCACAAAATACTATAACCCCAAGACTCACCCAAAAATGTATTATATTTTATATTTCTAAAATCATTTACATTATTTATCTACTACTTGAAAATCATTATATCAAGGTTTTATAATTATTTAAGGTAATTATAAAATTAATATATTGAAAAAAAATTATCTTGAAAAAAAATTTATTTAATACTTCAAAGAACCATCTAAAACAAAAAATAACCACCTTTTATACATATGACAAAATATTATATTTATTAATTTAAAGATAGTGACAATTTTATTTATTTTACAAATAAAATAATAATAAGGTCATTATCTAAGAAAAATGGAACCATGTTTTCATATATTTTAATATTTTGTGTATATTTCCAAACTTATGTCACACAATATAAATATATTTGGTTATATATAGATTTCTAAATCATTATCACATTATTTCTAACATTATTTACTCAATTTACCATTACCATTGTGACTAATATTTTCCAAATTTACTATTCATAGTGACAAAAAATAACATTGAAACACATATAAAATTTATAAATAATTATTCCAAATATGTAATCCATTTTATCAAATTCATTACCTCTGAGTGGGATAAATTAAATTTTATATAATCCCCCAAAATGAGAATAATATTTTTTTCTAGAAAAATAAATTCTAAGTATAAAAATTTTTTCATAGTAATATTAACCAAAATTTTATTCTTGAAAAATTAATTTTATTATTTTTAAACAAAAATAACTAATTAATTTTAAATAAATTCTAAATAGTGATATCTTCTATGTACATGAAATACAAAGTCAGTGTAATATAAAATTTTTATTTCTTTAATATTCACTAAGAAATTAATATTTTCAAAACAAATGCTAAAATTTCACCTTAATATGATTTTGATATAATGATTTTAGAAAAGATATTAATGAACTCAAAAAAATTACTAAAATGTTACAATATAATTATAATGCCTTTACAAAAAATGAGACAAATAACCATTTTTACATAAAAAATATTATTAAAGTATAAAATTACTTTATATAAAATTGAGTACTTATTTTTAATGTATTAATAAATAAGTTTAGATTATATAAAACATTTATATATATTTTTCATGATGTGTTATTCTTATTCATACCACCAATATAATGTCTTTGTTATAATTATCACATTAAAATAATTATAGTTTCATATTATATCATTAAATTTTTAATGATTGGGATTGATTTCTAATAAAGATATCGAGATTATTATTATTTTAAACAAGTTTTTCAGGGTGTAGCATTCCCCCTATAAAAAATTTGTGTACTCAATATTTTGTCTTAGTTATAAATTCTTCACTATTTTAAAATTCCTTTTTTGAAAAAAACATCATACAAAGGTATAAAAAACTTCATCCGAAAATTGGAAGTAGGGAACATGAAGGTTACATGAAAAAATAAATAATCAAGTTCCTTGATAATTAAAAATTTTCTAGAAAGGTAAAATATGGAAATGGAGGGAAAAAATAATCCAAGTAAAAATATGAACTAATCGAGAACATAGTTATGATAAATTCAATGAACATAAAACAATAAATATATAGGATATAAAGAATACCATAAATTAATAATAAATAAAAGTAATAGGATAGCGTGTTTACATCAAGATCCTTTTAATATAATTAATGTATTTATTTAATTTTGTGATATAGAATATGTAAAAATATAATAACTTTTTTTCTTTCCATTCAAAAAGCAAAATTTAATCATTTGGTTGTTCTTTGATAAGTTTTTAAACTTCTATCTCATCTTTTTATCTTGTTATTAAAAATTCAAAATGAATTTTTCATTCATCAAGCACAGGTGTAAACTATTAATATATTGAAAGAATCATTAAATAATGAACACATGTTCCTTCTATATCTATATTTTTTAAAAAATAAGAATTATTATAAAATATAAAATAATATCCAAAATGTATAAACCCTTATAATAATAAAAAAAATATTTAACTTCATAATTTCCATAATAACACAAAATGATCTACTTATATCACTCTATAAACAAATAACTGCTTATTCTAATTAACCTATAGATTTGTCTTATAAAATTTAGTTTCCATTTCCAAAATATAGTTTCATTATTTCAAAATAATAATTCATCTTAAACATAATGGTTACACGTACCTCGACCAAATAAACATAACCCAAAATGTCATTAATAAGCTTAAAATACCATCACATAAAACCTAAATTGTGGTGTTTATGACTTTTAACTTATGATAAAACATAAATATATAAACCCCTAATGGTATCCATTACTCTTAATTTATCCTAAACTAAAAACATCGTGATCTCAAAAGCAATATAAACTCTACTGTGATTTGAACTATAACAACCCTAGACCTTCACATATAGATCCAATGAAAAAATCATAATATTTACTTTTCTGGATCTAATACCAATAAATCTTACCCAATTTTATCCTTCAAAGATATACAACCTAAAATTGAAAAAAAAAATTATCACTTGCATACCCATGGAAAAATTAGGTATATAATTGTAGTGAATTGGAAAAAACAATTACATAGAAATACCCTTATCTTCAAGTGAGAATTTTTCCCATTATAATAATTATAGTGACCCTAACCCCAGTATCCCAGAACCAGTGTCTAATTTATTACATTTTCATAAACAAAAAGGTTCAAATATTGAAGGACTTAATAGTTTAGTAGTCTTGGTTAACTCAATACATGCTTTATTGACATTTATATTTGAAAACGTAAAATACAAAAACTAATTTATTTGAGAATGAATTTTTTCCCCAAATCATATCCCTTAATATTATTCATAAAATTGTTCATGGTATCCTATGGAAAATAAAACATACTAAAATGGTGAGCTTAGATGCTCAGTAAGTGTAAAAATACTAAAAAATATATAAATAAATAAGTTATAAAAAATATAGACAGCTAAATAATTAAAAAACACATTATTTAATTAATAAATTTATAATAATATGGTAGTAATAAATGATTATCATATAATTATATATAAATAATCACATCATCATGAAAAGTAACCATGGATATTCTTACTAATAGAATAATCACATGCAATATCAGTAACTAAAATCCTGATAGTAGAATGTATAACGATGGATGCCTAAAACATATCTTCAAGGCATTACTCCAATACATCTTACACCGTCAATTATTTTTTCTAATAAATATATTACCTTTATGTCCTAATTCCAAAACATCTATATAAATAGGTAAGGCCTCAGCCAAAACCATATTTAGATTATCTCATTAGACCCACTAATGCATTGAGGGGATGTATATATTAGGGGATAACTCTCACTTATTATTTGTAATTAATTCCATGTATGAAATGGGTGAAGCATAATAAATACAAATATTTATATAAAAACCTAACATACGTAACATTAATACTTAAGCCAATCATATAAACATAATCATAAATTATCCGAAGTAATATGGTGAATAGTATAAAATGATCATAAACCTTCAAAAGAAAGATTAAACATAATATTAATATAAAAGATTCTCTTTGGATCATAAGTACCTTAAAGGGTTGATTTTATTTATGAATAAAAAAATATTTGAAAACATTCTTGAAGAAAATACCCTTTTCATTTTGAAAAGAACCTTTTAAAACTAATATTTCACAACTTGTTTTGGAAATAATTTTTGTTGAATATAAACTTTCAGAATGTGTCAAATAATATTTGAAAAAATGTGTTGTCATGTTGGTAGTAAATTCCTTACATGTCATATACGTTAAAGAAAATATTGCATTCACATTTTTAGTAAAATCCAAATGGGGATTGATTTCAAAAAGATATGAAGAATAATTTAATAAAATTAAAAACTGAAAATATGTAAAAATTTATTTAATAAATAATTTTTAAAAATTTAAAAAAAATTTTGAAAACATTTTTATAAAACAAGGGTTTTTATTAAAATAGGTCTCCATCCAAAGAAATAAATAAATTCAGATTTACTTAAAAACATTTTTTCAATCCGTTCAAGTAACAAAAAGTGTCAAAATGGTAATATTACATTAAAATTTCATGAATAACCTATTTATTAGAAATTTTATTGATTTCATGATGTAAATATCAAATAATTACCCCCAGTGGATATGTAAATAAAAAAATTCTAATAATGATGAGACGTTGAGATAATCCATTATCACTTTGGTAACTTCAGAATCATAAGCCCCATGAAATAAATAACATTAAAAAAACATTAAATAAAATTAAAATAAATTAATTCCGGATATTACAAAAAAAGGGACATTATATACATCAAATAAATGAAATAAGTGGTGAATATGGCGTATGTCTCTATTGGGTAAAAGTCACAAGAGAAACTCTTACCCCATGATTCTTTTTAAATGAACATTATTTAACCTCATGTATAGTGGTTTTAAAAATGTAATAATCTTATAATAGTACTATATTAATATTTATAATATCATATATGACCATTTTATAATATCTTATCACCCATTTGATAAAAAAAATTCATTAATTTCACTATTTCATGTGACAATTTCTTTGTTTTCTCATGCATGGTTTCTCATGAAAGATCCAATTCTTGGGTATATTATATAGCCCTATAAAATTAAGAATAATAATTAACACATAATTATCATATTTATATATCAATTATACTTTTAAACCCAATAATGAATGATTTTTTTATAAATAAAGTATGTTATGATCATGGAGATGTTATGTTATACAAACACAAGAGTAATGTTCCAAATTTTCCATGATCATTATATAAAGAGGGTAAGTAGACTTTTATATTTTTAGAATCATCGTAATTTATTATTATTTATTTAGATATATTTATTCATAGCATAAATGTGGTGTAGTGATGAAAAAATAGTTGCATCACTTCATAAAGGTTGTAGTTCACACATACAAAAACGAGTAACATTTCATTGGTAGGTTGTACATATGCATGAATAACATTGCTTCGGGAGGAATTTTCCCTCTATTAAAATAATTTAATTTATCATATCACCAACATAATTGAATGTAAAAAAGGTATCTAGTATATAATGAATTCAAATATATAATTATATTATAAATATCATACATATACTTTAGATAGATCATCATGACCAACAATGAAAGGTCGTTATAGAGAAAATAATGACATCGATTTGTGAGGTGGTAATATACCATACACATTAATTCTGATTTTATAACCCATTTGATGTAAGTCTATGTGTTATTTTTTCATTATCATATCATAACGACAACTAAGTATATGTAAGATTTTGAGTTTGTTTTATTTGTAGTTTAATATGAATTTATGGAGGTAGAGGGAAAAATAAAATAAAAAATTCTTATTGAAGAATGTTTCCTCTTATTTGAGTATAATCTTTTTTATATTCTGTTATATATGTTATACATGCGCATGAGTAACATTTCTTAGGGAGGTGGTAGTCCATCGTACACATGATCGATGTTATTGTATCCCCTACATAATGAAATGTAACAAGGTATATATTATATAATAACTACAAATATATAATTAAATTTCAAATATCATTCATATACCTTAGATATATCATCATACTCAATCATGAATGGTGTTTATGGAGAAATAAATGAAATTTATTTATGAGTTGGTAGTTTATCGTACATAAGAATAATGATTTCATAAACCATTTGATAGAAGTGGATATGTTTTTATTTCATAAACTTATCATAACAACATATAATTATATTTAAGATAATATTTTTAATATAAAAATGTTTTAATGTGAATTTAAGGATTTTGAGGTGCAAATAAAATAAAAAATCTTGTTGATGAATGTTGCCTCCTTTTCGGGTATTCTCCTTAGGTTTGAAAAAAATGCCTTCCTATGTTGGATTTCAATCTAAAATAATGATTTTATGATGATGGGAGGTAATTTTGGGAGAAATTTCGTTAGTTATTGGCAAAACCTAAGAGGTTTTATGTTTTGATGATGAGATGAGAGGGGTGGCCTTTTATAAGTAAGGTTAGTGGCACACTTTTAATTTTATGGAATATATTCAATCATACAAACATTTTTATCAGGACACAAGTTTTCCAATTAGATATTATAAATAAAATAATATATATGGTAGATATATGTGCATAAAATGGGGTTTTTACTAGTTGGTTCATTATTTTTAACCCTTATATTCTTAATTTAACATCCAAAAAATCCATTTTTTCATTAACCACTATAATTAGTTTTTATTGTTTTCACTATCCTTTTTGGTAAAAAACATTTTTTTTCCTTATTATAACTTATAATATATTATTATTCCGAATATTTAATCCATTTTTTCAAATCAAATACAACAAATTGGAAACTTTTAATTTAAAATAATTTTTGTAGACGTGATAAGAAATGGAGTTTTTAAATAGAAAATATCCAAGAGTTTAAAATATTTTAATAAGAAAATTCAATATAAAAATTATTCCAATTACTTAAATTTTATTAATTGATATATATTTAACTTATTTTAATATAAAAAATTCAAAATAAAATATAACAATATAAATTATTTAATCAAAAAAATAGTTTTCAATTAATATTGATAATTTTTCACTATTCATCAAAAAATGAAACTTTTTGGAAAAATATAAAAAACAATTCCCCTAAGATTATTTTTATATAATTATTTCATAAAATTAGCTTATTTTATCAAATATAGTTTCTATGTTTTCTATAAAGTAATTTTAAAATTTTTTCACAAAGTGTGACTCATCCATCTTAAATATAAACACAGTTTTTTAAAAAGAATATTTCTTTTTCTTTTAAATTATTCTTATTCTATTAATTTTCAATATATAAACATAATTTTATAATTTAGATAGTATTATTACTACATTAAAATTTAATTACTATATATACTTGTCATATTAAATAGTGATTTTTTAATAATATGGCATGTACTCAAAGTAGTTTAAGAGAATGAATTTATTTAAACATAAATATATCATAAATTCTTGGGTTTTTATATTTTCTTCTAATCATGGATTTGTGTCTCACATATGTTATCGAATGAAATGTTCTAATTTTTTAATTTTGGGCTGTTACATTATCTCTACATTAAATAAACTTTGTTATTAAAATTTAAACTCTATCATGGTAATAAATTGTTTGGAGTTTCGAAATAACATTATTAAAAAACCTACATCATAAAATATTTAATTAAATATCCTCTTAATCAGATAGAAGTGGAAGTAAAAATTTCATATTGAATACCATAGAACTAGGTCTCTATATAGGAGAACTTTGATGGAAGGTGAATAAATGGGTATAGAAGAAAATAATGAATACTTATAGAGGAGTGACTAAGTTCATTGGTCTCAAGAAATTGAATTATCAATAGAAATTTAAGGTCCTAAAAATCTTAAATCTATGGAGATTTAAAATACCATCAAATTCATCAGATATAAATGTAATAGGATAAAACATTTATTTTAAGATCCTTTTTCAAAATTTAAGGAATAATATTATTTTAAAATAATATAATGAAATATAATTAATTTATATTTTTCTATTTCAAAATTACAATTTTATAATTTAGTTTTACTTTAACCAATTGTCAATTCAT
This sequence comes from Viscum album, assembly GCA_963277665.1. Classification (NCBI taxonomy): domain Eukaryota; kingdom Viridiplantae; phylum Streptophyta; class Magnoliopsida; order Santalales; family Viscaceae; genus Viscum; species Viscum album. The sequence goes on along the minus strand of OY728138.1, from coordinate 138,755,700 downwards.
TCCATAGTCCAAGAAATAAATATTCAAAAATGAATTTTTTTTATACCTAAAGCACCATAATTCACTTTTAACAGATCATAAGATTCAAAAAGGAGTGTAAAATAATTTCATCTATCTCTCAATATTTTCAAAAACCAATATGGTTAACACATGTTATCCAAAATAATAATATATTTTCTGAAGCCCCATCTAAATTTTAGGATAACCCATTTAAGAAATGATTAAATTTATGTACCTTGTAAGAATATTAAGGTAGATAAATTTAGAAATGATGTCACTGAATTTCCAAAATGTTCATATCATCAATTGGTTCCACGGTAGTCAATACTATCAAATTCAATTTATCTATATCAATCTCCGCTTTACCCCAAAATCCTTATCTCAACGTTAGGAACATATTAATGGTTATGTTTCCCTAAATTGTGTATTTTCTAATAATATCAACAGTCCATTGAATCATTTTTCATGGGTATGAGTATCGTTCAATATACTCTATCAAATCCTTAAATAAATGGAATTTCAGTACAATACTTATAAATTTCATAATTGTTATATCTAGGATATCGTTGATAAAATAAACAAATGGAATAATTATTGGATTTAAACACAAGTACATTAATTCTTTTAATTCATATGTTATAAGAGTATATGAATGACAGTGATATATTTTAATCTTTTGAGATATATTTCATTGAAACTTGGGATCTTTATTTTCATATTTATTGATCTGCTTCTAGTTGAAGCATTGAAAACATTCAATTATTTTCATTCCATTTCAATCACAATCATATTGTCATTTCTATCTGTACTTGTAGGAAACTCACACACCATTCAATCAAGTACAAGTGTGTTTCATTCCATAATTATCACATGTTGGAAACCCCTTCTTTATCATCTTCCCTTTATCGTTATTTATCTGAACTATCCTCTTATTTTCTTATTACCATTGAATCTATAACACTAAGATAATTAATTCTATTTCTTGTGAGTGCTTGATTTTATGTTCTCATGTATTGAGAATTAATGGGATACTACTTTTGTTTGAATGGTTTCTATGAGACGATCGAATAAAAAATCATTCTTACTCTATGGATTATGTGAATTCATGGGGTTCACATTCTAGTTACTAGGTTCTATTTATAAATGATGGAATACACTATATTAGATCATATAATTATGAAGCGTAATGTATAATCCCAAAACTATTGAAGTATTTGAGATAAATTAAAAAATAATTATGTGTAGAAAATCTCATAATCATAAACATGGATTCTTTGGAAATATCCATATTTGAAATCCATCATAATGGTTTGCAAAGAAAATGTGAATTATCAAAATCATATCACCTAGGAGTGTCAAACAAGGTACACTTTAAGGAATATTTTCATACACTATTTGATAGTCAATTCAATCCTAATGCACCCATATATAGATATTATTCATATGTACCTATATTCCAAAATCACGCCAACCTATATTATATATACATTTATGTATTTCTTGATAAAACCACATAATATCTACCTTAAAATACATTTTTATATTCTTTTTCACATATCCTTAAAGTTTATCCTATGGACATGTTCCCTAATCATATGATTTCCAAAATATAGTTTATAAGGTTTTTAATAAATCTTCCTTTAATACCACCTATAGAGACTCCAACCCCAATACCCTAGAGTCGATGTATTATTTATTACATTATCATGTTTACAATAGCTTAAATATTGAAGAAACAAATAGTTTAGTAGTATAGTTTAACTAGGAACATATATGAAGAACATTTACAATTGAAAACATAAAACAAAAAATAATTATTTTCTTGAGTTATATAATTGCCCTTATCTTAGACATGAATAGGAGATATAAAGTAGTCACTGGTGTCCAAGGGAAAATAAAACATAAAAATGAGTGATCTTTGAGGCTTTGTAAGGGTAATAATATAGTAGAAGGTGGGAATAATAAGGCATAATCAATATGTAAACTTATAAAAACTAAAATATGTTCTATTTATTCAATAACATGATCATAATAATGAAATAATAATTGATGACAATGAAAATACATGTAAATAGTCACATGTGCATGAATTTTAACCATTCATATTCTAACAAGTAGAATAATCACATGGAATATCAATAAATTAATTCATGATGCTGGAATAAATAATGATCGACATCTAAAACATACAATGGAAGATTTATGTAGCAACCTAACCCCAAAAACCGAGAGACAGTGCCTACTACAATTACATTGGCATGATTATAAGAAATCAAATCCCGATTGATCGAAGAGTTTAGTAGTCTTGTTAGACCAAATACATAAATGAGTATTGTATTATAAATTAATACACTAATTACCACATGATTTTTTTGTTATATGATTACTTTATTACATTTATGATATCATGTCATATCTTTATTATTGCACCTCATAGATTTCATGGGGAAGAGATAAAATTAGGGTTATCTCAAATGCTCGGTAAGGTCAAGTATAGTGGAAGCAATAATGAACCAATGAGAATAATCAATATGGAAATGTAATAATTGATAAAATATTCGATATAATAAATAAATTGAATGGATACACAATATGCTATAGTGATAATTAAAAACACATTTCATTCAGATAAATACATAAGGCATAAACAATGTGGGAAGAAAAATAACTAGAATAAATTAAATTTAATCAATGAAATGAGAATGAAATTTATCAACAGATGTGTCGATGGAGAATCTCATGGGTATATAATAACTTAATCAAATTTAAGGTAATATTTAATTATTTAATTCCATGTCTTATAGGTACATGGTACCATTATTGTCAAGACCTTTAACAATATTGCTTGCGACATACTAGAAAACCCATTTATCATAGGTTATCCAACTGATTTCATCCCATGCTACTACATATTCATCTAGGGGATATTTATAACTGGGCCCCACCTAGTTCATACATTTCCAAATAATTTCTCATATATCAAATAATCGATTTATTTCTTGAATAATGTTCTTTATCAAATTTCCACATTGAGTAAAAGATTTATATTTATCAGTATTTCCTAAGATATAAAAAACGTTCAAACAAAACATAGTATCTATATGTGGTATATGGTTAAGGAAATTATAATATCTATGATAAATTATATATATATTTAAGGGAAAACACTATTCAATGTTCATTGTAAATTGATTATTTCAAGGCCACTAATAAAGAAATCAAGGTAGTGTATGTTAATACTATCCTTGATCGAAGGAATCATAAACCATATAGAGAAATAATAATTATAAAATTAAGGAAACATATAACTATTACTGTAAAATAAAGTTTTTTATCCTTGATGAATGGAAATACTATAAAAATGAATTTTAAAAACATACTTGAGAAAGTATCTTTTTCATTTTGGAAAATAATTGAAATATTTTTTCTTTGAATATCACTTATGAAAACATTTTATTTAAAATTAGTTCTTTTAAACATTAAAATAAATCATCAATGAAATGAAGGTGGGTAAATTGGTTCATGTCATATAAGGTAAAAATAAAATTCATTTCTCAAGGTAAAAATGTTAGAAAAGTGACATTTTCGAAAAGAAATAAGAATATTCCTTTGAAAACATTTATAAAATAAGAAAATATAAAAATTTACTTAGAAAATCATTTTTTAAAACCGAATAACATTTTTTAAAACCATTATAGAAAATAGGGTTTTTAGAAGAAAACAGATTCTCCAACAAAAGAAAGAAATGAAGTCGGGTTCTCTTAATAACATTTTAAAATTCATTTTGAGTACCTGTGAGTGGGAAAATGGTATGATTACTTTGAAATTTTATTTAACATACTAAGGGGAATAAAATTGACCTATTTATAAAATAGTTATTCAGTAATTTCTTCTTCTGTAAATTTATATGTAAACAATCCTGAATAAAATGATATTGTGATGTAAACCATTTAAAAGACCCTAATTTTGATTTTAGACTCAATCTATAAATAGGATATTTGTTTAAAATTTAAATACACATAAAAACAAGTGTAAAAAATATAGATATAGTAAAAATTTATTATACACATAATCTTTTAATATTAACAACAACGAGGAAGTAATATAACCCAATGAAAACAAACTGGGTTATGAAATTATTTTCCACTTGGTAATATTTAATTAAAATATCATTATAATAAATAATTACAATTTAAACTAATACCATTAAGATAAAATAATTCGTTATAAAATATATCAAAATTTATATTGGATTCATCAAACATAATAATTAAGTGGTGAATATGACATTTCTCTCGCGGATATAAAAATTGAGCTGAAAATCTCTTACCTTGTGTTTCTTTTTTGGGTGATCATACTTTAAACTCATGTATAATGGTTTCAAAAATGTTAATATTAATACCATAACCATAATCATGTTTATAATATCAAATATTAAATTATAATTATATCTCATTACATGTTTGTTAATAATCTTCCATTATTTTCAATATTTTTTGTGTTAATTACCTAGTTTGTTGGGTATGTTTTAAATTGTAATTCTTTTTCAAATTATTTATATCACAATTTATTAATATTTAGAATTTAAACCATGATTAAATATCACACATATTAATTATAAATTTATTTATAATAATCCATAAATAGTGGAGTTTGGAAATGAAATATAGCATTCATTGAGACGATAGGTTGTACGTACGCATGAATGTTACTTCCATTTATTTGTTATATTTCATAATAATTAAAATTGAATGATATATATGCATATAATTATTCTATTATAAGTTTTGTTTCATATATTTCTCAATGTTTTATTAAACCCATCTTTTCTACATTCCATGTTTAGTGTGAACAAGTCACATCGCTTTGAGGAGGTGGTAGTTATCACTTCAAAAAATGATTTTATCATATTTTAAAAAATATAAATCATGATGGTATATATTATATAAAAATACTAAAAGAATAAAAAAATTAAAAAAATTATATATTAGATATATACATAGTATCAATCAAAATTTCCACCTTGATAGTGGTAATGGAAGAACGAATAATCAATGTTTCACGAGTCAATATTCCATCGTACGTATGAATGTTAAGTGCAATACCCATTGTATAGAATTGTGTGTAAGTGTAGGTTTAATAGTTATAATAAAAAAATCTTAGTATCTGGATTATACTGAGTTTCTTATATAATAATTAAATAAAAAAATTTACTAGGTGGAGATGTAAATGAAAGAAAAGCGAATGTTATAGTATAATACCGCATTTTCGAGTAACTCCATTTGGTTTATACCAAAAGGCATACTTGGGTCAATTTATTCACATATTCAGGATTCTAGTTTTAGGTAAGGAATGTTTAGATCTTGTTTTATAATATTTTGGGTGACGAAAAGGGCATGATAAGTGTGAATAAATGCGAGGGGTGAGTTCGTTTTACAGTGGAGGAGTTTCATTCATGAATACTTATAAAAAGAGAATTATAACCATTTTTTATAATAAAAAGCAACTCCAATAGTGAAATAAATTTATAAAAGTGATTATAGGGTCCAAATATGTCCATAAAATGGATTTTGGACAATATTCTATGTCATTTTGGCTCTTCTGATTATGGTTTAGTCCTTTATTAAGATGATTTTTTTCTAAATCATTGTAATTATTTTTAAATTCTTTCAATAACATTCTTGGTAAATAGATATGTTGAAATTATAAGAAATTATAAATTATTATTAATCAAAATATTTTATCCATTTTTACAAATTCCAATAATGAAAATGGAAAAAATTAATTTAAACTTTACCTCGTTGATGGGATGAAAAAGTGGTTTTTGACAGTAAAATGTTCAAAAGAATGCAATGTTTTTAAAATCAATTTCAATGTAAAATAGATTAAATTGTACTAAATTAGATTAATTTTTATAAAATAGATATAAAAAAAATTGTAAAAAATAAAAATATTATTTATCCTTATAATCAATTAGAAGAAAAAAGATTGTTTCGAATTAAAAATTAGTATTATTCACTATTAATGAAAAAATAAAACGTCAAAGAAAAATAAAAATATCACATGAATATATTTTTTTGTTATTATTTCAATAAATAAGTTTATTTTGAGAAATAAAATTTATAAAATTTCTAAAAAAAATTGGTTTAAAATAGGTTCTCTAATAAAATTTTGTAACATTTTTTTTAGAAAAACACATTTTTAATCAATAAACTAGATTTATTATTTTTTTATGATAATCAAATCAATTGGATCAATGCCAAAGAAATATTTTATTGAATATATAAAATATATATTTCCTTAATATCATTCAATAATAGTATTTAATTTAATTTATTAGGACAAAATGGATTTGAGTGTATAAAATAGTTCTTAATAAAAACATTTCATTTCTATTCAAAAGGTTTTTATTTTTGTTAATAACAAATTTGTAACTGGAAAGGAAACAGATTTAAATGATTTTATTTCTAGAAATTACTTGTGAAAATCTTGAGACCAGGCGCTGAGAGGGCATGTGATTTTGAGGCACCGTGTTCCTAGAATAATTCATTGAAAATTGTTATGTTTTTTATAGAATGCACATGAATCTTTCCTTAAGAAGTTAAATATCTATTAAAAGGGTTCCCATATTAGAAATATGAGGGTTCCATTGATCTAAGAATTAATGTTTTACCCTAGGTAAAACCTAACTTTGGTTGGCATGGGTAATCTGAATAAATAGTCACCCAGGATGTCACTGTAAATAAAATAATTAAATAACATTATTTTATATTAAAATACAAATAACTCATTAATTGTGACTCAAATTATAAATATGAGACCACCATTGAGATTGTAATGTGTTGTTTTCCTTAGGTAAGTCCTATCATAGGATGATCCAGGTCAGCTGTGGAAAGTAATTTTTGGACATTTTAAAGAATAAAATAAATTAAGATTTATTTTACGTAACATTACACAATGAAAAATGATGTTTCATTTATAATAATAATTTTTCATAGATATTAGGGTTATGTACATCACCCTATAATTCCATTAAATCTTTGAGATTGAACCCTCTCCAACGAACGATGATGGATTGGAGATCAGATCGTGGATCATCTTGACAATAGAGTCGGAGGATCTCGTCAATGATGTAAATTCAATCGCTCCTCATAAATTACTAATAAATATTGAGGTAGGGAATTTATTTATCCATCATAGTTAACCCAATGTTAAATTCTATGTTGAATGCAAAAAACCCCACAAACAGGTTGATTTGTGGTTTGATCATTTGCGGGATGGATTTTTTTTTGTGGGGGTTTAATGGGAGAAATATATTTTTATAATTATTTCTCTTAATTTATCCTTCTAATGAGAATAAATCAAGAGTGATATGAAAAAATTATGAGGTTCATTCCTTAGGTTTTCTTCTTGTTTTCACATTCTCTGTTCTTGGAATTCGTCACTATTAGACCCTCTTGGTCCCAGCTTGAATTGCCGAGAGGCTGTAAATGAAACTAGACCCCAATAATGGTGGAAATTTGAAATGGAGACCACATTGATGTAGCTAAAAAATTGATGATTTAAGATATGGTTTCGTTATAGTTTTCTATGAACTAGAGGAGGAGTGGTAGCTCGTGGCAATTGCGACAAGAACATGTGGAAGTACACTATGTCAAACATGTGTGATAGGCGTCGCGTAAGACATCTAAATGCATTGCGACAGAGCTACATGAATGATGCAGCCTGGCTGCATAGAATCCAATGGTATTCAACCATGTATGGGGGTCATAGTATGTGATGGTCATCATAGAGGGGAGGAAGTCAGCTAGGCTGGTGGCATGGTCTAAGTAAACCGGACTAGGCCATGCTCCAACAGGCCAATCGAGGTGGTCCTATGGAATTGGGCTAGAAGGCCCAATGGTCTATGGCCCATTAGGCCCAGTAAACTAGGATAGGGTGGTATGATTGGGGCTGGACCAGGTCGAACACAGGAATGTGGACCATTTTATTCAATTGGTCATAGCTTTCCAACCATGTGTTTTTTTAATAAACCCTCTGCGGCATTAGTACCCTTATGGTGATAAGGTCCTTTTGACATAATCTATGTAATATTTTATGGATGTGTGATATGACCAAATTGATTGATGGGTAGGTTCTCTAAGAACGATCATGATTTTAATGGAATCTTGTGGATGACTTTAAAATTTAGACCGGGTGTCTCATAGACACTTGGTGTCTCATGGATACTCTGTGTCTTATAGAGACTGGGAGTCTCATGTAGATTGTGTGACTCCCAATGATTGTGTTTCTTATAGATACTGTATGTCTCATAGAGACTGTATGACTTTAAAAACTATGTGTCTTTCCGAAAATGTGTCTTGTGGAGACAGTGTGTCTCATTACGACAGTGTGTCTCATTGGAGAGTGTCTAACTAGATATTATTAAAATATAGTTCATGGACATATATCTTTAAGGAGATGACTATATTATTTCTTTGTGGTATTTCTGGTGCACTATTACTTCATGGTATTTCTTGTATGGTGTTTTCTTCATGGTATTTTCTTTGTGGTATTTCATTTTTGGTATTTCTTTCTAGTTTTAGGGTGCCTTTTGAGTATTGTATTACTCACCAATGTATGGTGTTTTCTTACATGTTTCATGTCTTGTACAGAAGATAGACCTTTCGATGGAGTTCCAAATAGACCAGAACCAGAGAGTGCCTTCTGAGACTGGAAAAGATAAGGTGTATTTTAGTATCTCTTCATATGAGAGTCTTGTGAGTATTTCCTTCAGGTCGGATGAGGTAGGGATTTTGGTGGATGTGTTTTAAGAAATTGTGGCTATATATTCTTTCCTTTTTGGGGAGATTTTATTCTATAACAGTTTACTTTAGTTCACTTTACTTTTTTAATATGCTAATTTGGTTGGGATATAGAGTTTGCATGCATGTTTTTACATACTATTTTCATATTTCATCATTTGTGTCTTAGAGATGTGTGTGTGTGTGTGCAGTTACCTAGAAAAATATCTCCCATTTGGGGGATATTCTTTCATGGTGATAGTCACCAGCCCCTGGCCTTTTGGAGTTTGGCTTGGGGAAGTGAAGACATGGTCCCCTATAGGATGGGTTGTGATACAGTGGTATTAGATAGAGTATCACCTACCTCTCGTGAAGTTTTCATAAATCAATAGACACCATTACACCATCGGTTTGGCCCCAATCGAGGCCTTTTATGGTAGAACCTACAATTCACCATATTATTGAATAGACCAAGGAGTGTTTTCACTCATGGGACCAGAGTTGCTGCAAGAAACTATAGAGATGGTTCTGATCATCTAGTATCCAATGAAGACTGCATAGATCCATCAAAAGTCTTATGCTGATAGATGATGGGTGGCTTTGGTGTTCAAGGAAGGAGACCATGTGTTCTTTCAACTCTCACCTTGATGTGGATTGTGGAGATTTTTCAAGGGTGCAAATATACCTCCGATATTCGTTGGTCCTTTATATATATTAAGTAGAGTTCGAGAGATGGAATACCACTTTTCTCTATCTCTACAGTAAGAGTGGGTGCACAACATCTTCTATGTGTCACATTTGAGGAGGTACATGAACTACCAATCACACGACATTGACTTGGGAATGCTGAACATCGATTATGTGGTGAATGTTATTGAGTACTGGTAAAGATTGAGGATTGAAAATACAAGATCTGTAATGGGCAGTTGATTCTTATGTTGTGCGTTCAGTGGTAGCACAAGAATCTCTAAGAGAGAACTTGGGAGATGAAGGATCAAATTCATGACCAGTGCCCTCTTTTGTTTCCAAATACCTTTTGTTTAGGATTTTGGTTATGTTAATCCATATATTGGGGATAATTTAATGAATCTAATTTTCATTATTTATTTTTTAGAAAGTATTTGTGAAACTTATGAGGCTAGGCGCTGAGACGACATGCGATTCCAAGGCCTCGTGTGCCCAAAACAATTTGTTGAAAAATGTTATGTTTTTTATATCACACTCAGCTATACTTTCTTAAAATGTGGAACATCATTTAAGTGGGTGACCAAATCATAAATCAGACTGCATCATTGATCTCGTAATGGTGTTTTTACCCTAGGTGTGACCTAACATCGATCGGATCGGTTCGTCAGAAAAAAAATGTCACAAAGGATGTAAATGTGAATAAAGTAATTAAATAAAATTATTTTATTTTAAAATCATAATAACTCATGAATGGTGACTCAGATTAGAAATTTGAGACCACTATTGATTTCTTAATGTAGTTTTTTCCTTAGGTAAGTCCATAAATTGGCCACCTGGGTCGACTGTGAAATATAATTTGTGGATATTTTAATGGAATAAATATAGGATGCTTTATTTTATTTAACCCTACACGAAGACAAAATGATATTTCACTTTTAATAATCATTTTTACGGAATTAATGGTTATAGATATAACCCTGGAATTACTCTGAAACATGGAGAATAAATCCTCTCAAATAATGATTATGGATCAGAGATTGGATCATGGATTGTCACGCCAATGGAGTTAGTGGATCATGTCAATGATGGAAAAGAAACAGCACCTCATCAATGACTGATTTAACTGGAGGTAGGGAATTTATTTCCCCTTTATGGATTCCCGATTCAGACTTTCTATAATGAATGTGAACCAACCAACTAAAAAGTTTACATATGGTTTGATAGTTTTCTTGATGGATATTTGTTGTGGATTTTTTACAGGATTTATATATTTCTAGTGATTATAAATCTTCCTTTATCCTTCTAACAACAATGAACTGAGGTCGATATGGAAAAAAGGCCTAGGTTCTTCTTTTGGGTGTTCTTGGTGTTTTTCTCTTCCCCTGTTCTCGGAATTCTTCATCCTTAGACCCTCTGGGTCCTGAATCAAATTTCTAGGAGGCACTAAACACAATCGGACCCCCAAATTGGTGGAAAGAAGAAATAGGGATCTGATCGACATAGTTAACTATCTGAGGATCGATGATATAGTTTCATCATATATTTCCAAGAACCGTATGAGGAGCAGTGTCTCAAAAAAGGGGCCACTAATGCACCGGTGCTAGTGAATGAACATGGAGGCAGCCGAATGTGAGAGGTGGTGCACGTGTCGTTGGCACACACTATAGTGGATCCATGTAAACATGGCAGACCGGCTGCCTAGGAACCCATGGTGTTATGAATGTATGTGAAACTGTGGAAAACAGTTGTGGGTGGTGGCCACGGGATGCCACGACCACTGCATAGGGGAGTGAATCCACAGGATGTGGACACGAGGTGATGGCCATGTGGGCTAGCCAGGCCATTCCGGCCACACATGGCAAGTAGATCAGACTAGTCCACACCACCAATGGGTTATTCCAGGTGGACAAAGTGATCTGGGCCAGACTACTGAGTAGGTCCAGTAAACTAGGCCTGTTTGGGCTGAACAGGGTTAGGCCAGGCTAATTAGGGTCAGGATGGGTCGGGTTGACCATATCGGTTCAGGTTGACTGGTGGGATGGGTCGTATCTGAGTCGATCCCAAGTATGCATACTGTTTTATTCAAATGTTCGTAACATTAAAACGTTGTGACCATTTTTGGAACCATCTATAGTTTTCGGAACCTTACAAGGGGATGATACTTTTGAGATATCTTAAGTTGGGTTTTTTTGAATTTTTCATACAACCAAATGGATTGAGGTGTAGGTTCTCCTAGAAAGGCAGTGCATTGAGAAAGATCCTATTGATAGATATGACATATAAACTAGGTTCTTCATGGAGACTATGTGACACCTAAAGAATGTGTGTATTATAGAGAGTGGGTGTCTCATGGACACTATGTGACTCCCAAAGACTATGTGTTTTGGGGAGATTGTGTGTTTATTGAGACTGTGTGACTCCCAAAAAATATTTTTCTTACCTATACTATGTGACTCATGGAGACTATGTGTGTCGTTGGAGAGAGTATATATAGATATTAATAATATATTGTCCATGTTCATATATCTTTAAAGTGAAGAATTTACTCTTACTTTCTGGTATTTGTTGTGTGGAATGTCCTTCATGGTATTTCATCTGTGGTATTTATTTTTTGGTCTTCCATTCTAGTTTTAGGGTTATTTACTGATTGTTATTTTACTCACCCAAGGATAAGATTTTCACGCATATGTCATGTATTGTGCACGTAAGTGACCATTCGATACAGTTCATGGAAGATTAGGACCAGGAGGTTCTTCATGAGACTAGACAGGCCAAGGTGTATTCCATAATCTTCTTAGATGATAGTCCCAACACCATTTTCTATAGATGGAATCAGGTAAGGTTTTCTATAAATGTGTTTTATGAACTTTTGGCTACATACTCTTTTCTTTTTGGTGCTATTTTATTCTAGACCAGTTTACTTTAGGTCACTTTACATTGCTATAGTACTCTATAGGTTATGATATAGTCAATGAATTACTTTTTTACACAGTGTTTTTACATGATAGAATTTGTGGATTAGAGATGTGAGTGTCTTTATAGGTTCCTAAGAAAATTACTCATATTTGTGGGATTTGACTTCATGGTGTTACTCACCATCCCCTGGCCTATTATAAGTGGGATTGAAAAGGTCACATCATGATCCCCTTTATGGAAGATCATGGTAGAGTGGTATCATATGCACAATCACATATAAATAGTGGAGTTTTCATATAGTAATATCAAACATTCCACCATCAGCATCGCACCACTCAAGGCCTTGTGCAGGAAACCCTACAGGTCACCACTTTTTTAGATGGTCCAATTAGAGTCAAAACTCATGGACCCAAAGATGGTTCGGGCGACTTCAAAGAAGGTTTGGATCATCTAAGAGTGGATGAATACTAGAAAGAGATATCAGAAGACTTATGCTAATAGATGATGGAGGCCTTTAGAGATAGAAGAATGAGACCACAAGTTCCTTCTAGACTCATCTTGATGAGGATTATGGCGATTTGGTAGGGGAGACAAGATACGTCTATATTTCCTCAGCACATTCAACATTCTATGTAGAATAGGTTAGGTGGCATACCACTTGTCTCTATCGTTGTAGTTAGAGAAGGTTCATGACATATTCCATGTGTCACAGCTGAGGAGGTACATATATGGCACATCACATGTCATTTATAGAGGTGAGCTTAACATTGACGACATGGAGACTTTTAATAATTACCTAGTGGAGATCAATGATCAACATGAGAAGATACTTTATGGGTGGTTGATACATCTAGTGCACATTTAGTGGTAGCATGAGAATCTCTAGGATAGCACTTGGGAGAGGGAGGCTTAGATTCCTGCTCAGTACCCTCTTCTATTTGAGTATCCAATTTGTTTTAAATTTTAGAGACATAAATATCAAAGGTGGGGAGAATGTAAAGACTCTAATTTCTTGGATATTGTTTTTAGAAATTATTTCATAAAATTCCAAGACTAGGCACTAAGACAACGTTTCAATCTGAGGTCCGGTGTGCCTGGAACAATTCATTAAAAATATTTAGTTTTTTATAGCACGCTTGAATGAAATTTCTTAAAATGTAAAATATATTTTAAAAAATTTATAAATTATAAATATGAGGGAACCTCTGATTTCATAATGGTGTATTTACACTATCCTCAACAAAACATCGGTCTATATGGGTCATCTGATGAAAAATTCACCAAGTATGTGGCCATAAATAAATGAATTAAATAAAAATATTTTTTTAAAGACCTAATAACACTTTAATGGTGACTTTGACATAAAATTTGGGAGCCTGGTTGAGTTAAAAATATGGTGTTTTACTTTGTTGAGGAGAAACATAATCCAGCATAGGTCGGTTGTGAAAAGTAATTTTTATACATTTTGAAAAATAAAATAAATTCTGTTTTATTTTATATAATGTTACCCGATGACTCAAATTAATATCCTTTTTAATAATCCTTTTTTAGATATTTCAGGGTTGTATTAATAACTCTAGAATTCCTATAAAGCATGGAAAAGGAACCCCCTCCAATGAATGATGACAGGTCATAGATCAGATCATTTATCATCACGCCAATGGAGTTAAAGGATCACATCAATGATAAAAATGTAATCACCCCTTGTTAATAACTAATCCAAATCTTTGTAGGATGTTAATTTTTTCATGGATTCCCCATTCATAAATTATATGATGTACACAGATTATCCCATCAATAGGTTGATCTATATTTCAATCATTTGCGGGATGAATATTTATTGCGGGTTCCAAATAGGATATATATATTTATGATAATTACGGATCTTCATTTATCCAACTAACAATAAAAAATTGAGGCCAATAAGAATGATTTATACGGTTCATTTTTTGTGTATTCATCTTGTTTTTATCTTCCCCCATTTTTGGCATTCCTCTCCCTTGGATCCTCTTAGTTGCAGCTCGAATTTTCTAGAGTCTCTAAATGTAATCAATGCCTTGGATTGTAGCCAAGAATAAATGGATATTTTATTGGGGTAGCTCACACTTTGAGGACCATATATATAGTTTCATCAAATATTTCTGAGCACCGGAGGAGGAGATGTGGCCCGGAGAAGGGTCACCAGTACTGGAATAAGCACATGGTGGCGGCCATGGGTGGGTCGTGGCGTGCATTGTGATAGAATAACGTGAATGTGGTGGCCCAGCCATGTCACAACCCATTATAGATGATCATGGAATGCGATATCCAGTAGAGTGTAGTGGACTTGAGATACAGCAGTCACTGATGACCTGAGTACATCTATGGGATGCAGATGTGAGGTGTTGCACATGCAGGCCAGGCGGTCCACACAATCCAGGTTGGCCGAGAAGACTAGACCAGTCCAGACTTTAGTTGGATAGTCCATGTATCCTAAGAAGTCTAGGTAGTACAACCCAGTGGTCCATGGCCTAGTAGGCCCAATGAATCAGACCAATTCAAGAAGAACTGAGCCCGGCCAAGTCAGGTTGACCAGACTAGGTTGGGATCACCAGATAGGGTTGGATCGGCTGGAGGGCCAAGTCGGGCCTGGTTCTTTGGACCGTTTTATTCAAATTCTCATAAAATTCAAATCTTCTGTTCATTTTACAAATTGTTTACCACATTGGGACACTTGTAATGAGATGGCTATTTTGAGATATCTTAAGTGGGTTTTTTGTGGAAGTGTATATTCAACCTAATATATTTAGGAGTAGGTTCTCCTAAAATGAGTGAACTTTTTGCGCAATACATTGGATGGTTGTGACATAGATATAGGGTGTCTCATAGAGATAGTGTGAATCCCAATGATTTTTTGTATTATAGATACTGGGTTACTCATGGAGAAAATGTGACCCCTGTAGACTATGTGCCACAAAGAGATAATCTATCTTGTTGAGACTTTGTGACTCCCAATGACTATGTGCCTAATTGAGAACGTGTGTCTCATTTAGATTGTGTGTCTCGATAGAGTGTGTATATCAAGATATACTTGATGTATGAGTTGCGGTCACATATAGTTAAGGAGATTAATTTACTATTCCTTTGTGGTAATTATTCTAAGGTATTTCCATTATTATATTTATTATATACTATTCTTTGTGGTATTTCATTTGTTGTATTTTCATCATGGTATTTTCAGTGTTGTAATTTTTTACAGTCTTCCTTTGTGGTTTCGGGGTACCTTTATGAGATTGTTTTACTCACCCCTACACAGTATTTTCTTGCACGATTCACGTCATTTGCATAAGTGTAACCTTTCAATGGAGTTCCAGGACTACTAGGACTAGGTGGTGCCTTATGAGAACAAATAGGCCAAGGTGTATTTCACAATATTTTCATACGACAATCCCAGAACCACTGCCATCAGGTTGGATTAAGTATGATTTTATATAGATTATTTTTAGAAACATGTGTCTAAAGACTCTTTACTTTTTCGTTGTCATATAATCTAGCTCAGTTCACTCTAGTTCACTTTACATTCAAGTCATACTCTGTTGGTTGGGATATACTGTATATATTAATTTGTTTACTTAGTATTATTACATTTTAAAATTTGTGGCTTGGAGACATGTGTGTTTATATTGGTACTTTGGAAAATGCTTCCCATTTTTGGGATATTCATTCTTGTTGATAGTCACTAGCCTCTGGCCAATTTGAGGTAGTTTTGGGTAGTCTCCACATGGGGCCCTCTTGAACTGATCGTGAAAAAACCTATGAATTCTTCTTAGATTTTTAAAAATAATACATTTTTAAAAGTTATTTAATAATATTTAGAATTTTAATTTAACGGATATGTCATATCTCATTACATTAAATAATATATTGTTTTTGGTAACACTCGGTCTTACATGTAACATGAACTACCAAAGAAGGTCATTGTTGCATGTCATGCAAGATAAATTAGTATCACATTAATTTCAAGATATATCACAGATTGAATTTTTTTATTATATAAAATATATTATATAGTATCAGGATATTGTATTCCCCTATGTTTTTGTTGTTTCATGTCATACATGATATTGAATAAAATTTTCTTAGTTCAGAATCTTAGGGCTTACATTCTCACCACCTTCATTAAATTTCATCCTCCAAATTTAAACTCAACCTTTATAATAAATTGATTGATATTTCCTATGTCTAAATACCACATCATGAGAAAGGTTCGTAAAACATCCACTAGAAAAGAGATAATGGGAATTAAAAAAATGTAATGTTGACTAACATATAACTAGGTCCGTAATTATGAGAACATTAGTGGGAAGTGGAGATAAATACATGGATGAAAAGATTAAATATTTATAGGGAGTGATTGAGGTGATTGATAAAAAACAATTGAATGATCAATGTAATGTTTATGTCCTCAAATCCATAAATATGTGATAATTTAAAATAGTAACAGTTCAAAAAAATAAGATATTAGGACAATTTTTTTGTTTCATGATCCTTTTCATAATAGTGAAAAAATATTTTACTTCCTATGTATAGAAAGAAATATAAATACTTGATATATTTTAATAAACACAATTTCAATTTTTTTTATTCTATTAGTTTCTAATTCATCCAAAAATCTACTTTGACTCATGAATCACTATAATACCATTTAATAGATTGTAGACATCATAAAAGAGTGAAATGTACTCCCATTTTTCTCTAGATATTTTTCAATTCCAATATGGTTAATACATTAATATATAAACATAAAAAAAATATACTACTAGTTTATTATTAATATTTATTCATAAAACTTTTAACTAAAAACAATTACATATTAACCAATAAATTCTTTAGTTTATTGGTTGGCATTGAACCCTTATCGTACCTCTAACATGGGTTCAAGTCTCATGGCATTACCAAACTTTATGGGTTACCCCCCCGTATACAAGCTAATATTTTCTAAAACAAAATTGATATATTTTCCAAAATAAATATAATTGGAATCCTTGAAATCAAATAATCTTTTAACTATGGTTTTCATTATAGCTAAAATACATAAATACATCATTCATTTTATTTCCACATATATCCTTCCTTGATATAATGTTTAATCTAGGTCATTCATTTCTTTATCTATTTAAATTATTCAGAATTTTTAATAAAGAAAATGTGAATTATACAAAGAATATATTCTAGGGTGTAAAACCTGGTGCACAGTAAGTCTGATTGTTTTGTACCAGATAACACTCGATTCAGGCTCGACGCACCTTATAAGAGTTTTTACCTGTTGGTACATCTGTTATAGACACATGTCCGCTTATAGTATCTTGATAGTAATTTATTTATAGGAATACACAAATAATATATACATTAACAAAATTCTATATTTTTCTTATATAATTATCCACAAATTATACCTTAGGGTTGTTCTCTCTAATCTATGTTTTCTAAATCAGGTTTACAATTTTTCTACTGAACATCATCTAATTCAAATTGTATTGAAACAATCGTAGAATCATGGATCTAGTGTCTACTACCATTAAATTTTCAGGATTAAAAATATTCAAATATTGAAATACTAAAGAGTTTAGTAGTTGGGGTAAAATTAATGCATATATGAGTCTTATATTAAAATGAATGCACTGATTTCAACATAATGTTTTTGTTTCAATTATAAATGTATTCCATCTATAATATAATTGCATATCTTTCTTAGTACACATATTTGATTCCTAGGGAAGGAGAAAAAAGGGTGATCTCAAATTTCAAGTATGGTCAAGTATAGCTGAAGTAATAGTGACTCGATGATAATATTCAATATTACAAGGTAATAATTGAACATGCATGCCTTATAATCAAAAAACTATGTGGGTAAACAATATGTAAAGTTAATAACTATAAAAAATCCACTCAAATAAATAGATAAGGTATAATTAGTATGATATGGAAAAAACTGAAACACATTCCATTTGATCAATGAATAGATTAAGAAATGAGTTTATAGATATGTCAACATAAAATATCATTGATGAATAATAACTTAATAAAAATAAAATAAATTCTTAATTATTTGATGCCTTGTTTCCTACGTACTTTGTACCTTTAATTTAAATACCTTTTAAACGATTTTTTATAACATATTGGGTGAAACCCCTATTAACTTATGTTATACAACTGATTTATTTCCACGAGACTCTTGATGCATCGTAAGGCTATCTATGACTAGGCCCCACTTCTATCATACCTATCCAAATAATTTATTATATATCAAATTATCAATTAAACATATGAATTATTTTCCCTACCAAATACCTGCATAGAGTAAAAATGATAATTTATCAATATTTTCCCATATATCAAATAAAACTCAATGTAAACACTATATGTAAAAATGGTATACTATTTTGGAAATAATCATATCTGTGATAAATGATATGTATATTCTGGGCAAACTAAATGTTCAATTATTATTGGAAATTGAATATTTCAATGGAACTATCAAAGAAATCAAGGTAGTGAATGTAAATAGTACCCTTAGTAAAAGTAATCATAAGTCATGTAGAGTAATAATATGAATAGAATCAATAAATCGTATCCCAAGAAGGGTAAAATGATCTTTTTTTCATTGTTGACTGGAAATACAATAAAAATAACTTTTAAAAACATTCTTGATGTTTTTTTTTTAATTTTGAAAAACATTTTGAAAATAATTTTCTTTTAAAATAACTTCTTAAAACATTTTATTTAAATAGTAACCTTTTAAACATGCAAAGGAATCCTTGTTGAAATGGTGGTGGGTAAATATATACATGATGTACAAGTTAAAAACATTCCTTTTACATGGTAAGAAGGATACAAAAGTACCTTATTCAAAAAGAAATAGGAATATTCATTTTAAAAAAATTATAATAGGAAAAATGGGTTAAATGTATTTTAAAAATTGTTTTTTAAAGGATAAAAAATTTGAAATAAATTTTTTAAAAAATGGTTTTTTAAAAAAAACAGCTTCTCTAACTAAAGAGATAAATGATGTATGGTTTTCTTACAAACATTTTATAAACCATTTTGAGTACCAAATAGTATAAATAACATTCAATTACTTTGAAAAGTTCATGAGTAACCATATTGGAATAAAATTAAAGGTTCAACGGATCAATGATCCAATAATATTCCCTTATGTCAATTCAAGTGTAAAAAATCTCAAAATAAATTATATTGTGATGTAAATCCTTATAAATACTATAGCGTTGATGTGAGAATAAATCAATAAATAAATTGTGTTTTTCAAATTTAAATCCATATAAATTAAGTGTAAATAAAAAACTATATATTAAAAAGTGTTTACACA
The DNA here is from genome assembly GCA_963277665.1 of Viscum album. Lineage (NCBI taxonomy): Eukaryota > Viridiplantae > Streptophyta > Magnoliopsida > Santalales > Viscaceae > Viscum > Viscum album. The sequence continues at coordinate 138,735,948 of OY728138.1, read as the reverse complement.
CATAATCATAAAATATTAATGACAATGTTGAAGTAATTTAACCCAAAGAAAATAAATTGGGTTATAGAATTATTTTCCACATTATAACATTTAATTATTATCCCACTGGATGAAATAATTTATATTTAAAATAAAGAAACCATAAATATAAAATAATTCATGATATAATATAACACATTGTTCAATATATATACAACAAAAAATAACTAACTATTGAATATGACATTTATATCACATACGTAAAACGTGAGTTGAAAATAAAATACATTGTTGTACATTTTTGGGTAAACATACAATAACCTCATGTATAAGTATTTTATAAATGTTACTAACAGATTCCAAAACCATAATCATATTTATAATATCATATATTAACTTTTTAAAATATCTTATTACCCATTAATTAATAATTGATCATTATTGTCACTATTTCAGGTGTTAATTTCCACGTTTTTTGGTATGTTTTAAAATTTTTTTTCTTATTACATAGAAAATTATTTCTTAATATCGTGAATTTAAACCATGATTTAGATATCATATATATACATTATATAGGAAATTATAAGATTTTTGGAGATAATAAATGAAATGAATTGTTCATGGAGATGGTAGGTCATACGTACGCATGAACACTACTTCCATTTCATTGTAGTATTTTAAAATAATGAAAATTAAAAAATATATATTTATATTATAATTGAATTATCATTTTTTATCATATATGTCACAGATATTTATTAAAACCATCTTTTATATGTACCATTATATTGTGAATCAGTCACGTTTCTTATAGGAGGAGGTAGTCCACACTTCAGCAAACGTTGTTATCAGATTTAAATAGAATGGAAATATAGAATATTTGTGTTATATAAAAATTAAATTAGTATTAAGACATTATAAATATCATAATATCATATATAAATATATTTTCCATCATAAATACCACTATTAGAGGTGGTAAAGTAAGAACAGACAATCATCATTTTGCGAGGTGGTAGTCCAATGTACAGGGGAATGGAAAGTTGGTTACCAATTAGATAAAAGTGTGTGTAAGTGTAGGTAAACCCCTTATAATAAAAACATATTATTATATTGGGGATAAATATGTTATTATATGTGTATGAAATAAAAATAATTGATTGGGTTGAGGAGAAAATAAAAGAGAAGAGATAGTTGAATTATGTTACCCCATTATCGATTACCTTTTGGTTTATACGAAAAGATTTTCTTTGATCCATTTATGCCCAAGGTGATGATTATAAGATGAGGTGATAGATTTTGTGATCTTAACAAAGAATATTTTTTATGATCCAAAGGGCTTTATAGGTGTGAATAAATTGAAGGGGTGTGTGCCTTTTTATAGTTGAGGAAGAGTGCATTCTTGTAAATTTTTGAAAAGAAATTCCACTAACATTTTTGCTATGAAAAGTGGAAGAAATAATAAAAAACATTAAATAAAATAAAGTATTTTATCTAAATAGGGATATAAAATATCTTATTAGAAGAGTTTAAAAGTAATTTGTTCCCTTGTGTTAAAGGTTTATTCTTTTGTTAATCTACTTTTTCTCTTAATCGTTATAATTAATTGTAATTACCTTCAAAAATATTTTTCGTGAAAAAATATAATTTTAAATTATTAGAAAGAATAAATTATTCTAATTCCAAATATGGAATTCATTTTTACTAATTAAAATAACAAAAGTATCATAAATTAATTTAAATTTAATCTCACAGATGGGATGACAAAGTTATTTGTTAAAGTAAAATGTTCAAAAGTTTGCAATATTTTTATTATCAATTTCAAAGTGAAATTGATTAAAATGACAAATATTGAATTAATTTATATAACCTTTTTCTAATTAAACTTTAAAATAAATAAAAATATAATTTAAAAATATAAATAAATTTTATGAAAAAGTAAATTTGATTTAAAATTCAGTACTTTTCACTATCCATTGAAAAATGAAACATCACATAAAAATTCTAAAAAATAACCATAGTCTATTTTTTATATTACCATTTAAAAAAAAATTATTTAGAAATTTTAAATATATAAAATTTCTAAATATTATATATATATATAATATTTTCATCATCAAAAGGTGGTAAAATTTTCTTTCTATAAAAATACACTTTTTTATTTAAAAACTTACTTTATTCTTATCTTATTCTTATAAAATATATTATATGAATGTAGAAAATATTTTATTGAATATATAACATATATATTTCAATAATATTATTGAATAATAGTAATTAGTTTAATTTATTTGGATAAAATTCCTATGAGTGCATAAAAATAATTTTTCTATAAAAAAATTTCTTTTATATTCTATTTGTATTTATCTTCATTTTTGATAAATTGGAAGCATATGAATTCATTTTATATTTTTATAAATCAATTTTTTATAATTTATTTAATAATATTCAAAACTACTAATTTAATGTCTTGGTCATATCTTATTATATTAAATAATAATTTTTTAATAATAATTTTTTTTTTGGTAAAACTAGTTCTTGCATGTAGTGCAGACTACTGAATATAGTCATTCTTTTCTATAATAAAAGCTAACTCAATATTGTAAAAATTTCACGATATATCATTGATTTAATTTATTTAATATTTTAAATGAAATATAAAGTATTGGGATGTTATATTCCCTCACACACTTGGTACTGTGTGTCAAATATGCTATTGAATACAATGTTTTTATTTTAGAATTTCATAGTGTTACACCTTATTACAATATATATAATACCATTGATTCTTTGATCCATGATATCTAATACCATAAAGGCCTCATGGAAATAATTCTATATAAATGGGTAAGGCCTCAGCCAAAACCAAATCTTGATTATCGCATGTGACCGATCGATGCATCGGGGGCTATCTATAGAGGGGCTCACTCATCACTTACTAAATAAAATGAATTAATAATATAAAATGGTTTAAATATAATCATAATAAAATTTCAAAATAAAAACTGACATATGGAATTTTAATACTTACTCTAATAAAATAATAAAAATCTTAAAACATCAAGACTAATATAGTGAATGGTATCAAAATACTACATCGACAATCAAACTAAACATAAACCATCCAGAGAAATAATTAGTATTATATCAAAACAAATCCCATGATTGTCATAATTTAAATAAAAGGTTTATTTCATTTATGAGTAAAAATATCTTTAAAATATTCTTCCGGAAAATATCCTTTTCATTTTGAACTTAACTTTTTAAAATTAAATATTCAAATAACATTGTGAAAATAATATTCATTTAAGATAACTGAGTGGGATAATATTTTACATATTTTTTATGTGTATTTAAATTATTTTAACCCAAAAAATTTATCAATTTGAGCATATTTACAATAATTTTTTATTAATGGTGAGTTCTGAGAAAAAATGTAAAAAACTTTTATTTCAAGAATTTTTACATATTTTAATCACATTGGTATTTTGGGAATAATATTTAAATTATTATTTTAAATTGAATGATTTTTTTTATTATTACTATATTTATCTCCAAAAAAATTTTATTCTGGACCAAGAGCTGATTCTAATAACTTGAGGCCCAAAAAATCAATCAAATTGGCCTACTGTACGTGTAGAATTGGTGGATCCCACCTTTAAAAATGAAGCATAAATCGGTCTACACACCACCAATTGAGGTTATTCAAAAATTATTATAAATATGACACATACATTCTTTTTCTAAATAATATTATGTATTTTCTCACTAATTAAGGGTGTTATTATACATTATACATTAAAGGAATAATTTTTAAATTCTTCTCCAAAAAATGTAATTCTCAGTATTTATTATATAAAATCATTTATATGATTCAAATAAATATGATATTTTTAGGACCTATTCAAAACATATTTTTTAACAACTTTCAATAAACCACATGTCCCCAATTCTGCCAATATATGAGGGTAAAACTTGGATAATGTTGAACTATCATTATACAATAGAAATTTTAGCCGTTGAAGACCCATTATGATCCCTAAGTCATTAATGGTCTATTATGACACCCAAAGGCCACTAACATGCCGATAAATGAGTGGATAGGGGTGGATTGAAGATAATATAGATCATAGATGGAATCCTGGGATGACATCCATGTTTTAGGATTTCTCATTTCTTTTCATTTCTTTTTTTCATTTCCTATCATACGCATTCATGTTTTTGTGAATTATTTCATTTTTATTTATCCATATGTCCTTATCTTTAAACTAAATTCTCAGTATTTCTCACTTTTATCATCTACCAAGATCACTTTTCATTTTTCAATGGAAAGTGACTAACATGTTGCTTGTCCTTAAGGGAGGTTTTGCAGCATTCTTGGTTATTTCACTTCAATTAAACTTATTCTTATACTATTCGTGGTGGATACAAGTGTATTGAGTGGGTGTGGATGACTCCCACCACAGAATTATTTACAATAAAATTTATTTTCTTTGATTAATTTTTTTCCCTATATTCTCTCAGAAAAACCATTTATACTATGGAGTTGGAGTTTCCTGAAAGGATGAAACGACATACAGTTGAGATGGGTCACTTAAGAATTTCATTCTCAGCTGAGTTGTTATCTTATTTGACTATTGTATGATGTTTGGTTTTATATGTTAAAAGAATTATAAAATAACATACTTAATAAATAAAATTACATTAATTCATTATTGAGGTTTCATAAAACTAATTTTCAAATTGAATTTAAGCAATAGATAAATAAGGAATGAACCCACTTTATCAAACCCTAAACTAATACCTTTATTTCTAATCAAAAAAAATTCCCCATAGGAACCTATATTTTAATTTTGTATTGAATTATTTTAATTTCATGTTTTACATGAAAACAACAAACACATCATGGTCTAAAATAATAAAAAACCCAAACTGAATTCCATTATTTGAATTTGAATTACTGATTGAACCAACTACGGTTCTCCTCAAGTGAAAGGACCCTAGTCAGGATCTATAATACATTACTAAAATTAAATTTATTTTGAAACTTTCCAATGATTGGAAGGATTTATATTAAAATACATAAAAATAATAATAACCATATTACCATTATTTATTAAAATTCAAAGTATTATGTATGGGAGGTTAACTCATAGGCCCAAGAACAACAATATATTATACTGAGGAGAAACTTCAAAAAAGGGTGCTTTCTCTAATGATATTGTTCAAATAGTTGAAAATAGTCAAAGAGCCCGAATATCACCACAAGGTTTGAGGAGAATTATTGATGAACTCTAAACTGACTTGAAATGATTCGAGGCTAGGAAATATTTTCAAGTTGTCTTCCCCAACTTCACTGTGGACATTCGAGATGTTGATGAAAAACTCGAAATGGAGAAGCCCGAATACCAACCTCCATCCATCGATGATCAACTCCAAGTGGAACATTTCATTGAAGAATATATTCAAGATAAACCATCTCAGGGATATGATAAATTCTTGAACTCAAATTCATTTAACTTTACTGAAACAACTTTGAGCATAACTCCCAATTTTTTTACAATTTTTAAAATTGGCTTACTCTTATTATTCCATTGAGGATGAAGAGAAAAAATGAATATCACCTATTAAAGGACACCTTAAGCTCCCTGAATACATTAATAATTTATGAGAGGGAGTATAAAAGTATATCCTAGTGGGTCTACCAAAAGAAACAAGTATAGTAGATACAAACATTAATTGGGAAGACTTTCCTGTACATATAAGAAAACCACTAGATTATGAAGAAGATGTTACATAAGTAGAAAAAAGGAGGATAATGTTTCATACTTCATCGCAGCCATAGCATGAAATATGTACCACATTTTTAAGGGGGTGGATCTAGTGTACTCTATATTTGGAGTGCTTATCAATAGAGAATAAGAAGTCCAGTCTGAATGTAACACATGTGTTGGTTAAAATCCATGAATCCACAATCACTATATGACATTGGATAATAGCTGAAACTGCCATTTAGAGGCTAAAAAAATTCAGTTCCCACTTGCGGGGTCATACCAAGATTTATTTTTACATTATTTCTAGGAATTTAAATTTAAATTACTATTTTTGGATTAGTCAATAATATATCCCACTCCATATTTGGTTTTTGAGTTTAAATTACATGATCCTTGTAATTAATTGAGTAATTTTATTTTATAGGATCATGATGGAAAAATTATGCCCCATACTATAGAGGAATATAACCTAAACTTTATTTCAAAAGGGATTTCACTTTTTATATATATATTTTAAACACCTGACATTTTATTCCAATAACATGTTTTCTCTTTAAAGTTGAAATTTTTTCCCACACTTGACCTATGATTTACAAGGATTTTCTACAAGACCAAAGTTTCTTAGGAATCATATGATTCCATGTTTTATATTTCAAAGATATTGAGAGTGAATGAGTGAAATAGATAATTTAATTATTTAAGTGAAGAAAAGATATCAAAACGAGGACTCATGAATTAAGGAAATTAATTGATTCTTGTAAATAAATTTTCCCTATAATGTTTCATGATTTGAATTTATAAATTTAATGTAAATTGATTGGTTATTATTTTTAATTCCATTAGTGATTATTAAATGTTATAATTCTCATTCTCAAAATGATTTCTAGACCAAGTACTTTATATTTTATTCTTGAGCATATTTTTTGAATGATCTTGGGACATGCCACCAGTTAGAACATGCATTTGAACTTATGAAAGATATGGTTATACAAATACATATTTAAATTTTTTGAGACATATTTTTAAATCCCATTTATCCTTAAAATACCACATTTACATCCATCCTTCATTATCCCATAGACACCAAGAAATACTTTTATAGGAATGATCCATGTTTCAAACAATTTTTATCCATTCCTACTCTCTTATTAGTATTTTCATGATATTTTAAAATTGATGTGTGGGGGTGAAGGGATTCATGGTTTAAGGGATTATGTAAATTTTAATGAAAAATTGTTGGGAGATAATTGAGAGTGATAATAATGGTTTTTGATACATTAAATTTACAAAAATGAATCCCTTCTTGAAAACAAATAAATATATAAAATAAATGAATGGTTTATAACTTAGAAGAATAAAAAATCACCATTAATATACCAATAATTTTTATCATGTTTTTTTAGTTGGTGGATATGATGTTAATTATACTAATTAAAATAGAAAAAAATATAAAATTACTTAGAAAAAAAATAATAAAAAGTATAAAAGTAGTGAAAAAATCAAGAAGGTCCATACCATTCATTATGCTTTCATTTTTCGTGGCCTTTTATTTGAATGTTTTGGTGAAGTAGAAGTTTATATTTTTAAGGGGATAATTTGATTACACTTTAATTTTTGATATCATGCATTTCAATTAAGATAGAAGCCTCCACCTTTGTGACTTACATTTTTAAAGATCAGTCCTACCAAACAAAAGGATCAAATTCATTTAAACATTTAATGGAATTACTCATGATTTTATGTAACTTTTTAATTTATGAATTAAAAAAATAGTTATTTTACAATTATATTGATAATAATCATGTTTTAAATATATGATCAGAAATCCACCCAAATTGTGTTATGAGAGATGAAAGAAAACATTTAGGTGAGGTAAATACTGACATGGTATATTTAATAACAATGACATGTGGAGATTGAAGGATTGAATGAAAAAGATTCATCATTTTACAAATGATAAAAGTAAAAGACATGAAATAATTGATAATTTAAGAAATTAGAAATTAAATTGATATTTTATTTGGATTTTTGAATGTTTTATTTTATAATAAAATTGCTTAATTTTATTAGTTTGTAATTCAAATATTGGTAACATTGGTTTCCTCTAAATTCCATTTTGATATTTTATGCTTGAGAAATAGAATGGTTTAAGTGTGGAAGAGTTGATAAATATAATATTTTAATCATTTTTAATATGTATTCATGTTATTTAAAACCAAAAAAATTATCAATTTCATATTATTTAGAAAAATTATGGATTAATATTGTGTTTTGAGATAAAATATAAATAATCATTATTTCAATAATTTTTCCTAATTTAAATCACATTGTTATTTTGGTCATAAATTTTACATTATTATTCTAAATTGGGTGACTCTATTTTTTAGTATTCCTTGATTTATTTTCTTCAACATTTTCTTTGGGAAAAAAAGAAGGTTTGAACAACTTGAGGACCAAAAATATCAATCATGTTGACTTATTTTTTGGGTGGACATAGTAGATTACACCACATAAAATGAGGCAAAAATGGGGATACACATATCAAATTAAGGTGATTACAAATTGATTTAAAATAGGGAACCCAGAAGCATTTCTATATAGAATTTTAAGGATTTTCCACTCATTAAAGGATTAATTGGATTTTATACATTAAATTAAGATTTCTTCAATTCTAATCCATAAAGAGTAATGATTAGTATTTATTTCATGAAATCCTCTATAGATGTCCAATTAATGTGACCTTTTTAGGACAATTTCAAAACATATTTTTTAAAAAAAAATTATGAATAACCATGTCCTAAATTATCCATTTTTTTATGGGTAAAATGTGGTTATTGTTCATGTAATATTATATAACTAAAATTTTAACTATTGAAGATCCATTATGACCTCTAAGTCATTAATATTCTGTTATGACAACCCTAGGAAAGTTACATGCCTATAGAAGAGAAATTGGGGTGGGTTTAACAGATAATGGATCAGAGAGGAAATATTTAGATGTCCACCATGTTATAGGATTTCTCTTTTATTTTTATTTTGTTTTTCTTCATTTATTTTCCCGTGTAATGATTTAATATTTTTATTAATGTTTTATCTTTTTTCTTCAACCATATCTCTTTCTATTTATACCCTAATATAACAATTTTTATCTTCTATATTCTACTGTGATATATTTTCACTTTTCAATGGTATGTAACTAACCAGTCTCTTGGCCTTGGTTTAGGTTTCACTACATTATTTGTAATTGTTCATCAATTCAACTTATTTTTATTAAATTCATGGTAGAAGTGCAAGTATTGAATAGGTGCGGGAATTTTCCACCAAGACATTATTTTAAATTCAATTTATTTTCTTTCATTAATCATTTTCCCTCCCTTATCTTGGGAAAACCATATATATGACGGATTTTGGGCCTTCTGAAGGGATGAAATGATATACGGCAGAGTTGGGTCTCTTAGAAATTGCATTCTCTGTTGAGGTGTTATCCTACTTGACTACTAGAGGATATTTGGTTGGTGCGTTGAAGGCATGATAAAATCACATACTCAATAAATGAAATGAAATTAATTCATCAATGAGGTTTTCTAAAAATAATTATCAAATTTAATTTAAATAAAAAATAAATATTGAACAAACCTGTGTTATCAAACCCTGGACCAAGACCTTTCTTTCTAATTTTCATTTTGTCTACATCTGGATTTTTCTGCATATGCATTTATATTTCAATTATTCATTGAATTATTTAAATTATATTTTTTCATGAAGACCCCAAATCCATCATTTTCATAAATAATAATAAAAAACCAAAATAAGTTTATTATGTGAATTATAATTAGTGGTTGAACTCACTATGATTCTCTTAAAGGGAGAAGACCTTGGTCAGCCTCTATGTTTCATTTGGAAAATTAAATTAGTTTTTCCATTCCATATGATGGTAATGCATAAAAAACAATTTAATACATGTAAAATAATATTCAAAATTTTTTGGGTACAATAGTAAGAAATTATTTAGATGTCATGCATGTTAAATCAGGGATTCATTTCACATTTTTAGTTAAAGTCAAACAAGAATTATTTTGAAAATTACATGAATATTATTTTAAAATCGTTTTTCAAAATGGTAAAATAAGTAAATATATCTTTAATAAATTATTTTTTCAAATTCGAAAATATTTTTGATCAATTTTTACAAAACATGATTTTTGATGAAAACAGATTCTCGACTGAAGAGAAAAAAAATCTAATTTTCAAAAAACGATTTTCTCAATAATTTTAGGTAAAAAATAGTTTAAATGGTAATAATTCTTTAAAATGTTTTGAATAACTAGTTTATAATAAAATATATTGTTTTAATGATGAAAATATCAAATAATTCCACAAAGGGAGCTGTAAACCTAAACAATCTTGAATATTTATGAGATATTGAAACAATCCTTTACAAATTTGGAAAATTCTTATTCATAATAACCATGAAACAAAAAAAATAAAAGAGACTTCAAAAACCATTAATATAAATAAATTCATTATCTAACATAAAAAATGGTCAGTATATTCACCATAAAAAATTAATAAGTGGTGAATTTGGCGTATGTCTCACAGAGGTAAAAGTAAGATAAAAAAACCTTACCTCACAATAACATTTGGTTAAACGTTCCTTAACCTCATTATTATTTTTTAAATTTTATTAACTTATTAAATAACAATATTAATTTTCATAATATCATATATTATTTTTTTTCAATATATTATCACTCATTTGATAGTAATATTTTGTTAATTTCATTGTTTTGGGTGTTAATTTCCTTATTTTTTAATGCATGCTTTTCCATGAATCATCCAGTAATCGCATATATTTTATAATAAAATCATCTAATAATTAATAATTATTCCATAATTATCATATTTCTACATCAATTATACTTTTATAACCAATCATAAATGATTTTTTTGAGAAATGATGTATGTTACGATCATGAAGATGGTAGGTCGTATGTACACATGGGTAACATTTCCATTTTCAATGATCATTATGTAAATGATTTAAGTAATATTTTATCTTAAAATATTGAAAATAATATCCTATTATTTCATTATATATTCATATATATATCATCCTTGTGGTTTCATGATGCAATTAAAGTCACATCTCTTAATGAAGGCGGTAGTCTTTACGTACATGAATGTTGTTATCTTATTTGGTGGGTGAAATGGTGAGAATGAAAATTATGTATTATATTTACAGAAAAATTTATATATTTATAATATCATAGATATTTAATTTATATCACATTTAATAATTTACTTTATCTTGATCACTTTCTATGTAATGAGTTTGTGAAAGATAAAGCACATCACTTCGAGAGGCGGTAGTCCATTAAACACTTGAGCGATGTTATTGTATCCCCAATGGAATGGAATAAAAATATTTATTTTTGATATAATAAATCCAGATCAATAAATAAATTATAAAGATCATACATATAATTTATATCCATCATCATACCCAACTGTGAATGGTGGAAATGAAAAATTGATTGACATTGATTCCTGAGCGGTAGTTTGTCGTAAACAAGAAAGATGATTTCAAAGATGATATGATGGAAGAAGAGGATTATTTAGGTAATGAATAATAAAAATACAGCTAATTATATATATAGTATGGTTGTTATATAAATTTATTTTAATAAAAATTTATGGGGTGGAGGGGGGATAATATAAAAACACACATTGAAGAACATTACCACTTTTTTAGGTATCCTCCTTATGTTTTCACCAAAGGCCTTCCTAGGTTGGCTTTCGTCCAATAATAACAATTATAGGCTGATAGAAAGAATTTTTAGAAGTGATTTTTTTGTTTTATGACTAGTCCAAACAGTTTTGAATCCGTGAAGAAGAGAATAAAGTGGCTGGCCTTTTATAAGTAAGGTGAGTGACACACTATTGATTTTTTTAAAAGATTTAATAACTATGTTTTTATCATTCAAAAAGCTTCCAAAATTGGATATTATAGAAAATAAAAGATATTATATAGAAATATATCCATAAAATGAGTTTTTTTACATATTAAATTATCATAATTAACTTGTCTTCTTTAGTTTAACCCCATGGTAATCCATTTCTTCCTTAAAGAGGCTAAATAATTTTTACTATTTTTACTATTATTTTTTTGTAAAACTTATTATGAACTTATTGGAAATTATAAATTATGATGATTCTAAATATGGAACATTTTTTCAAAAAATCAAGTCACATTATTTTAAAATTTTAAATTAAAATTAATCTCTCGAACATGACGAGAAAATACGTTTTTAAAAAGAAACTGTTCAAAACATTAGATGGTTTGTATATCCTAATTCAATATTATAATGATTAAAATGAACTAAATTATATTAAATGATATTTTATAGAAGTAATATTTCATTAAATCCAATTTATAAATATTAAACTATAAATTATTTAAATGAATTGGTCATTTTCAAATAATATTCAGTATTTTCACTATTAATCAAAAAATGAAACTGTTCAAAAAAAATTCCAAAATATACCATAATCTAATAATGATATTATGATTTAAAAAATGAAATTTATATTTTAAAATAAAGTTTCTAAATTTTTTGAAAAATAAATTTATTTTTGTGCATAAAGCGTGAATTTTTCATCTTTTGAAACAATACAGTTTTTCAGAAAACAGTTTTTTTCATTTAAATGTTTCTTATTTTTTTCCTAGTCAATATATTTGTGTAATTTTTATAAATTAGTTAGTCGTATTCATAGATTGAAATTTCATGAATATTAATACTTAAGATATTACATTATATTATTTTAATAATATGTTACGTTTTATATAAACATAGTGTTGCGTGAATCCCAAGCTAAACTCTATGTTGCTTCTAATGTAAGCTAAAATTAGTATTGTGCGTAATTAAATGTATTTAAGTGAATAAATTTATATAAAAATAAATATATCATAAACCCTCAGGGTTTTATATTTTCTTCTAATCATGGTGTTATCTTCCATACATGTTATCGAATGTAATTTTCTTATTTTATAATTTTAGGGTGTTACACCCATATTTTATTATTTAAAAATATTTCATCAATATCACCCATGAAATTATTGACAAATGAAACATTTCTAAAAACAATTAATTTAACATCATTCCCTATAACCTGGGGAAGGAAAACATAATAAAGGGTTTTATTGGATGCTTAGTGAGGTTAAACATTGTATATATCAATCAGTGATCATATAAGAGTATAATGTTATGAGAACATAATCCTAAAATATGGAATTCATACTTAATAAATTGAATATCATTAATCATAATTAATGGAATAAGTGTAATTTCCCATCATAGATCACTATATAACAGTAGTCAGACTGGTCACCAAATGGCCTCAAACGTGTTTCCTGATATTCATAAGGATGTTGACTAGAAGTGAGGGTTTAAGGTGGTATAGAGGGGAGATTATACCCTCCTTATCAATAATAAATACATTAGAATAAATCATAAATAAATAATAGTGGATGAAGATGAAAAACATAGCAGTGTAAGATAATAATATCTGATAAATTAAACATTAAAAATCAATTCATTTCCAAATAATGCAATAATGAATATCCATGTGATTTTTCAATGTACAATGGAATAAGAATATAGTAAAAAAAAAACAAGAATAAAAAAACTAAATCCCTTAAGTAAATATCTATTACAATCCTATTCCATGGCTTATTATTATGTTCCTAATCTACCCTGTATGAGAGTAACAACATAAGAATGAATACTTGATCCAAAATCTAAAATAGTTTGATCTTTTTAGATACCAAATAGAATCCTAGCTAAGGTTTCAGATAAACTCTATTGGCCCCACCAATAGTTTTTAACTATATCCACTTTGTGAATATAAAATACAATAGTGTTTAGGTATTCCAAAAATAAATAAATGCAATAAATAAGAAACACATGTCATTATCAGTTTTCATAAGGGATACAAGGCCAACTATACTAGCTTTGAACTATATAAGAAAGGATATGTACGTGCTCAACCATATATATATATATATATACAAATAAGATGATACATATGTAAATATATAAATTCACCCTTGAGGACTCGAGGTGTAATCCTAATAAATTCATATAATATAGACAGAAGAGTCATTTACATAATTATGGATTCATCCTAAACACCCCAATAAGGGAACATATACATAGTTATAAAAATATAACATTCATATAAAAAAATGGTCAAACCCATGGATTCATTGTATAATGGAGATAAAGAATGAAATAAATTCATTTTCCTATGATCCCATGAATTTTATTCATATATGGGAATCCATTTCATTCCAATTGAGTAATAGAAATCTTCCATATAATCAGTATATCCCAGAAAATCGGTGTAATGGGGAGGATGATTTACATGTTGTTACTCATAAAAATCAAGAGACTCATATTTTGTATAAGGATGTTCCTTATTCATAGGTAGTCACAGGTGTCCATGGGTTTGAAGCTGTCACAGCTTCAAATTCAGATTATTTGGTGACTGAAACTTCTGGACAATCCAAGTGGCCAGTGTTGAGACTGCACTTGTTTCTCAAGGTGTGACAATCTTGGATGACACAGACCTGTCCTTTGTCAAGACTTCTCCTAGGAAGGAGGTGAGTACTCCTTTGGGTGAGACTACTTCTCAAACACCACTTTCAAGTGTACAGGTTGCAACACCAGAACAATAGCAAGAAATAGAGCCTATGGCAGCAGTTAATAACACTGACCAGGATGCTAATCTTGAAGACACGGAAGGTGGATCATGGAAACAGGTTAGAAAGCGAATCCAAAATAATAGTTATAAAATAATTAATGTTGAGAAGAAAAAAGAGGTTGCATAGGATGAAAGTTCAGATGAAGATCTGGACACTTTAATTAATCAAGAAAGAGAAATAGAAGACAAATACAGTTGAGGGTGAGGGAATGGGTGAATCAATTCCAAACTCTATAATGAGTTGAGGGATAAAAGAACGGATAATCGCTGATAAAATCAGAAAGAAGATTGGCCACCCATAAGGGGGAACATAAGAATGTTGGTTTTGATTTTTTGTTGATTTTGGTTGTACATGATGACTCTTCTGCTTGTGATTTTTTATATATTAATTGGGGCTTCGTCCCCCACATTTAAAAAAAGAATTATTTATAAGGAATCGATATATCTGCCATGGATTAACATAATTCATGTATACTTTATGTCTATCCAAGGAATTTAATTTAATAAAAATGTATATCACACATGTTTTATATAATATTAATTGTACTATGAGCCCATTTATAATATATTTTACTCTTATAGAGATTCCTTAGGATTTTTTAGGTACTACATTTCTTTGTTTTGAGTTAATTTTTGGCATGTATCTTGGGGAGCGTGTGTGAGAAAATTTTAAAAAGAAAAAAGAAAAAATGAGGGCAGTTCACGGTTGGAACATGGTTTTCCCTAATCGGGCACCCTGGCCCAGAAAATTGTGCAACTCTCGATATAGGGGGGTGATTAATCACTAAATCAGGCTAATATTAATTGTTAATATATATAAAATTCATGTGTATTATTATTCATAAACACCATTTTAGTGCATTTTACACTTTGAACATCATTTCACATTAGGATTGTAATTCCTTCTTAAAATGCACTATTATGTAGTACATTTTTTAACATCATTTAAAGTACCCAATGATCTTGATTTTATTATAATATTTAATTTTCAGGATTATAATTATATTAGGAAAAATTCATATTTGTGGATTGTTGGAAGATCTGCATTTGAATACCACCAAAATGGGACTTCATGCAAATAATTCTTGGAGAAGTCAGACTGGACACCAGCCCACTGATGAGAATGTGGGGCCCAACAAACAGACCCAATGAAGGACAAATTTCATGGGATGATATAATACATATACAGTAACAAATCATTATACAAGATACAATGCTAATTCGGCCTCCATAGTGGTTATTAATGGGGCCCAATTATGAGATAAAATTCTAGGCCAGAATCTGAGGCCTAGGAAAACATCCCTCCATTTTACACATATTTCATAAACCATAACCTATTTTGGGATTACACTTTCCATAAATCTAGGGTACATACTATGAGTCATTTTACGCTTCTTTGTCCCACTCCAATTCGTCCATCTAGAAGGCCATTCAGACATGTCTGTTCGGTGGAGGAAAGCTAGATGCCACCTCGGGTCAAGGGAGGAAAATCAACTCTTCCTAAACATTCTGCACACCTATGGCCTACCACAATTAATTAAGGATACTTGGACTATTGAAGGCTCTACCCAAGTATTCAAAAATTCCTATTTAAGGTAGTGGTGTGGGAGGAGTTGATAATATTTTGATCTTTCTTTCATTGTAATGTTATGATGTCATTTTGTTGTCTCAAGTTTGTATTCCACATATAAGTTGTTTTAATTCATCCTTATATCTTAATAAATGTTCTTCTTATCTTTTTATTATGTTATTATCCATATCACATTGATATCATTGCATCAAGGTGTGAATTTATTCACACAAAACCTAGGGAAATTATTCACACAATGGTGGAGTGATCATTTTCTTTTTATTGTTTTCTTTACATCATCAATTCTACCCTCATGAGTCTACTTTTCGCTTCCATTGAAACCATAGAATCAATGGACGGATAACCCACTTATGGGTGGATCCAAGGGAGTATCAAGGGGTGGATTGAATGTTATTTATCACCTCACTAATGTCTAATCACTACTTAAATTGAGATTTTTATTTGATGATTTTTAATCTCTATTGTCCTTTTTGAAATTAAGGTCACACACTTCAACTGCTAATATGAACCTTTACCTTGATGTGATCAAAAATTTGATCCTTCAAGTGTATAGGTTATTATTATTAGGTTTCGTAGGCATTAAAACAATATGTGATGATTTTTTTTATTTTCTTAAATAAACCCATCTCAAATATAAGAAATTGAAATCATTAAAAAAGGAATTCATCCAATCAACCCTGAGAAATAACCTAAGATCAACTCATTAGCTTAATTTGAATTAACTTAATCTTGTTATTAATCATTTAAACACATCTAAAATCAACCCATGTTGGCCACTTCATAGCCATAAACAATCCATAGAATGTACGTGTCTGTAGGTTACTTGTTAGGTCTCTAAGGATTCGACAACCCAAGCTAAAAAACAAGGACCTTTCTACCTTCATCTCTTGGGTAAATTTGAGCATGAATCAGGGGATTTCATGGCTAGTTCACATTTTGTTAAACCAAGAACCCTAAAAGGGGAAACTCTGCACCCTAATGGAAAAGGGAATTCGAATTTAATATTGTTGAGATATATTTTGCTCGGGACTAGAAAAACTCAAGTTGGGTGGTGTGATTAGCCACTAAATGAGGATAATATTCATTGTTAATATATATAATATTCATATTCATTATTATTCATAAACACCATTTTAGTTCATTTTACACTTTGAATATCATTTCACATTATGATTATAATTCCATCTTAAAATGCACTATTATGCTGTACATTTCCTAACATCATTTAATGTACCCAATGATCTTGATTTTATTTTAATATTTAATTTTCAGGTTTCTATTTATATATTGTAAACAATTCATATTTTTTGTGTGTTGTAAGATTCATATTGTAAGACCTCAAAATGGGATTTCATGAAAACAATTCTGGAGAAGTCAGATTGGACACCAGCCCACTGATGAGAATTTGGGGCCAAACATATAGGCTCAATGAAGCCCAAATTTTGTAGGATGATATAATAAATATATGGTAACAAATAATTCTTCAAGAGCCAATTATAATTTGGCCTCCACGGATGATATTAAAGAAGCCCAATTTAGAGATAAAATTTTGGGCCCGAATCTGAGGCCCAGAAAAACATCCCACCATTTTACACATATCTTGTAGACCATAAAATATTTTTTGTTAATAATTTACAGCCCTATAGGGTCTATCCTGATATTTATTGTACTCATCTATGACCTCCTCCAATTAATCCATCTAGAAGGCCATTCAGATGCATCTTTTCGGTGGAGGAAATGTGGATGCCACCTCAGGTCAAGGGTGGAAAATTCATCTCTCCCTCAACTTTCCACCCACCTATGGCCCACCAAAATTAATTTAGGAGACTTGGAATACTGGAGGATCGACCAAAGGATTCGAAAATTCCTATTTAAGGTAGTTTTGTTGGAGGAGTTGATAATATTTGGAGATTTCCTTCATTGTAATGTTATTCTGCGATTTTGTTCTCTCAAGTTTGTCTTCCACATGTAAGTTGTTTTAATTCATCCTTGTTTCATAATAAAAGTTCATATTCTCTTATTATTATGTTCTTTTCCACCTCACTTTGATACTGTTGCCTCACTATGTTAATTTATTCGCACCAAACCTTGTAAAGTTATTCACACAACGGTGGAGTGATCATTTTCTTTTTATTGTTTTCTTTACATCTTCAATTCCTCAATCATGATTCTAATTTCAGCTTCCATTGAAACCATAGAATCAATGGAGGGATAACCCGCATATGGGTTGATCCAAGGGAGTATCAAGGGGATGGATTGGATGTTATTTATCACCCCATAAATGTCTAATCACTTCTTTAATTGAGATTTTTATTTGATGATTATTAAACTCCATCATCCTTGTTGAATTTAAGGCTACACACATCAAGTGCTAATACGAACCATTACCTTGAAGTGCTCAAAACGTTGATCCTTAAAGTGTATAGGCGATTATTATTAGGATTTTTAGTAATTAAAACAATAAGTGATTATTTTGTTTTATTGTCTTAAATAAACCCATCTCAAATATAAGAAATTGAAATCATTAAAAAAGAATTCATTCAATCCACCCTGAGAGATAACCTAGGATCAACTCATTACGCTAATTTTAATTAACTTAAATCTGTTAGTGATCATTTAAACCGTTCTAAAATCAACCCATGTTGGCCACTTCATAGCCAAAAACAATCCATATAATGTACGTGTCTGTTGGTTACTTCTTAGGTCTCTCAAGATTTGACAACCCAAGCTAAACAATAAGGACCGTTCTACCTTCATATCTTGGGTAAATTTGAGCATGAATAAAATTTTTGTTCCATTTCCGTGGACCTAAGTAAGTTATCGTAGACACTAGCATCCTTTTATCACCCCACTTTTCTATTCTCATCCTCTTTTTCACTCCCATGGATGTCCCTTTTGAACAAACCCAAATATGGGGAACCTCTCCCTACATTGATCACCCCACACCATGTTTTATGTAAAATGATCATCCTAGTTTCTACTAGTGGGATAACCAGCAACCGATTGAGACACAATGTTTTAAATCCTATTCTCCACAAAACCTTCCAACCTATTATGAGTTCCAATCCCAACAAGCCCAATCTGAACATCCTCTTATTTAATTCAAACAATAGAGTTATCCTCCAGGAATAGACCATCTATATCAACCACTTATCCATCCTAACACAAATTCATTACTTGAAAAACTCTGTTAGCAAATGGAGATAATTAATTTTAAGGTTTCATCATTTATATTAGAACTAAAAAACTTTGAGACGGTTATGGAACCCATTCCCACTCATGTTATCCATTCCCCGTCATTGATAGAAGACTCTTTTCTCCCACAAACCTCTCATGTATTTATAGAAGAATCATCCTTTGGATTTGGGATAGATGAAGTTGATAAAGAAATTATTGAAGGGTCTTTAAATCAAGGAGAAATTGATTTTTTGGATTCATAAGAGGATAATTTGATATCATGGATTGAGTGTCCTGAATATCACTCCATTGATTCTCCAGAAAAAAATATTATGGAACCATTGGGTGAAATCACAAAAATTGAGTCTATATCCATTCCAAACATTAATCCTTCCAATTTGGTGGTTGAATATTATATTCAAAAGGAACCAATTTTGGTGAGAAATTTAGAAAATGAAACTTATTTGGATTCAAAATCTAAACCTGTGTTTGAATGTACTATCCAACCTGGTCTCAAAATTATTATCCATCCTTCCATGCTCAAGTAACCCTTCATAGGATATAACCATGACCTTTCGGTTGGAATTAATTCTTCTCTTGAAACGAAAAAAGTTGTAATGACCGTTAATGTCATTGGAAAAACTACAGTGGGAACTATATCAATAATTTCAAACATTCCTTAGATTTTCCAATTCATTATAGAACATATGTTTGTAAATGACCAAAATTCTAAAAATAGAATCAATATCAACCTATTAGAAGTGGTGAAACATGTCTTCCTTAAAATTTTAAAAGTTGGTATTGGGTAAGATAGGGGTGTTCATGTCGAGCTAGCGATGTTAAACCAAAGCATTGTACAGGAGGAAACCCGTGGTTTTCATGTCAACTTTTATTTTTAAAATAGGATTAATTAATCATTTTAATATTTAAAAATAAAAAAAAATTAGATTTTTGACATGTTCTTTCATTATGAGTATGGATACCTATGAAAGGGGAGCACCGTATTCGGCTGTGTCATGTGGTGTTATCCTTGAGTAATACCTTACCCAAAAATTTAAAAAGAAGACAATGTGTGATCAGTTCATTTTATTTTTATGTGTGTCTATGTTAAAATAAAAATAAAAAAATATATATATAAATAAATAAGGGACACATTATAGGTCGTGGGGTCAAACCCCATCACAACCGGTGAAGCTGTGGGGAATCAAACCCATGTTCGAAGGGAGACAGGGGCGCACACTTACCACTGACCTACGTCTTCTTGTGCTTCCTTATTCTATAATTTTTATATATATACTTATATTTTACTTTATTTATTATATAAATATAAATATATATATATAGTTTTGTTTTTGTTTTTTTTCTTTTCCACATGAGAATTCTCAGAGTGACATCGAGATCAAGGGATTGAAAGGGAGAAGCAATAATTTCAACTTCAACCACCAGGTGACTTCTTGGATGATCCTCATTTCCAATTTCCTTTTTGAACAATAATTCTCTATCTCTTCCCCCTTCAAAATTTTCTTTTCTTTAAACACTGAAGACAGTGTCATTTTATTTGGGGGGAGATAAAATAAAAAATGCTTTTGTGTCAAAAAAATGATGAATGATTTGAAAAAAAAATGTGTGTAAATGGAAGGAAAAATTCCATTAACTTTGAACAAGGAAATACACATTTCAAACTTTGAAACTGAATATCAAATAATTTATAATTCTACGTTTATGATTTAAATACTTGTATAATTTCATGAGCATTGATTTTGGAAAATGTGGCTGTCCATTGTGATATTTCATTATTTATATTTTCATTAAAAAAAAGATCACAATGCACGTCTTTTGGATAGTTGGGTATTAGTTTGAGTTCATGGGGTCCCTCAAATAAATAGAATCGGTTTGGTGATCAATTTATTTTTAATATGAGAATTCAATAAAAAAATTAAAAAAACAATAAATTTATCTGTAGAGCAATGAAATGACCAAATGCGTGGCTTTAGGCACTTGGAGATCACGACTCCAAAGTTGTCTGGCCCAGAGTTAGTAATTTTATCTCTATTTTTGGTAATTTTATTTTGTTTTTGATTGAGTTAACTCAATATGATGCCTGAGTATGTGGGATTCACTCAGTTCCCTAAGGTCGTTGAGCCTGGGAGTCATCACCAATGTCTCGCTATAGGGGTTGACTCTTTTGAGTGTAATTTCAATTACCATGGAAAAATTTCAAAAAAACAAAAAAAATAATATAATAAAAAAATTGAATACTCTTCTTATTGTTGAAATGTTATTCCACTTAGCAATTCCATCATTTCCCTCTTGAATAAATATAAACCCCCCATGTCTAATGCGATGCACAACACATCATCACTCTTTATTGATATTAGATGAAATATGGAGATGGTTTTGAAAAAATGATTGGGATTGGGATTGGGGTATTATTATAAAAATTTCTTGTATTAAAATATTGTTATGGGTTTCATTATTGTTTCGTATAAAGGTTTTTTGTGATCATTGTGTATTAAAACGTTTTTGGAGAATGGAATTAAAATTTCATATTGATGAGATATATTTTTCTTGGGACTAGAAAAACTCAATTTGGGATGTGTGATTAGCCACTAAATGTGGCTAATATTAATTTTTAATATATATAATATTCATGTTCTCTATTATTCATAAAAACCATTTCAGTGAATTTTACACTTTGAACATCATTTTACATTATGATTGTAATTCTTTCTTAAAATTCACTATTATGTGGTACATTTTTTAACATCATTTGAAGTACAAAATGATATTGATTTTATTTTAATATTTAATTTTCAGGTTTATAATTATATTGGAAACAATTAATATTTGTGGAGTGTTGGAATACCCACATTGGTAGTCCACCAAAATTGGATTTCATGCAAACAATTCTGGAGAAGTCAGATTGGACACCAACCCACTAATGAAAATGTGGGGCCCAACATATAGGCCCAATGAAGCCCATATTTCGTAGGATAATATAAGACATATAGAAGAACAAATAAGGCTTCCGGAGCCAACACTAATTCGGCCTCAATGTTGGATAGTAAGGTGGCCCAATTTAGAGATAAAATTCGGGGCCAGAATATGAGGCTCAGAAACACATCCTACCATTTTACACATATCTCGTAAACCATAAATTATTTTGGGATAAAACATTACAGAAATCTAGGGGACATCCTGAGATTAATTTTACCCTTATATGGCCCACTCCAATTCGGCCATATAGAAGGCAATATAGACGCGTCTGTTTGGTGGAGGAAAGTTGGATGCTGCCTCTGGTCAAGGGTGGAAAAACCAACTCTCCATCAAATTTCTACCCACCTATGGCCTAGAAAAATTAATTGAGGAGACTTATACTATTCAGACTCACCCCAGGGATTAAAAAGTTCATATTTAAGGTAGTTTTTTTGGACGAGGTGATAATCTTTTGAGAATTCTTTAATTGTAATGTTATGCTGTGATTTTGTTGTTTCAAGTTTTTCTTCCACATGTGAGTTGTTTTAATTCATTATTGTTTCTTAATAAAAGTTATTCTTATCTTATTATTATGTTCTTTTCTAACTCACATTGATACAGTTTCCTCAAGGTGTGAATTTTTTCACACCAAACCTTGTAAAATTATTCACATAACGGTGGAGTGATCATTTTCTTTTTATTATTTTCTTTACTTCTTCAATTCCTCCCTCATGAGTCTATGTTCTGCTTCCATTGAAACCATAGCATCAATGGAGGACTAACCCAATTATGGGTTGATCCAACGGAGTATCAAGGGGATGTATTGGATGTTATTTATCACCCCATTAATGTCTAATAACTTCATTAATTAAGATTTTTATTTGATTATTTTTAAACACCATCGTCCTTGTTGAATTTAAGGCCACACACTTCAAATGGTAATATGAAACTTTACCATGAAGTGCTCAAAACATTGATCCTTCAAATTTATAGGTGATTATTATTAGGTTGTGTAGGCATTAAAACAACAAGTGATGATTTTGTTTAATCTTTTTAAATAAACCCATCTCAAATATAAGAAAATTTAAATCATTAGAAAGGAATTCATCCAATCCACCCCGAGAGATAACCTAGGATCAACTCATTGAATTAATTTTAATTAACTTAAATATGTCAGTGATCATTTTATCCCATCTAAAATCAACCTAAGTTGACCACTTCATATCCACAAACAATCCATATAATGTACGTGTCTTTAGGTTACTTCTAAGGTCTCTGAGAATTTGACAACCCAAGCTAAACAAAAAAAGTTGTACCTTCATCTCTTTGGTAAATTTGAGCGTGAATCAGGTTATTTCCTGGCTATTTCACATTTTTTTAAACCATGAACCCTAAAAGTAGAAACGGTGCCCCCAATGGAAAAGGTGATTCAAATTTTATGTTGTTGAGATATATTTTTCTCGGGACTAGAAAAACTCAAGTATGGGGTGTGATTGGCCACTAAATGAGGATAATATTAATTTTTATTATATATAATATTCATGTGATTTATTATTCATAAACACCATTTTAGTTCATTTTACACTTTCAACATCATTTCAAATTTTGATTGTAATTCCTTCATAAAATGCACTATTACGTGGTACATTTTTGAACATCATTTAAAGCACCCAATGATCTTGATTTTTTTTAATATTTAATTTTTAGGTTTCCAATTATATTAGGAACAATTAATTTCTATGGAGTGTTGGAAGATCCACATTGGAAGACCACCAAAATGGGATTTCAGGCAAACAATTCTGAAGAGGTCAGATTGGACACCATCCCACTGATAAGAATGTGGGGCCCAACATACATGCCCAATTAAGCTTAAATTTCATGTTATGATATAAGAAATATAGAGGAACAAATCATGATTCCAGATCCAATACTAATTCGGCCTCCATGGTGGTTATTATGGCGTCCCAATTTGGAGATAAAATTCTGGGCCAGAATCTGAGTCAAATAACAACATCCCACCATTTTACATATATCTCGTAAACCATCAACTATTATTGGATGACACTTTACAGACGGCTAGGGGACGTCCTGAGATTCATTTTACCCTTCTATGTCACACTCCATTTCGGCCATCTTGAAGGTCATTCCGACATGTCTCTTTAGTGGAGAAAAGCTGCCTGCCACCTCAGGTCAAGGGTGGAAGAATCAACTCTCCCTCAACCTTCCACCCACCTATGGCCTACCACAACTAATTGAGGAGACTTGGAATATTGGAGGATCGAACCAAGGATTCAAAATTCCTATTTAAGGTAGTGGTGTTGGAGGATTTGATAATCTTTTTATCTTTATTTCATTGTAATGTTATGTTGCGAATTTGTTGTCTCATGTTTGTCTTCCACATGTATGTTATTTTAATTCATCCTTTTTTCATAATCAACGTTTTTCTTCAATTATTATTATGTTCAATTCCATCTCACATTGATACCTTTTCCTAAAGATGTGAATTTTTTCACACCAATCCTTGTTAAATTATTCACACAACGGTGGAGTGATCATTTTCTTTTTATTGTTTTATTTACTTCTTCAATTACCCCCTCATGAGTCTAATTTATTGCTTCTAATGAATCCATAGCATCAATGGAGGGAAAACCCAATTATGGGTTGATCTAAGAGAGTATCAAGGGTCTGGATTGGATGTTATTTATCACCTCATTAATGTCTAATCACATCTTTAATTGATGTTTTTATTTGATGATTTTTAAACTCTATCATCCTTGTTGAATTTAAGTCCGCACACATCAAGTGATAATATAAACCTTTAACTTGACCGGATCAAATAATTGATCCTTCAAGTGTATAGGTGATTATTATTAGGTTATTTAGGCATTAAAACAATAAGTGATGATTTTGTTTGATCTTCTTAAATAAACTCATCTCAAATATAGTAAATTTAAATCATTAAAAAATAAATTCATCCAATCCACCCTAAGTGATAACCTAGGATCAACTCATTACCTTAATTTGAATTAACTTAAATATGTTAGTGATCATTTAAACCCATTAAAAATCAACCTAAGTTGGCCACTTCATATCCAAAAACAATCTATAGAATGTACGTAGATGTAGGTTACTTCATAGGTCTCTGAGGATTCGAAAACCGAAGATAAACAAAAAGGACCTTTCCACCATCTTATCTTGGATAAATTTAAGTGTGAATCAGGGTATTTCCTAGATAATTCACTTTTTGTAAAACCATGAATTCTAAAAGGAGAAACTGTGCACCCCAATGGAAAAGGGAATTCTAATTTCAAATTCTCGAGATATATTTTACTCGGGACTAGAAAAACTCAAGTTGGGGGTGTGATTAGCCACTAAATGAGGATAATATTCATTGTTAATATATATAATATTCATGTTATTTGTAATTCATAGACACCATTTTAGTGCATTTTACACTTTGAACATCATTTCACATTATGATTATAATTCCTTCTTAAAATGCACTATTATGTGGTACATTTTTTAACATAAATTAAAGTAGCGAATGATCTTGATTTTATTTTAATATTTAATTTTGAGGATTCTAATTATATTGGAAACAATTAATGTTTTTTTAGTGTTGGACGATCCACATTGGAAGACCACCAAAATGAGATTTCATGCAAACAATTCTAGAGATGTCAGATTGGACACCATCCCACTGATAATATTGTGGGGCCCAACATAAAGGCCCAATGAAGCAAAAATTTCATGGGATTATATAGAACATATAGGGGGAAAAATAAATCTTCAGAAGACAATGCTAATTTGTCATCCATTGTGGTTATTAAGGCAGCCCAATTTAGAGATAAAATTCTGGGCCAGAATCTGAGACTGAGGCAAACATCCCACCATTTTACTCATATCTCGTAAACCATAAACTATTATGGTCTTAAACATTACAGACATCTATGGTACATCATTATTTTAATTGTACCCTACTATGTCCTACTCCAATTCAGCCATCTAGAAGGCCATTCAGACACGTTTGTTCAGTGGAGGAAAGTTGTCTCCCACCTCGGGTCAAGGGTGGAAAAATAAAGTCTCCCCCAAATTTCCACCCACCTATGGCCTACCGAAATTATTTGAGGAGACTTGGACTATTGGAGGCTAGAGACAAGGATTCAAAAATTCCTATTTAAGTTAGTGGTGAAGGAGGAGATGATAATATTTTTATCATTCTTTCATTGTAATGTTATGCTGCGATTTTGTTGTCTCAAGTTTGTCTTACACATGTAAGTAGTTTTAATTTATCATTGTTTCTTAATACAAGTTAATCTTCACTTATTATTATTTTCATTTACATATCACTTTGATACTGTTGCCTCATGGTGTGAATTTATTCACACAAAACCTTGTAAAATTTTTCACACAACGGTGGAGTGATCATTTTCTTTTTATTGTTTTCCTTACTTATTCAATTCCTCTCTCATGAGTCTACTTTCTGCTTCCAATTAAACTATAGAATCAGTGGAGGGCTAACACAGTTATGGGTTGATCCAAGGGAGTATCAAGGGGATGTACGAGATGTTATTTATCACCCCATTAATGTCTAATCACTTCTTTAATTAAGATTTTTATTTGATGATTTTTAAACTCCATCGTCCTTGTTGAATTTAAGGCCACACACTTCAAGTGCTAATAAGAACCTTTACCTTGAAGTGCTCAAAACATTGATCCTTCAAGTTTATAGGTGATTATTATTAGTTCGTGTAGTCATTAAAATAATAAGTGATGATTTTGTTTGATCTTTTAAAATAAACCCATATCAAATATAAGAAATTGAAATAATTAAAAAAGGAATTCAACCAATATACCCCAAGCGATAACATAGGATCAACTCATTACCTTAATCTGAATTACCTTAAATCTGTTAGTGATCATTTAAACCCATCTAAAGTCAACCTAAGTTGTCCACTTAATATCCAAAAACAATCCATAGAATGTACATGTCTTTTGGTTACTTCTTAGGTCTCTGAGGATTTGACAACCCAAGCTAAAAAACAAGGACCATTCTACCATCATATATTTGAAAAATTTAGCATGAATCAGGGTATTTCATGGCTAGTTCAAATTTTGTTAAACCATGAACCCTAAAAAAATAAAGTATGCACCCCAATGGAAAATGGAATTTGAATTTCATATTGTTAAGATATATTTTTCTCAGGACTAACAAAACTCAAGTTAGGGGTGTGATTAACCACTAAATGAGGTTACTATTCATAGTTAATATATATAATATTAATGTGATTTATTATTCAAAAACACCACTTGAGTTCATTTTACACATTGAACATCATTTCACATTATGATTGTAATTCCTTCTTAAAATGCACTATTATGTGGTACATTTTTGAACATCATTTAATATACCTAAAGATATTGATTGTATTTTAATATTTACTTTTCAGGTTTATAATTATATTGGTAAGAATTCATATTAGTGGAGTGTTGGAAGATCCACATTGGAAGACCACCAAAATGGTATTTCATGCAAACAATTCTGGAGAAGTCATATTGGACACTAGCCAACTGATGAGAATGTGGGGCCCAACCTCCAGGCCCAATGAAGCCCAACATTCGTGGGATGATATAAGACATATATATGAACAAGTAATTCTTCAGGAGACAATGATAATTTAGCCTCCATTGTGGTTATTAAGGTGGCCCAATTTAGAGATAAACTTCAGGGCCAGAATATGAGGCCAAGGAAAACATTCCACCATTTTACACATATCCCATACACCATAAACTATTTTGGCCTAAAACATTACAGACGGATAGGGGACATCCTCATATTCATTTTACCTTAATATGGACCACTATGATTAGGCTATCTATAAGGCCATTCAGACATGTATGTTCTGTGGAGGAAAGTTGGCTGCCACCTCGGGTCAAGGGAGGAAAAAACAACTCTCCCTCAACTTTCCACCCACCTATGGTAGACCACAGTTAATTTAGGAGACTTGGAATGTTGGAGGCTCAACTAATGGATTCAAAAATTCCTATTTAAGGAAGTGTTGTTGGAGGAGTGGATAATCTTTTGAGCTTTCTTCCATTGTAATGTCATACTGTGATTTTTTTGTCTCATGTTTGTCTTCCACATGTAAGTTGTTTTAATTCATCCTCGATTCATAATTAAAGTTCTTCTTATCTTATTATTATGTTCTTATACATCTCACATTGATACCATTTCCTCAAAGTGTGAATTTCTTCCCTATAAACCTTATGAAATTATTCACACAACGGTGGAGTGATCATTTTCTTTTTATTGTTTTCTTTACTTCTTCAATTCATCCCTCATTAGTATACTTTCTGCTTCCATTGAAACCATGGCATGAATGGAGGGATAACTCACTTATGGGTTGATCCAAGGGAGTATCAAGGGGCTGTATTGGATGTTATTTTTCACCCTATTAATGTCAAATTGTAACACCCTGAAACCTTATGCATTTGCGATAAATGTTTTCTTTATAAATTATGTTTTTAATATTAGAAAAATCATAAATAGACAATGTATATTCTAAAAATAAATAGACGATTTTTATTCCATAAATAAATGTTACAAGAGATTTAGGTAAAACTATTGACCAAACATCCCCACTAAAATACCGGTTAGAATAATTGGGAAACCCCAGAGGAAAACCAACTGACCAGCTAGGTAAAAGACCTCAATCGGATCAACTACCGAGTAGAACATCAAGATAGTAATGATGGACATTGTACTTAGGAATAGAAGAATGAAGAGAACCATCCTAGATGTTCCGAAAGAAGTTCTTACCCCAAATGAGGTGCACACTCCTATTTATAGGAACTTCTATGTGACAGTTATCTCAGTGGACCGTTTAAATGTGACCATTAAAAAGGATACCGTTTTATGACGGTTAGATTCCTGTTAATTAAAATGTTGACACTTTAAAGAATATTTTAAATACGTGTTAAGGTTATTGTTTAAAGCATGTTTTAAAATAGGTTTTACACTTTAACTCTTGTTTTAAATAAAATGTTGATACTTTCAAGAATGTTGTATATACATATTATGCAAGTTTAGGGAAAATGATTTAAGGAGTTTATATTTAAATTTTTTTGAACGATGCAAATATTTAACTTCATAAGTTATATGTCTTAAACCCTATATATATATATATATATATATCAAAATGGCTAACTAAGGTGCGGTGATGTTTTTTTTTAATTGGAGCGCTTCTCGATTGTCGGATCGCGGTGTGATTATGTCACAGGCGTCGATCATGACATAGCGTGATCTCATCCATAAACCCCTTTTTAAAAGTCACGGTTGCCAAGGGACATCCGATCTACTGATTTAAATGCCTCTTCGGATCTCATCAGTTGGATCATTTCACAGACAATCCTGGCCATCCATCCTTTATTCTTCTTCCTCCCCATTCTCCTTCTCCTCCGCGATTCACGAGTGGTCAACTTCCATCCCTCTCATCTCCCATATCGTCCACATTCATCCTACCCTCTTCCCCCAACCCTCTCCTACTTTTGCGCACCCCAAGGTCGTGTGGTAGGACTATGAGCACATGAACGTGTCGGGTCATTTCCTCTCCTTAAGTTTCTCATCCTTCCCCCTTGGTGAACCCTATTGTTGAACATTGTTCCTCCTCTCCTATATCCTGTTGAAGCCAAGCCTCTCTTCCTCCTCTCCTTCAGCTGGTTCTAACACTAGGTAAAGGGGTTTTCTTTTTTTTCTCTTTTCTTCTTAGGCAAACCAGGTTATAAATATATAAGCATGTATATGGGTTATACATACACACACATATATATATATATATATCTGTGTGTGTGTGTGTATGTATATGTATATGTATACGGATGACTTAAAATATATTAAGACCCTGACCTTCTCCTTTACCTCTTGTTTAGAGATTAATAAGATCTGTAAGGGTGGTTTTTATCCTAGTTTACATTGAACCATCTTATATAAGTTTATAAAATATTATAGATTATATATATATACGGGCATACAACCTTGTTTTCTATTTTTAAAACCTTAAAACCCTCTATACACTCTCTATATTTAAGGTTTCAAGCTTTTCAAATGATAATTATTATTATTTGGAGTGCAAATGGGTTTTTAAATATGAATATATATTTATACTGTTTGTATATATATGTATATAAACGTTTTGATCCATGTTGAAAACCCTGAAATTCCTTTCTTATTTACTGTTTTGAGGATCTTAAATTTGGTTTAGGATGTTTACTTTTTTTATTTCTCATGCAAATCAAAGTTTACATTTAGGTATATATAAATAAATATATACATATAGGTTATAGTATGTCCCATGTATGAACTTGTTGGGATAGTCTACCATCCTCCATTTTCCAAGGATATCGTGTTTTAAAGACCTTGTAACTAAGAAAGAATATTAGCCCTTAGAATTTCATGCAGATTATTTCTTACACATATATATATGTATATATGTCTGCATATACATGTAAATGGAATTTCAAATTAATTCTTAAGCCCCTAAACTTTTATCACACCCTCTGTTCTCATTTTCAAGAGCTATATATTTTAAGAGAAGTTCTTTTAGTTATTTATTCAAGAAAATATTTTCTTCCTAGGTTGGGATGTAAAAATGCACAAATGGGTATATAAGTAAACAAGAATATTTTTACTTGGAATTAAGGTCTTCAAAGCCTAAATATTATGAAGAACATACAGAGTTCATTCTTGGGAAAAAGTTCAAATTTATGGTTGTACATACTTTAGTTTTAAAAATATTCACAAACTGTTATTATATATATGTGTGTGTACATGTATTTGTTATATAAAAGTAATTTTTAAAACTAATTATATGGTTGGAATAATGATTCAGAATACATTTACACATATTTGTCAATATCCACAAAATTTTATGCTCAATGGTTCAATTCCATTTGTGTCAAAGAGTTTTTCACCTTTGTAATAACTTAAGAAGAAAATGTTTAAAGGTACCAAGTAGAGATCCTTAGTAGGATTAATATCTAGGGCTGTCTACTTGAATTAAAAATCAAGACTTCATGATCTTTGTAAAAAATCAAACGATGGACCTGTAGATAATTACATAAATTCAAAAGCATGTACCTATATACACTTTCATCGAGAGCCATTTATCAGCATGCTATATAAATGAAACATGTGAATTCTCAGTAGATTTCCCTTATATATAAATTGTGTATAAATTTCTCACATCTAGCACTATGTATTATGCACGTTCCACTTTTTCATCAAGCATGTGTTTCCTTAGTAATTTCCATATCATATTTTGTGTATTTTTCTTGAAAATATAATCACCAAATGATAATTAATGAAACTAATAACCCGTTATTTGGAGTGTTATGGGACACCCCAAATAACAACACCTTAATCGAGAATCCAAAGAGGTATGTGATGCTTTGGATACATAAGCCCAGTAATACATAAGAGGATCGTATTGGACATATCATGTGATGGGTGGTTCCCGCTATAGCCCCCTGATGCAACTCTAAGTCTCATTAGACAAAAGCAGTGTCATGGCACGAGGCCTAACAACAGTTATGGATCAGGTGAAATTCCTGGACATAGATGATTATGGTCATGGAACAAGGCCTTGACACAGTCTGACATTATACCCTTTTCTTAATGTTTTGTAAGTGATCAACCATGGGATTTTCCGACTGGTAGGATACCTCTGGTTCTGAGCCTTTTGTGTGCATAGAAAGGATTAATGGAAAGACATGATATGTTTCAGTAGTTTTGTACTTGGACCATTTAATAGCAGCTTTTTGTCATTATATGTGAAAAGATATGGACATAGCCATCATGATAAGTGAACTAGTTTATGTTCATTATTACAACATTTTGATTATATATTTTTCACTAAGATATACCTTGATAGTATTTTTTATTACCCTGTATGTTGTTAATGGTCATGTATTATTCAAGAATTTTATTTCCCTAGTTGGAACTACGTACTCTGATCATGATTAAAGGCTATGTTAGAAGTTAAACAATTTTCTTTTGAGAAGATGTCTATGGTTTACTATCAGTAGTTATTATTTCTTTCATGTAAAGAAATTTTATTTTCAAATGGTTTTAAAACCCCTTACTGGGAATACTTTTGCTCACTCTACGTTTTAAATAAAAAATCAGGTATCAGTCATGTCTTCAATGAAGTTTCAGAATGCTGCTGGTTTTCTAGAACCTAAACCTCACGATCCTCTGTAGCATGGGACAAGATGTGATATTTGTAAATGAATATAATGTAATAACTATGGCACATCATGTCTCATGGGAACTGACTCTGGGAAATAGGGGGCTGGGGTGTCACAGTTAGTATCAATGGATAGGATCAAAAAATTCTAGAAAAACTAGGTAATAGAAATATGTATATATGATTGAACCTTACTAAGTGATTTTATTATAAATTTCAGATGGCAGATTAAAATGTTCCTAGAAATCTATTATCACTCCCCACTAAAGCCTTAGAGACAATTGTTTCTATAGATAACTGCGAGAATTTTCTTAACTATGCTCATATCTGGATGATGTGAAAACACCTGTATGATGTTTCAAACTCACCTCGAGTGCTTCAGCTACACCGGGGATTTGTATTTGATTACCTTATTATGATGACAACCTAATTCCACTCTTATATACGTTGGGGGAAGATACCATGAGGTACCTTTCTGAGTGTTCGCGGCAGGTTAGGATGTTGGATTTATGGCCATCCACACTTTTCAAGAAGCTGCTGCTATCGGAGACCTCCGAACGGCCTATCTTTTCCAAATCATAAGCTACGACTTCTGGGGCCAGTTGTTGGAGTTTGGAATGTTAAAATATGAATCCACCCAACTGTCTTATAGGAAACAAGTGTATTTAAATCTCTCCAAAAATCATACCCATCATGACACACTCAGGAGACGTCACAGTTGTGTCCATGGGTTTAACCTAGAAAGCTCAAACGGTGTTTGGTTTGAGGAGATATGGAGTTTTGCTTCTCTGTGTGGAGTTCATGTAGTAGATCACTAGGGGAACTCAGGCACTAATTTTTAGTAATGAACTTATGTTTTATTGAATTATTATCTTTCTTATTCTGGTCTTTACTTTATCTGACGTTCAAAGTGGTTTCTCACAAATATCTTTTCAGATGGATTGACAAACAAATATCTCATCCCTACCGGATGAAATATTGGAGGATATCTTAATCAGAACTTTCACTGTGGAATATCCTTCTTTCCACCACATATGAAGACCGTTTCAATGTATGTTAGACTAGTCTAACTGTCTTGAGATATTTTGTTCCAGTAAATGGATTGACCAAGTCTTCCACTTTATCACCATTACCCAACTCTCGGGTCATAGGCGAAGGGGGAGACACTTCAAGGGTCTGTTTCGATGTTTCACTCTGGCACAAATGTTTTTTCCAGAGCATGATTCCTAGTGGCTGCCCAAGTTGGGTACCTCAGCGTAGCCTTTATGTTCCAGATCCTAAACCATAGTCTGTTTAACTGCATCTTTCCAATCGAATATCATTAGCGAGATGTAGTCCGATGGGGCATCCGAGAATGTGTCCATTCAGACATCTCTGAGCTTATTACCTCTCGAGCCTCCCTATGGAAGCCTAAGTGTAGAATGCATAAGTCGGAGTTCAAGATGTACTTCTCGAGGTGTATCTAGAACAAAGAAGAAGAGGAACTGAATACCAACCTGGGTATTCTGTTGACCGAGATGAATCTCTCATTCTGGTGATGATAATCATCTAGGAATTTCTTTTCCAGTTTGTGAATCGAATTGAGAGGACTCAATTCTTGTAAGTGGGGGATAATGTAATACCCCATAACCTTATGCCTTTTCTATAATTTTTATCTTTATAAACTATGATTTTGATATTAATAAACTCATAAATAAACAATGTATAATCTAAAAAGAAAGAGACAATTTTTTATTTTGTAAAAAAATGTTACAAGAGAGTTAGGGAAACCTATTGACCAAACATCCCCACTAAAAGGCCTATTAGAATAATCAGGAAACCCCAGAGGAAAACCAACTGACCTGCTAGGTACAAGAACTCCTTCGGATCAACTACCGAGTAGAACATCACGATAGAAATGATGTACATTGTGCTTAGGAATAGAGGAATGAAGAGAACCATCCTTGCTGACCTAAAAGAAGAAGTGATTAACCCAAAGGGGGTTCACACTCTTATTTATAGGAACTTATATGTGACTGTTATCTTTGTGAACCGTTTAAATGTGATCGTTAAACATTTTATCGTTTTATGACCATTAGTTTCCCTTTTAATTAAAATGTTGAAACTTTAATGCTTGTTTTATATATGTAATATGGTTACCATTGAAATCATGTTTTAAAACATGTTTCACACATTAAAGCATGTTTTAATTAAAATGTTGATACTTTCAAGAATTTTTTTAGAATTTTTTATATACATATTAAGCATGTTTAGAGATGATCATTTAAGGAGATTATATTTAAATTTATTTTTGAAAGATTAAAATATCTAACTTCATAAGTTATATGTTTTACACCCTATATATATATGTATATATATATATATCTAAATGGCTAACTAAGGCGCGGTGATTTTTTTTTTACTCGGAGCGCTTCTCAACCGTCGGATCATGGCACGATTATGTTACAGTCATCAATCGTGACATCACGTGATCTCGGCCATAGAACCCTTTTTAAAAGTCATGGTTTCCCAGGGCTATCTGATCTACTGATTAAAAAAACGCTTCTAATCTTGGCTGTTGGACCATTTCACAGACAATCCTGGCCATCCATCCTTTCTTCTTCTTCCTCCCTGTTCTCCATCTCCTCCTCACTACACGAGTGGTCAAATCCTGTCCCTCTCAACTCCCAACTCTTCCACAGCTAGCCTACCCTCTTCCCCCTATCCCTCACCTACTTTTGTGAACCCCAAGGTCGTGTGATAGGACCATGAGCACATGCAAGTGTCAGGTCCTTTCCACTCCTTAAGTTTCTCCGCCTTCCCTCTTGGTGAACCCTACGGTTGCACCTTGTTCCTCCTCTCCCGAATCCTGCTAAAGCCAAGCCTCCCCTCCTCCTCTCCTCCGGCCGATTATAACTCTGGGTAAAGGGGTTTTATTTTTTTCTCTTCTATTTTTAGGAAAACTAGGTTATATATATATAATCATGTCTACGGGTTATACATACATACATATATATATGTGTGTGTGTGTGTTTACAGATGACGTCAACTATATTAAGACCCTTACCTTTTCCTTTTCCACCTGGTTAGAGATTAATAAGATCCGTAATGGTGGTTTTCATCCTATTTTACATTGAACCAGTCTTATGTATGTCTATAAAATATTATAGATTATATATATATATACGGGCATACAACCTTTTTTCAGTTTTTAAAACCCTAAAACCCTCTAGACACTCTCTACACTTAAGGTTTCAAGCTTTTCAAAAGATAATTCTTATTATTTGGAGTGCAAATGGGTTTTTACGTAAGTATATATATTTATACAGTTTGTATATATATGTATATAAATGTTTTGGTCAATGTTGAAAACACCAAAATTCATTTCTTATTTACTATTTTGAGGATCTTAATTTTGGTTTAGGATGTTTACTTTTTTTTATTTCTCATGAAAATAAAAGTATACATTTATGTATATATATATATATACACACATATATAGGTTATAGAATGTGCCATGCATGAAATTGTTGAGACAGTCCACCATCTTCCATTTTCCAAGGATATCATGTTTAAAGACCCTCTAACAAAGAAAGAAGATTAGCCCTTAGAATTTCGTACAGATTATGTTTTACCCATATATATGTATATATTCCTACATGTACATATAAATGAAATTTATAATTTTGTATTAAGCCCCTAACCCTCTATCACACCCTCTGTTCTCATTTTCAAGAGCTATATTTTAAGAGAAGTTCTTTTAGCTATTCATTCAAGATTATATTTTCTTCAAATGTTGGGATGTAAAAATGTATAAATGGGTGTATAAGTAAACATGAATATTTTTACTTGGAATTAAGGTATTAAAAGCCTAAATCTTTTGAAGAACAAACTAAAATCATGCTTGGGAAAAATTTAAAATTTATGGTTGTTCAATATTTAGTTTTACAAATATTCACAAACAATTATTATATATATATGTACTTCTATATGATATATAAAAGTATTTCTGAAAATTATTTATATGGTTGGAATAATGATTCTGAATATATTTACACATATTTGTCAATATCCACACGATTTTATGCTCAAAGGTTCAATTCCATTTGTGTCAAAGTGTTTTTTACATTTGTAATAACACAAGAAGGAAATGATTAAAGGGGCCAAGTTGAGAGCCTTAGTAGGTTTAATATCTAGGGTGGTCTACTTGAATTCATAAACAAGACTTCACGATCATTATAAAAAATAAAAATATGCACCTGTAGATAATTACATAAATTCAAAAGCATGTACCTATATACACTTGCATCTAGATCCATTTATCAGCATGCTATATAAATGAAACATGTGAACTCTCAGTATATTTCTCTTATGTATAAATTGTGTATTCATTTTTGACATCTAGCACTATATATTGTTCACGTTCCACTTTGTCATCAAGCATGTGTTTCCATAGTAATTTTAATATCATATTTTGTGTATTTTTCCTGAAAATATAATCACCAAATAATAATTAATAAACCTAATAACCCGTTATTTGTAGTGGTATGGGACACCCCGAATAACAACACCTTAATCGGGAATCCAAAGGGGTATGGGACGCTTTGGATTCATAAGACCCATAAGACTTAAGAGGATCATATTGGACTTATTATGTGATATGTTGGGCCCACTATAGCCCCTTGATGAATCGGTAGGTCTCATGAGACAAAATCAATGCCATGGCACGACGCCTGACAACAGTTACGGTTCAGGTTAAATTCCTGGACATAGATGATAATGGTCTTGACACGAGGCCTTCACACAGTCTGGAATTATACCCTCCTTTTAATGTTTTAGCAAGTGGTAAACCATGGTATTTTTCGACTGGTAGGATGCCCCTGGTTATGAGTGTTTTGTGTGCACATGAAGGATTAATGGAAAGACATGATATGTTTCAGTATTTTTGAACTTGGTCCATTTAACTGCATCTTTATGTCATTACATGTGAAAAGATATTGACATGTACATCATGTTAAGTGCACCAGTTTATGTTCATCATTACAGAATTTTGATTATGTCTTGTGCACTCAGAGATTCCTTGTTAGTAGTTTTCATTACCCTTCATGTTGTTAATGGTCATGTATTATTCAATCATTGTATTTCCCTAGTTGGAACTGCGTACTCTGATCATGATTAAAGGATATGTTAGAAGTTAAACAGTTCTATTTTGAGAAGATATATAATTTTTAATTTCAGTAGTTATTATTTTTTTCATGTAAAGAAAATTTATTTTAAAATGGTTCTAAAACCCCTTACTAGTCATACTATTTCTCACACTACGTTTTAAATAAAAAAATTCAGGTATCAGTCATGTCTTCAATAAAGTTTCAGTATACTGCTAGTTTTCCAGAACCTGAACATCACAATCCACCATAGAATGGTACATGATGTGATATTTTTAAATGAATGTAATGTAATAATTTTGGCACATCATGTCTCATGGGCACTAGCTCCGGGCACTCAGGGGCCGGGGTGTCACAATAATCACTTCTTTAATTGAGATTTTTATTTGATGACTTTTAAACTCCATCGTCCTTGTTGAATTTAAGGCCACACACTTCAAGTGAAAATATTAACCTTTACTATGAAGTGCTCAAAACATTGATCCTTCAAGTATATAGGTGATTATTATATGGTTTTGTAGGAATTAAAACAATAAGTGGTGATTTTGTTTGATCTTCTTAAATAAACTCAACTCAAATATAAGAAATTGAAATCATTAAAAAAGTAATTCATCCAATCCACCCCAAGTGATAACCTAGGATCAACTCAATACCTAAATTTTAATTAACTTAATCTATTAATGATCATTTAAACCCATCTAAAATCAACCCATGTTGGCCACTTCATAGCCAAAAACAATCCATAGAATGTACGTGTCTTTAGGTTATTTCTTAGGTCTCTGAGGATTTGACAACCCAAGATAAACAAAAAGGACCATTATACCTTCATGTATTTGGTAAATTTGAGTGTGAATCAGGGTATTTCATGGCTAGTTCACATTTGTTTAAACCATTAACGCTGAAAAGATAAACAATGCACCCCAATGGAAAAGGAACTTCAAATTTCATATTTTTGAGATAGATTTTTCTTGGGACTAGAAAAACTAAAGTTGTGGGGGTGTGATTATCCAATAAATGAGGCTAATATTCATTGTTAATATATATAATATTCATGTCTTTTATTATTTATAAAAACCATTTTAGTGCATTTTACACTTTGAACATCATTTCACATTATGATTGTAATTTCTTCTTAAAATGAACTATTATGTGGTACATTTTTACAATCATTTAAAGTACCTAATGATCTTTATTTTATTTTAATATTTAATTTTCAGGTTTCTAATTATATTGGGAATAATTAATATTTTTGGAGTGTTGGAAGATCCACATTAGAAGACCACCAAAATGGGATTTCATGGAAACAATTCTAGAGAAGTCAGATTGGACACCATCCCACTGATGAGAATGTGGGGCCCAACATACAGGTCCAATGAAGCCCAAATTTCGTTGTAGGATATAATAAATATAGAGGAACAAATAATTTTTCAGGATACAATGCTAATTTGGCCTCCATGGTGGGTATTAAGGCGGCCCAATTTAGAGATAAAATTCTGGGCCAGAATCTGAGGCCTAGAAAACCATATGACTTTTTTACACATCACTATTAAACCATAAACTATTTAGGACTGAAACTTTACAGAGGTCTAGCGGACATCCGGGGAATCATTTTACAATTCTATGTCTCACTCCAATTTTTCCATCTATAAGGCCATTAAGACGCCTTTTTCGGTGGAGAAAAGCTGGATGCCACCTCAGGTAAATAGTGGATAAATCAACTCTCCCTCAACTTTCCACCCACCTATGGCCTACCAAAATTAATTGAGGAGACATGAACCATTGGAGGCTCGACTCAAGTATTGAAAAATACCTTTTTAAGGTAGCGGGGTTGTAGGAGTTGTAAATTTTTTGAGCATTCTTTCATTATAATGTTATGCTGCGATTTTGATGTCTCAAGATTGACTTCCACATGTTAGTTGTTTTAATTCATCCTTGTTTCTTAATAAAAGTTATTCATATCTTATTATTATGTTCTTATACATATCACTTTGATACTGTTGCCTCAAGGTGTGAATTTACTCACACCAAACCTTGTGAAATTATTCACACAACGGTGGAGTGATCATTTTCTTTTTATTGTTTTCTTTACTTCTTCAATTCCTCCCTAAAGAGTCTACTTTCCTCTTACACTGAAACCATAGCATCAATGGAGGGATAACCCACTTATGGGTTGATACAAGGGAGTATCAAGGGTCTGTATTGGATGTTATGTATCACCCCATTAATTTCTAATCACTTCTTTAATTGAGATTTTTATTTGATTATTTTTAAACTCCATCATCTTTGTTAAATTTAAGGACACACACTTCACGTGCTAATACAAACCTTTACATTGAAGTTCTCAAAACATTGATCCTTAAAGTGTATAGGTGATTATTATTAGGTTGTGTAGGCATTAAAACAACAAGTGATGATTTTTTCTGATCTTCTTAAATAAACTAATATCAAATATAAGAAACTAAAATCATTAAAAAAGTAATTCATCCAATCCA
Source organism: Viscum album (assembly GCA_963277665.1). NCBI lineage: Eukaryota > Viridiplantae > Streptophyta > Magnoliopsida > Santalales > Viscaceae > Viscum > Viscum album. The sequence continues at coordinate 138,695,808 of OY728138.1, read as the reverse complement.
CCCCGAGCCATAACCTAGGATGAACTCATTTCCGTAATTTGAATTAACTTAATTATGTTAGTGATCATTTAGACCCATATAAAATCAACAAATAATGGCCACTTCATATCCAAAAACAATCCATATAATGTACGTGTCTGTAGGTTACTTCATAGGTCTCTGAGGATTCGACTACCCAAGCTAAACAACAAGGACCGTTCTGCCTTAATCTCTTGGGTAAATTTGAGCATCAATCAAAGTATTTTATGGATTGTTCACATTTTTTTAAAAAATGAACCCTAAAAGGAGAAACATTGCACCCTAATAGAAGAGTTTCTAGGTTAAGGCACACAGTTTGGCGTATAATGTTCCCCTTCCCAGAAAATCACACATGCCGTTTAAATTCATTAGAAAATTTGATTTTAAAATACCTGAACCCCCATATTAACACAAAATAAACCCCCAAACATCCCCTAATAATTTCACTCAATTTTGGTGACCCCCAGATGAATTCATGGGGATCCTGACATCCGTTCTTGGTGATTTAAAGTCTAAATAAAATATTTTCACCTTCCCTGGTAAGTGAATCCCATAATGGTTTGTTTCATATACCTTTCTCATTTTTATTCAATTCATTCATGGATATTTTACTCTGTTCGTGATGGATCTTTATCTAGGTTTATTTTATCATGATGTTTTTAAATCTTGGGTCAAGGAATTGACCCATGAACTTATTCTTCATCATTTTTCCTCTCAAATTGGTGATTTCTTTTGGGAATCATTTATCATCAATCTTGATGTTGGTTATTCTATTATTCAAATCCTATAGTCTTGATTTTAATTAGAAATATGTAATTATGTAATTTCTTCGTTTCTTCTAGCAATTTAGTTTCATAAATTAAATTAATTAAATTGGTAAATTAATTAATTAGGGGAATTTGAATTTTAATTAATAAATTGTATTGTTAAGTATCTTAATATTGAAGTTGTGGAATTATGAATAATTAATTCCGGATGTAATTTTTTGAATATTGATATTTTCTAATTATGAATAATTAATTGATGAATTGATTATTAAGATATTTAAATTTTGTGATATTTTAATAATGAAATAGTGAATTAATTATTGGAGTATTGATATTGTAAATTGGATTAATGAATTTTGGAACTAAACGATTGTATTTATGTGATCAATTAATTGTACATATAATTAATGAAATTTATGTGATTAATTATTTTTTAAATAAATTAATGGAATTAAAGTAGATTAATTAATTTTTGAATTGATTTATGTAATATAGGATTGTGAAATTGAAAAAGTAAATTTTTTAATTAATTATTAAGATATTGGGATTGTAAAATTAGAATAAATTAATAGTTTAATTAATTTTTATTATATTGTTATTGTGAAATTGGGATAATCAATTTCTAAATTAATTATTGGGAATTGTTTTCATTATTGAATTGATTGAAATGGATTAATAAATAGAAGAACTAATTAATTGTTTTTGTGATTATACATTTGAATAAATTGGATTAGTTAATTGGTAAATTACTTAGTAACGATTTTTGTGATAATGTAATTGAATTGATTAGATTAATTAATTGGTGAATTAATTAGTGGGGATTGGTTTGATTATTCCATTAAATGAAGTGTATTAATTAATTAATTAATTAATTAATAGGGATTATTTTATTTATGAAATTTAATGATGTGTATTAATTAATTACTGAGTTATTTAACTGGGATTAATGTATTGATTAAATAGAATAAATTAGATTAGTTAATTGGTGAATTAATTAATGGGGATTCTTATGTTGATGTATGTTAAATATGAAATTAATTAATTATTGAAATAATTAATGGGTATTATTGTGATGACATAATTGAATGAGGTGGATTAATTGATTGGTGAATTAAATAATGGGGATTATTGGGTTGATTTAATATAATGAATTGAATTTATTAATTGGTGAACCAATTTATGGGGATTGTTTTATTAATGATATTGAAAGGATTGGAATAATTAATTAGTAAATTATTTAATGGGGATTATTTTTTTGATGCAATTGAATGAATTAGATTAATTAATTGGTGAATTAATTAATGGGTGTTCTTATGACGATGTAATTTATTGAAGTGTATTAATTAATTGGTTTATTAATTAATGTACTAAAGATCCTGTGCCCAAGTGGTGGAGGCTCGTACTTGGGATCCAAAAGACTAAGGATTAAATCTGAGAGAGTGGAATTTATGGGTTACTGTCAAAGTATTGTTGCAGTTTTATAGCAGTTACAGTATCAGCTAGAACTATTCCTCTAATTTGGGGCATCGAGCCATCGGTTTGGTCTTATGGGTCTTAAGACCCTTAGTCCACCATGTCCTTTGGGCATTATGGCCCTCGGTCCACTAAAGTTCATATGGGCCACAAAAGACCAAGAAGTTCCCAGGAATACCACATAGGAGCATGTATAAAAGAGGTTTCATGGAAAGTAGAATCCACCAGAGTAGAGCTAACCAGATTGTATGAATGGGAGGTTATGTAAATTTTTATCAGTACCATGCATCATGAAGAAATTTTTGGGTCAATGCTCTAAAATCATCTTTTCATAGTGGGGAGCTAAATGAATTCAATGATTTTGAAACTGGGTATGGGTAGTTCTATATGGGTTTCATGTCTTGGGCCTTCAAAGTTAATATAATGGGACTTGTGCCTCCGGGCCTTCAACTAATGCACAGACCTTATTCCACTACGCCAACAGGTCTTGTAATGGTTCTATCACAACCATTAAATGGGGTATATCTAAAAAATATAAGTCCTTCAGTCTTTCATATGAATTAATTAATGTTATTGATGTCATTAGTTTATTATTGAATTAACTATTGGAATTGTTGTGATTAATTAATTTTAGAATTAATTATTGATATTTATTTGAATGGTTAATTGTTGAGTTAACTAATTGAATTGATGTGATTTATTAATTTTTGATTTAATTAATGTTTCTGATGTGATTATTTAATTACTGAATTAACTAATGTAATCTATGTTAATAATTAAATATTTAAATAATTAACCTTTTTTATGTGATTAGTTAATTTTTTAATTAACTAATTTTATTGATGTGATTAATTAATTATTTAATTAGTTAATGTTATTTATGTGATTATTTAATTTTTAAATTAAATAATGGAATTGATTATGATTATTTAATTATTAAATTAATTAATATACTATTTGAATATGTAATTTTTGAATTTCATTAATTAATTATTGAATTAATTAATGGTGACTAAAATGTTAATTGAAATGAATAGATTATTTAATTGTTGAATTAATTAACTAATGGAATTGATGTGGTCATTTAATTGTTGAATTTATTCTTGAATTAATTAATAGTTAATGTCATTTATGTGATTAATAAATAGATTATTTAATGGTTAAATTAATTACTGTGTTGTTTTGAAATGTGACTAAAATGTTAATGTTGATTAACCTTGAATGATGTGCAAGATGTCATATATGTGTTTGATTGATAATAGGGTGTGGTACATGGACTAATGTTACAAATACCAAGGGGGTTCTAGATATGATGTTCTACACCCATGATATATGTGATTTATTAGTAAATTGGGTGTGTAAGATGGACTACTGCTCCAAATACCCACAAGGGTTCTAGACCTGATGTTTTACACCATTGTTATTCACATTAGACTATGGTTCCAATTGGTCACGTTATTAATTGAAATGAATTGTATAATGAATTGTGAATTGAATACGTGATATTGTTTGGACTTTATCATGGGCTGAAGTGGGTATTGATCGGTTTGGGTATCCTCGAGAACCTGAGGGTTACATGGTTTTATAGATTTTCTGGATAAATTCAAAAATGATTACATTATTTATTTTATTTATTCATTATAAAACTAGATAAAATATTTCTTTACTGAATATTTGTTTAGACACCATTGGTGGTACCCTATTGAGTTGTAATCAAACCCTACATAGGATTCCTATTAGGTACCTAAATATTCTTTATGTTTGTAGTATAAAAAATGGGGAAAGGCCTTGTGTTAGAAGGATGAGTTGGAATGGAGCATGCTTGAGGGAATCAGATGTGGATTGCATCCCACATCATTGTTATCAATGTATTTAGTTTTGGTTTTTCATTTTTACACTTGGTATGTACATTAGCATGGAATATCTACTGTTTTGTTTTGAAATTGTATTTCCAATTTAGGTCACTGTTTGATACTGGTATTTTCATGGTTATGTTACATATGTTTTTTACTCTTATTTATTTTCATTATTGAGATACTTTGATAAAGTGGTTATAGTCTCCACACTATCGACATTACACCCCCATATCTAGTTGGAATCCATTGACATATGTGGAGGCACACTTGATGACATGTGACCAACCAGCTCTAGGCACCAAAGTGTGGCACCCAGGTCAGGATGATACAATGTGGTTTCAAAGATGGTTCTTTTCTTTTATTTTTTCTTCAAATTTAGGAATGGTAGAAGATAGAAAAGTATGAGTCATGCTCTGGTTAAAATCATGTGTATATGAGTAGCTAACCTATGTACAAGGTTAAAATCCAAGTACCGGGGGTGTTATTACTAATGTGTGTTGTTATATTTGGATGTTATTTCACCTTGGGTGATTCCATTGTTGGGGGAAGTGATTATTGATGTTGATATTTTCTAATATTTATTTTGAAATTTATTTTATTAATAACATGATATTATAAATTATTTGTAGGGTTTATGGTATCCCATTGATTATAGAAAGTGTGACACTATCCATGCAGCATGGGAGGTGGCTATGTGTGAGCATTTGCGTCAGTTTTTGCATAATCTGAGAACGGCGACCATTAAGAAAAGAGGAGCGACAGAATTTGATGAGTCATGTAGATCCCACCGAAAAGAGTACATTTAATCTCAGGTTTGGAACGGATTATGTGCACACATGTTGGGTGGTGGATTTCAGAGGAGGCCTTCATTGGGTTGGAAGAACTGGGGGAGACAAGAGGTGATGAATCGAGCTGTTAGTTGTACATTCAGTAGGCATAAAGAGCATATGGTAAGTATTTTTTTAAAAATATTTTATATAACTTCATATATAAACAGTTTATTTTATATTCATATAGGTATTCGAGCATCCTGATATTACAGAGTCTGATTTTTATCGAAAGATGTACATTGATCTAGCCACCAGAGAGATTAGAGGTGATCACCAGTCCCAGATTTTGGTTAGTCTTATTTTTTCAGCTTGACAATTAAGTGTATATAATATTTACAAAATTTTAATTTCAAATTGGAATTGAAGGAGTCATATGAGGCTGCGACCTCTCAGACATAGGCTGAGGGTCCAGACGAGGCGACTGATCATACCAGGGCCCACCATTTCAACGAGGTGGCACGGATGCAGGCGACTCAGTATGGCTTTGAGATGGGCCAAGTAGTTGGAATCGACTCTCATGTGACTCTTGGTACTTATTATGGTACTACGATGATGTCAGTGTCCGGCTTTAGTGAATCTTGTGGAGAGGCATCATCTTCTGCCTCATAGTATCAGGAGCAGTTACAAGCTCAGAATGACTTTATAGAGAGTTTGCAGAAGTAGCAAGAAGAGATGCGTCAGCAGCAGCAGTAGCAGAAGCAGTAGCACGAGGAGGAGATGTGCCGATGGCAGCAGCAGCATCAGAAGCAGATGGAGTACATGCGCCATCTGGCTCATAGTTTGGGGATTGGGTTTCCTCCACCAACGCCTTCAGCTCCTCCACCTCCTCCAGAAGACGACGCCCCAGTGATTTTCTTTATGTTAAAAACATTCAAATTTAACATTTGTTGTAATATGTATTATTTACAGTTTCTTTCTTTTATATTGGTGTGAATATTAGATAAATTAATTTTTAATATTTTATGATTTGTTTGTGAATATTAATATTTTTAATAATTTCTATTTTTTATTATTTTAATAATAATATTATTATTGTTTCATTAATCATAATTTTTGTAAATATATTTTTTCAGTACTATATTTTTTAATGCTTGTTTATTTTACTAATAATAATAATAATAATATTTTATGATTTTTTTTATATTTTTTTGGGAATGTTGAGAATATTAATATATATATATTTAATTATTTTAATAATATTGAAATTATTTTTTCAATGATCATAATTTTATTAAATTTATTTTTTTTATTTATTTATTATTTTCGATGGGATCTGTTGTGACGGTTTCTCATCGTAAATAGTCTAAATAATATTTTTTTAAAGTATTTGCGATGGGATTAGGTGGTCGTTGCAAAAAGTATTTGCGACGGGCCCGTCACAAATAGTGTAAATTAATTTTTTTTTATGTTTTTATGACGGGATTATGGGTCCGTCGGTAATAATATTTGCAACGGTCCCATCGCAAAAAAGTTTATATATAAAAATTATATAATCGAAGACTTATTTGCGACGGTGAAGTTGCATGTTGTAAAAAATATTATTTGTGATTGGCCCGTCATAAATAATATTTTTTGCGACACTGTTTTCTACAACGAGCTATTTGAAACGGTGACATGTCGCTAAAACTTATTTGTGACAGGATGTCGTCGCAAATAACCCGTCACAAATACCTAGAATTATAGTATTGATTACGCACAGGTGTCGATAGTGCGAGCATACTCTAGGAGGCGAGTTCTTTGGCGGAAATGTCATAGTTGCAGTGTCAAGGCCTTATGACGTCATCTTGGGTATGGAATGGTTATCTACAGTTGATTCTCATATTGATTGTGTTAGGCGCAAAGTGTGGTGTGTCTGCACAGATGGGACCAATTTTACCTTCATCGGTGAGAAGGGAGCCTATGTAGCGTAGGATGGACTTACCCAGAGGTGGGTTCAACCAATTACACATCAGTTAGCTAGCCTTACCCTCAGATCAGTTGATGTAGAGAGTCTGAGTTATTCTACAGTGGTGAAACAGTACATGGACGTCTTCCTTGATGAAATTCCAGGTCTATGACCTCACAGAGAGGTGGACTTTTACATTTACTTGTACCCTAGTACGGCACCGACATCTACACCAGCGTATCAGATGGCTCTTGCAGTGATTCCCAAGCTACGGTTAGAGATAGAGGACTTGTAGAGGAATGGATTCATTCGACCTAGTTTTTTCCCTTGGGTAGCCCCAATTCTGTTCGCTAAGAAGGTGGATGGAAGCTTGAGGCTTTGTGTTGACAATTGGTGTCTGAACCAAGTGACCATGAAGAACAAGTACCCACTTCCGAGGATTGACGACCACTTTCATCAGCTGAAGGGAGCACGGTGGTTCTCAAAGATATACCTCAGATCAGGCTATCACCATCTCAGAGTACGAGACATGGATTTGCAAAAGATGGCCTTCCGGTGTCAATACGAACATTATGAGTTCTTGGTTAGGCTATTCACTGTAACCAAAACTCCAACAGTGTTCATGAGACTCGTGAATAGGATCTTTCAGTCATACCTTGATCGCTTTGTTGTATTCTTCATCGACAACATTCTGATCTACTCGGCTACTGAGGATGAGCATGCTTATCATTTGTGGGTAGTATTGGACAAACTCCGATAAAACCCACTTTATGGTAAGCTCTTAAAGTGACAGTTATGGATCCAAGATGTTCATATTCTCGGATATGTCATATCAGAGGCTGGTGTTGTAGTGGATCCAGCAAAGATTGAGGCAGTACTTGCTTGAGAGCCACCCAAGAGTGTAATGGAGGTACAAAGTTTCCTGGGTTTGGCTGGATACTACCAGATGTTTGTGCTAGTTTTATCTACATTTACAGCACCACTATGAGCGTTGACGAAGAAGGGGAAACCCTTCGTGTGGTCAGAGAGATTCCAGCAGAGCTTTCATGAGCTGAGGTAGAGGTTAACTACTGCCTCCATCTTGAGACTTTTAGAAGAGGGCGTAGGGTACATAGTCTACTGCGACACATCAGGTACCCGACATGGATGTGCCCTGATACAGGAGCATGTAGTGATCGCATATAGTTCTCGATAGCTAGGACAACAAGATAATAAATACACTACCTATGACCTGGAGATATCAGTATTGGTCTTCGCCTAGAAGATGTGGCAGCACTATCTGATGGAAAACGCTTTAGAGTCTACTCGGATCATAAGAGTCTTAGGTATATCTTCTCTCAGAAAAACCTGAACCTGAGACAGTGACATTGTCTTGATTTCTTCCAGGACTATGACGTCGAGATATTTGATACTCCTGGGAAGGGGAATATTGTTTTAGATGATCTCAACAACTGGTCCGGAATATAGCTTCTAGGTGAGGCAACAGAGTAGTTGGACACTTTGTAGATATCCTTTTTGGATCGGGATAGTGTAGCTTTTCTATAGTATCTTATAGTCACTTGCCCACTTCTTCAGCGATTCAGGGTGGCGCAGCTTGGGGACACTGACTGTGAGGCACGACGTGCTCAGATATCCACAGGACATGTACCTGATGGATATTTTGATGGTGCGGAACACGTCATCCTCTTCATAGGATGTACCTTGGTACCAGTGTAACATTAGGAGGAAGTGTTGAGGGAGTTCCAAACATCCCCTTTAGCGGTACATGCAGGATTAGTGAAGATGTACCAAGACTTCTGATGACTACACTGGTGGCTGGGAATGAAGAACGTAGTAGTAGGGTTTGTCTCTCGATGCCTCATTTGTCAGCAAGTGAAGGCGGAGCATCAGGTACCAGCAGGCATGGTTCAGCTTTTAGAGGTCCCAGAGTTGACGTTGGATGACATATACAAGGACTTCGTGACAGGAATTCCATGTACATCCATGGTTCATGACTCTATCTAGGTGATCGTCGACTTACTCACCAAGCAGGCCCACTTCCTACCGATCATAGAGCAGTGTTTAGTAGAGATCTTTGGATGCCTCTATGTTCAGAAGATTTTATGGCTACATGGAGTACCCTTGATGATTGTCCCCGATCATGATGCATGTTTCACTTCCTGTCTATGGAAGGAGATGTAAGAGGATTTCTGGACGCAGTTTTGTTTGAGAACTGCCTTCTTGCCTAAGATAGATGGTTAGACTGAGCAGACCATTCAGACCCTCGATGACATGTTGTGTTCTTGTGCCCTTGACTTCACTCGCAGTTGGGAGGATCACTTATCTTTGGTGGAGTTTTCATAAAATAATAGCTATCACTCCACCATTGGGATGGAACCTTTCGAGGCATTGTACGTGCGACCTAGAAGATCTCTCTTGTGCTGGACGGACCTATGGGAGTCAGTACTACTGGGACCAGAGATTGTATGGGCTACCACGGAGAAGGTGCAGATCATATAAGAGTGGATAAAGACTTCAAGGAGCAGGTATAAATTGTATGCCGACAAGAGACGGAGACATGTGTAGTTTGAGGATGGTGACCACGTCTTTCTACGGGTCTCGCATCGAAGAGGTTTGCAGATATTTGGCTGAGGTGGAAATTTCTCTCTGATGTTCATCAGACCTTTTCAGGTCCTCAGTTAAGTTGGTGAGGTGGCATACCACGTAGCTCTTCCACCTCAGTTGCATCAGGTCACAACGTCTTCCACATACCTCAGCTGAGGAGATATGTGCAGGACCCTTCTCACATAATTGACCATAGGGAGCTAGGAGTTGACGATGGGGTGACTTTTATGGAGGTTCCAGTGGAGATTTAGGATCGATAGGAGCAGGTCCTTCATGAGAAGTCGATATATATGGTGCATGTATGCTGGAAGAATGGGATCCTCCAAGAGATCACATGGGAGCAGGAGGCTCAGATGCATGCTCCGTACCCCCACTTGTTCCCTTAGTTTGAGTTGTGGTTTATGGGGATGTAAAGCCCTGAGGTGGGGAGAATATAAGGATCTGGAATTTCCATGTACATTTTTTTATATATTATAATTTTATGAGTCCATGAAAATTAATGGTGCATGATTCCGAGGCCGGAATGCCAGGAATGAATTTATGATCTTTTTTCGGATACTTTCAGTAAACGTACGAGTGAGTTTTTATAACTTTTGAACTGATGCTCAGAATTTAAATCCAAGGACATCGTTGAACTCGTAGTGTCAGTATTCGCTTAAGGATACTTTCACCTCGAAGACCATTGGTCGAGGGTGAAAGATAATTTTTTGGGTATTTCGTGGAAATAATAAAATAAAATAATCACAAATTTAATTTTATTTTGTTGTAACCACCAACTTGGGGATTTTGTATATGTGGGGACCACAAGAGTTTTATTCTCCCAATTGAATGCTCGGTGGTGGGGACCAGCCGATCTAGTAAATCCTCCCATGAGGGGTTATGGTGGTGGGGACCACCCGAGGCTTGTAACCCTCAAACTTTCAATTAAATACAGGGGAGCCTCTTTAACTCCTCCAAAATTTTTTATGCCAACACTCCCCCTTTAATTAATTAATCCATCTCAATTAATTAAATGTTCCAATTTGAAATTATGCCAACATATTTTATTATATTGGCTATCTCTTCTTTTTGGTGGGTTGGGGGAAATTATTCATTGGCAATGGAAGGATCCTTGAGAGAAAATCTCTCCAATGATGAACGCCCCACCGAAGAAGAACACAGACATTAACTACTTCCTCGGGAAACCCTCCAAGGAGGAATGTATTCGACTAAGAAAAACTGACACACGAGCCCAAGATTGGAGGTGTGTGGCAGATGAGATGAACGTTGAAAACTTTATCTTCTTCCTCACAACCTCATCGACATCATCAAGCGAACAAGGTCGGGGTTTATTTATGAGTGATTTTATATTCCTATGTTCTTCTCTTCTAAAACAACACACGCGGATCAACTCTCTATTTTAGATTGACCAGCAAATGTTTTTCATTTATGGGATTTGGAATGATTAATTGCGGAAGCCTGAAGGGATGGTGTTTAAATTATTTCCCCTTACCCGTTCTTAATATTCTTGTGATTCATGTATAATAGCCGTTTGCTACCGCTCTAATGTGGAGAGTGAGGGCTACAATGACATGGCTCGTCCTCTTTGTAATTGTTCGTGTGTTGAATATTGGTGTTCTTCGTGTTGGTGGAAGACAATGACCAACCACAAAGGGGCATGAGAATGGTGGTTGTCACCCTGTCAGCCACGATGGAGGCAACGACACAACAGTGAAAATCTGCGGCCACGACCGACCTGTGGCCTCTACTGTCTGCGGCCACCTCCGCACCACCCTAGTCGAACGGTCGTTGCGGCCGTGCCACGCCGCCTTGGCCAAACGGCCATTGAGGCCCCTTTGTGCCGCCCCAGACGAACCGCTGTCACGGCCCCCCCGCGCCGCCCCGACCGAACCGTCGTTGCGGCCTCGCCGCCCCTCCCCGGTCGAACTGCTGCCGTGGCCTTGCTGTGCCACCCCGGGTAAACCCCCTTCGTGGCCTCGCCGTGCTGCACAGGTCGAGCCACCTTGCGGCATTGCCGAGTCGCCCCGTGGCCAGCCGTGTCGACGAGGCCCTCTATGGTGCCCTCGTGGCCCCAACGGTGCCCTCGTGGACTTCGTGCCCTCTCAGCCTCTATGACCCCTACATCCCCTCATGGCCCTCATGGGCCAGACCGCCAGGCTGGGCTGGACCTAGCGTGTCGGGCGGGGTCAGTCCGACCAGGCCCACTACGACCCGTTTACTTTCTTTTGGCCATAACATTAACACCGTAAATTCGTTTGATGAATCGTTAGTGAAGCATGATTCCTCAGAGTGAGATGATACCATTGAGTATACCCCAGTGAAATTTTGGATTATGATGGAGTATGGTCGGGTTGGTTCGAGCACGAAACCAACCGGGCCCCCTGGACTAAAAAGCTAATAACTCACAGGCTGGTCGTCCGATTGAAGCGATGTCTATCATGTTAAGACCCCTATAATGTTTAGAACCATTAAGACACTTATTCGTGGGATATTTTGAAAGTTGGAGAATCAAAAAGTGGCTTGGGGAGTGGACTCTCTCAGAGACGAGCAAGCCTAGTGCAGAAAACCAGTACCTGGTTGTGACGAGAAGAGTTTTCCAAGAGAACTTGTGTGGATCATCTCCTAGATAACCTATGTGGGTTAGCTCTTAGTGGTCATGAGTGGGTTAGATCCTAGGGATCCTATGTGGGTCAGCTCCGAGCGATGCTGTGTGGGTCAGCTCCCAGCGATCCTGTGTGGGTCAGCTCCCAGCAATCCTGTGTGGGTCAACTCCAGTAATCCTGTGTGGGTGAGCTCCTAGAGATCCTTTGTTGGTCAGCTCCTAGCGATCATGTGTGGGTAATCTCCTAGAGATCCTCTATGGGTCAGCTCCAATTGATCATGCACATCCAGCGTTACTGTGTGGGTCATCTCCTAGTGATCCTTTATGGTTCAACTCCAAGAGATCCTATGTGGGTCAGCTCCAAGTGATCCTGTGCAGGTAAGATCCTAGAGATTCTTTGAAAGTCAGTAGTAGAGCCTCTTTACAGAGTAAGGTAATTCAATAGTTATAAATAATCATCTCTACTACCATACCTAAGAATTAACTAGTTTGAGCTGAGTCTGTACCTCGGTATTTCCTCATGATTGAGATTGATTACCAGATAACTTATGTATATGAATGTGCATATACCTAAGTAGGGGTATCTGTTGATTTCATACATTGTGGTTTATTCGTGGTGGATTTTGTGAGACCTTGAGGGTCTCAGGGTCCCTAGTAAGTGTCGTTATACTCACCCATACATGGGTTATGCCCCAACTTCGTTGTGTTTGGTGTAGATGACTGACAGTGTTGATCGAGACTGAGGGTACCCAGACGAGACAGTGCTCAGAGGTGGACCTTACTACGAGTCGGTACATGAAGGAGACGGGCGGAAATGGAGTGCTAAGGAGTCGATATATACCTACCCTTGAGGTAGGAACCTCAGAGGATGACCTAGTAGCTGTTTTTCTTTTTCTTCAGTTGTACTTGTACTTTCAGTTTCTTGTAACTTTACTGTTGGGCTTGTATTTCCATCCCCTTTTACTTTCAACACTCTTTTGTTATACAGTGTAATTGTTGTTCTTATCTTTCTTTGATCTTGGTTGAGTGTGTTTATAGGTTATAAAGGCATTTCCTTCCCATTTTTAGGGAATATGCCTTTCGGTGCTAGTCTCAATCCCCTGGCCTATGGAAGGCGGGCTTGGGGTAGTCACGGCACGAGCCCCTGGGGACAGGTCGTGACAATCTCTAACCTAAAATTATATCATATGAACCTGATTATATGTCTAGGGTAACCTCAAAATCTACTATTAGAGTATATGGAGATCATCCAAGGCTATCCATGATGTTAGTACACAATCAAAATATTTTCGTATCAAGAACACAGTCTAATCCGAACAACGATAGCCTTTCTAGATATCGATTTGGAGAATTGGTTGGTTTCAAGGATTCTATCAAATTCCATCCTATATGGGTATCCTAGTATCACATAGGAAAACCATGAATCTATTATTACCCTCCCCCAGAGATAAAATCTAGAATATTCTATTAACTAATCCATAATTCATTTAACTTTTTAATTTATCTTGATGTATAACTAACACTCTCTCCATGTAAGTTGGACAATGTCATGATAAGTGGAAAGATCATAACTATGCCAAGAGTGAACCTTCTGGATTACATGATTACCAATAAGACCTAAGACACTACCTTCCTATTCAATATTAAGTGCTCAATATATTTTCCAACCAACCATATCCAATTATGAATAAGATTGAACAATTGAACCACCTCTGTATGAACTCCTTTAAAAACTCAGCTACAACTATTGATGCATCATCATTAACTGACCAATATTTCTTCACTTCTGAGATATTATTGGATTGATTCAAAATCCCAACCATTTTCCAATGCCAAATCATGGCGATCTCAAAAGTTTTGTTTACATCAAACCATTTCATTATTGTGATGCCTTGAAATCACTGACACGCAACAATAGTTTTCATTACTAGGTCGATCACACACCCTAAGTTTGGATCAAGCATATACACATGATCAAAGCCCATATCCTAATTTTATATCGATTATTTTTTGAAGGACTAAAAACATGAACAACATGCCTCATGGTCTATCAAAAGAAAAAATGACCACATCTAAAAGGTCTTTTGTGGTTTCACTCTCTCTACTTGGTAGGATATTCTAAAACAAAATCAATGAAATAATCCCAACATTAGAAGCATCATATTCCTCATTTTTATATAATGGAAACTCATACCACAACACACTCTCCATCCAACATCAATCATGGGTTATAGATTTGGCCAAATTCTTTTTCCAAGATCCAAAATGAAAATAAAGGATGAACATCCACTTAAAAGTCTGCTAGATCATATTTACTATTGACGTATGTTTGACGCTCTCTATATATGTGATTGTTAACATTATTATTGTTAGGAATATAATCCAAAAACAAATCAATCTATTTTTCTTACAATAACTGATCCTTTTGTATTATCTTTCTATGCACTAGAAAAAACCAAATTCTTGTAACTCTTTGGTCACTCAACTCTTGAGAAAACTCCATAACATGGCATAATAGCTTACGTAAATTATGATTTCAACCAAACTCATACATATAAATATATTATGTAAACACCTTTATGGGTATTTTGTACATCAACACATATTACCTCGATGTTTCATCAACACAATGGTACATAAGTTGATACTATTAAGAGGCTTATAATCCCTATGTATCCCATTATCGAATTGACCATACAATATTTACACCATATTCATATTGTCCCAAATAACTATTAATCAAACTAATGACCTTTTGATTTCTCTTTTTCTAAAGTAGAATGTGGGGCTCATGAACTATATAGTAGTTGACCATGCAGTGCGTATGTCTAGCTTGCTGAACGCAATCACAAAATAATTATCATACCCTTAGTAAGGCTCAACATAATAAATGACCACCTGTCTACCTGGGGTATTTTTTCCACCACTAATATTCCTACTCTAGAACAATATCCCTTAAATGGAGCCTCATATTTGAAACACTTCATAAGTATTTAGAAAGGTATTTTATTCATAGGTTTCTACCTACACTAGTCTAACCCCTTACTGAAAAAATAAAGCATCGAATTGTAATCTATAGTCACTTAAATATTATTTATAAGCCTTATCACCTATTATTTAGGATCAAATGATAGAATAAGAATCTTATAAGAAACTATAACATTTTAATTCCAATGAAACTATTAAGGAATAATTAATATTTACCCTTGCACGAGGGTTGAAGTATAAGAACACTACATTAAGGATCCATTTTTCACATTACACTAATTCAAAAGTAAAATTTAAAAAATCTCAAAGGATTTGTTCAAAAGATTCATGTACCATTTAATAGGAAAAAGGGATTGAAATATTATTTTTGAAACACAACTAGGAACATAGGAAAGTTATATAAAACATCCCATAATACAATATTTATCTAGAAAACATCCACTCACAAATTGGGAAATTTATCTTAGAAATTCCTTTTATTCATAAAGAATCTCATATCCAACATAGTTAAGGAAAATTTAAATTCTAAGTTATAGACAAAAACAACCATTGGGATATAATTGTAATTTTAATGAACTAAATACTCGTATAAGTACATCTTAAAAACGTTAAAATGAATTTATTAATTAAATGTAATTGACTTAGTAAGATTCCACCATAGAATTATACATAACTTGTATAATTAATAGATAAAATGTAAAATTACCATCCATATATATTGTGAGTATACCCCACTGTGGTTATATACTATGTTTTAGAAGATAAATTCATCCTAAGAACATCCTTTAATTTCATTTATGTTTTAAAAATGCCCTTAATTGGTTTATTTCATAAGAAAAATTCCCCACCTGACCTACATGGTTTAGGTTTTGAATTTAGTAATTGAATCATATGGGTCAAGCAAGCCAAATTATATATGTAATATCAATTATAAAGGAACCATGTTCATTAAGGATCTCATTTTTTCACAAACCATAGTTTAAATACATGAATTACCAATCCCAAGCTATAAAGGTTCTTTCCTTTATAAGTTACAATTTTTATTCATGTAAATACATTCATTTTTTCACCATTACTGTTAGAATATACCTATTTTATATATAATTATTTGATTATATGGTTTAACATTACTAGTTTTGAAGGCTTTTACACTTTATAAATCACTATTAGAACCCATTTAATCATAACCATAAATGTTTCTACTCATACGACCAATAGTCTATAGCCCAAAAATGTTGTTATTGGTTAGAAAAGGTGTCAAAATTAAGATATAAGGAAAAACCATTTAATTTGATGCAAAAACATTAATAAAAATCATATAAAATAATTATAAAAATATATTCTATTACACATCATTAAATAATATAGTCATAAAAAAGTAACCAAAGAAGCATTCCATATTTGGAAATAATACTAAATAATAATTTAAGCATGTTATATAATCATACATGGAAAATAATCATTCAACATGGCATATAATCAAACAAGGCACATCAAACATGCATGAGGTAGTTTGTTAATGTAATATAAATGTCTTGGAATATACATGGCATGTGAATCTATGTGTACCTAAAATGATTCTTGTAACAATACCTTATTTCAATATTAGGCCAATGGTAGAATAAAATAATTATCATAAATCAATAAGAAGTGGAAATAATATCACACTCGAGGTGAAATAAAAATAAATTATAATAACAATCAGTATGAACAATAGTATCATCCATGGACACTTAGACTTTTCCCCATGGGTAGTTTGATAACTCCAAGACACGACTATTTTCTATGTGTGTAAACATTCCTAGTATCTGTTATATCATCCCAAAATAGTAAGACAAAGGAAAATATATATGATACCACTTGGAAACATTTTTTCAAAATCACACTATAATAATAGGTAGGTCGGTCACCACATGGACTCAATCACGCCTCCCCATATGCCAGAGGCAACTGACTAGAAGCGAGGGTCTAATGGTTGTAAATTGAGGAGACTATAACATATTTATTATAAATAATTATTTTCAATGTAATAATAAATAAATAATAGTCCTGGAAGATAAAAAACAATGCAATTAAAGAAAATAATATCTGATAAGATAAATAATGATAATATATCCAATGTAAAATAATAAAACAATATATTTCCATTTGATAATATAATGTAAAATATAGTAGGCATATGATAGGAATACAAAGCAATAATATTTAATAGAATAAATCCCCTAAGACTATCTCCGTGATGATCTTAATATTTGGCTTTTTACTATGCTCTTAATATACCATGTACAAGAGTAACATCATATGTATAAATCCATGGTCCTAAACCTACAACCAAGAGATCTATTCGAGTACCAAATGGAATCCTAAATAGGGTGTTATCTAAAATATATAGGCCACCACCAATGGTTTCAAATGTTATCCATTATATTATTATAAAATATATTAGTGTGCAGGAATATCAAAATAAAATAAATACCATAAATAATAAACTCATGTTGTGCTTTGGTTTCTCAAAGGAATCCTAGTAGACTATACCTACTTCAGACTAAGCTAAAAACCCTCTGAATAGGTATCATCTTGTATATATATGCATATGTATAATCTTTTATAAATAAAAATAAATTAATGTACTTGAAAGGATATAATGTGTAAGACCACAGAATACACATTATAGTAACATAAGAGTCATTTACTTAATTAAGGGATCATCCTAAACACCACAATTAGGAAACATATCTATGTTCACAAAAATATAGCATTCATATTGAACCTGAGGAAAACCCATGACATCCATTTATAATGGTGATCAAGCATATGATAAAACTAATTGACATGTGATCGTGTTAATATTATTCCTACTTGGGAATCCATGTATCGCCCATGGAGTTAAATAAATAATCCAAATAATTATCCCATCCAAGGTGTTCTGTATAAGTAACCTAGGTATCACACTATTTTATATTAAAATTAATTAACCAATGACCACTTCCATGGAATTTCGGGTAATGAAGCCAATTATCACCCATAGCATAATACAATTAATATAATCTATGAGCCCATCCAAGGGTTTTGATAAAAGATATCTAGGGATCTATTATGAAACATATAATATTAATTATCATATAATATCATACAATGAATTCCACATATAGAACTCATGTATCTTTTAGGGCTTACATAATTCATTCAACCTATGATAACATCCAAGTAATTTCTCAAAAGGGAACCCATGTAGCACTCAAGTTGCTGATTGTTTATTCAACCTATGAGTCCATCCAAGGAATTACAAAAAAAATAAACCTAAGACTCACTCAAGGTTTAGTGTAATTCATATAACAAAATAAATTAATCAATATGGAAGTTCATGTTAGTAAAAATTCCTTTTTTCATCTGTGGATAATAAAGAGGCCATGTCGACAAGAATTCCATTTATTATATGAAATATACAATTTTGTCATTTCATTTTTATTAATAAAAGAGTCCATGAAAAATATCTATTACTTTTTATAGGTTATTAATATACTATTTACATGACCATACCATTAAATATAAATAAACGTCTTTTTTATTTTTTCACTTTCTTATTAGAGAATACATCACACCTTATTTGTTGTGTTTATTATAAATGGAGGAATAGTTTTAATACCATTTTAGTTAATTAAATTCAAACATTTTTTCATGAGGTATAATTCAATAAAAATAAATAGGTGATGTAAAATTAATCAAGGAATTATATTAAAAAAACTATTTAAAATAACACACATATAAGGGTTGTTTTATTTCATAGTCATAGAATAGGGGATAGAGGAATAGCAGCAATGCACCCAAAAAATGGGTGATTTGAGTTTAGGAAGACAACCACTATCGATGAAATTATGTGTGTAATGGTTACTTAATGTATAAAATTATCATTATAATAATTAATTTCGAATTTTGTAAGATATTCATATATAACCTTACTTGTGGAACAACCGCATAATTTATTTAACGAGTCTTTAAGGGAAAATCTATAGACCACCTACCTTATTCTTATGATACTTAAATCATCTAATATCAAGCCTTTATTTGAACTAGATTGATATAAAAACAAATTAAAAAAACACCCTAAAATAGGTAATATAATCTCAAATGGAGATTATTTCTTACATAGTGAGATAAATTGAGAAAAGAACGCAACTTGGTCTAAGGATTAACACGAGGAATCCAGCAGGATGACTACAGTTCGATTCGTATGTTTTATGAAGGATATCAAAGAATACCTAGGTTCAAGGGGAAAGGTAGATCTAACTTCACTACTACTGTGTTAGGAATGAAATGTATTATCATATTTTTTAATAGAACCAAAATAGAATCTTGACACTTTTTTAGTATATACCCTAACCCGATAATTTAAATCCACCACTCTCATCCTAGAAATTATGGATTACATAATAAATATAATGTTTACACCATAAAAATATTAAAATAGGGGATCCTTAAAATACGTCAAATTATGTGGTAAATGATATGTAATGTTTTCATCCTACATCCACACACACATTAAGCTATCTGATTCACATGGAATTTTCCCTAGGTGGCTCACGACTATAGGAAAACCTAAAACCATTTCCAAAAAAACACTTTAAAGTGTTCCAAAACTAGAAATTACATTCCAAAAATTAGTTTATAACTTGGCTTATCCACAAAATAGAAAAATTGAAATTCATTATAAAAATCCATCTGATTCGAAAAAATTGGTCTTATAAAAAGGTTTTTTCATAACAAAATAAAAAATTCATAAGAGTGTGTATTCATCTATAAAAAATCATGATCCATGAGATTATATCATAAAAAATGTGAAATATATATATATAGAATTTTAAAATTGTTTAAAAGTTATAGGTTCACTCATTAAGTTAAGGTCATGAAATATGTTTCAAAAAATGATATAAACATGAAACATGGTCCATGCATAAAATTATGGACATCAAACCAAGTCTACACATAAACTTGGGGACTTGAAAATTGGTATACCCATACATTTTGGAATATAAAATCAGGTACATTGACATCATTGTTATCTCATGAGTTATTCAACTTTACCCAATGCATCAAAGGGATGTAATGGGCCCACAGAATACATAACCATAAACTATAAAGGTTCCGAAAATTCATAAAAACATCCATAAATTCATCATATTATAACTTTTAGATGTGAAATTGGTTTAATAATTTTTTCATAACAACTTAATTAACTAATAGAAAAGTTTTGGTTTTCATTGAATCATTCAAAAGTTATCAAAAACATAAACCATCTATAGACAATAACATAATGGTATCATAATTTAATATCCCTAGTAAATTAAATAACTATTAAAGTAAGTATAAACAGATAAAAATAACTTCAAAAGATCATTTGGTTTATTTCATTGAAAATATAAGAAAATTTCATTTTCTATGGATAACATTTCAACTAAAAATTACCCTAATATCGAGAAAATAATTTTTCTTAAAAATAACCAAGGGAAAAATATAAAATATTCTTCAAAGTGTTTAATGTTCATGATGGATATAAAAAGAATTCATTTCATACTCATTAAAAGAAAATATTTCTTTCACACATTTATAAAAAGTCAAAAATGGATTCTTCAGAAAAATACTTTATAAAAAATATTTCTTTTAAAACCATTATAAATAAAAGAAAAAGGTAGAAATAAACGCCTTTAAAACATTTTAATTATATGTAATAGCATTAACACAAAAATTTCTATGATTGTTGACATGGATAAAACTTTTTTTGACTAAATATGAAATAAATTCACCTTTTCATTAAAAACAAATTCTTGGTCATTTTTTGTACCAATAACAAGAAAATGGTAGACATACATAAGAACATGATAAATGACTTTTAGGTGAGTAAAATATGTGGGGTTTAAAGTATATAATCAATAAAATTTCCCTCAATGGAAATTTATCATAAAAAAATACTAAACAGAAATGATATTTTAACATAAACACCTTCCAGCTTGGGTAACTTTTGAATCATAACCCCCAGGATATAAATAACCTCAAATAAAAAATTAAATACCATGAACATAAGTATATTCATGATAAAATATATATAAGAGGTATCATATTCTGCTAAAAAAGAATAATTTTATATAACATAACATATGTCCCAAATAAATTAATATTTTATTATAAACCCTTTTCACATGGTAACTTTATAGTCAAATCCCCCAAGATAAAATAATATAAATTATAATATTAAGTACCATTAAATGAAAATGATTCATTATATAAAATTTCAAATTGGTACTATATTTTCTTAATTAACATAATTAGGTTCCTAACATCAATAATGACTTAATGGTACAATATTAAGATGAAGAGTCCTTGAAAATATCATATCACTAAAGTGAGAATAAAATAATTAAGTAGATTTTATTTAATAACTATAATACCAAAAAAATGTTTAAATAAAACAAAATTAAATAAATTTTCATTTCATATAAAACATTTTCATAATAAATATAATGAAGTATTATTTTAACCTAATAAATAGAAATTGAGTTAAGAAACTACCTTTATTGAATCCATACATTATATATATGTCCTTTAACTAAAATATAATAAAATTATATTAATTATTTAATTTATTAAAAACCTTTTACAATATTAGTTTTTATTAATGAACAATTTATTTCATTTATTTTAGTGACATATTTAATTACATATTAATTTATGTTTGTGGCATATGTTTTGAGGAGATTCATCACATAAATTATAAATTCCATTGGTACGATAATTGTTGTAAACCTGGTATGGGTAACATCATTAACACAATAGTAATCGTGAAATAATTATCAGTTTTAGAAAATATATTTATTTTTATAACCGTCCATTAAAGGTGTATATGAAAGATTAATCATATCTCTTTTTGGTGGTGGTGATCCACATGTATGCATGCACAATGTTACCATTTTTCAACGGATGGAGGGGTAATAAAATGGATGACATATATTCATTCCAAAATTATAATTATATCATTAATATGATATATATACATCAAATCCATAATTATATAAATCCATGATAGTCGGTGATGGAAAATGAAACGCATCACTTTTATGGAGAAGGTAGTCCACACATATGTACGAACGATGTTTTCTCACCCTATATATTTGAATATGGGATTAATATGGTTATACCATCAACATAATAACTTCTGCATAAATTGTATATAATTATTTATTATATTATAATTGTTATAAATATATTTAATATGGTAGAAGAAAAAATAAAATATAAATTCTTGATTAAGTAGAGTACCTTATCCTTGAATAACCTCATTTTTATATCTCCTCAAGGTTCCATGGGATAATCTTTTAATAATAATAAAACCTATAGAATGTTTCTATGGAAGTTAAAATGAGGTTATGGTTAGTTTTGGTGAAGATAATTATCCCAATATGTGTTTTAATTAGGGGACATCTGATGCCCTTATATTAGAGAGGAGAGGGGCTCCCTTGGAATTACATAATGTAGTAAATTTATATAAATTAATTTTCATATTGAATTGGATACAATATATTTTTAATATATGATAGACATAAGATGAAATAATTTTATCCAATAAAATTTATAAATTTTTAGGTGGTGTTTTATGTAATGCCCTGACCCTAGATTCCCAGAGTCGGTGCATTATTTTAATACATTGGCATGATTACAAGGAATCGTGTCCCGAAAGACCGATCATTTTAGCAGTCTTGGAAAATAGATTACATACATGAATGTTACATTACACTTTATAACATATAATAAACCAAAAATCCTTTGATAATTTCATTTTTCCCTTATCTTAATCGTGCATCTCAAACATAAAACACTTCTTGGGAACCTGGGAAAAATAAATTAATAAAGGGGTGAGGATAGATGCTCTGAATGGGTAAATAATTTAGCAGAAGCTATAAACTCTTATGTCTATATGTGTAATAAAAATAACATCCTTTCAAACATAAACATGAACATAATATGTAAAAAATCAAACATTACCATATAATCATTCACATGGAAATTATATTAGTTAATTAATCACGTGTAATAACTAATTTTATAATAAAGGAATGCGTAATTCCAGACATTAATATCTGTGTCACGGCCTCGTTCCATGACCTAGGGGCTAACTGTAAAGGGACCCCAACCCAGAGAGCCTCTATAACCGAACTCCAACCCGGAGAGCCTCTGTAACCAGACTCCAACCTGGAGAGCCTCTGTAACCGAACTCAAAACCAGAGGGTCTGTTGTAAACAGACCCTAACCTAGAGGGATTACTTTTACCGGTCCTCAACTCGGAACATACCAGTCCAACACATTCATCTTAAGAAGAGGTTGAAATATAACATAAGCATTCATATTAAAACTTGCACTCAAAATTTCAATAATTTAACCATAAACCTTGAATTTAATAAAATAACTTATCTATAGTAAAACATATCACAAAACCTTAAATACAATGTAGATGATTTGTATCATAATAAATCAACATCAAACAAGTGTAAAATTTATCAAATGATGTTCACATAGATGAAATCACAGCTATTTGAGGAAAATATCTCTTTCTATTTTCAAATCATTTAAGAGTCACATAACTTCTAAAGGAATAAATTTAAATACATTTTGTAATAAAAGTGTCCCATACCACTTTGAAACTTTTGAAAGGAATTAACATTAATAAAATATTTATGTCCATATAAAAAAATCCTTAAAAACCTATTTTGATAACATGAACATTAATGAGAAAGGTTTAGAAGAATAAATCATTAAAACATTTAAAATGATGTTTTAGTAAGAGGTCCATTAAAATAATCCCTTTGAAAACTCTTTTATGAAATATGGACATGGATAATAAATATGTCCTAGTTAAAACATACAAATAAACAATCTCGAATAATAATGAGATTGAGGAATTAACCCTTACCACGTTGTAATCAATCAAGTCGTATGAAAAAAAGTTAATAACCACCAAATCATTCACAGAATAAAATGAATATAAAATTAAAAATAATAATATATATCAAATGGTAGTACACAACACACCACATGCAATAAGTGGCGAACAATGGAAATCTCATGGAATTAAAAGCCAAACCAGAAACCCCTTACCTTGAACATTCCTTTAGTCCAGGGTACGTTTAACCACTTTTATAATGACCATTGTATGTTATTAAATTATAATAGAACCATATTTATATTTATTATATCATACTTGATTCATTTATAACTTTATACTACCAATATAATAATTATTTTCATGTTAAATTAACATTTCGGGTAATAATCGCTTTCTTTATCATACTTATTTTCACATGTTATTCTTGATCGTATAATTTAAATCATGATTTAAATAATTCCATAATATAAAACTTGATTTATATATAATATATATTCAGATTATAAATATTTACAATAGATAGATATATGAAATGGAAAACACCGTTTATGGAGACGGTAACCCGTACGTACACATGAGCGACAATATCATTTCCTTAAAGGTGTGTAATTGGATGGTATATTAATTTTACAGAGACATTAGAATGTTATTTTTATTATTTATATACATATTATTCATCATTATATCCATCCAAATAACATAGTATTGAATAACAAATTACACCACGACGTAGAGTCGATAAGCCGTACGTACGCATGCATGGTGGAATTATCATTCATAGGATGGATAAAATAATTAATATGGTTGTTCCATATTTATAATAAAATCACAATAAATATAAGGAACTAGATTTATTATTTTGGTATGGTAATAACTAAGAAAGTTTATATGGAGGAAGAAAGGATCATGGAAGAGGGTGGTGAAATCATTACATCTTCTTCAGGTTCTTCCTTTTGATTTTTTCATAAGGGCTCTTTAGGATGGCTTTTTGACCAAATGAAAGCCTCTAGAATGAAGGAAGGGTAGTTTGGAGGATATTTGGGTATGGGTTGGCCGAGAAAAATGGCTTTGGAGGTGTGAATTTAAGAGAAGGGTAAGTGCCCTTTTATAAGAGGGGTGAGGGGCACCTTAAAAAAACATAAAATATAATTTTATAATAAATTCATTTTAGGTTTTTAATGGATCAAAAATATTTTATTTAAAGGTTAAGGTGGTGATAGGTCGAAAACCACTCAACCATTAGGTTTTAGACAGGTTTGGGTCACTACTTTAACCTTATCTTTTATATTTAACTCATTGATAAATAGTTTGACATTTACCATGTGTCTTTGAATTTTATATTATATGGTTAATAAAATTACTATAAACTTCCAAAAGAACACCAAGTGGGTCATAAATGACATATATAGTATTATTTAATCCCTTTTTGTGATCCTCCGATTTTAAAAATAGAATACCAATTAATAATATAATACTTGTTTTAAAATCTTTTTTATGTCAATTTTAACATTATTTGGTATTTTGTTTTTTCTAAATTCATAAAAGAATTATTACTTAGAAATAAATTCATATAATCAACCCTAATATGTCATATTAACATATAAAATTATTGGAACTCATAAAAAGTCTCAAATTACATTTATTTGGGTATTTTTTATATTAATTATTTTAATATTTCATTAATAATGTAATTACTACATCATCATTGTGTCATAAATAAATTAAATTATTTAATGTCTAAAAATTATAAATAAAATACTATTATGGAGTAAATATTTTTATATTTATAATGAATATTTATAGTCAAATTCATATTTTGTGTAACCCTATATTAAAAATGGGTTAGTTATTAAACATTGAATTTAACAGTTTTAACTCGTCTTTGAATTAAATAATAATAGGTGTCCTAATCAAATACAAGTGGAACTAAAGGATATTATTTTATTCCAAAGGTTCTTTTTTTGCCTAATTAAACTTATCCAGTATAATTAGGACATGTGTTAGGGTAATCATAATATCATTTTGACCCTTAATTACCCTATTTACTTTTAACCGTGGTAAATAAAAGGCAAAAGTTAATTTTCATCAAAAATTATTTTCATCTTATTGAACCACATTTACTTATTTATATCAACCATGTAT
Organism: Viscum album; assembly: GCA_963277665.1. NCBI lineage: Eukaryota > Viridiplantae > Streptophyta > Magnoliopsida > Santalales > Viscaceae > Viscum > Viscum album. Next base: position 138,669,711 of record OY728138.1, on the reverse strand, counting down.
CTTTGATTTTTGAAATTCAACTCACAGATGTGGTAAAATTAAGTTTAATGCAAATTTACAAATGCTTTTACTAGGTGGGTAAAAGATGGTAAAATATTCAATAAAATTTTATAAATCTAATTTTATTATAAAATCACTCCAATGAATTAAATTTAACATATATAGGTATTATATATATATATTTACTTAAATTAAATTTAAATAAAACAAGTAATTATTTTAACAAAAAGTTGGTTTTAAATAATAACACAGTGTTTTTCACTATTCATCAAAAATTGAAAGTTTTCAGAAAAATACCAAAATTTTACCCTAAAATAATTTTGATAATATGAATTCAAAAATGAAGTAAATTTTACCAAATTGATAACATAGAAGCTAAATTTATTAATTTAAAATTAATTCCCGTTGTCAAAACCAAAAAGTTGGTTTTTTAAAAAGTAAAAACTATCAAAAGATTGGCTTGTGTTTATGTCAATTTTAAATGTGAAATTAATTCTAAGGGACTACATTATATTAAATAATAAAAATATAATATAATTATACTTCAAAACCATTCAAATTCATAATTTAACACTATAAATTATTTCGATTAAAAAAGATGTTTTCAATTAAAATATAGTATTTTTAACTATTCATCAGAATATGAAAGTTATTATAAGAGTACCAAAATTTTTTACAACTAAAATTTAAATGTCCCGCTTCAAAATAAGGAGTTTATTCTGTCAAATTGAATATATAAAATTGTTAGATATTGGATTTAAAAATGGTTAGCCATTAAAATGCAGTAAAATTTAATTTTTTTTAAAATACTTCTTTTCTCGGAAAAAAAATAAATTTGTTCTTAAATTATGTCTAAGAAACTCATAATATGGATTCTAAAATTATAAGGATTATATATAGTTCAAAATTCAGTGAATAGTATTCATAACCTCTTTTGAACGGCTAGTTTGGTTAGTCGTGGTACGCATGAACTCAGTGTTTCGTGTAGCGAAAGTTATTGAATTACTATGAAAAAAATAACGTACTATGAAATCATCGGGTGTTAAATTCATCCCTCCTTTAATAAATTGTGTCCTTGCCATTTGAAATTTTTCTTTGAAAATAAATTTTTGAAAATAGAAAATTCATTTTTGGGAAAACCCACATCGGAAATTGGGTTAATAAAATTTAGTCTTAATAATAGGAAAAGGGAAATTAAAGGGTCACCACCAAATTATGATCTCCATTATGATAACATTGGTGGAAACTAGAGACACATAATTGGTGGAAATACATAAATATTGATATGGAGTTATGGAGGTCATCAATCACAAACATGTGTAAAATTGAGGGCCTCAAATCCTTCAATCTATGATGATTTAAAATACCATCAGTTCAAAAAAACATAAGGTATTAGGATAGCACAATTTTTTTTTAAGAACCATTCCCTAAATTTTAAGAATTAATTTACCCATAGGATAGGAGGGAAAAAATTATATATATATATATACACTTGAAATGTAGAGTTTCATTTTTTAGTTAATTCCTACCACAAACTCATCTTTCACTCCAAAAGATTTCAAAAAAAATATTCTATTTATCCTAATCGTAAATGGTTCCAAAAATGATGAATTTATAATTCACCTATCAGACCCTTTAAAAAATAAACTACATTATACAATCTAGTGACTTCACGTAGTCCAGTGCTAGGTGATAAATCCCAATCACACTATGTTTTTGGGATCGATTCCCACACATTTGTACGACGCGATGGGTTGTCACACGGTCTACGTGTTGTATTTTTTATAACAATCCCAAAATAACATTAACAATAGTATCCAATTTCAAACATAATCCATTCCATCTGTTAGACTTATCCAAAATACTTATATCCAAACTCAAAGTCCAAAATTTATAAGTTAAACACAATGAAGATCCTTTTTTCATGTAATAACATGTGAACACCATCATCATGTATTATTTTAAAACATGGTAATAGCCTGAATTACCATAATATCTTATTGATTACATTCATGCTCCCTTATCCTTTATATAGTACTTGATATATTACTTATATATAAAATTTTTAAATATTCCAATAATTATGAAATCAACAAACTATTAATCAGTTCCAAGGAAGTCAAGAATATCCAATATAATTTATCCAAACCAAACATCTCTTATTCCAAAGTCACTACCTCATTATCAAGAACATATTAAGGATTACCTTTCCTTTAGCCATGTATTTTTTCAAAAAGTGTAGTTTACTATTATTTCACTTTTCTTAGAACCATATAATCTCAAATCCTCAAAAAATAGTACTGCGGTGCAATCCTTATTTATCTACATAATTCATATAATTGGTATATCATCGGTACAACACTGAAATGACATAATCTATTAACAACAGCATAAGAACACTAGTCATTCCTCTTCATCTGTGGTAGTATCATAACTTGATTATTATCAAATTGCATCATTTGGGGTATACTCAGATGATTTGGACATTGATTTTCATAGTGACCCAACTCCTTGCAGATGAAGCATTATACACATGGACCCTTTTTCTTGTCCTTGCAATCACGTACTTAGTGTCCTTTTTCCCCACACTCATAACAAACTCTCATTACCTTCAATCATTTACCATGTTTATTGTTTTCACAATTTCACATATGGGAAAATACTTCTTTCCCTTTTTCCCTTTATCTATCTTTCTCTATACCATCCTTTTCTTCTCTGCTTCCCTTCAAAGCCATAGGACTCAAAGAATTTATTACTAATCTTATTAACACTTGATACAATTTCGTCAAATGTTGAGAATATATGGGATACTATTTCCCTTCTAAATTTTGTCTTAATACTATGAAAGATATGATCCATCTTAATCTTTGGATTATAAGTATTGTTTGAGTTCACATTCATTCTAGAGGGTGCCATTTCTAAACAATGTAATACACTAGGTCGGTTTATAAATCGCAATTCATAATTCTAAACTTTTAAACCAGTTAACATTAATTGAACAGTTTGTAGATATAATCTATAATCATAAAAATGTTTTCTTTGAGGAAGTATATACTCATAAACCCTTCCTAATGGTTTATAAATACAATGAAAATTATCCAAAGAATATCACTCAAGAGTTTCGTAACCAAGAGTACAGAAAGGCCCGTTGTTGTGCACCAGTTCCCATTCAATTCTAGCTCAAAACAGTGTTTTTGGGTTTTACCCCTAGGTACATCAGTGCTAGAGCCACCTCTACTTGCTCATATCCAGACAGAGATGTATTTCTTCGAAAAGTCACAAAATCTTTACATTACGCAAATTCTTGGAAGGTCATCTATACTAATCCTTGAAGTCAATCTTAGGATAATGTGCTCTAATCGGAGTTTATCTAAATCTAGTTTCCAAAGATAGTACTAAAATTTCTCTGATAACAACTTTAATGCCTCGACCCTAGATTCCTAGAGTCAGTTCATTATTTTAATACATTGGCATGATTACAAGGACTCAAGTCCCTAAAGACCAATCAATTTAGCAATCTTGGAAAATAGACTACATACATGAATGTTACATTACACTTTCTAACATACAACTTTAAAAAATCATATGATAATGACATTGTTCTTTTAGATTAACCATGAATCTCAAACATAAAACACTTCTTTGGATCCTGGGAAAATAAAACATAAGAAAGGGGTGAGCTCAGATGCTCATTAAGGGTAAATAATTTAGCGGAAGCTATAAAATTTTAAGGAAAGATGTGTAATAAAAATAACATCCTTACAAACATAAACTTGAACATAATATGGAAAAAATAAATCAAACATTACCATAGAAACATGCACATGGATATTATTTTAGTCGAATAATCACATGTAATAACTACTTTCATAATGAGGGAATGCATAATTCCAGGCTATAATTTCTATGTCATGGCCTTGTGCTATGACCTAGGGGTTAACTGTAACCGGACCCCAACCTAGAGAGCCTCTATAATCGAACAAAAACCCGGAGAGCCTCTTTAACAGTACTCCAACTCGGAGAGCCTCTATAACTGGACTCCAACCCAGAGGATCTGTTGTAACTTGACCCCAACCTGGAGGGCTTACTTTTACTGGCCCCCAACCCGGAATATGCTAGTCCAACACATTCATCTTAAGAAATGGTTAAAATATAACATAAACATTCGTATTAAAAATAGCATAAAAAATGTCAATACTTTAACCATAAACCATGAATGGCATAAAAATAACTCATCCACAGTAAAACATATCACAAAACCTTAAATACAATGTGGAAGATTTGTATCATAATAAATCAACTTCAAACAAGTGTAAAATTTATCAAAGGATGTTGACATAGATGAAATCACAACTATTTGAGAGAAATATCTCTTTCTATTTTGATATCATTTAAGAGTCAAATAATTTAGAAAGGTGAAATTTAAATACATTTTGAAATCAAAGTGTCCCATACCACTTAAAATTATTCGAAAGGAATTAACATTAAAAAAACAATCATGTCCCTATAAATAAATCCTTAAAACCTATTTTGAAAACATGGACATTAATGGGAATGGTTTATAAGAATAAATCATTAAAACATTTAAAACTATGTTTTAGTAAAAATTACCTTAAAATAATACCATGGAAAACTCTTTTATGAAACATGGTCATGGAAAATAAATATTTCCCAGCAAAATCTTACACATGAACAATCTTGAATAATAATGAGATTGAGGAATTAACCCTTACCACGTTGTAATCAATCGAGTCGTATGAAAAAAAGTTAACAACCAAAAAATAATTCACAGAATACCATGAATATAAAAAGAATCATGATAATATATATCAAATGGACGTACACAGTATACCACATGCAATATGTGGTGAAAAATGGATAACTCCCGAAATTAAAAGTGATATAACAAACCCCATACCTTGCACTTTCCTTTGGTCCAGGTTATGTTTATCCTCCTGTATAATGACCATTGTAAGTTGTTAGATTATACTAGAACCATATTCATATTTATTATATCATACATGATTCATTTATGGCATTATACTACCCATTTAATAATTATTTTCATGTTAAATTAACATTTCAGGTAATAATCGCTTTCATTATCGAACGTATTTTAACCTGTTATTCTTGATCGTATCATTTAGATAATGATTTAAATACTTACAGAATATGATAATTGATTTATATATCATATATATTTAGAATATAAATATTTATAATACATAGATATATGAAATGGAAAACATCGTTTATGGAAACAGTAGGTCGTATGTATGCATAAACGTTGTTTCTGTTTTCATATCGTATTGAATGGAAGTAAGTGAATATTATATACATAATTACATAAATATATATATCTCCAGTATCATTATTATTTCTTATATTAAATACTTATTAGTAATATATATTTTTATAATCATCGATGAATGGTGAACGTGGATATTAATCTCATCGGGCCGTGGAGACGGTAAGTCGTACATACGCACGCATGGTGACATTATCATTCATTGGATGGATAGAATAATGAATATGGTTCTTCCATATTTATATTAACATCACAGTATATATAAGGTACTGTATTTTTTTGTATGGTAATAATAGAGAAAGAGCAAGTGGAAGAAGAAAAGAACATGAAAGAGGGTGGTGAAATCATTACCTCTTCTTCGGGTTCTTCCTTTTTATTTGGTCAAAATGGCTCCTTAGGTTTGATTTATGACCAAAGGAAAGCTTATAAAATGAATATAGAATATTTTGGAGGATATTTGGGAGGGGTTGGTCGATCCAAATGGCTTTGGAGATGTGAATTTGAGAGAAGGGGAAGTTCCCTTTTATTAGAGGGGTGAGGGGCACCTTAAGAATAACATAAAATATTATTTTATAATAAATTCGTTTTAGGTTTCAAATGGCCCAAAAATGAATTATTAAAAAGGTATGGTAGGGATAGGTTGAAATCCACTCAACCAATAGGATTTAGACAGGTTGAGTCACTATATTAACCTTATCATTTATATTTAACTCCTAGTTAAATAGTTTGAAATTTACCATGTCTCTTTTTATTTTTATATTATATGGTTAATAAACGTAATATAAACATCCAAGAGAATCCCAAGTGGTTCATTAATGACATATATAATAAAATTTATTCCCTCATTCCAAACCTTATATTTTTAGGAATAGAATAAAAAATAAATAATATAATATTTGTTTTAAAAACACTTTTAGGTCAATTTTGAAACTATTTGGTATTTTGTTTTTTCTAAATTCAGAACACCATTATTACTTCAAATAAAATTTATTTAATCAACCCAAATATGTCATATTTACCTATAAAATTAGTGGAATTCATAAAAAGTCTCAAATTATATTTATTTGGGTATTTATAATATTAATTATTTTAATATTTCATTAAGAAGGTAATTACTGCATCATCATTGTGTCATAAATAAATGAAATTATTTAATGTCTAAAAATTATAAATAAAGTACCATTATGTAGGAAATTATTTTATCTTTATAATTAATATTTATAGTCAAATTCATATTATGTGTAACCCTATATTAAAATGGATTAGTTATTAAACTTTGAATTTAACACTTTTTACTCTTCTTTGAATTAAATAATAATAAATGTCCTAATCTAATCAAAGGGAACCTAAAGGATCATTTTTATTCCTAATGTTGTTTTTTGTCGAATTAAATTTATCAAATAGAAATATTACATGTTTTAATGTAATAATAATATCATTTTTACTCTTAATTACCCTATTTACTTTTAACTGTGGTAAATAAAGGTCAAAAATTTATATTCACAAAAAAATACATATTATTGAACAAAATTTTACTTATTTATATCAACCATATTTCTCAAAAATATGAAATTAAACTCACAGAAGTGGTAAAATTATGTTTTATGCAAATTTACAAATGCTCCAAGAAGTTGGGTAAAAGAGGGTAAAACATTCCCTAAAATTTTATAAATCTAATTTTATTATAAAATGACTCCAATGAATTAAATTGAACTTATATAGGTATAATATATATATATATATTTAATTAAAATAAATTTAAATAAAATGTTGGTTTTAAATAATAACACAGTTTTTTTCACTATTCATCCAAAATTCACAAAGTTTTCAGGAAAATAAAAAAATTACCCTAAACTAATTTTGATATTCTGAATTCAAAAATGAAGTCCGTTTTACCAAATTAAAAACATAGAATCTGCATTTATTAATTTAAAATTAATTCCTGTTGTCAAAACCAAATGGCGGGTTTTTTAAAAAGTAAAAACTATCAAAAGATTGACATGTGTTTATGTCAAATTTAAATTTGAAATTACTTATAATTATAGACATTGTATTAAATGATAAAAATATAATCTAATTACACTTCAAAACCATTCAAATTCCTAATTTAACACAATAAATTATTTTGATTAAAAAATTTGTTTTCAATTAATATTTAGTATTTTTAACTACTCATCAAAATATGAAAGTTATCAGAAAAGTACCAGAAATTTTTCCAAACAAAATTTAAATGTCCAACATCTAAATAAGAGGTCTATTTTTTAAAATTTAATATATAAAAGTGTCAAATATTGGATTTAAAAAGGGTGCTCCATTAAAATCCGATAAAATTACATTTTTTTAAATGCTTCATTTATCTGAAAAAATGAATTTGTTCTTACATTATGTATAAGAAACTCATAATATGGATTCTAAAATTATAAGGATTATATAGAGTTCAAAATTATGTTAATACTATTTATAACTGCTTTTGAACAGCTAGTTTGGTAAGTTATGGTACGCATGAACTTGGTGGTGCATGTAATGAATTTTATTGAATTACATTGAAGAAATAATGTACTATGAAATCATGGGGTGTTTCATTTTAACCCTTATATTTTAGTTTTAGGACCTCATTAACACTTTTGATCAATGTCATGTTATCAAAGTCTTTTACTCATTTGGTGTAACGGTTTATGCCCTCTTGGTCCATTACATTGCTAATTTTTTTTGGAGGCTCATAAGAGTTTTGAGAAGTTAAATTGCTAAAATATGGAAGAAAAAGGATTACACATTGTGTAATTTTAGTAAAAAACGTGAGGTTTAGTTCTAAGGCATGTCCTGGAGGTTTCCTAATATGAATAAATTTTACACGCCGTAAAACAGGGTTTCATGATGTGAAATGTTTTGGGTTCTGAAAAGAAAATTGAGAGGTGACAATTTTTTCTATGGAATTTGAATGCAGGTCATTACACGATGTGAAAGGGTATTTCATGTCATGTAATACCCCACTAATATAAATTTTAAGTGTTTTTTCCACCTATTAGGTTGTCAAATCCTACGACTGTAGTGACCTTTCCTTGACCCTAGGTCAGCAACCCATCTTTAAATTTTTTTGGATTCCTTCATCAAGGATTGATTCCTAGATCCCCCCCCCCCTTGATCTATATTGATCCATATTGAATATAATGTGTGTTCTTCCTCTGTTCTTACATTTTCTTTCGGTTTGGTCTATTTCTCCTCTATTTTCTTTTTTTCTTGCGATAACAGATGATCTCCCATTGTTCTAAATGGGATTATATTCAGTTTTAGATGGTGAGGTGGTGTCAAAAAATCCTCATATGGATGTAGATCTTGTGGGAGAGGAGATAGAAGATCAGTTATCTGGCACGTTCTTGTGCAATGATCATTGACACCATTTGGAGGTATGTTTTCTTTCATTTCTTTTAATTTTTCATCATGCAAGAGGTGTTCCCTTTTGTTTACCAGTAGATATTTTGTTCTAGATTTATCAAATATAATAATTGATTTAATGAAATTGAATGGTGTATAGGGATTTGTTTTGCATTTCCTTGTAGTTTTGATATTATGATTGTGATATTATGATTATATAGGATAAACGACTTTTTTGTGGTCATTAGTGGTTTTTCATGCACTAGGTATGTTTATTGTGGATTTTTATTGATCAATATTTTTTCGTATCACCCCAAAAATGGAAATTGGGTAATCACATATATACATCTCAGGAATGGATTCCCCAAGATCATACAGTTCAATGATAACACATGAATTATACAAGTTGACTTAAATAACGGAAGCTTTGTTAACTCTATAATTTTTTTCCTTGGTATATAGGGTTATTTAATGTGTAGGTTTCCTCTGGTTTCTATTTTAGTATAGTCGTCAACATAGTTGTGTGTTATGGGATGCCTTGGGAGGTGTAACAGAATATCTTGTTGAGAGATTGATTGATAATTGAATGGACGATAAGTGTTTAATAGAAGGTCTATGAATTTGGTTTTATAGTAAAGTTTTATCATTTGGGGTTATGATTTTGGGTCTGGTTTGATTGATGCATGGCTTGAGTAGGATTGGTTTGAAGATGGAAATTAGTGATTGTTATGGGTAATTCTTTTGGATTTTAACCATGTGCATCATGCATAAGGAATCACCCCGTAGATGGAGTTCATGGTACAATGTGTTTAAAATGTGAAACCACTTTGGATTATTAGGACCATCATGTTATGAAATTATTGTTTTTGTGTGGATAGTGACTATGTCGATTGTTTATGTGTTTCATAGTTTCCTGGATATTGATGGGATAAAAATAATAATTGATTAATAAATACATAATGGATTTCTTTGTTTCAGGTTACTAGATTGAAATAGTTAATTAAATTGGTTGGGAAGGTGAATGGGTTTTTTGACTTGTTCTTAGATGTTTTTCATTTAGAGGTAGCAATGAATTTGGAATTGTTGTGAGTGGGTAGTTTTTTTATAACACTTAGGTTGGGAATGAGTGTTTGGTATCATATATGTATATACTTCAATTTTTCCTTGTGATATTTATACACACCCCACCCTAGTTGACCACTATGTTCCAAACACTCCCATAGTTATGGGGGAGGGTGTATTTCCTAAACATCCCAGTAGGATGATGGATTATCATCCACTCAATCATCTATACTCCCTATTACAGGTGGTGATATCCCATGATTCTTCAGGAAGGTTGTGGTTTGTGAGTCCCTGGTGTGTGCCAGTGAGTTGTAATTTCCCAGCTTTTTTCAGAACGAGATGTGGTGTGACTTCCCAAGTGTCTTTGGGATGAGGTGGGGCTTGTTGCCCAAGTGTATTTGGATGGTATGTGATGTGGTTTTTTGGCCAAGGTGTCTACTTGAAGGATGTGATGTGGTTTGTGTCCCAGTTTTCTATGGTTGGGAACATTTATGGTTTTTGGACTAAGTGTTTGCAGTGGTATGAGATTTGTTTTTCTTTCCCATGTGTCTAAGGCAGGGATGTGATGTGGTTGTGGGACAAGTGTATGTGGTCAAGATGTGATTTGGTTCGTGACCTAGGTATCTACGGGTGATATTTGATGTGGTTTCTGGCCCAAGTGTCTATTGGTGGGGTGTGATGTGGTATGTGGACTAGGAGTCTACAGGTGGGATGTGGTGTGGTTTGTGAGGTCCAGTTGAGTGTGGGTGGGTTGTGATGTGGTTATTTGGGGAGAGGTGGGAGCATGAGGAAGTTATCTATTATGAAATATAGGATAATAATTGGGAAGTTGTATTGATAACTCTATCATTGATTTGAATTATTTATTACATTACTTGAATTGCTTTATTTTTTGACCATGCTTTCGGTGTGGTTGGGATATTCATTATACATGTTAGTTGTTGTCTGGTTCTGATGTTTTTCTAACCGGGTCATTAGCATGATTATTTAACAATCTCATGAGAGACTTTTATTTCTACTATGTATATCTGTATACTCACACTATGTATATAAAAGTACTTTCTGGTTTCTAGGAGGACATCATAGACAATGCTGGAACATAATATATCAAATCATGATAATTGTTGTGTTGTTTCTTAGCTTTATGATTGATATTTACATGGAGACTTTTGTACTTGTAATAATTATATTTTAAAACATGCATGTGGGATAGTTTTCAGAATTAATTTATATATTTCCCATATTTGTTTTATGGATTTTCCATCATAACATTCGATATTATTTGAAAAAAATGCAATGCATTCCATATTGTGAGATCTGTATATCCTTAGTGCTAGTCTTCATCCTAGGGATTACTAGGGGCGGTACATGGGGTTCATTGTCGCCCTTTCTTCATTTTTATCCTATAAGGGGAATGTTTAGAGGAAGGGGATCATGAAGGAATGGTATCAGAGGTGATGGTAGAGAGATATGGTGGATTTTGAGGTTAGGTATTGTGAGTATTGCATGGGTTTGTAGGGAAAAAATGTTAGGTGGTCTTGGCGTGTGACATATACCAGTGAAGAGTGGCTAGGAATTTCAATTTTAGGGCCCATTGTGATCTGATGTAAGGACTATGATCCTACTGAACAACCATATGAGGCAACACCATTTGCAGGGTAGAGAACATAGGAATTGTATATTCATAATAAATACTTGTGTTCTGCATTGAATTGAGTTGTTTTTGGGAAGTTATAATGAAAAATAATGATATAAATGAGTTAAAATGAATCTTAAATAAAAAACATTACATAATACTCAGGCCTAGGAACTCTGTTTACTTTTCATCTATGGTGTGAGGTCATCATCCTCTTGTGGCTCGGGTATTTGAGGTTCAACATACTGATTTGGTAAGTTAATAAAGTATGATCTTCTCAAGGACGATGATGAATGGAAGAGTAAATTTCATGATTTCTAACGGCTGGCTTTGTGAAAGTATGAGGGCATAGTTTTGATCATGGGGTGAGAGAGCATGATCAAGGTGCTTGAGATCACCATTAATTTTATCCAGACCCTAATGGAGTATTCTGTTCCTTTTGGAGTCATTCAATGCAAGGAGATGCATGTCTGTGAGGGATGAATTATCTAGGGGAGAGAAGGGAATAAGGCGTTTATTAGTCAACATTGAGAAGTAATTTAGAGCAGAGTTCCTTTTATCGACCATGAAGGCTTACAAGAGGAAGGATTTACTCTCCCATTAGTAGAGAATTTTTTCTGTTCAGGATCATGGGATCATGTTCAAGGTCCTCCTTCGTTTTTTATTAGATCTCTTTATGGATGTGGGGTCTCATGCGAGAAGCCAAAGGAGGTTCTTCTTCCTTCGATCCAGTGCATGGATACTCCTTTTATGTTTCTAACATAAATGGAGGTTTTGAAAAAGGCATAGTTTATTGAGAGGATGCACTCATGAGGGGGTCTACCATGAGAGGGGAGCTAGTAGAGTTCTTTGAGAGGTAGTGTAACACACCAAGGTTTTAAAAAATAAATGAAATATATGAAACTTTTTTTAAGTAGATATTTTTTACTATCCTTAAAACATAATTTTTCTTCTTTTAGGTTTTGAATTTCAATAAACGGTCATCTATAATTGTGTTTATTAGGTTATATGTAGTCTGGTAGAACCAACTTGTTTTTTGGTGAATAGTAATATATCCTTATGAATAGTAATATGAATTGTAATATAACCCTAATGAATAGTAAATTTGATTATTATTTTATTTTTTTAAGACTTTAAGATAATGACTTCTTGACTAATTTTTCAATGTGATGTAAACGGAGTTATAGAAATAAAATTATTAATTTTTTAATTAACTATTATTTTATATAAATATTAAATCGATAATATTTAGAATATCATTTTCAAAAAATGGAGTTTATTTTTAAATTCTACACATTAAAAAGTGGTTAAGGTAAATTTTTTTGGATTTTTTTGAAATTCTAGAATTTTTTATGAATAGTAAAATACGATAAAATATGATAAATGCTAAATATTTGATTTACATCATCATTGGTGATGCAAGGATGATGTAAGATAATTTGGTTTAAACTCACATGCCATTATTACTATCTAGGGTCACATGAATTAATATTAATCATTGTCTTGAGTGAAAATATTATAAAATACCTCCTATCCTCCACTATAAATACCACCCTCATTCTTCTCTTCCCCACTCACCTCTCAAGCATTGAGAATTTTTTATTTTCTACCAAATTTCCTCCCCAATCTCATTCTCCATGTTCAAGTCCATATTTTCTCACCCAAAGGCCAAAATCGAATGCCTTATGGAGGATCTCAAAGAGATGAGACCAAGAGGTATAAAATCCTCTTCCTTTTAATGTGTTTTCCTTTCCTTTCCTTTTCTTATAATATAGTCTCTTCCCATACTCTTATCCAATAAGGCTGAAAGCTTTAGATGTTTGTATATTATTGATGTTCTAATGTTCATGTAAAATTCATAATCATTCTTTTTCTCCTCTCCCACTTATTCATGGAATAAAAACATAGTCTTTGATGTGTCCAATTATCGACATCACGGATGATGTGATTTAAATTTTCTTTAATTTCCTCTTGCCTAGTCATGAAACCATTTTTATGGTTCAACAAGTTTATATTATATTTATTATGTCTCATCCATGGTTCTGTAATCCTTTTTTACACATGGTTTTAATTTATAAAACCAAATGAGATCGTTAATATCAAAGAACCACTAAAATGATCTAAACGAGCATCATTAATATTTTAACTTATGAATCATCCTCATTTCATAATTCAAAATTATAAATGGTATAATTTATAATTCGTGAAATTTGTAAATGTCACTCTATTCCAATTCTGTACTTTCACTCCCAATTGACAAGAATATCCATCATGAACTCATCATAGAAACCATGTAAAGAACACACTCGACACATTGTATATAACAAAATATTACTAATAAATAAGTCGAATAATGTTGAAAAATAATAATATAAGGTTATATAAACATTAATATGTTTCATTGAGATATTAATAACACTCTTTTAATGATTATCAAGGAGTTTTAAATGAGTTTTATGTAATACAAACACTAGGTAAGGGAATTCATAACACAATTCCCATTATTTTGGTTAACCATCTTCTTTATTCATTATGTGGTATTAAAATTATTGGTGTGATGAATTTTTTTTATATTATGCTTCACTATGTGTATTTACGGTGTATACAAATATCCATCCATTATATTAATTCTCACTCCATGTATATTTTAAGGGACTTTCTTTTAAAAATATTTTTAAAACACTCCTTAACAAATCGTAAAAGGATTGTTTTTTTAAATGTATATGGCGGGAGTAGTTTCTTCTGATTTTCAAGATATTTATTATTAAGATATGTTCATTTGACATTATTTATTTAGGGTTGAGCCCATTATAGCTCATGATATGTTGGTTTGAGCCCATTATAGCTCAAGATATTTTGGGTTGAGCCCATTATAGCTAAGGATATGTTGGGTTTATCCCATTATAGCTCAAGATATAATGGGTGAGCTCCATTATAGCTCTATAATGCATTGGGTACACAAGAGATAAAATTTGACCAAAACGTTATTCCATGTGTAAGGGTGAATGTAAGAGTGATATAGTAAATATCACCCAATGCAACTAAAACATGTTTCTATGCATATATGTTTTTTTGATTATAGGTTTTTTTGGTTTTTTTATCACATGACAAACATTTTATTTCTTTATGTCCCTTACAAAGTTTTATACTCATACAAAGTTTTTAAAAATAAATTCACAAGATGTAACAATGGGTAAGAGAAATAAGAGAGTCCTGATTTTTGATATGGAGTGTTGTTAATGAAATCATGTTTTAAGAATAAATGTTTTACATTTTGAAAAAAATTGATATTGTTTTAGTAGTATCCTCTTATATTAAATTGGTATGTCTTGTATGTTAGATATCCTAATTATGTAAAACTCTAAAACCAAAACTATCCTCAATGTGTAATAATGTATGGTCTTGTCTAAAATTCATGATTATGTAATGATTTAAGGTCTTGTCCTTATAGTTGGTATCAGAGGATGGTTTAGATAAATTTTAGGGGTTACGATGAATTTAATATAATAATGTAAATTTTTTTTTATTCTATGGTTTATTTGAAATGTTATAGAATTTAAATATTACCATTTTGGTTCGACTAAGATATGTTTTTTAGAATGGTTCTCCGTATAGGAAACAGAAAGGCTGATGTAGGAAGGCACCAAGAGGCTGATATTTGTCTAAACCTACAGCCCAAAATGGTGGGAATCATAACTGTGCTATTTGTGATAGAAATTGATTATATGACACAAGAAATAAATGGGGGTGGTATCCACTCTAGAGAAAAACAGGATCTACCATGATGAAACATGTACTTTATGGAGCATTTTATGAGGCAATATCCTCCAGTGTTATGTGCAACCGCAGATCCAGTGACAGCTGAAGGATGAATCAATGCTCTAGAAAAGATATTTGATATCATGGGATGTTCGGAATGTAAAAATTTAATACTATCCATTTATCATTTGGAAGTGGAATACAATGAATGGTGGTCTCTGGTTAAGAATAAGAGAGAAGGATATTATCTTGACGATCTGGAATTGGAAATTTTAAGAGTCTTTTTCTAGGAAAATATTTTCTCCAAACTGTTCGACTCATAATGGAGAAACAAATCATGGAAGTGAATCAGAAAGTTGATGATTATATGGAATCATATGAATCCAATTTTACATGGCTGACCAGGTATGTACTGAATTGTACTTAGGATTTCAAAAGTAAAATTAATATATTTTACTCTAGTTTGAAACCATTTTTATGAAGAGATTTGCCTTCACGAGAGTTTAAAATCTATAAGAATATTTTTCATTGTGCTGAAAAGGCTGAGATGGAGTTTACTAACACGTATTTTCATCGTAATGGAAAGAAAAGAAGATTTTAGTTTTGAAGTCAATGGGAAGAACTCACCAAAGAAGTATGATGGTAAGAAAACGAATTTCCATTATTCTGAAATGTGTGTTAAAAGGCATCCCAGTGAATGTATTGTAGATTCTAGGAAATTATACCAATGTGTAATTTTTGGACATATGTCTTGTGAGTGCAAGGAAAATGATCTGAATATTAATGAGGATATGATGGGCAGATGCTTTAACTATAAAGAATTAAGTTATTTTTCTAATGTCTATCTGAAGCTAGTTACTCAATCAGAGAATCAGTAATATTTGAAGTAGAATGGTTTGGTAAAATCATTTGCAACCACATCAGAAAATGTTGAGTTGTTAAATGAGGTGGTTATCAGGTACATTTCTTATTTTTTTAGATTTCTCAAATTTGTTGTATGATTCAGGGTTTGCACATTCCTTCATTTCTGAGAAATTTTCCAAAAAATTGGGAATTCAACCTCAAAAAATGAAACAAGATATCTTCGTAAAAACACCTAGAGGAAATATTTTAGAAGAAATAAATTATAATAATCTAACTACCCTTGTCTGTGGATAGTGTTTACCTACAATACTTGTTGTTTTATCTCTATTTGAGTTTTATGTTTTTCTGGGTATGGACTAACATTATTTTTATCATGCTAAGATAGATTGTAGTGAAAAAGATGTTATTTTCTAAAAAAAATTAGTTTGTGTAAAAGAATAAACACATACCATTAAAAACATATCAAGAATCTAAGAAACAGATAAAGTATGAAAATGAAAGTTATCCTGATCATATTTTTGAAGATAAAGGAACTATCAATTTTATTGATGTATGAGGGGTAAATGAATACTTGGATGTTTTTTGCAATTATTTTCTTGGTTTTATTTCTAATCGAGAGGTTGAGTTTACTATTGAATTAGTTCCTCATACTAAGATAATTTCTAAAAATGCTTATTGAATGGACCACATAAAACTTCTATAATTAATACAATTTACAAGAATTATTAGATAAAGGCTTCATCTGACCCATCACTTCACCATGGGGTTCTCCATTATTGTTTTTTAAGAAAAAACATGGTGCAATGAGACTATTCATTGATTATAGATCTTTGAAAACATTAATATTAAAAACAAGTATCCTTTACCTCATATCCATAATTTTTTTTGTTATTCTCCAGGGAGCACAATATTTTTCAGAGGATGACCTGAGGACGAGGTACCATCAGTTGAAAGTAAAGGATGAAGACATCCTGAAGACTGGTTTTTTACTAGATATGGTCATTATGAATTAGTAGTTATGACTTTTGGGTTAACTAATGCACCTACTATATTCATGGATCTCATGAATAGAATATTTCATGAGTTCATGGATAATTTTTTTTATTGTGTTTATTGATGACATTCTGGTATATTTTAGAAGTAAAGAGGAGCATTAAAAACAACTAACGGTTGTTTTTCAAACCTTAAAAGAAATTAAACTGTATAGAAAAATCAGAAAGTGTGATTTTTGGTTGCAACAAATTTTTTTTCTTGGGAATATTGTAAATAAGGATGTAATAACAATTGATCTAACAAAAAAAAAGTGGTTTATGAATGGCCAATACTTACAAATGTTACATATATTCATAGTTTTCTTGGATTAGTAGGTTATTATAGAAGGTTTGTAAAAATAATTTAATGATTATCTAACCCTATAATTAATTTAACATGAAAAGGGGATAAATTTATTTGGACATAAGAATGGGATGTATGTTTTCAGGAACTAAGGAAGAGGTTGGTGAATTCTCTAGTTTAGGCCTTTCCTTCCCAAAATGGTGATTTTTTCATCTATAGTGATGCTTCATTGAAGGGGAATGGTTGTGTTCTGATGTATAATGATCAGGTAATTTTTTATTCTTCAAGAAACCTAAAACTACATGAGTTAAATTATCCCACAAATGATTTGGAATTGGATGCTGTGGTTTTTTATTTGAAAATTTGGAGGCACCATTTATAGAGAGCCAAATATCAAATATACAATGACCATAAAATTCTGAAGTATATATTCACTCCGAAAAAATTAAACATGAGGTAGAGAAGATGAAATGAACAGATAAATAATTATGATTGAACGATCAATTACCATCCAAAAAAAGAAAAAAAAGTGGAGGATGCCATGAGTCAAAAACATCATGCATCATTAACCATGTTATGTTTGAAACATGATACCTTGATTAGTGATTTGATGAATTTTTTCTTGGAAGTTGTCGGTGTTGGGAATACATCTATTTTTCTTCAGGTTTCCGTGTGGTCATCATTATCAGATAGAATTAAGAAATTGAAGAAGGAAGACCATGAGCTATGGAAAGAGGTAGAATTAGTTAAAATGGGTCAGTTTCCAGAATTTAACCTTGATAATGATTATGTTTTAAGATTTGGAAAACATTTGCGTGTGCATTGTGATTCACATTTGAACAAATATTTTTTGTGTGAAGCTCATAGTTCTCCATTTTCTGTTCATCCTAGCAGTAATAAGATGTACAGAGACTTTTGGAAGTATTACTGGTTGGATGGAATGAAAATGGATATAGCAAATTTTACTGTGAAATGATTGACATATCAATAGGTTAATGCTGAGTGCTAGTTACTAAAGGGTATCATTCAAACATTTTCATTGCTAGAGTGGAAATTGTAGAATATATCCATTGACTTAGTGATGGTACTACCTAAGACTTCTCAAGGTAACAATGCGGTTAGGGTTATTTTTAATCGGCTGAAAAAAAAATTCACATTTCTTTTCTATTCGAGATACAATGTCATTGGATTAGCTTTCTCAATGATATCTCAAAGAGATTTTTAGGTTACATGGAGTTCCTCTTTCCATTATATCTAGCTAGGATCCCAGGTTCACTTCTAACATTTGGAAGGGGCTTTGAAAGTCAATGGCGACAGAATTAAATTTTAGTACAACATTTCATCCTCAATCAGTTGGGAAGTCGGAATGAATGATTCATACTTTAGAGGATATTCTTAGAACTAGTTCAATGGACTATTAGGGATGTTGGGATCATCATCTCTCTTTAGTTGAGTTTTATTATAATAACAATTTTCATTCTAGTATATAGATGAAACCTTTTGAGGCGTCGTTTCGGAAGTAGTGTCTAACTCTAGATTTTTTGGATTAAGTCAGGGGAAAAAGTTTATGGGACTAGAATTGGTAGAGGAGGTGGCTGAGAAGGTGAAGATGATCCACCAGCATATGAGGATAGCTCAGAGAAGGTAGAAATGTTATGTAGATAAATGAAGGAATGACATCTCTTTCAAGGTAGGTGACCAGGTTTTCCTTAAAATCACTTCTTGGAAAACTATGATGTGTTTTGGTAAGAAAAGAAATCTAATTCTATGATTCATTATCCCATTTGAAATAATAGAGAATGTTAGACGAGCTGCATACTGAGTATCTTTTCCTCTGAGTTTATCTCATGTAATGTTTTCCATATTTTGATGTTGAGAAAATATATTCCAGATTCATCACATGACTTGAGTCTAGAAGTAGTTCAGTTGGAAGATAACCATTTTTATAAAGAAAATTAGTTCGGATTTTTGATCAAAGGGAACAGGTTTGGGGGAATAAGGTAGTCCACCAGGTAATTGTTTTTGGGAGAAACCATGTGGTTAAAGAAGCAACATGGGAATCTAAAAATGTTATGAGGGAAAGGTACCCTCACTTGTTTAATTAGTAAATAAAATTGTGAGGACATAGTTTACAGAATGTGGGGATAATGTAACACCCCAAGGTTTTAAAAATAAATTAAATCCACAAAACATTGTTTTATGTAGATATTTATAACTAGACTCTAAACATAATTTTGATGCGTTTATTTTTTGAATTTCAAAAAAGAGCCATATTCAATTATGTTTAGTATGTTATTTGTAGTCTGATGGAACCAACACGTTTTTAATGAATAGTAACATACCTTTATGAATAGTAATATGAATAGTAATATGACCCTAATGAATACTAAATTGTATTATTATTTTATTTTCTTAAGGATTTAAGATAATTACATCTTTATTAATTTTTCGAAATGATATAAAAGCAGTAATAAAATTAAAATTATTAATTTTTAAATTAAATAGGATTTTATATAAAATTAAACTAATAATATTTATAAAATCATGTTAAAAAATGGATTTCATTTTTGATGTCTACACATCAAAAAATGGTTAGGGTGATTTTTTGTGATTTTTCTGAAATTCTAGATTTTTTATGAATAGTAAAACATGATAAAATACAATAAATGCTAAAGACTTGAATACAGCATAATAGGTGATGAAAGGCTAATGTAAGACCACTTGGTTCAAACTCACATTCTATTATTACTATTTTGGGTCACATGAATTAATATTATAAACAGTCTTGAGCAAAAATATTATAAAATACCTCCTCTCCTCTACTATTAATACCACCCTCATTCTCCTCTTCCTCACACACCTCTCAAGCCGTGAGCATTTTCTAATTTCTGAAAATTCTCTCCCCAATCTCCTTCCTCATGTTCAAGACCTTCTAGTTTCACCAAAAGGCCAAAAACAAAGGCATTAAAGAGGATCTCAATGATAAGAGATCAAGAGGTAAAAAATCCTCTTCCTTTTCATGTGTTTTCCTTTCCATTCTTTTTCTTTTATTATAGTCTGTTAACCCCCTCTTATCGAAGAGGAATGAAAGATCCAGATTCTTGTATATTCTATATTTTCTCATGTTCATGGAAAACTGTTCATCATTATTTTTCTCCTCTCTCACTTATTCAATGAATAAAAACATTGTCTGTGATGTGTTGAATTACCGATATCGTGGACGATGTGATTTCAATTTTTTTAATTCCTTCATGTATGGTCATTGAAACTATTCTTATGGTTGAAATAGGTTATAATATATACATTACATATCATCCATGGTTCAATAGTTCTTTTTTAATCATGTTTTTAAATTATAAAAGAAAATGAGGTCGTTTTTATCAAAGACCCACTAAAATAATCTAAATAAACATCATTAATGTTTTAACTTATGAATCATCCTCATTTAAGAATTCAAAATGATAAGTGGTATAATTTATGGTTCTATAGATATTTTAATACCATTTCATTCCAATTCTAGAGTTTCACTCCTAATCGATAAGAATATCCATCATGAACCGATCATGGAAACCACATAAAGAACACACCTAACACAATTTAAATAATATAATATTACTAACAATTGTGTTAAATGAGGTTGTAAAATTATCTTATAAGGTTTTATAAATATTAATATGTTTCATTAAAATATTAATAAAACTCTTTTAACAATTATACATGGGGTTTAATTGATTTTTATGTAATAAAAACCCGAGTTAAGGTAATTCATAACCCAATTTTCATTATTTGGGTTAACTTTATTTTATATTTATTTTGTGCTATAATGATTATTGGTGTAGTGAATTTTTGTTTATATTATTTTTCACTATGTTTATTTACATTTTATATACATATCTATTTCATTCTATTAACTCTAACTCCATTTATATTTTAAGTGACTTTCCTTCAAAAATATTTTTAATAGTCTCTTTAATAAATTGCAAAAGGATTATTTTTTATATGTATATGTCATGAGTAGTTTCTTATGATTTTTAATATACTGTATTACCATGATATATTCCTTGGAAATTCTTTATGTTGGGAGGTTCCCATTATAGCTTATGATATGTTGGGTTGGGCCTATTATAGCTCAAGATATGTTGGGTTGAGCCCATTATAGCTCAAGATATGATGGGTGAGCCCGATTATATCTCTCCACTATATTGGTTACTCCAGAGATGGAATTTGACTCAAAGGTTATTCTATTTATAAATTTGAATATAAGAGTGATACGATAAATATGTCCCAAGGAAAATACATGATGTTTCTATGCATTTTAGGTTTTTCGATTATGGTTTTTCATGGTTTTCATGTTATCACTTGACTAATGATTTCTTTATTTATATCCCTTTCTGAGTTTTATAATCATCCCAGGTTTTCAAAATGTTTTTCATAGGATATTAATTTGGGTAAGAGAAATAAGTGAATCATGATGTTTGGTATAGAGTTCTGTTAAAAAAATCAGGATTTAAGTTTATATGTTATACATTTTTAAAAAATGGTTATTGTTTTAGTAGTATCCTCTAGTATGAATGTGGTATTTCATGCATGTAAGATACCCTAATTCATCAAAACTCTAAACAAAAAAAATATACTCAATGTGTAATAATGTATGGTCTTGTCTAAAAATTCATGATTAAATAATGTTTTAAGGTCGGGTCCTTATAGGTAGGGTTACCAGTGGAAGGTCTTAGGTGCCAGGACCATCAGGGTTTTGATTGGTATGGAGTCAACCTAAAAAAGTTCCCTTTTTGATCTTCTAGTATTTATGCACTTCATGTGGGCTTGAGGATGAGGTATTTCTTCTTCAGAGTTCAAAATCATCTTCTGAACTAGTTTCCAGTAGCTGTTTGAGCTCAGTATGGTGGAGCTGGATAGGTTCAGTGCCATCCTCAATAGTAGTTTTCGGTGAGATGTTTTCAATAGCAAGGGTAGTAGGATTTTTCTCTGTCATGGTGAGATATAGAGGGTAAAGGCCAGCATCAGGATGTTCCTCATGTTTAGGGGCCTTTACCTGAGCGTGGTTGTGGAGATAGACATCATCATAGAATTAGGGAAGTCGGACATGGTTAGTTACATTTAGCATAGGTGGTAGTTCTAGTAGGTCAAGAGATCACCATAGGTATGATCAGTTTGTTTAGTACCGTTTCATGTTCCTTGTTGAACATAGGATCTTCTCGCTCTTTGTTTTTCACCCTCGCTAGACCATGATCTAGGAATAGACATAGAGAGGCTTCACATTCCCTTGGTGTTTAGAATGCCAGTCGATAGCTAGACCAGTTTTTTTATTTGTGTTTGATATGTAGACTGTTGATGTGTCTGCATTAGTACAATGGAGATATCATCTTCATATAGATGAAAACATAATATTTAATCATCATCATTGACTGGTTTTTTTCCATTCATTTCATTATTGACTATCTCTGAAGGAGATCCATGTTTTAGACATAGATAGCTGGTGTCTGGTTTTTGTTTCAGAGTGAAATTTTCAGCTGGGAAGTTTTCAGGTAGACCCTATTATTTCCATATTAGCAATTTTGTTAGTAGAATCAATGGATTCTGAGATGATAGTGTTTCCTAGTGTCATTGGGGGGATTCCTTTATGTTTTCACTAATGAGGTTTTGATGCTTCCGCAATGATGTGATGTTGAGTTCAAGATAGATTTGTAGCCTGGTGCTTCCCCAATTTTAATTACTCTTTATCGGATGGAACCTTATAATACATAGGAGCTAAGGATTTATATAGCTAATCTAATGAAGAAGGGTTTTATCTAGCCATGTGTGTCACTATGGGGTGCTCTGGTGTTGTACAAAGAGAATTCAGATGGTAGTCATAGGTTGTATATATACTACCAGAGGTCGAATCATGTAACGATCAAGAACCACTACACTATTCCAAGGATATATGAACTTTTTTACTAGATTAATATGGAGATCTAGTTTTACAATATTGATCTATAGTCAGTATATCACTAATTGAGGTTAAAGGAGAGAGGTATCCCAAAGAATTCCTTCAGGTCTTATTATGGCACTTTGAGTTTGTAGTCATGCCATTTGGAGTTACAAATGCACCACCTATATTCATGGGTCATACAAACTCTATGTTCTATGACTTTCTATATCGTTTCATAATTATGTTCATCGATGATCTTTTAATCTACTCAAAATAAGAGGAGGAGTATATTGATCATCTCATAATGATCTTGTAGGTTCTTTGACACCACTATCTAGATGGAAAGTTGTCTAAGTTTATGTATTGGACACGATATGTTCCTTTACATAGGCATGTGGTGTCCCAACATGGTGTATCAATAGACCAATCAAAGGTTGAAGAAGTTGTTTCTTGGGAATCACGCATGAACGTGGTAGATGTTCACAGTTTCCTTGGTCTTGCAGGCTATTATCGGAGGTTTGTACATAATTTATATCAACTTATATCCCCATTGATTGCTTTAACTTAGAAGTACCAATATTTTGTGCGGAGTGAACAATGTCGAGAATAATTATTCTACTTGAAGGGGAAGTTGAGTAGTGCTCTAGTGCTCCAATTTCCTGAGGAAGGTATGATTTTTGAGGTATTCTATGACACTTCTCATCTTGTCTTATGATGAATCTTGATGCAGCAATGATTAGTGATATATTTTGGGTCCAAGAAGTTACTTCCCCAAGAACATAACTATTCCACCCGAAATTTGGATTTGGTAATAGTGGTTTTCATACTGAGGATGTAGTTTCATTAACTCATTGGAGAGCACATTCTGGTCTTCACGGATCACAAGAGTTTGAGGTGTATATTTTTCCATTGAGATATGAACTTTTGACAGTGTAGGTGGATGGATTTTATTTGTGACAAAGATTTGGAGATCTCTTACACCTTAGGAAAGGGTAATTTTATGGTGGATTCATTGAGAATAAATTTGTAGAAGGAGGTTGTTAGGGAGTTTGGGGATCCTTGGAGAGTAATGGATTAGCTAGTAGCATTTCAATTGGATGCAGGATTGGATGGTGGTAGAGGTTGTGTGTTTCAAATGATAGTGCAGTATTATCTCATACAGCAGTTTGATGAGTCTTAGTGGAGTGACTCAGAGGTAGAGTTTCTTTGTGATCGTTTTGGCCACAGTGATGCTCTGGAGGGTTCGTTGGAGGATTGAAAGAATTAGATGTTGTTTGATTTTAGGTTGTTCATTCTTGTAGCAATGTGTGGTAGAGTCCTTAATTAGTTTAATAACTCATCATTAGTGGTAGACTCTTGAATTTCTAAGATGTAATGTGGTATGTGGATGCAATTTTGGTGGCTCGAGATGAAATTGTTTTTAATATAGTTTGTGGCGAGATGCTTGGTCTACCATCAGGTAAAGGTCAAGAACCATGTTCCTTATTTTTTGTTGAAGCCTTATGGTATTCCCATGAGGAAGTGGGATGACATCTCTATGGATTTTGTTATAGGGATACCCTAGACCCATGGTGGTTGTGATGTTATATGAGTTGTAGTTGATCGGCTGATGAAATCGGGTCACTTTTTAGTGATCATGGATTCGGGCACAGTGGATGCCTTGGAAAAAAAGGTGTGTGGATGAGGTGTTGCGACTACATCGAGTTTTGATATCCATTATCTTGGATCATGACAAATTTTTTACCTTGCGAGTCAAGAGGATATTGAAGCATTCTTTTGGCACCCAGTTAGGCCTCATCACTTCTTTCTATCCCAAAATAGATGGGCAGATAGAGTGGACTATCCACTGTTGGAGGATATGTTGCGAGTATGAATCATGTACTTTGGATGAAATTGGGGGTGACACCTACCCTGGGTATATTATTCTTATAATAATTTCTATCACTCTTCCATTATCCTGTATCCATTTGAGGCATGGTACGTAAGATTATGTTGTTCATTTTTGTGGTTGATGGAGGTTGGGTAGAGAGATGTTCTTGGTCCTAAGGTAGTATAGAGCATGACTTAGAAGGTTCATCTTATTCATGAGAAGATAAAGGTAGTTATGAACTAGTAGAATTCATATGTTGATCAGAATAGGAGGCCCTAGTAGTTAGAGGTTGGGGACCACGTGTTCTTAAAGGTTTCCCCTCGATGTGGGTAGTGAATGTTAAGAAAAGGGAGTAAGCTTTCTCCAAGGATTTTTGGACCCTTTGAGGTGTTGGGTGACTTGGAGAGGTGAAATATTAGTTTTTATTGAAACCATAGTCGGAGAGAATTCATGAAGACATCCATGTCTTGTTTCTTCTTTAGTATCCCTAGGATAAATACCATGTTATTGACTGGGGAGGTCTGGATATTTAGGATGATGCGATGTTCGTGGAGTAGCTAACGGAAATACAAGATCATCAATAAAAGGTGTTGTGTGGGAGGACCATTACCTTGGATCATGTGTTGTGGAGGAATGGTTTTCTAGAGTAGTGTACTTGAGAGTGATAAACGCAGATGTGTGCTCAGTACCCAGAGTTGTTTTGAGATTTTCCATTCTTAGTTTGGTTTAAAATGAAATGTATAAATGTTGTCTTATGATACAATCTATTTTCCTTTATTTTGTGATGTGTGTTCCGTGTTAATTGCGATAAATTTTTAATGTATGAAAAGGGGTGGACCAGATTTTTAATAGAGATGAATTAATTAGGATGCAATTGATCCCAAGTAGGAGTGTTAGTGCCTACCATAGAAGATTGTATCATAAAATGGAAGACATGATTCCCTCATTCATGTTTTTGGGACAGTCCATTTAGTTGGTTGTGTATTTATTCTGTGAAAGTGTGTTTTTATGAGAGGAGGTGTTGTGTGGTAGTAGTTATGAGGAGGAATAGTCTGTTTGTGGTTGTTTCGTGTGGTGTGTTTGTAGCATAGTAGCATTTTATGTATGACGAGATCCTTGAGAGTTATCATGAGGGGTGTTTGTTGGTACCCATTTTATTCTAGGTTTTGTATTGGATTATTGATGGAAAAATAATTTGGGAGGAATCTAATATAATTGTCCACTCTATCCTAGTCAATTGCTTTTGTATTTTTGGTTGTTTGAGGCATATTGAGCAGGCTCAGAGGAGTTTGGATATGTTTGATTTCTAAAAGAAGAAATATATAGGATTATACATCGTGTAATTGAATTACAGGATATGAGGTTTTGTTTCACCTATTTTCTTGGAGGGTTCCGGATGTGTAGAAATTTTACACGCTATGAAAGGAGGCTTCATGATGTGAAATGCATTAGGGTCTAAAAATTAAATATATAGCTGATATTTTTTTCGGTAGAATTCGACCATGGGTCATTACACGTCGTGAAAGGATACTACACGCCATGGAATAACCTACTGATGTATCTTTTATGTGTTTTTTCAGCTTCTTGGGTTGTCAAAACCTATGGTTGTAGTGACCCTTCCTCAACCCCATGCGACTTGATGACCCATCTTCAGTGTTTTGAGGATTTATTCATCAAGGATTGATTCCTAACTCCCCTCTTTCAATCTGAATCAATCCATCTCCAATAAAAGGTGTGTTCTTCCTCTGTTCATATGGTTTCTTCTAGTCTGGCCTCTTTATCCTCTTGTTTCTTCTTTCCATGTGAGGTAGGATGATCTCCCACTGTCTAAATTGGATTCTCTTTGGTTTCTGTTGGTGTGGTGGTATCACAAAATCCTAATATGGTTGAAGATCTTTTGTGAGAGGTGATCATAGGTCCATTTCATGGATCATTCTTGTTCAAGGATAATTGAAACCCTTTTAGGGTGGGTTTTCCTTTGATTCTCTTAATTGAGCATCATATGGGAGGGGTTCACTTTTGTTTACCTATGGATTTTTTTCAATATTAATCAAAGATAAGAATCAATTAAATAAAATTTAAAGGGGTTTAGGGATTCATTTTTCAAGGCCTTGTATTTTTTATATTATGATTGTGATATTGTGATTATATGGGCTAAACACCCTACTAAAAATTGTGGTCATTGGCTTTGATTGTGCTAGGTATCTGTGTTGTCATTTTTTATTGATTAACATTTTTAGGTATTACCAAAAAAATAAAATTGGTTAATCATATATATCTAGATAATGAATAGATTCCCTAGGATCATACAGCTCTATGATAACCCATTAATTAAACATTTGTAATTAAATAAAGGATGCCTTGTTAAATCTGGAGTTTTGTTTTTCCTTAGTACATGGGGTGATGTCATGTGTGTGTTTGCTCTGCTTTGTGTTGTAGTATGGTTTTGAGAATAGTGTTGTGTTGTGGTATGGATTGGGAGGTGTAATGGAATATCATGTTGAGATACTGATTGACCGTAAAATGGATGAAAATTGTTATACAATAGGGAAGAATATTTGTTTTGGTAGTAAAGTGTTATCAGTTGGGGTTTTCAGTTGGGGGTTATTTCTATTGATATGTGGCTTGAGTGGGATGGGTTTAAAAAATTTTTGATTGGTGTGGGTAATTCACCTAGATTTCTCCATGACTAGCATGCAAAAGGCTTCACCCCGTAGCTGGAGGTCATCATACGATGTGTTTATAAAGTGAATCCACATTGGTTTATCATATACTTCATCTTCTAAAATATCAGTGACTATGTTGATTATTTCTATGTTTCATAGTTTTCTAGATATTTATGTGATGAATACACAATTGATTAATAAATCCTATAATGGGTTGGGTTGGTTTGGATAACCAGATGGAAATGGTTAATTAAATTGGTTGGGAATGTGAATGGGTTTTGAGAGTTGTTTTGTGATGTTGTAAATTTATATGTAAATTGAAGATGGTAGTGTTATGATTTGGTAGATTATTTAGGAACCCATATGTTTGGAATGAGTGGTTGGTATCATATACATATATAATTGTAATTTTCCTTGTGATTTATGTATGTACCCCACCCTAGTTGAGCATTATGTGTCGAACATCCCCATTGTCATGGGGGAGGGTGTCTTTCCCAAACATATCAGTGTGAGGATGGTTGGATGGCCACATGATCTTACCTCCACCTTATCTGAAGTGGTGATAGCCTATGATTAATTGTGTAGGTTGTGTTTTGTGAGTCCGATTTATCTACGGGTGAGTTGGGCTTCCCTAGGTGTCTTCAGGGTGAGATGTACTGTAATTTCCCTAGTGTCTTCGGGATGAGGTGTGGCTTGTGGCACAAGTGTATATGGGTGGGATGAGATGTATTTTTTATACCAGGTGTTTGTGTATAGGATGAGATATGTTTTGCTTTCCATAGTATCTATGGGTAGGATGTTATGTGGTTTTTGGACTTGGTGTCTACATGTGGGATCTAATGTGGTTTGTAGCCCAGGTGTCTATGGTTTGGATGAGATGTGGTTTATGACCAAAGTGTCTATGGGTGGGGTGTGATGTGTGATGTGCCCAAGCAGTCTAAGAGCGAGATGTGGTCTGTTTTTTTATTCCCCTGTGTGTGTAGGTGGGTTGTCATGTTGTAATTTTTGAATAGGTGGGAGCATGAGGATGTTTTCCATTAGGCCAGAA
Source organism: Viscum album (assembly GCA_963277665.1). Lineage (NCBI taxonomy): Eukaryota > Viridiplantae > Streptophyta > Magnoliopsida > Santalales > Viscaceae > Viscum > Viscum album. The sequence goes on along the minus strand of OY728138.1, from coordinate 138,640,859 downwards.
CAGCTAATAAATGGGAAGTGGTCTGGGGTACCATTTTATTTATGTGAATTATATATTACATTAACTAAATTTCGTTATCAAGTTATTTTTCCTTTGGTGAGATTGGGATGGTTAGTATTCTTGTTAGGTGGTGTTTGGTTATACTGCATTCTCACAAGAGAATTAGCATGCTTCTTTCACATGTGCATGTGAGACGTTGGTTTTCCTATTGATTATAACATTATACTCACCCTACATATACAAACTGCTTTCAGGTTTCCAAGATGACTTCACAGACTGTGTTGGACCTTAATACCTTGGATCTTGATAGTTATTGTGTCACTCTATAGCTTTATTTTCCGTATTTACTTAGAAAATTTTGTACATGTAATGGTTATATTTCAAAACAAGTATGAGGAATGGTTTTTAGCTTTATTCTATATATGTCCTGGAGTTATTTTTGTAATGATCATTTATATCTCTTGATATTATTTAAAAAAATGGTCATTAACTCCCTGATAGTGAGATCTGTATACCCTTTTTCCTGTTCGCCATCTCGAGGCCCACTAGAGGTGGGACTCAGGGGTCTTTATCTCCCTTTCTTTATTTTCATCATATGAGGGTCATATATAGAGGAAGGGGGTCATGAAATTTGTGGTAACTAAAGTTAATATAAAAGGAAAAGCGAAAAAATAGTGGTAAATGGTTGATATTATATATTATATACCATTTACATAGACAATTGTAATATTTTTATTAACTCTAAATCATTTAACAAAATATCATTTTTCATAATATATTATTTAATTTATTTTCTGTATATTTCTCATATTTTTTTAAAAAAAATATCAATATAGTAATGTAGATCAAATCTATAATTTTGACACCTCACTAATAAATTATATTTATCCACAAATATTTTTCAATTCCATAACTACCCCAAAAACATATTAGTTTATATGTATTTTAATTCATTTATATTATTTGTCTACTTCTTAAACAAGAATTTTATCGGTGGGGCGTAAGCATTTAAGGTTAGTATTCCATCACTAAAATTTAAAAATAACCTTTGACGTTAAATAAATATTTTATATTTAAAATAACCATTTGTTACAATAAATAATTTTCTTTTATCCCCATGATAAAATAATATTGTTATTAAAATAAGGATAGCGACATGTTATATTTTTTATTTACTAAAAATAATAATAAAGACATTATCTAAGAAAAATGGCCCCAAGTTACCATATCATCAAATATTGGATGATCATGGCCAATCTAATATCATTAAATATAAATAATTTTGGTGTTATATAGATTTTTAAATCCTTATCACAATATTTTTAAACTTAATTACCTAATTTACCCTTACTAATTTAACAAATATGTTCTACAGTTAACATTCCAGATGACATGATATACTATTTAATAATTTTCCAAATTTGGAAATTCTAATAGAAAATATTAAATCCTATTATAATATTCAATATCTATATGTGAAATAAATTACTTTTAAAATAAAATAGCAAAACACGATGAAAAAAATTTCCTTACGAATTCATTTTTTAAGTATAAAAATGTTTTGATACCAAATTGAACTTAATTTTCATTCTAATAACATTATTTGGAGTATGTTTAATAAAATGGATCTAACTGAATTTTAAAATCAATTCAAAACAATTGAACATTTTAAATACTTGAAAAAACATATATTTCTATAAATTTGAAAAAAAAATCACTATCCACTTAGAAATTAATCTTTTCATGAAAATCAAAAGTAATTCACCTTAATCTAACTTAGATAATATGATTTTGAATATGATATTAATTTCCTCAAATTAAATTTGAAAAAATTCCATAAAATAATTATAATGTTCGTATAAAAATTAAAATAAATAATCATTTTTGAATAAAATTTAGTTTTAAGGTATAAAATGAATTTACTAGAATAAATTATACTTATTTATTATGAATTAATCATGGAATATTCATTCTATTTAACTTTTATACATATTTTACCGATTTTTTTATTCTTATTCAAACTTCCAATGTAATATCTAGGTTATAATGGTCACATTTAAATAATAAATTTTCTATAGTATATCAAAAATACTTAAAGGCTTAGTGTTCCATGTTAAGGAAGATTTCAAGCTTATTATTCTTTTAGAAAAACAATTAGAGATACATTAAGCCTTTTAAAAATATTATTAATATATAACTTATTAATTATAATAGTAACCTAATAAGTTAGTGTCAATTACCACATATAAAAAATTAGAAAATAAAAAACAACTAGTATATCTATCAAATGCTCTATTTTTTACTTATCTTATTAGATATTTATTTATTTAAAATTTTAAATAGATTAATGATTTTTGAATTTTATATTGAATTTTTTTCATTAATTAAAGAAAATGTTTGATCATTAAGATGCTTTTTATAGTTTATAAACACTTAAAATAACCTTATTAATGATGATTTTCTAGGTGCATGAGATTACATTGACTTCCAAAGGAAAAATATAACAAAAATGATTATTTTTTAATTTCATGGTATTCAACGTGTATTAGGAACAAAAAATTCATATCTTCCAATTATTTTAAATAAGTGTACATGGATAATTTCATTGTTTTAAATGATGTTTACAATTGTATGATCTTTTTTGATGTGTTTTAAATTAGTTTAATTACTAAAAATGGGGTTTTTCCACCCCTAATCAATAAGTATGCATTAGGGAACTCCTTTTTTGATTATTTTTTGTTAGTAATATAATTTTTGACTTATTTATTTTTTATAGTTATTCAAATTTGGGTTAAAGTTAATGTACCTATAATTTATTATCCATGTATTCTTCTTGGTCTCATCTCGACCCATTTTCATGAAAGTGTCAGTTATATTATTAGGAATTTAATTGTTCATTAATGTATGCTTTAACACTAATTAATGATAGTTTTATAGTTAAAAATTTATTTGGGGTACTAATATTACATGATAAAAATCCAATAAAATGGTTTTTTATCACTTTTTTTCAGTGACTTTTTTAAGATTCAAAGAAAATAAACAGTATCTATTTTGGTTTATTTTATTTTAAAATTTGTTGTTTATGATTCAAATGATTATGGTGAATGAAAAATTATTTTATAGTCCTGATGACTGGTTTTATTATAGCACATAAGGGTAGATGTCTCCTTCCACTTCTCATTTGTGTGATTAAAACTTATTTATCTTTAGGTAATTTTTATGATAAATGAGCTAAGGAATTATTTTATTATTAAGGGGTTTTTTGGTTATTTAAATGAATCATGGATTAAGAAAGTGAATATTTTCTCTATGAATTTTAAAAAACCCAATTAACACTATGATTGGGTATATATTTTTCAATGTTAAAGGTAATAAAAATGATTATTGTTTTTAAAAATTCATTTTTTTCTTTTTTCAAAACATGAATTTTGGTTGGTGTATTTTTAATAAGTGTGTAATAAATATTATTTAAAATAGAAATATAATTTATTATATAAATGATATAAAATTTTCAAATAATATATTTTAAAATAACTCTAAGGATTTTTTAATATTAATTTGATTCATTTCTTTAGGATTGATAGGATATAAAAAACACCATCCACCATTAATGGGAGTTATTAAAGATTAATTTGGTGATATTTAATGGTGTAGGTTTAGTATTATAGATATTTTAAAAACTATAGTGTTTTTTCTGATTAATTGACACTTAGTGGGCGCCGAGTGTCCATACAATTGTTCCAACCCACTATTATATCCTAAGTGATTCCCATTGTTTCCTATTTCTATTCCATGAATGGGATTCTATTTTTTGACTAATTTTATTACATGAATGTCTTTAAATTTACCAAATATTAATTTTGGGAGATTTTATAGTGTAGGTTTAGTGTTCCTTGATATTGGGATAATTATAGTGTCGTTGGGTGAAGAATTGAATTGTAGTGGTTGTAGAGTATACATACGAGTGTTACAACCCACTTTTATATCCATAGTGATTTTATTAGTTACCTTTTTCTATTACTTGATTTGTATTATGGTATTCTACTTAATCTATTCCTTTAATGGATTGAATAATAGTATTTTTTTCATAGAATGCTTTTTTTATGATTTTGAATAAGATGTGCGATTGTTTCGTACTAAGTCATAATCTATTTTATGAATTTGTATCCATAGTAATAGTTTATGTGTAGTATTATTCTTCATATAATAAAATTATATAATAAAACGGTATTATTTTATATATATAATATTTTCAATAATTCTCATGAATTTCTTGATTTACCATTGCTTGGTAATTTTGGGGGGACATTATGTAAATCCAGCTTGGTATATGTATACACTCACTCCTTATATGTTTTCACTAATGATCATGTATTTTTGTCTTTAATTTTAATTTCTATGTTTCATTGGTAAGATAAAGTTATTTTCACTCAATGTTGGAGAGGCTGATAGGATGTTATCCACTTTTCTATTCATGTCACCTTATTAGTTTTTTTTCTTATGTTCCATTTTTTATTGCATATTTAGTAAATTATTATAATGATTATATTATAAAGTTATGGATGTATTTTTTAGATATATTATGAGTTATTAAATAATCATGTAAATTTTATATTTTATTTTATTTTTATTATTTTATTTGATAATTTAAAATGATAAATTTTAGGTTAAGTGTTTTTGCAATGTAATTTCTTTTAATCTATCTTCTAGTTAGCTACAACCAATAATTTATGGAAATGCATCAAAGGTCTATGGAAGTCTAGCTCTAGATTATAGTATTATAGATTAGGTTTCTACAAGAAGTGTTATAGAAATACATGAAATTTTTACTGGTTTTATGTGCAGATGGATAGTGGTTGGAACTCATAATGTATATATAAAAGTAGTACAACACCATTTTTACAAGAATATTTGAGTTACTTAGAGTATTTAGATAATGAGAGGTGTTAATTAACCCTTTGATATGGGTGTGGTATTCCTTTTATTTTCCCTACTCAGGTATAATTTGAAAAAAATAATATGATAGTTTAACATTAATCAATATGATGTTTTTGGGTATGAACTGTGCATAAAAAGATCATGATCATATGTGATTTCAGAATGGATTTTTAGGTAGAATATGTTTTTAAAATAGATGTGATACTTGAGGAATGTGTTTATTATTTATTGATTAAATAAGATAGTGGTTATATTCATTTTTTCTGTATAGATTTTAGATATATGTAATGGATTATTATATAACATTTATTTTAAATTAAAATAAATTTTATAAATATATTGTAAATATTTTTAGTGTACCTATTTTTTAGTGTATATATGATAAAGGGGTAAATTTCTACCGGTTATTTATCATTTTAATTTTTTATAGAAGAGTTTGTAGATTTATAATTATATATGGTAATTTTAAATTATTTGGTTTATATTTCATTGTCAACAAACTTTTACCCGAGAGGTAGAGGCTCCTGCTTGGCATACAAAAGACCCACGATCAAATCGTGGTGGGGGTGAATATTTTGGTTACTGTATTATGACTGTAGAATTTACTGTAGGAGGTATTATTTGTTATTGTAGTATCCTAAACTATTCACCCATTTTGGGTCATCGGGATGCCTGTTAGTGCCTATGGGTATCAGGGTGTTCATGCCAAAAGGTATTTAGGCCACTAAAAATGGCATTCGGTCCACTGGGCCTTTGGGACACCATAAGCCTTGAGAAAACCAGGACACAAAGGACCAATGAATTATTCCAAGGTAGACCACACAAGATTAGACCCCCAGAATTGAATTCAGAGAAAATAGAATCCACCATATCATAACTAACTAGATTGGAAGAATAAGAGGGTTGGAACATTCCATTTGTAATAGGCACCATGCAAGTATGTACGGGGAAATGCTAGCCAATAATCAATGCATGTTGGTGAGATAGGAACCTTAAAATATGAAAGATGCTTGCGAGGGGTGTTCAAAAATATAGTTTGGTTTTGGGCCTTCAATGGTCATATGTTTGGCCTTGTTCCTCTAGGCCTTTGGTCCATGTACGATCCTTGTACCTCAGGGCCTACAAGTCATGTAAGGGTTCTCCCCAATCCCCTAAAATTGTTATTATCAATAAAATCAATAAAAATATAAGTACTTAGTGTTTTCGTAAGAGTGGGTTATGTTTTATTGATTTTATAAAATATTATTGGGATTATTTAGATATTTTTACTATTTTAAAGTGTAAATAGAGATGGATTAATTTAAATTTTCTTGATTTTATTCCCTTTTTAAGTGATATGTTTAAATTAGTTTATGATTATTCAACTAAAATTAATTATCTTTAATTATCTCATTATATTTTCTAAATGGAATGAATTAATTTATTCACCAATTATTTTTTCTTACATATTACTTCTATATGAATATGAATTTTGTTGATTATAAATAACATATTTAATTAACATTTATTAATAGTTTAAATCTTATATAATTTATATCCATTCATTAATATTTTTAAATTGAATTTTAATTATTATTATTATTATTATTGATTATTTGTGGTTGATATTAGGATTTCTTAAAATGGAATTGATCTTTAGCTAATTTAAAATTCATATAACAACTGTATAACCAAGATTAAATCATTCCTTCTGATTGATACTTGGTTGATAGGGTTCATTGAGTCATCTCTATATTTAGTATCTTTATTTTTTATGTTCTTTGTTATATATTTTAAAATTTTAATTTTTAACAAAATTTTAAAATAATTACATTAATCCATTTTTTACATTTATTTTTTGAAGTTATCATATAAAAATGGTAATGTTTTAGGATTCATGTTTTCATCTCTTTTTACCTTTTGTAATTTTATTAAAAAATTATGTTCAAAAAAGAAATATTTCTCATATAGGTTCATTATTTTATTATTTCACTCTATTAAAATTTTATATTATATTTTTTGGGTATTTTTTTATATTCATGACATGATTATTTAAAATTAATGATTTTTAGTGGTTTTAGAATGAATTTGTTGGATATAAATATTTTTATGGTGTTAGTAACATGATATGATTTAAATAAACTATTTTTATTGTTAAATTTTTAATGTTTACACATCAATTATTGTATATTTAATGAAAATAATTTCATTATTTTTTTAAAATATGTGGATTTCATGAAATGTACATTTTAACAAAAACTATTAAATTAAGAATAAATTTTACTTTTTTTCTTTTATTTCAATATTTGTATTTTGAAATAGTATGTTATTGATAGAATTGGTATTTTATATATCAAATAAAATATTTATGAATATTGTTTTAAATGTAATGCTTTGATTTCAATAGAGGATAGGTAAGTGATTTTCAAAAAGGTGAATATTTCTAATCTCTAACATTAAATAAATTTTGATGAAAATTTATTATAATTTATATTCTGATTATAACACTATATAATGTATATGTACATTTATAATTTTTATTATTATATTTTATTGAGGAATTTCATACACATGTATATTCCATGGTTTCAGAAAAAAATACTATTTCTAATAGTAAGTGGATCCAATTCCATTTTTAATTTGTGTGTTCATATTGGTAATTGTAGTATGTGGATGTGTTTTAAATAATTAAAAGGATGGTTATGATTTGGAAGATGATGTAATATACACTTGAGGAGAATTTTATTGTGTGTTTTCAAAATAAAAGTGGTATAATGTGAAAACATCAAGACACTTGGTACCCTGTATAATGAAATAGGGTACTAGGGAATGAAACTAGGGAAATAGTTCCCTAGCTTCCTCATTGAGTGGTTAGTGTAGTTGTATTCGGTACAAGGTAGATTATAGTACTATTTTTCTTGAATATGGTGGAATATTCATTCCTCTATATCCTCTCCCCTATCCCTAATCTTAAACCCCTTTCGAGACTTTCTGTCTCTCAATTATTAGTCCAATAATTGAAGTATTTCCCTTAAAACTCCACTAACATCTTTATTATCCATGAAGTGGGTCCAATCAAAGAGTATTGTGTAGTGAGATTAAGTTTGGTTCTGCCCCTTTTCCTCTACTACCATCAACTCTTATACATTACCTATATGTTTTTTGTAAATTGAATTATGTATTTAATTGAAGATTACACAGGATCATGAAGGAATCATTATATATAATAGTAATTTAATTGACATATGATAGAGGTTTCATCGGAATGATTAACAAACAAGGCTTTCAATTATTTCTATAACTCTCAGGTAAATAAAGAAATATGATATTTTCATATTTATTAATAATTGTGAATTAAATATTAATTTTACTTTAAAGGAGATTATATGTTATATGGTGTACCCGACATGTAACAATGGGTGTCTTCAATGTCTTATGTTTCACACAGTGTTGAGTCACACTAAAAAATAATAATATAATATTATTTTAAATGGTAGTTACCACCTGGCCATTGTAGTGGAATTAAAGAAAAAAACTTACTATATTATGATTACACGTGTTTTTTAAATTTTTTTACATTTATCAAATAAAATTTATAGGCTTAAAATGTGAATGAATCCAATTTTAAGCATAAAAAATTGATATTCTTTAAAAGGTCGATTTACCGTGTTTTGATAGTGAACCCTTTGTAAATATATTTTTTGTCACTTTTATATGTTATATTAAAAAAAATTATATAATTATTTATAATTCGGGCATCAAAATTTGCTTTGGATGAAATTTTGGATTTTTTTTATAATGTTCAATTTTTAAGGAATAGTAAAACATACTGCATTTTAATTTAAAACTACCTTTAAATCTAATCTATTTATATAGATATATCATCTTTTTAATTAGTTTTAAAGTGTAAGTAGATTAAATTTTTACTGTTTAATCCAATTTTGGTCATTGGAAATAATTTCATTTTTTAATTGGACATAAACAAGTGTCAATCTTTTGATAGTTATTATTTCGTTAAAACACGCTTTTTATTTTGACAACAGGGATTACATTTAAATTAATTTATGCATCTTCTATGTTTTAAAATTCTAAAAATGGATTCTATATTTTTAATCATGACGTCTAAATTGTGCAAATAGTTAGATTTAATTTTTAGACATTATGAATAGTAACTTTAGTAAAAAATTTATTTACCATGATTAAAGGTTAAATCTGGTAAATAAGGGTAAAAATATAATATTATAATAATATTAAATTACCTTAAAACATGCCCAGACTTTATTTTTTGATACATGTATGACCGTGGGTATCCTTGGGTCAATTTTGGAACCCCATGAAGCCATTTTTAAGTGAAAATGACACTTTATAAAAATTAATTAAAAGTTATGAAAATTGTAACATAAACATATATCATTTAGTAAAACAATTTTATAATGGGTTATTTATGTGATATTTTCAACTATAATTAGTAATTGGAAAGGAAAAAAAATTTCATACATCATGGTAGTTTTTAATTTGTTTTTATACATCATATAAATATATTTACTTATGACAAAATTATGATGTAATGATTACCTTGTTAATGAATGTTTTAAATAAATGTGATTATAAATATTAAAAAAATATTTTGAATTTTTTTATGACAAAAACGAATTTTATGGATGCTTAAAACTTATTATATTGTAATTAATGTAGCTTTTTCAAATTATTCTAGTTGTTATAGATTTTTTTTAAAGACTTGATATGAATAGTATATAAATTGACATAAATGAGTTTTTAAATCAATCAATATTTTATAGAATGATAAAATAGTCATAAAAAGTAATATTCATCAAAAATAAATATATTAACAATATAGTGTGAATATATAAGAGGACATGGTAAAGGTTAAATAAGTTAACAAAGGGATAAATAAAAAGGATAAGGATTAAAAAATATCTAAAACCTATCCAATTATTTTTGGATGATTTTATTTTGACTTATATGCACCATATATTAGAATTAAATTAGTTTTGGACTTTTTCAAACTGAAACTATTATTATAATAAAATAATACTTTATAAATTTCCTAAAGAGCCCCTCCTCCCCCTTATAAAAATCCATCACCTCTAACCCTTACTCACACTACTCATGACCCATGGGATCACACAACCTCTACCTATGTAATATACCAACATCCCTATCTTCCACCTATAATCCTTAACTTTGGAAGAAGGCACTTCAAGAATGCCTTTTGGTTCAAACTAAAGGGAGTAACCCAATTTAAAGGTAACATCTTCTCTCAAGTTCTTTTCTTTTTTTCCATCTCCAACCCCCTAAACTCCATTTTCTCAATTCTTCTATAAGAACACAAGTATCTTAAATATACTATAGTGTTTTTATGAGGATTATTGAAACTAAAATTCCACACACCTCCATCTAATAGATACGAACATCATATTTCTGTGGATGGCATGTTACTACATCACGAAACAATGATTGTTCAATTATCTCCTACCACAAATCATGGTGGCCATTAATATGGAACTATATTTATATGTGTTATATATTATAATTATATTGTCTCTATGATTTTTAATTTTTAATTTATATCATTCATTTATGGTTTCCATAATGGTTAAATATGATAATTTCATTTGAGTAAGTGCGGACTACCGCCCCCTCAAAGTGATATGACATGTTCATGCCATATGTGGGATGTATAAAGGATTGATTAAATGAAATTATATATGATATTATACTGGAATTATGATATACCTATGTGTCATTAAATTTTAATTCCATTAAAATATGAAATAGAAATGAATGTATCTTTCATGCGTACGTACGACTTACTGTCTCCATGAAAGGTGCATTTCATTTCTTATCTCCAAATATTATGTATTTATATTAATACATATCTATACAGGATATATATGATATATATGATATCTAAATCATGAATATCATTCTACAGATAATCTAATTTTTACCACATGGATAACTTGTAATTATAAGAAGTTTATTTTGGACTCATGTACCAAATATCTAAAAACGACTGTTACTAACTTAAATGATTATGTAATGTTTATAATGTGGTAATAAGTGATATAAAAGGAATTATAAACTTGAAAAAGGTTCCAAATCACATAGAAATTAACTTTAGTTTTTTATTCATGAGATTATAGAATGAATGAGTCATGTCGGACATGAGGTAAGGGATTTCGTCTCAATCACCCTTCATTGAGGCATATTTTGATTTATACACGACTTTATTTTATATGGTGTATTAACCCCTTTTACATTTTATTTCATTCAAAAGGAATCTTTTATCTATGTATCATTTATATTAAATGTCAAAGGGAATGATTCTTTTTAATGTATATGGTGATAACGACCTTTCCGCCACTGCGAGCGTTATTTGATGTTTGGCTTCTTTAACAACATGTAATGTTTTTGATAGGAAAATAAATTCCATATACTCTTTAACAAATTTTGGTATTTAAAATGTTTTTGATAATTTATTGGTTATGTCAATATATATAAAGGACATATTTTCATTGAAATGTGGAAATGTTATCTTTCCTTTATGTATGTTTTATGTATTATGAATATGTTGTGGTTCTTGGAAATTGTTTACATATACATGTGGTTCTGTGATAAACCTAGGGCAGGTGTCCCTGACATATCTTCCCAATGCTTTGTCTAACTTGAAGGAGGTAAATGTTAATGTTTCTCTTAAGAGATTTAGGGAATATATTGTAATGGATATTCCAAATGTAGCTCCCTACGTAGATGGGAAAGCTACAACAGAAGTATGTTATGGATTCTACAAGTTACCTTTATGATTTTTGATTAATATTTGTTATTCATAAATATTATGATTTCATGAGTTGTTTTAAAGAGATTATGTTTAGTATGTAATGATATAAAAATGTTTTCATTATTTAATTTAAAACCCTTACTGAGCTTTTAATGATTATCCCATGTTTTTGAAATGTTTTTCACAGGATATATGGGTGGGTAAAAGAAAATAATAATTCAAGAAGGTTAATATCAAGAAAATAATTCTGGTTTTCTTTTAAGATTTTTTATTTTATAAAAAATGGATACTGAGTATAAGTGTCTACGTTGTAATATTTGAGATGTAATGTAATAGTTGTGGCCTAATTCTCTAAAACTCTAAACTTGAAATTATTCTCAATATGAATTATTATCATAGCTCAAGATTATGTAATGTTTATGTTTGGGGCCTTATAGTTGGTATTAGAGGTCAGTTTAGATCGATTTAGGAGGTAGGATATTGTTAAATTAATATCTATAATTTTTTTTACTTTATGGTAAGATTGAAATGATATAGCATTTACAAGTTACAATGTTTCTTTACGTAAGATAGTTCTGTGTTCAGAATGGATTTTTGCAGAGGAAACAGAGCAGCTATGATTGGTTGACAACAAGGGGAAAACAACCTTCCAAATTAGCAACCTGATATGGATAGAATCGAAACTTAATAGTTTGTTGTAGTAATGGAACAATTTACACAGGCTATAAATGGTGGTGGTATCAAGGAATGATATCATTCATATCAACCAAAGATGAACATTTTAGCAGCGGAGCATTTCATGAGGCAACATCCCCCATCATTCATAGGATCATCTGACCCTATTCTCACTAAAGGGTGGACTAAATAACTGGAGAAGATTTTGATGTCATGGTGTGTTAATAACATCAAAAGGTTAGTCTTGTTGTTTACCTTTTTGAAGGTGAAGTTGATCAGTGGTGGTCAATGGTGAAAGATATCAGGGATAGTGAGTAGATGTATTCTCTTGATTGGGATGAATTAAAAGGTATGTTTCTTGGGAAATATTTTCTTAAGGTGGTTCATCTTAGGATGGAAAAACAATTCCTAGAATTGTGGTTGGAGGATGACTCAGTGGATGCTTATAAAGAAAAATTCACTTGACTGGCAAGGTATTCTCCAAATTTCATACGAGATCTTGATAGAAAAATCAACCATTTTTACTTAGGATTAAAGCCAATGTATCGAAGGGCTTTAGCTTCACATGAGTTCTAAAGTTATGAAAAACTTTTTTGATGTGTGCAGAAGGTGGAAATGAATTTTTTTGATGATAAAGTTTTCATTGAAAAATAACAAAATAAGATGTCGAGGTGGTTGAAAAAATATAAGAACTCTTCAAAAAAGTCTGACGGTAAGAATATTAAGTTTACAGTTTGTGAAAATTGTTGTAAAAAGCATGCTGGGTAATGTCTTCTTGAATTCTATAAAGTGATGCTGATGTGGTAAAATAGGGCATAAGGCTCGTAATTACACTGAAAAAAACCAGAGTAATGGTAAGAAAAAATATTATTTATAGTTTGTAAAATGTTTTATGTGCAATGAAATGGGTCATTATGAAAATGAGAGTCTAATGAAGAACTAAATTGAGGGAAAGAAGCTAGACTACAAGAAATAAAGGGGTGTCGAAATCATTTGAAACTACTTCAGCATATGTTGGTCTATATAATGAATTAGTATCTGGTACACTGTTTGTTTATTCAGATTATGCCAATGTGTTTTTTGATTTAGGGTCTACAAATTCTTTCATTTATGAAAAGTTTTCTAGTAAATTGGGAATTCCATCGCAAGATATGAATCATAAACTTATGGTAAAACTGGAAATAAATGTTGATACAAAGAAAAAATACAAGAACCTTCATGTCCTTGTGTGCGGAAAGAATCTACCTGCAAACATTATTGTTTTCCCCTAGTAGAGTATGATGTTATTTTGGATATGAATCGGTTTTCCATTTATCATGATAAAATTAACTACAGAGCTAAAGTGGTTTCTTTTTATAAAGTGTATTATTTTGTGTAGAAGAATGAACCCTTACTTTTGATAATATATCGAGAAGCTGAGAAACAAGTAGAAGATAGAAATGAATGTTACCTTACACATATTTTTGAAAACAAAGGAACTCTTCATATTAATAATTTTCCAGTAGTAAATGAGTATTTTGATGTTTTTTCTAATTAATTGCTTGGTATAATACTGGATTATAAAGTTGAATTTACTTTTGACATAGTTCCTAATGCTTAGACAATTTCAAAACCCCCTTATCAGATGGCTCAAATTGAACTTTTAGAGTAAAATAAGAAATTTCAGAAGTTATTAGATAAAGGTTTAATTCGACCTAGCACATCAGCATGGGGTGCTCTTCTTTTGTTTGATAAAAATAATGATGGCTCAATGATACTTTTAATTGATTATAGAGCATGGAATAACAGCACTGTTAAGAACAAGTATCATTTTCCTCATATCAATGATTTGTTTGATCATCTCCAAGAAGCTCAGTATTTTCGAAAGATTGACTTGAAGTTGAGGTACCATCAGTTGAAATTAAAGGAGGCAAACATTCTAAATACCATTTTTCATACTAGATATGGCCATTATGAATTTTTATTTATCCCTTTTGGGTTAACTAATGAGCCTGATATATTACTGGCTATTATGAATAGAATTTTCCATGAGTTCTTGGATAAGTTTATGGTTGTGTTTATTGAGGATATTTTTTATTACTCCAAAAGTAAAGAGGGACATGAAATTATTTTAAGGGTTGTCTTTCAAACATTAAAAGAAAATAAAATGTATGGGAAATTTAGAAAGTGTGAGTTGTGGTTAAAACAAAGTTCATTCCCTAGTCACATTGTTTCAAAAAATGGCATAACTGTTGATCTTTCTAAAAAAAAGTTGTTAAAGATTGTCCAAGACCCACAAATATAACTTTGATGCATAGTTTTTTTTAGTTTGGCGGGTTATTATTGAATTTTTTTTTGAATATTTTGCACAGTTATCCAGCCCACTGACTAAGTTAACTTGAAAATGTGTTAAGTTTATTTGGAAAAACGAATGTGATGATTTCTTTCAGTAATTGAATGTAATTTGATGAATTCTCTAGTTTTGGTAATGCCTTCCAAAAATGGAGAGTTTGTTATCTACAGTGATGATTCATTGAAAGGACTTGGTTGTTTCCTTATGCGGAATGATCATGTTATAGATTATGATTCATGTTAGTTGAAACCTCATGAGTAAAATTACCCTACACAAGATTTGGAATTAGCTGATGTTGTTTTTTCATTAAACAAATGGATGCGTCATTTTTATGGAGTAATGTGTGAAATATTTACTGATTAACAAAGTTTTAAGTATATATTCACTTAGAAATAATTAAACATGAGATAGAAGAGATGGATAAAATTAATCAAGGATTATGATTGCATGATCCATTACCATCTAGAAAAGGAAAATAATGTGGTTGATGCTTTGAAATCATCTCTATCAAATAGAATTAGTAAGGCGTAGAAGGAAGATAATGAGTTAGAGAAAAAGGTAGAGTTGGTTTAGAAGGGTAAGTTACCTAATTTTAATACTGATAATTATTGTATTTTGAGATTTGGGAATAGATTTTGTGTGCCTTATGATTCACCGTTGAAGAATTATTTTTTACTTAAATCTCATATTTCTCCATTTTCAGTTAATCCTACCAGTACTATGATGTACCGAGATCTTCAGGAGTATTACTGGTGGGATGGAATGAAAAGAGATATTGTTGAATTTACTATAAAGTGTTTGACTTGTTAATAGGTTAAAGTAGATCCAAAGTTACCAAAAGTGATTCTTGGTCCTTTACCGATGCTGACTGAAAATGGGAAAATATATCCATGTCCTTCATTGTAGGATTACGGAAGACATCTCAAGAAAATAATGAAATTCAGGTTGTTGTTGATCGATTGACTAAATATGTTCATTTCCTCCCTATTCGATATACGTTGTCTATAGATCAACTTTCTCAATTCTATGTTAAAGAGATAGTCATGTTGCATGGATTTACCCTCTCCATTTTATCGGATCGTGTTCTCAAGTTTACTTCTAACTTTTGGAAAGTACATCATAAGTTGTTGGGTATTTAATTGATTTTTAGTACAGCTTTTCATTCTCAATCAGATGGGAAGTCAGAATGAATAATTTAGAATTTGAAAGATATGTTACGTACTTTCTCAATGGATTTCCAAGGAAGTTGGTACCAATATATTTATTTGGATGAATTTTCTTATTATAACTGTTTTTATTCAAGTATACAGATGGCTCCATTTGATGTATTATATGGAAAGAGGTGTCAAACACTATATTTTTGTGATTAAGTAGGTAAAAGTAAGTTGATGGGACCATAATTGGTATAAGAGATAGCAGAAAAAGTTCAATTGATTCAGAAGCAAATAAGAACAGCATAGAGGAGGTAAAAAGGTTATACATATAATCGAAGGAAGGATCTTCCTTTCGAGGTAGGTGATCAAATCTTTATCAAAGTTTCTCCATAGAAAATTGTGATGTGTTTTCCTAAGAATGGAAAGCTGAGTCTGACGTTCATTGAACCCTATGAAATCTGAGAGAAAGTTAGATTAGGTTCCTATAGATTAGATTTACACCCAAGTTTATCTTAGGTACACAATTGTTTTCATGTTTCAATGTTAAGGATGTATATGTCTGATCCATCTCATGTTTTGAGTCTAGAGATAGTTCAGTTGGAATAGAATCTTTCTTATGAGGAACAACCAGTCCAGGTTCTTGACCGTAGAGAGAAAGTGTTGTGGAATAAGGTAATCCATCAGGTAAAAGTTTTTTGGAAAAACCACGTGGTTGAAGATGAAACATGGGAATCTGAAAATGATATGAAGGGTAAATATCCCCACTTATTTAATAAGTGAATAGAATTGAGGGGATGTAATTCCCAAAAGGGGGGAAGGTTGTAACATCCCCGATAAATAAATAAATATTATATTTTCATATTTTTTAATATTATTTAATTATATATTAATTTTACTTTAAAGGGTATGCTATGTTCGATGGCATACCCAACACGCAATAATGGGTTTCTTCGAAGTCTTCTTTTGCACACAATGCAGAATCATATAAAAAATAATAATATAATATTATTTTAAATGGTAGTTAATGCCTAGCCATTGTATTGGAGGGAATGAATAGAAATAACCATATATTTATTACACATGTTTTTTAAATGTTTTTACTTTTATCCAATAAAATTTAGAGGCTTAAAATGTGAATGAATCCAATTTTAAGCATAAATAATCTGATATTTTTTAAAAGGTCGATTTACCACCTTTTGATAACCAATCCTTTTTAAATCAATTTTTTTCACTTTTATATGTTATATTTGAAAAAATAACATTCTTATTTATAACCATGAAATCAAAATTTACTTTGGGTGAAATTTTGGAGTTTTTCTGATAATGTTCATTTTTAATGAATAGTGAAAAATACAGCATTTTTATTCAGAACTGTATTTTAATCTAATATATTTATAAAAATAGATTGTATTTTTGATTCATTTTTAATTATAATTATATTTTAAATTTACCATTTAATCCAATTTTTTTCATTATAAGTAATTTCATTTTTAAATTGCATATAAACAAGTGTCAATCTTCTGACAGTTATTACTTCATAAAAACACACTTTTTGTTTTGACAATGAGAATTAATTTTAAATTAATTTCTACAACTTATGTGTTTTGAATTTGGAAAAATAGATTTCATATTTTTAATCAAGAGGTCCAAATTTTTTAAAGAGGTAACTTGTATTTTTAGACATCATAAATAATAACTTCATTAAATATTTTATTTACCATGGTTTAATGTTAAATCTAGTAAATAACGGTAAAAAATAATATTATAATAATATTAAATTACCCTAACATCTGTCCTAACCCTATTTTCTGATACATGTCCGACCATGGACATCCTTAGGTCGATTTTGGGACCCCATAGAGACACTTCTAAGTTAAAATGACACTTTATAAAAATTAATTTAATGTTAAAGAAAATATCACATAAACATATATCTTTTAGTAAAATAATGTTATAATGGGTTATAAAAGTGATAAATTCTACTATAAATTATAATTAGAAATATAAAAATATTTACTACATCATGGTATTTTATTTATAATTTTTAGGCATCATATAAATAAATTTATTTATGACACAATTATGATGTATTGATTGCCTCATTAATGAATGTTTTAAATAAATGAGGATATAAATATTCAAATAAAATTATTTAGAAAATTTTTATGCCATCCACGAATTTTATGGATGATTATAAATTTTTATCTTTGAATTAATGTATCCTTTTATAAATATTCAAGTTGTTATAGATTTTTTTAAAATTCTTGAAATGAATAGTTTATAAATTGACATAAATAAGTTGTTAAATCAATCAATATATTATTTAATGATAAAATAGTTCTAAAAATCAAATATGTGGCCATATAAAATATATAATGTTACTAATTCCATTAATGATCCCTTTTTGTGGATTTTCATTTTATTGTAAATATATTAACCATATAGTATTAATATATAAGAGGACATGGTGAAGGTTAATTAAGTTAACAAATGGTTAAATAAAAAAGATAATTATTAAAAAAAATATCCAAAACCTGTATAATTCTTATTTAATGATTTTATATTGACTTATATACACATTATATTATAATTAAATATGTTTTTTACCATTTAAAACTGAATATAATTTCATAATAATATAATACTTTCAAACTTCTCTAAAGATCCCCTTCTCCCCCTTATAAAAATCCGTCAACTACAACCCTTACTCCCACATCTCAATCCCCCTTGACTCATCCAAAATCTACACAAATATGCTCCCAACATCCCTCTATTTTGTCTATAATCCTTAACTTAGGCATAATGAACTTTAATAAATCCTTTTGGTTCAAACAAAAGGGAGTTACCCGATTTTAGGGTAACATTTTCTCTCGAGTTCTTTTCATTTATTTTCCTTCTCCAACCCCATAAACTTACTTTATTTCATTATTATATAAAAACACCAGTATCTTAAATATACTTAGATGTTTTTATGAGGATTATTCTAACTAAACTTCCACAAACATCCATCTTATGGACATGAACATACTGTTTCTGTGGATGGCAAACTATTGCCTCAAGAAATGATAATTGTTCAATTAACTCCTACCACCTATCATGGTGGCCATTATGATGGAACTGTATTTATATGTGATATATATTATATTTATATTTTATCTATACTTATTTATTTTTCATTTACATCATACCCTTATGGTTTCCACAGTGGGTATATACAATAATTTCATTTGAGGAAGTGCAGACTACCGCCCCTCAAAGTGATATGACTCGTTCATTCCATATGCGGGATGTATAAAGTATGGAGTTAATGAAATTATATATGATATAAAACTATAATTATAAAATAATTATATATCATTGAGTTTTCATTCCATTAAAATATGAAATAGAAATGAAATTAGAGTTTATGAGGACGTACAACTTACCGTCTCTAAGAACAGTGCATTTCATTTATTATCTCCAAATTTTATTTAATAATATAAATAAATATATATAATGAATATATATTATATATATTATATCTAAAACATGAATTTTTTTCTAGAGATAATGTAATTTTGACCACATGGACAACTTGTAATTATAAGAAGTTCCTTTTTGACTCAAGTACCAAATATCAGCAAAATGATTGTTGTTAACATAAATGATTATGTAATGATTATAATTAGGTAATAAGTGATATAAAAGGAATAATAAAACTTAAAAGGTTATGAATCCATTTGAAGTTAACTTTATTTTATTATTCAGAAGATTAAATAAAAAATGTTTCAAGTGGGACACGAGGTAAGGGACTCCATCTCAATCACCTTTCAGTGAGGAATATTTTGATATATACAAGAATTTTTTTATATGGTGTATAAACCCCTTTAACTTTTCATTTAATTAAAAATGAGTCTTTTTTCTTCATATAATTTTACTAAATGAATAAGGGAATGTTTTTTTTAACGTACGTGATGAGAACAACCTTTACACCACTATGAGAGTTATTTGATATTTGGCTTCCTTAACAAGCCGTAG
This sequence comes from Viscum album, assembly GCA_963277665.1. Lineage (NCBI taxonomy): Eukaryota > Viridiplantae > Streptophyta > Magnoliopsida > Santalales > Viscaceae > Viscum > Viscum album. The sequence continues at coordinate 138,620,962 of OY728138.1, read as the reverse complement.
TTTGTTTGAAAGGAAAATAAATACCATACACTCTATTGCATATTTAAGTATTGAAAATGGTTTTGATAATGGATTGTTTATGTCAATATATTTAAGTAATATATTGTGATAGAAATGTGGAACTTTTATCTTTTATATATATTTTCTTTATGTGCTATGAATATGTTGTGGTTCTTGGGATTTTTTTACGTATAAGGGTGGTTCCGTGAAAAACATAGGAAGGGTGAGACCAAGATAACTCTCTAATGTATTGGGTAACATGAAAGAGGTAAACATTAATGTTTCTGATAATAGATTTTGGGAATATATTGTTATGGGTTTTCAAAATGTGACTCCCTACGTAGTTGTGAAAGCTACAACATAAGTATGTTATGGATTCCACAAGATACCTTTATGATTTTTGATTACTATATGTTATTCAAAAATGTTCTGATTTCATGAGGTATTTTAAAGATCTTATGATTGGTATTTAATGATATAATATTGTTTTCTTTCTTTATTTTATAACCCTTACTAAGGTTTTTATGCCCATCCAAATTTTTTTTAATGTTTTTCATAGGATATAAGGCAGGGTAAAAGAAATGAATAATTCAAGAATATTTCTATCAAGAAAAAAATCTGTTTTCTTTTAAGAATTTTTATTTTATGAAAAACAAATATAGTAAGTAAAAGTGTCTACTTTTTAATATTTGAGATGTAATATAATAGTTATGGCCTAATTATTTAAAACTCTAATCCTGAGAAGATCATTAATGTGAATTATTAACTTAATTCAAGATCATGTAATGTTTAAGGTTGGGGCTTTATAGTTTCAATTATAATATGATGCTTTTTATATCTATCATTTGATTTTTTTTTTAATTTCAAATGAATTGGTTAACTTATTGAAATTGGATATAATGTATTTGTTAGTATTATACTTGGGGAAGCATTGAGCGCACCTCGTTACAAGAGGTTTTAAAAATTAAATCTCACTCTGGATTTTTATTTAAAATATAACTAGATGAAATATGTTTTATTGATTTTATGTGGCTTATAATTCTTTGTTGAGTTATATGATAGAGTTTGGGATTTATAGATGATGACAGTGACTGAATATGGTTCTTTCAAGGATGGTGTCAGAATTTTAAGAGCAGATAACATCATCATTATGTTAGGAGATCCCTAATATTCCATATCATGTATATAATTATAATTTTTTAAACAAACTAGGGTTTTTTGCAGTTTACAGACCTAGAATTAACTAGTGTGTATTTAATTATGTTGTGGGATAATGATAGACCATGTAGGAACATTGCATTGATTTCCCATGAATTTCCTTGTTTTTTCTATTTCATGACCCAATTTAGATATGAGTTTGGGTGATGTAGTTTTAATAGAACTTGAGGGTTGTTAAACCTTGTGTAATAACATGAGTGGGTTGTTGAGGAATCATATGGGGTGGTGTATTACACCACTAGGAGTGATGTATATATTTGATCTGTATGAAGGGTTTCTAGTTAAACAATCTTTGATTTTATTTATACCAAATCAATAAAATATAGAATTTCAATAGGGCATTGAGAATGTTTTTATAGGCCTGCTCTGAAGTGTAATGTGAGTTCATCCCATCTTAGATGAGTGAGTTAACTAGTGCGACCATTTCACCTTGATTTTCACAAGTAGTTTGTCTTCTAAACCACGTCTATGAATTAGTAAGGGACACAATGATTATGATGTGATGATGATTATTTGATATTGGTTTCATTTTTGAGGGTTGATCGACCTGAGGATATATGATCATGTTTGTATTATTATTAATACATTACAAAAATCAAATGGGTTTCCATACGTGATTGAGTGGTTATACTTCTGTGATAAGAGTATTTACTTATATCGATATAGAGATACAAAATTATTTGGTTTTGGTTTAATACATTCCAATAATTATTTTTATATTTACATAGAGTGATGTCAAGGATTTTTTATAGATCTTTTTTTAAGATAGGATGTGTTACCGTCCAACTTTATTTAAATATTTTTGATTAAGATAGTTACATTTCATATAATTAAATGATATAGTGTTGTAGATATTTAATTTTATCCAAATTTATATAATTGTATTTATTCTTTCCTAAAGGTTAGATGTTATATGTTCCAATATGAAATGTTTTCTATAAATTGTGGATTTTATAAGAATAGGATGATGAGTTATTATATATGGGTAAGATACAATGATAATAAATATAAAACCTGTTTACATTGGTTAGATTCCATTCTAGTAGGTTTATTATCATAGATATTATATTATACACTCTATTAATCTATCCTTAGACCAAGTATCTAGGTTTGATGTTCTTCCAAATTATATTTGACTACGATGTGAGGTGGGATTCTTTTACTTTATTTTTTATCATTGTTATGGGATGGGGATTTATGCTTATCTACTCTTGACAATATTAATGGATTATATACTATAATATATATGATTTTGGGAACATCTGGTTTTGGGAAGTTGGATGTGATGACCAATGAATTTTGAGCATCATTTTTATAGACTTGTTTAATGTTACGATAACCCTAATTACTAGTTTTCTTGATTGAATAAATATGGGAACATTATGTATTGAATAATTATGGGGTGTCTTACATTTTTAATATTCACGCCAAAATAGAAAAAACAAATAGGTATGAGACAACTATAAGGGTATCATGTTGACCATCTAATGGTTTCAATGGTGTTATATATATAATTTTTATATTTCATTCATTTCATTTAGTATATTCATGAAATTAATTATATGTTTTTATTACTGGACCCATTAGGGGTGGAATACTATGTTTTATTTTTTAACCTAGCACATGAACCCAATTATATGTTAAAACCATATAATTTTCTTGTTGGTAAGGGTTTGGATCTGATTACAAGTGAGAAAGAAATAGAATCCCAGTGGGATTTTAGATATAGGTGCAATGAGAGGTCAAAGTCTATGTGTGAGTCACCTCACTATTTATTTCTTATAATATATATGATTGACTGATTAATTTATATTTCGTTTATATATCTCTATATGAGCTACATGAGTAAAAATTTTGTATCACGATATATGTTGTTTAGTTATGGTATACATAATGCAGTAATTCCATATGTTGGACTTTGGTGTTAATTTTATTTATAACTACCATAATTTCTAGTCAACAGTCGTTGGTATATTGGGAGGCACACGTGAGGTCATATAATAACTTAAATAGGCTATAATTTTGATGAACTATACCAAGGACATTGAAAAATTATTTGAATATTTTTAATTAACCACAGTTTATTTGTGTAGTATCTATTTAATTGAATTATTAGGGTTCTATTAGAAGAAGGATCAAGATGCCTATTTTTTTTAATTACTTATTCTTATATGTAAAATAATTGTAATAATTTATTATTAGTTATCAAAAACATATTATTTATTGAAGAAATATTTCATAGGACTTGGAATGGTATAGTGATTTTCATTCCCATGTTTAAAGGTGATTTTAATTAAGAGGTGGATTTAATGACTGGATTGCATTCTTATTAGTAAATTTATGTTTTTAAAATTGGAATTAATTATTAATATGGATGTGGTGAAATTTTTAAGGTTATTTTAGTTTTATAATCTTTTGATTTAATTCATATGGTCTAGTTTTTTAAAACCTATATAGTTGGTAGAATTTCATTGATTGTCTAATTTGATATTTTCTGGTTTAAAATGAATGTATTATAAGTTTTGGGTGAATTTATATTAGTTTAAATATTTTTTGGTTGGTTTTAATGAATATTAGTGAGGTAAGATTATATTGTCAGTTTTTAGGGGCCTATTAAATTAAATATTATGAAATTAATCTCGGATCATAGGGAAAATACCTAGATATATTGTTTTCATTATTTTTTCCATTAATTTCATTTGAATTATTGAATTTGGTATTGGTTAAATTATTTCTTAAAATAGTTTGCGAGGGAAATAAAAAATTATAATTTTAATCATTAAATTATTTGAGAAAAATGATTCTATATGTTTAATTAGACCATGAATTATTGGTTATATGTATATTGAGGGTCTATAAAGAGTTAAGGGTGTTAAATATTAAAATTATATATTTATAGTGAATTTTAAATTAAATAATGTTTTATTATTTTAATGGAATGGTTTATTGTATAGTTATATAAATGTTGTGGGGTTAATTGAAATATGTAGTATCTTAGAATGATTTAATACGTGTTTTTTAAATTATGTTGGAAAAACATGCAACAAACATATTTAGTTTTCTCACATTATTTTCTCCCAAAAAATTAAAGATCAATTATAGAATTTGATTTTTTTTCAATGGTATATCTAAGGGATACCTTTGGATCATAGAATGGTAATGAACCTTGGTAAAAGACGTTATTCTTGGTTTAATCTCAATAAATGTTTTGCTTTTTGGGATCTTATATATGGGTCTTTATATTTGGTTTAAATGTTCTAAATTATGTTTAAAGATGTAGATAAGGTGTTTTATTCAAATGAGATTAATTCAATCATTCTTGTCAGTTTAGAGTATTTAAAAATGACTTGCATAAAAGGAATAATCTAAAGGGTGTGTAGAGAGTATTTATTGGTGAATTTGTAGTTTTGGGTGAATGATAGATGTTAGTAGTAATAGGTATTTCTATTTTTGGTTAATAATTATGAATTGGACTAAATTTTGGATTAATAGTGTGATAAAATATTATTTGGATAATTCTTTGTTCATGTTTTGAATGTAATTTATATAAATAAAATAAAATATATGAGAGATAATTATAAACCCTGTTTTTTTTCTTTAATTAAAAATGAAAATAGATTTAAGGGAAGTAAATTTGAGGGTGTATATTTTTTCATTAATTAAATAATGTGGATGATGTTTTAGATTATTTTCTCAGATTTAAACCATTTTAAACGGCCTTATTAAATATAATTTTAGAAGTGTGCAGGTTTCTAGGGATTTCTTTAGGTGAAATAATGTTAAATGAGGGGTTTTATGATATTGATGGATTTTTAAAGGTTTATAAGTCATGATTAAAACCATTGTACTTTCCAAAAGTAGGAAATGAGCTAGTATGATTTTTTCCTAGTTTATAAATAATTTTCAAAACCATTTACTACATTAAAATGTATTCAAAATTTTTTAAGCGGGATAAAAAACCATTATTTCACTTTTATTCAACCCCTATGTATAGGAGCTCTATTTTTTGGAAAATTTTGGACATTATTCTCCATAATTGTTGTTCTATTCTACATTCTGGATTATTTTGAGTCTGGATACAAGGAATATGTCCTATAATCCATCTTATTCACCTTTTTATTTTTTCTATTCTTTCTTATCTTTCAAGGAAGTATTGATTTATTTAGTTAGGATTTCAAAATTCCGCAGAGTATGTTGAAAAAAAATTACTTACAATTTATTTTATATTAATATTTATTCTATAGTAATATGATAATAACACTTGTTATATTATGGTTCCTCATCATTATATTACATTATAATGAGTATTATTTGATTATAGGCCAATCAATGCCATTTATTTTGTTTATTTAATTATTGAAATTGATTATTTATGGCTTAATATAGCTAGTTCAATGAAACTATTTTTTAAAATACTAGTAATTTATTTTATATTTGTATCACCCCATGATTTAAAATTTTTTTCCCTTGAAGTAAATATGAAATATGTTATATCTTTCCTTATATACAACATCGATTTTAAATAATCCACGATATAATATTATAATATTATTATTTAATGTAATAGCTATCACTTGGATATTGGATTGGAAGGTATAAATAGTAATAAATATATTATAAAAAAATATTTTTTTACACATGTATAAAATAAATTCTTTGGATATAAATTGGTTTGAACTGAAAATAATAAAATATCAATGTAAATTGAATTTTTTTGCTGAAAAACACTCTTTATGAGGAAATTTTGTTTTTATCTTATTAAATTATACTAAAAATTTATTTATGGATTATTTAAATTAAATATATATATTATATATTAGATCATGTGTTTTAACATTAATTTTACAATTTATAATTGGTATGGAATAAGAATAAATCAAGTTTTATAATTAAAATTTTATTTTTCAAAAATAGTTTTCATTGTGTTTTGCATTCTTATTTTATAATGAATCTATAATAATAATTCAAATTAAAACTTATAAAATGTATTATATATTTAAAATAATAATAATTAATATAAGTTAATAAATTTAACTAATTTTTTTCAAAAATAATAGTGAACACAATAAAATTAAGTTACCTCAGTTAAGGCTAAAACATGTTTACAAAAGTAGATAAAATAATAGATATGGGTATGATTACTAATAAAACCTATCTAGAACATATTTTATGGATATATTCCAACCATATATATTATTAACTTATAATAATTTTACATTTTGAATAATTTTTCTTGAGTATGAAATTATTATATTTTAGTCATTTAAGATATTCCATGTGTGTAATTTCCCCCACTAATAAAAGGACACCTCTCATATCTATTTTTTCACCAAATTGATCCACCTAACTCATCCAATATATACATAATTTAATTCAAAAGGACTCTATAAACAATATTTTGGTTATTTTATTCTTTAAAGAATATTTTAAGGATTATTTAAAACTCAACTGAAGGTGGTCTATCAAAGAAGAGGTGGTCCTCCTAACTGAACATTTTTCAGTTTATTTATTCTTATTACACATATAAATATATTGTATTATTCATAAGATAAATTACTTATTATCTTAAATACTCTGAAATATTATTATGTTTATTGAAGCACTATTATCAACCCTCTATTCCATCATATGGGAATTGAAATTTTTTCTCATGTATATGTATGGAACCCTACCTCCACATAGTGATACATTTCATTTACATCACCAACATTCAGGGTTTATTATTATGATTTATTTAATGATTCTATATTATATTTATGATATTATTAGTTTTCTTTGATTATAAAATATTATTCATATTTCTTTCTTTTTTTTATATAAAATGATAACAGTGCACTTGCCTACATGCTTCGTGACATCTCTAAGAATGGTGTAAATCAATTTTGTATCTGTACTTATTATGGATGATTATAAATATGTATATAAAGAATATATATTATATTTATATAAATATTAATATTCTTGATATAATGGAACCGTGATCAAAGTATATGGACCGAAACTGTTGAACTTAAACATCAATGAAAAAAGAAATAGTGAAAAAAAATAAATGATGATTTTATTTAGGAATTATAAATAAATTTTTATTTAAATATTATAGGTAGATAATATATGATATTATATTTATGTAAATGATTTATTTCTAATATTATAATAAATTGAAATTTATTATACAAGAGGTTATATAAATTAAAAAATAATTTAAACTTGATGTGAGTGATGTATATTCCAACTATTGGGAGAAATTAGATGCTCTTTGTCTGGTAACCCACTTTTCTATTATTTTCTTATGGTTATTCAAAAAAAAATTAGGTGATATTAAAATTTTCATCCCATTTGTACTTAAAATGATTGTTAATGGTTTTAATAAAATATGTCCTTATTTATTTTTTGATTGATGAACTTATTCTTCCATGTCCATGTTTCCTATAAAATGTTTTCAATAATTTTATTAATATTATCCTATGATTAATTTAAATTCATTTTTACCCATGTTTTAATTTTAATAAAATATTATAAAGAAATTTTTTATAATAAGGTACTTTAAACATTTTTTTGGAAATTATGAGAGTAATACATGATTCGACGTGCTAGACATAAAAATAATTTTCCACCATTATGACCACCCATTATAATTAAGCTTCCATTAAAAGTTTCCATGTTTCATTTCAGAGAAAATATTTTTTCAATATATTTTGTATATTTTACAAAATTAAATAAGTTGTTCAAAAATAAAAAAAAATCATTTTATTCTAGAAGTATTCAAGTGTTCTTTTAAAGGAATGTTACAACTATGAGAACATCAATTAATGTTACTTATTGTTTACTGGGGATATAATCCAATGATACCATTCTTATTCTATCTATAGACAAAATATGATGAATGTTTGTGAAACTTATTTCCTTTCTATAGGTTATGATATGAAAATATGATAAAGGTTTTTTATCCTATGGAACACAAATATATTGTTTTCATTATATAATGGGTGGACTCATAATTATATATACCTCTAATACATTAGGGAAATTTCTATATCTCATGAGATTATAAGGACTATAATGGGGAGTGAATACTATTCAGTTATGGACTCTGTCCAATATGATATTATTGGGAGTGATCCTTGACTAAGGAAATGATGGAATTGGGAGTGAACCAAGTCAATTATGATATAATTGGAAATGATCCTTGAATATGGAAATGATTTTATATATTAAGTGTATGAAGAAAACATATCATTTAGGTCGTAATTATTCTCTCAAGGGTCATGTTCTTTGATTCCATTAGGATTCACGCCTTATGAATAGTCTAGTTTAATGACATGAATTGTTTTTATGATCTTTGATTTTTTGTGTATGGTTTTTAAATTTCAAACTAATGATCTCACACCCTTATTCTCATATTCATCATAAATTATATTTTATATCTAACAAGTTTACCCGTATTGAGAATTTTTTCTCACACTTTATTATTTTTTCGCTTCCCTAAGATTTGATGAAAGATTTTTAAGTATGATATATCTATGAAGGGAGCAAGTAGTGAAGAAAATTATAGGATAAGATCTATATCCTTTATGTACTAGTTTTTTACGAATCCATGTTTTCCCAAAACCTAAACCTTTATCATTTTATCCAATATCGTAATGTTATGTCATGAATATTAATCTAATAAAATCTAATATTTATATATGAAAAGTAAGGGTCATTATAAATATAGAACATAATAATGGGTGACTCCTTACTCATATAATCCCATTAATTAATCCTTATTTATATTGAGTTTAATTTTATGATAAATTAAATAAATAAATTATTTAATAATTTTCATTAAAATATCATTCATTTTAAATATATCATGGATTAAAAAACTTACGTTATTATTTGAGATATTTTTAAATGGTAATACCCACCTGATTTAGTTTGTATTTGTTTTGGTTAAATTTGTCAAAATGAATATTTATTTAATAAAGTAAATTAAAAATATTTTATACATATTTATTAAGTGTTTTTTATAATTTTGTTGTAAATATTTCTAGGATCATGGAATTAAAATTTAATAGGGTATTGATATATTATTTAGATGTAATGGATTTCGAAGCTCTTTATAGAAATTTTTAGTTGAAATTTGATTTTGTTTTTGGGATTTATGAGAATTGAGAAAATACATTCCATTCTTTGTAAAGGTTACTCATCATGAATTATGGTGTAATAACATAGTGTAGGTCCAGTGATACTTAACGGTATAAAAAACATAGTGTTTCTAGGTGATGAATCGAACTTTTGTGGGTGGTATGTGTCTTTAAGAGGTAACTAACCTATTTTTATATCTTTACTGATTCTCATGGTTTTCATTTGACCATAAATGGTTGGGGAAGTAGTTTTTTCCTTTAGTTATGCATGTATTAGAATAGATTAGTGTATTTTTTAAAAGGTTGAGCTTATTATTTCTTGTGAATAAAAATACTGATTTGCTGGGATACCTTTTAAAGTGTTTTAAGGATTTTAATTCCAAATAAAGGTTCATGTTTGGGGGTACTCATAATATCCTAAATTTATATTTTTATTATATTTTTTTAAAGATAAATATAATTTATTTTCAATGTTTTTTATAATTTTATTTATTTTCTATTGTATGGGAATTATGGGAAATGATTCAGGAAAATCATATTTAGTTTATGGACATATTGTCCCCCAGTATATGTATATTGGTTCACATGAATTTTATTTTTATTTTAGAGTTGGAGGTGGAATTGTCCTAATAATTGTCATCTCCCTATGAGTTATATAGTTTTAAAGACAGTGATATTCTTTTCAATTAATGATTACCAATTATTCCACTATTCTTAGGTTTATTTTTTAAATTTTACATTTCATAAATATTGGAAATGATTACATTGTAATGTGATAGATTTAAATTGTTTATATTTATTTTGATATATATAGCATGTACAACATCTATTTCATAATATTTTTTTGTTTTTATTTGATAATATAAAATGACATTCTTTAATGAAATATTTTCCCCAACATAATTGGTTTTACCCTCATATCTAGTCAGAATCAATCAATGAATTGGTAAAAAAACATTAATGGTTAGTGGTGACAAGACTCTAGATAATGAAATTTTGTACTATGTTTTTTAATTTTTTATATTATACCGACTACCGTATGGGTAGAGGTTAATCAATAATAATATTTATGTTAAATTATTTCCTTAAGATTCTTATCATGTTTATTAAATTCTATAACATATTCAAAATTTTGAAAATTTTTATCTAAAAATCACCCATGATATAGATTTTTAATCCTATAATTATCAAACATAGAACTATAAAAATTAGCCACTAAAATTTTCAAACCAATGAGAGAAGTCATGGCACCTCAGTTCTATTCTCATGATAATATAGTGAAAATATTTTCACTGAATTCCCATATTGATTTCTAAATAAATGTTATGAAATAAATTTAGTGAAATAAATAAAATACAAAAATAATTAAATAAATATATTATAAATGGAAAATTATATCAAATTATACAAAAATATATATTGTACTAATAATTTTCGAAATACCATATAAAAATTAATCATAATAAATCCACCACATGTTGAATATTTATACTGTGTTTTATCATTATTAATAAATATAATCCCACCCATCTGGTGATAGATAAATAAAATTTAAAAAATATTATACCAAAAAACAATGTTATAGGAAACCAAAACTATATCACATTCCACAAGAAAGATAGAAATTTTTGTATCAACTATAATTATGATATACATACATGTTTATGGGTTAACACATGTGTCCTAAAATTATTATGTATACTCCTACCTTTGACAAAAATTTCAATAAAATTATCTAATTCCATTTTTAATAACATACCATGGGGACTACATCTTCTAATATTAACCATCACATGTCTATAATAATGCTCCCCCTATAATCGACAGTATAAAATTAATTTTAAGGATTAAATAATATTATTATTATCAACTTTTATCAATAATCTACATGAAACAATAATCAATAGATAAAACTATAGATAAAAATTTTATTTTTTCATAGAATTTGAGGGATTTTTTTCCATATTATCCAAAATTATATAACAATAAGATAATCATCTTTTTTATCACAACAATGTCAGTATTGAAGAAAAAGTAAGATAACATTAATAAATTAAATTAATGACTGTAATAAAATATAATGAATCATAAAAAGTATATATATCAATATATATTCATATAAAATAGCATAAAATAAGGATATAGAGGTGTCTGTATTATCACTAAATTCATTCTCTATGTTTTTTAAATTTATTGAATCTATCATATATCATCAATCATTTTTCCTTATCTTATATTTTGAGGAATTCATTATACACGTACATATAAAAGGTGTATAATTCTGAGATTATTATTTAATACTCAGTTGTATTTCTTCAATGTCCCCCGTAACTTTATGATATCACCCAACCATAACATGTTCATCATTATAAATGAATATCTATTTCATCTCACAATAAATTACACCTCTATGATTTAGTTTCTCTGATGGATAAATATATAACTAACTTTTTCTATAAAAAATTATTCAAAATCAACCAAAAAATACATATGTGTTTCCTATATATGAATATAAAAAATAATAACCTTACTTATTACATGAGGAATGGAATCATTTGAAAAGTGTGAGTTTTATTCTTAGATAAGGTGAAACATGAGTGATTTCAATTGTTTCAATTTTTTTGAACATTAACAAAAAAATATTTAGTAGAATATAAATATGTAGTTATGGGAACATAATCAAAAAATCATTCACAAAATAGAAGTAACCATGGATATAAACGTTAATGATAAAATATATTTGGTAAATAAAATTTTTATATAGAAATATATGGAAATTTATTATCTACATAAGCAGAGAAGATCTAATATTATGTTATGGATCACTATTAAGATCATCAACACATAGTGTATAACCATTTCACATAATAGAGTACACTAAGATAACCTCCCATGTTGCATAGTATAATATCTCATGAGATGTAAATATTTACCTAATACAATGAAGGGTTATATAATTATGTCCCATATTTTATATAATGACAAACCACACATATTTTTGTCATATGAACATGGTCATATTTGTAAATAAACCACAGCATAACTAACCTTTGATAAAGAAATGTTTTCAAAAAAAAAATTCAACAAGTACTAAATAAATAATACAGATAAAATTATAGGATATTTTAATTAAAACAAATCCTAAGTGAAATATGGGAAACATTAAATTTTGTTAACATATATGAAAACAATTTTTTAAAATCTATAAAAATTATTAAAAAATCTAAGGAAATATACTTTTGATTTTGATATATTTTAAAATTAATTAATTATGAAATTAATTGTTTAAAAAATTACAAGGTTAAGAAAAATAATATCAAATAATCATGAATTCATGAAAATATATCCTTAAACATAAAACCAAAAAAAATTGTAAAAAACAAATAAGTGGGAAACTTGATGAGGAAGAGATAAAAATATCCCTTTAATTCTATTTTAAAAAATCCATTTAATATATACCTTGAGAAATAATATAAGTATAGAAGATGATACATATTATATCTAAAAATAAAAATAGAAATAATGGACAAAGAAGAAGAGTATTACAAAGGAAAAGAATAAGTGAAAGATATTCTACTTATCAATGTTACTTAAGGTGAATTAAGTATCAGTAATAGTGGAAATGGTAAGAAAATATTTTAACCCTTAAAATATATAGCACCCCAAACATTTTATGATATGTTTCTATTAATTACATTATATTTATCACAATATTCATTTGAAACAACACTAGGTTATTTAGGAGATAGTAAAAACATATCCATTAAATATAAATTTTCCACTTCTATGTTTTGAATTTTGAAAAATGGTCATCTAGAGTTATGATTAATAATTCATTTGGAGTCTGATAGAACAAACATTATTTTTTGGGAATAGTAAAATACCCTTATGAATAGTAAAATGACCCTTATGAATAGTAAATAATAGAATTATTTTATTTTCTTAAGGAAATATGATAATGGGGTCTAATTAATTTTTCAATGTCACATAAAACTAATTGCACATCAAGATTGTTAGTTTTAGAATTAACTATGACCTTATTTAGAAATTAAATTAACAATATTTAAAAAATTATTTTTGGAAAATGGATTTCACTTTTGAATTAAACATGTCAAAAAATGGTAGTGGTGATTTTTTGGGATTTTTCTGAGATTGTAGAATTTTTTATGAATTGCAAACTACAATAAAATACCATATATACAAATTATCAGTAAAATCCACTATTTATGGAACCATAAGTGATGAGAGGCCACTTTTTTGAACTCACATTCCATTATTACTATTTTAGGTCACATGAACTATGACTATTCATAATCTAGGGAAACAATATTATAATAATGATTAAAATAATGTAAAATACCCCCTCTGCTCCACTATAAAAAAAACCCCTCACCACTCTCTCTTCTCGTCACTCATCTAAGCCTTGAATATTCTCAAGGTTCTTCTCAAATAAACTTCCCTAGTAATTCCCCACGACCTAGAATCTCTTGGTCTTTCCAAATGACCAAAATCCCTTCCCTTAATAAGGTTTTTGAAGAAGTTATTTCCAGAGGTAAAACAACATTCTTTTTCTTTTAGTTTCATTTGAATTTATCTTCATTTGTTATCCTCTCCACACATATTCTGTACAATTGATAATGATAACTCCAGTATCATCTACATACTGGGTTTATATCATTTTAATGGAAGAACCATCATCAATATTCTTACTCCCTCCCTTTTATTTTTTATAAAAGAAATCAACGTCCATGAGGTTCCAATTTATAACCTTCGTGGATGAAGAAGTTTTTTTCTTCAATCGTTCTTTCATTACTGGTCATGAAACCATAATTGTGGTTGAACCAGGTAATAACATATTTATTTTATCTTGATTATTGTTCTGTAATCTTTACACGTACATAATATGGAATAACAATACTAAAGAAGTTTATTGAGCACAGAACTGTCAAGCTAAATTCAAGCATTTATTTTTAACTCATCAAATGAGTCATCCCCAGGGTATATAACCAGAATCAATATAAGATCATTTATATATTTTTAATGTCACTAATAATGTATATTAACAATTCTGTATGTTTAACCATATTTCAAACCAACGTTCATTCATGAATACAAGTAAACAAATCATGCAACCAAATAAGAACATGCTTCCAAAACAATAAGATTTAATCTCTTAATACCATCAAAGAGGACATTAATGAACATAATAAGGTTATATCATATCAATTAAATGTTTATTAGTTTCTTTAATTATTAATTATTTAATCTAAATTTTATAATTCAGGTCATTAAGAACAATCAAGAACACACTAGAGTAAAAGGTAAGGGGTTTCTCATCTCACTTTCATTTCTATGAGATTTTCATTCTTCGCCAATTATTTCTTGTATGTGGTATATGTGTACTACCATTTAATATATAATAACATGATTCTATATATATTCATTTTATTCAATTATTCATTTTATGTTCAATAAGTTATGGTCATATGATTTGACTAATTACATTGTTGTAAGGGACTTTGTCTCAACTACCTTTTGGTTGTGACTAACTTTATATGGTACAACTAATAATCCTAATGTGGTGTACCTACTGCCCATTTGAGATCACATTTAATTTGAAATTTAATTTATATTAAATATCCATAATCTCATAACATGGATATGTTTTTTTTCTAACCCGTATACCAATTTGCATACGGTGATTATTTGGAATGTTATTTTAACTATGGAAATATAGATTAATACATATACTCTAATCTATATGGATATTCAAAAGGCATATTTCTCATGTATTTAATCAATATATAAATAATTATTTGGACTTTCAGTGGTGGGTGGGGACCACTATTGCCCCTCGATGCATCCGTAGGTCTCATGAGACAAAACAGTTTGGCGACAAACCCTTCGAGTTTGTTTCCAAAAAATTAGAAGGGTTTCAACCCATAGAACTAATCCATTTTTACAGTATTATGGTTTCATGTTCCAGATAAATGAAGTCCAATTTATAAGAATTCTCTTTATTCATTATCAGTTATTATTATCCATGAGTTTTTCACTATGATAAAATCTATGGATACAGTTTCATTCTCAGTTTATTAATGGCATTAGTTATTAATTTATTCACTATGCCATATTTATTATGTCAGATTGATTGTGATTCACTTAATATTTTAATCATGCTTCCACTTTTTTTCACCCTTACTGATAATTTAATCTCACCCCTTTCATTTTTTTACTTCAACAGGTTATAAGGAGAAGGTCTTTTATTGAGTTCGTGTGAATGCAGTTTTTATTTTTGTTATGTATTGTGTCTTGTAAAACATTTCAATGTAATTTGTGTTACATATATGTATCTAGTTTCTTCAAGACTACTAAACTGATCATTCCTTCAGTATTTTCATTCCATCTAACCATGCCAATATCACAACTAATACACCAGGTCCATCCTAGAGGGGTCGGGGTGTTACAGTTGGTATCAAAGGAAGTTTAGTAGAAAACATTGAAAATAGAGTAGGAAATGTATAGTGGGGAACAAAGCCCTAAGGTTGTGTCTGAGTATTAATGTAAAGACCCATAAATTTCTGGGAAATTTTTTACTTAATTTTCTTTGGAATTTTACAAGAACGCAGTTTCTGACGGAACCTGATTCCGAGGCCCGGTGTGCCCGGAATCATTTTCCGAAGTTTGGCTCGGGTAAGTTCAGTGAACGAATGAGCGGGTTTTTATAACTATTGAACCGGTGCTCGGAATCGAATTCTGAGGGCACCGATGGAATCGTAGCACCTGTACTTGCTTAGAAACCCCTCTTCCAGAGTTGCATTTGCTCGGGTGTGGTTTTTAATTTTTGGGCTTTAAGTTAAGAAATAAAATAAAGTGGTGCGACAACTTTATTTTTATTTCACTTAAGCCACTTAAAAGCCACTTAAAGCTGCTTAAGCTAAGTTAAAGCGGATAGGGTACAATTCAAAATATCCTACCCTCTTGGTAGGATATTTGTGGGTTGGGGCCCGCATGAGCCCACCGTTTCTTTTCCGGTAAGTAACGCACCCATGAAAACCCCTATTGATTGAAAGTCAACTGGAGCATTTCTTAAACAATTAAATGCTCCCATTAATTGGGCGGTTTTATTCGTTGAATTAATTCTATGAATTAATGGGTCGTTATTTAACTTATCTCTTTTTTCGTTTTTTGGCATGTTAATAAAATAAGATCAACACTTTTCTTTTTAAGTGTTGTTCGTTGAGAGGATTTGACAGAAACCTCAAGTTCTTCATCCTCCTTCGCGAAGAACGCGAAGAACGTGAAGAACGCGAAGAATGCGGAAAACGCCGGCCTCCGACGAAGGGTGACGAAGAACGCCGAGCCCTTTGAGATCGATGACGCAATGCCAGGTACCGCGACGCCAGTGATTCTTCTTCCGCGACGTTCTTCTGCGACAATCCAACCTCGTGACAACCTTCGACCGGCAGCGACAAGGTAGGGGGTTGGGCTCCTTTTTAAATTATTTGAGGATTATAACAACAATATGGATTTAATTATTATTAATTAAATCTATATGTTTTTGACCCTCAGAGTTCATCGACGCGACGCCAGGTTCTGCGACGACGTGACGCCCTTCCGCGACACGACGATCACCCCCTTCCGCGACGATCAATTCCGCGAAGAACGTGCGCTCGACGACTATGGTGAGGTAGGGATTTTTATTTGAGAAAAAATCTGTAATTCCTGTGATTGTTTCTTTTAAAACAAAGAACCCGGATCAAGTTCAATTTTAATTCTATTAAAATTGTTCCTTGCTTGTTATTAATGTGTTGAATATTTTATTCCTGGATTTTATCACCTAACGTGGAGGGTGCGGGCCAAAAAAACTCGGCCCGACAACCCTCCGCAGTTCTTCGTTGATGTGCGGATTGGCGGGCAACGACAAAACATGCCGCAGGGGTGATTCGTTGATTCTGTAGTGAAGAACGGGACCCGGGAGGAGCTACGGTGTAGACGGGAGTGGAATCGGACCACCGGAGCAACTCCGGTGGCCCGGGGAAACCACAGGCGGCGCGGGTCACCGGCGCGGTGGCGCCGGAGGCCGGAGGCGGAGGCGGCGGCGCACCGGCATGCCGCCAGACAGGGGCACCGCGGCTGAAGCCACGGCGGCGGTAGCCAGTAGGCCCGCGGCCGCATGGTTCAGGAACACACGGGACGCGGCTTTGCCGCATCCGCTGATCCAGCGCGGCCCCACGCGGGGCCGCGGCACCTTCATCCCGCGGGGGCAGCGCCCCGCGGCTCCCTCGCTCGGCCGCTCGGCCAAGCCGAGCCGACCCGAGTCGACCGGCCGGGTTGCACCCTGGCCGGGCCGCGCCGCGCCAAACCAGGTCGGACCCGGACCTGGGTCGGGTCGACCCATGGGGGGTCGGGCCGGGTCGGTCCGGGCTCAGACCCCCCATCTTCAGACCGTGTTCGGTCTTTTACCCGTATCATGAGCTACGGGCCTCCAAACGATGCACCGTCAGCAGCGATGCAATCCTTGGATCAGGACGGTCGTTTTCGTATATCACACTCAAGGTTTCAGAATAATTTGCGTTCGGCGGGGTTGGTTCGTACACGAAACCAATCGGGCCCTCGGAGCGAAAACGCTCATATCTTGAGCTACAGACGTCCGATTGACGTGTCGTCGACTTTGTTGGTTTCCTCTTTGTGAGACGGATATTTTCGCATACTCCTCCCGATGTTTGGATGCAGGTGGAGTACAGTCTGGTTGGTTTTGCCTTAAAAACCAACCGGGACCCTAGGACGAAAAAGCCAATAACTCTCTGACCAGGCGTCTGATTGACACGCCGTCTGCGACGTTGAGTTCCCATTGACGATACTGAACTTTTGGATACATCAACTCTGGACTATGTGTCAGTTGATGTATCAGCCTCTCGGCTCGTGGAGTGGACCCTCCCGAACGAGCATGCTATGTGCGGGAACCCTAGTGCTGGCTGCGACTGCTACTGTGACGACGACGACGGTGCAGAGATCCTCAGGTGATTCGATGACGATGACTACAGCACTCAGCGATCCTATGTGGATCAGTGCTACCGATCCTGTGTGGGTCCAATCCTATGTGGGTCAGCGCTCAGCAGTTCTGTGTGAGCCAGCGCCTATAGATCCTGTGTGGGTCCGATCCTCTATGGGTCTTTGCGGGGGTTAGTTTCCTACCGATCCTGTGTGGGTCTTTACGGGGGTTATTACCTATCGATCCTTTGTGGGGCCGACGACTTAGATGGATCAGTGATCATCTCTATCATCTTTCGAAGAAGTATACCTGTGTGAGCTGAATCATGTTTGCTTTCCTGTGTGGATTGTGTTGTGCTATCCTGTGTGGATTACGTTTTGCTTTCTTGTGTGTAATACGTATACTTTCCTGTGTGGACTGGGTTGTACTTGGGCTCGGAGATTGGAGCATTTTGGAATTGATGACTTAGGTATATGTATGGGCATATACCTAAGCAGTGTCGGTTGTTACTTCGTGATTATATCTTTTCTTTATAGTTTATCCTTTGTCGATTTTGGGATACCTTCTGGGGTCTTGAGGTCCCTACTGAGTAGCTTATACTCACCCCTACACGGGCTATGCCCGCACTACATTGCGTTGGTTGCAAACGACGGATAGCGTAGATCGTGGTTGAGGCTTGCAGAGCAGGACGGTACCTGGAGGTGGACCACTGGGCGGGACATACTCGGAGCGGACGGCGGGACCCGAGGAGTAGTGGAGCTACCTGTACCCACCCTTCTGGTGGGATTTCAGTGGACAGCTCAGCGTTGCGGCTTTACTTTACAGTTGCTATTTTCCCTTTCGAGTTGTACTTTACTTTCAGTTTGGGTTTTTATACTGGCCCACTTACTTTTCCACACTTCACTCTTGTACCATCTTTTACTTAATGTTTACTTCTTCTGTTGCTTACTCTGTGGTGTTTGTTTACTTTACAAAGGCAATGACTTCCCTTTTACCGGGATTTTAGGCCTTGGTGCTAGTCGCCAGCCCCTGGCCTATGGAAGGCGGGCTTGGGGTAGTCACGGCATGGGCCCCGAGGATGGGTCGTGACAAATTGGTATCAGAGGCGGTCGGTTCTACCACAGACTCTGATCTTTCTTCTATGTGAGGCAATAGTGTTCAGCGTATTGAGTGTGGTTATCAGTCCAGGGAGCCCAGTGTTGGTGCGGCGGCCGACGTATCCGTACACCAGGACCCTGACTTCTGATTTCCGACTTAATGCGCAAAAACATTGATTGCATGTGTGTTTCAAGTTTTCTTTGTGATTACATTGTATCAGATCACCAGGTATGTTGTTCTGACCATGGCGCACCTATTTCCCTTTCAGGATGGCCCCACGACGTCAGCCAGCTAGGGTTCCGAGAGTTGTACGTGACGACAGCCCGCCGAGTGACGAGGCCTCGGTATAGGGCCCTTTGATAGTAGAGGCACTGGCGGTACCTCTACCCGCCGAGTCACCAATGCTTCTAGCCCCCTCCACTGACGATGCACATCGCCTTGGAGCTCTGCACGAGTTTCAGTTCCAGCAACCGCCTAGGATCCGTGGGGAGACGGACCCCCAGGCAGCCGAGGACTGGCTGGAAGCAGTCGTACGAGTTTTCAGGCTAGTGAGGACACCAGCAGACCTCATGGTGATCCTCGCAGCGAGCCTACTGCAGGCAGAAGCGGGCCGATGGTGGAGCTTGATGCTCCAGGTGCACGATGAGGCATCTCTTCTCTAAACAGACTTTGAGAGCCTCTTCCACTCGGAGTTTGTCCCAGCCACCCTACGTGCGGTGCGCATCCAGGAGCTTCTTTAGCTGCGGCAGGGCAGCATGACAGTCGCCCAGTACTCGGCGATATTTACCGATCTCTCGCGCTACTCGACAGACATGGTACGGGACCCATTCTTCCGGGCCCGGACCATTGAGCAGGGATTGAGACACGAGATCAGGGAATCGTTGATCTCCCTCAGCATTCCGACTCAGACAGGAGTACTGGAGTGAGCCCTTTTGATCGAAAGCTTTCTTGTTGAGTCTACACCAGCACCAAGACCCACCGCAGGGTGGCACTTAGCAGAGTCTTCTGTATCAGGCAGTCGACGGATGACTCATGGGTCCAGGCAGACCAGACCCTCAGGTAGACGACCTCATGAAACTGGCTCAGCAGTGCGGGGAATGCAGCGCAGAGTCATTCATTCGAGAGGCAGGCAGTGCTACTCGTGCGGCGGGCAGGGCCACATGGCTCGTGACTACACGACCCACCGTGTCGAGGAGCAGCAGATGGTTGAGGGACCACCGAGGCAGAGGCAGAGGGTCGGCCGTGGTGGTCCGCAGGGAGGAGGAAGACAAGGCAGAGGAGCTGGCCGAGCATCAGGTGGTGGGAGACGCTTTGAGGCTCTACCACCACCACCACTAGGAGGTCCACCCCGACCACAGGGAGCTGGAAGACAGAGACAGGCACATATCCAGACAGCAGAGGCCTACGACCACGGCACGCCCAAAATGATTCGATGTACTATCTGTGTCTATTCCTCCCTTGCTACAGTTCTTATAGACACAGGAGAAAGTCACTCTTTCATAGCCGCTGCCCTTGTTCGGAGCTCGGAGATTCTGATAGAGCTATTGGCTCAATCCTTACGGCTAGAGACTCCTACGGGAGAAGACTCGATGATTACGCACTGGTGCCGGTAGTGTGATATTACTCTAGGAGGAGAAAGCTTTGGCTGGGATCTTCTTGTAGCGGCATCGAGGCCTTACGACGTCATCTTGGGCATGGATTGGTTGTCTACGGTCCATGCACAGATTGACTGTTTTAGGCGCAAGGTGCGATGTGTACTCACCAATGGGAGTAGGTTAACCTTCACCGGCAAGAAGGGAGCCTTTGCATCACAGGATGGACTTCCGCAGAGGAGAGGACAGCCCATCACTCATCAGTTGGCTAGTATCATCCTGGGAGCAGTTGAAGTGTGGAGTCTTGGTTTTCCTGCAGTGGTGGATCAGTATGCGGATGTTTTTCCTGACGACGTTCCAGGGCTACCTCCTCGTAGAGAGGTAGACTTTCATATTGATCTGTACCCTGGGATAGCCCCGATATCCACTCCATCATATCGGATTTCTCCCACTGAGCTTCGAGAGCTAAGGGTATAGTTGGAGGACTTGCAGGGCAAGGGTTTCATCCGACCCAGGGTTTCATCCGACCCAGTGTTTCACCTTGGGGTTCCCCGATATTGTTCACCAAGAAGGCAGACAGGAGCTTGCGACTTTGTGTCGATTATCGTCGCCTGAACCAGGTGACAGTGAGGAACAAGTATCCTCTACTGAGGATTGATGACCTCTTCGATCAGCTCAAGGGAGCACAGTGGTTCTCGAAGATAGACCTCAGGTTATGCAATAATCAGCTCAGAGTTCGGGACGAGGACATGCAGAAGACAGCCTTCAGATGTCGGTATGGCCACTATGATTTCTTGGTTATTCCATTCGGCGTAAACAATGCTCCAGCAGTGTTCATGGGCCTCATGAACAGGATCATTCAGCCATACCTCGATCGATTTATCATGGTCTTCATCGACGACATTTTGATTTACTCGATGACTGAGGAGGATCACGCCTACCACTTACGGGTTGTACTAGACACACTCTGAGAGCACCACCTTTATGGTAATCTCTCGAAGTGCCAGTTCTGGATACGCGAGGTCCACTTCTTAGGACACGTCATCTCTGAGGGGGGAGTTGCAGTGGATCATGCGAAGATCGAGGCAGTGCTAGATTGGGAGCCACCCAGGAGCGTGACGGAGGTGTGCAGTTTCTTGGGTCTAGCTGGATACTACCGGAGATTCGTGCCAGACTTCTCCAGAGTTGCGGCACCACTCTCAGCTTTGACGAAAAAGGGGAAACCCTATGTGTGGTCAGACAGATGTCAGCATGCTTCCAGGATCTGAGACAGAGATTGACCAGCGCACCTATCTTGAGGTTGCCTGAGGATGGAGTAGGGTACGTAGTCTACTACGATGCATCAGGGACCGGACTCGGTTGTGTCCTGATGCAAGAGCGGGTAGTGATCGCCTATGTATCACGTCAGTTGAGGCCTCATGAGCAGAACTACGCTACCCATGACCTGGAGTTAGTAGCAGTGGTCTTCGCTCTGAAGACACGGTGACACTATCTGATGGGCGAGCGCTTTACAGTCTTTTCTGACCATCAGAGTCTCAAAAACATCTTCTCTCAGAAGGATCGGAATCTGATACAGCGGCGATGGCTCGAGTTCCTCCAGGACTATGACTTTGAGATAGTCTATACTCCTGGGAACGGGAATGTGGTAGCCGATGCCCTCAGTAGGAGGACGGGCATTCAGCTACTTTAGGACGCGACAGAGCAGTTAGCCTCTTTGCAGATATCCTTCGTGGATAGAGATGGATCAGTCTTCCTTCAGTCTCTCACAGTCACTCCTCCACTACTACAGTGGTTCAGATAGGCACAACATGGGAACGCTGACTGTGAGACGCGGCGTGCACAGATATCCTCAGGACAGGCACCTGATGACTTCTCCATTGGAGAAGAGCACGACATCCTTTTCAGAGGACGTACCTTGGTACCAGTCGCTTTACGGGAGGAAGTGCTGAGAGAGTTTCACACTTCTCCCTTGGCGGTACATCCCGGAGTGGAAAAGATGTACCAGGATCTCAGACGACAGCACGGGTGGCCAGGCAAGAAGAAGGATGTGGCAGAGTTCGTTTCTCGATGACTCACTTGCCAGAAGGTGAAGGCAGAGCATCAGGTACCAGCAGGCTTGGTACATCCCTTGGAGGTCCTGGAGTGGAAGTTGGATGACATATCTATGGACTTCGTGACTGGACTTCCACGCACTTCCAGAGGTCACGAATCCATCTGTGTGATTGTCGACCGACTGACCAAGTCGTCTCACTTCTTACCCATCAGAGAGCAGGGCTTAGTGGAGAGCTTGGGGCGTCTCTACGTTCAGGAGATTGTGCGGCTTCACGGTGTTCCATCATCTATCGTCACCGATCAAGATGCTCTCTTTACTTCCCGGCTTTGGAAGGGGTTGCAGGAGGCATTCGGGATGCAGCTACATCTGAGCACCGCCTCTCTCCCTCAGACGGATGGGCAGATGGAGAGGACCATTCAGACTCTCGAGGACATGCTCCGCGCATGTTTCCTCGACTTTGGTCGCAGTTGGGAGGACCACCTACCCTTGGTGGAGTTCGCGTACAACAACAGCTAACACTCCACCATCGGGATGGCACCATATGAGGCGTTGTATGGCAGACCTTGCAGATCTCCTTTGTGCTGGACAGACCCTGGGGAGTCAACACTTGTGGGACAAGAGATGGTCCAGGCCACGACAGAGAAGGTCCAGGTCATCGAGGAGCAGATGAGGGAAGCTCAGAGCCGACAGAAGTCTTATGCTGACAGGAGGCGGAGGCCACTAGAGTTCGAGGATTGAGACCACGTCTTCTTGGGTGTCTCACCTCGACCTAGATTACGGAGATTTGGCCGAGGTGGCAAGTTGTCTCCACGCTTCATTGGACCATTCCAGGTCCTCAGTAGGATTGGAGAGGTGGCTTATCGCCTAGCTCTACCACCTCAGTGGCACCGGGTGCATGACGTCTTCCACGTATCCCTGCTGAGGAGATACGTGCACGACCCGACGCATATCATTGACCATGGGGAGCTAGACGTTGATGATGGGGCGACTTTTGCAGAGGTCCTGGTGGAAATCGAGGATCGGCTGGAGCAGGTCCTACGTGGATGATATATTCCTCTTGTGCACATCAGATGGCAGCACGGGAACCTCCAGGAGAGCACTTGGGAGCGGGAGGCTCAGATGCGTGCTCAGTACCCACATTTGTTTCCCTAGTTTATGATGTATCTTTACGGGGACGTAAATCCCTAAGGTGGGAGTGATTTAAAGACCAGTAAATTTCAAGGAAATTTTTTCTTAATTTTCTTTGGAATTTTACAAGAACACAGTTTCTGACGGCACCTGATTCCGAGGCCCGGTGTGCCCGAAATCATTTTCCGAAGTTTGGCTTGGGTACGTTCAGTGAACGAACGAGCGGGTTTTTCTAACTTTTGAACCAGTGCTTGGAATCGAATTCTGAGGGCACCGATGGAATCGCAGTGCCGGTACTTTCTTAGAAATTCCTCTTCTGGAGTTTCATTTTCTCGGGTGTGGTTTTTAATTTTTGGGCGTTAAGTTAAGAAATAAAATAAAGTGGTGCGACAACTTTATTTTTATTTCACTCAAGCCACTTAAAATCCAATTAAAGCTGCTTAATCTAAGTTAAATAGGATAGGGTACAATTTAAAATATCCTACCCTCTTGGTAGGAAATTTGTGGGGTGGGCCCGCATGAGCCCACCATTTCTTTTCCGCTAAGTAACGCACCCACGAAAACCCCTATTGATTGAAAGTCAACTGGAGCGTTTCTTAAACAATTAAATGCTCCGATTAATTGGGCGGTTTTATTCGTTGAATTAATTCTATGAATTAATGGGTCATTATTTAACTTATCTCTTTTTTTCATTGGTTGGCATGTTAATAAAATAAGACCAACTCTTTTCTTATTAAGTGTTGTTCGTTGAGAGGATTTGACAGAAACCTCAAGTTCTTCATCCTCCTTCACGAAGAACGCGAAAAACGCAAAGAACGCGAAGAACGCGGAGAAAACCGGCCTCCGACGAAGGGCGATGAAGAAATCCGAGCACTCGTAGATCAACGACGCGACGCCAATTACCGCGACGCCAGCGATTCCTCTTCCACGACGTTCTTCCGCGACAATCCAACCCCGAGACAACCTTCGATCGGCAGTGACAAGGTAGGGGGTTGCGCTCCTTTTTAAATTTTTTGAGGATTATAACAACAATATGGATTTAATTATTATTAATTAAATCTATATGTTTTTTTATCCTCGGAGTTCGTCGACGCGATGCCAGGTTCCGCGACGATGTGGTGCCCTTCCGCGACGCGACGATCACCCCCTTCAGCGAAGATCAATTCCGCGAAGAACGCGCGCACGACGACTACGGCGAGGTAGGGATTTTTATTTGAGAAAAAATCTTTAATTCCCGTGATTGTTTCTTTTAAAACAAAGAACCTGGATCAAGTTCAATTTTAATTCTATTAAAATTGTTCCTTGCTTGTTATTCATGTGTTGAATATTTTATTCTCGATTGTTATCACCTAACGCGGAGGGTGCGGGCCAAACAAACTCGGCTCGACAACCCTCCTCAACTCGTAGTTGATGTAAAGATTGGGGGCGATGAAAAAACATGTCGTAGGGGTGATTCATTGATTCCGTAGTGAAGAACGGGACCCGAGAGGAGCTACGGCACAAACGGGAGTGGAATCGGACCACCGGAGCAACTCCGGTGGCCCGCGGAAACCACCGGTGGCTGGAGGCGGCGGCGCCCCGGCGTGCTGCCGGACAGGGCCGCCGCGGCTGAAGCCGCGGCGGTGGCGTCTAGTGGACCCATGGCCACGCGGGTCCGGCACACACTGGATGCGGCTTTTCCGCCTCCGCTGATCCAGCGCGGCCCCACGCGGGGCCGCGACACCTTCATCCCATGGGGGCAGCGCTCTGCGGCTCCCTCGCTTGGCCGCTCGGCCGAGCTGAGCCGGGCCGACACGATCGGCCAGGTCATGCCCTGGCCGGGCCGGGCCGCGCCGAACCGGGTCGGACCCGGGTCGGGTCGCCCCGGTTCAGGCCCACCAAGGGGGGTCGGTTTTGGCCCAGACCCCCCGTCTTCAGACCGTGTTCGGTCCTTTACTCGTATCTTGAGCTACGGGCCTCCGAACGACGCGCCGTTAGCGGCGATGCGATCCTTGGATCGAGACGGTCGTTTCGGTATATCACACTCAAGGTTTAGTAATACTTTGTGTTTGGCCGGGTTGGTTCGTACACGAAACCAACCGGGCCCTCGGAGCAGAAACACTCACATCTTGAGCTACGGACGTCCGATTGACGTGTCGTCGACTTTGTTGGTTTCCTCTTAGTGAGAAGGATCTTTTTTCATACTCCGCCCGAGGTTTGGACGCAGGTGGAGTACGGTCGGGTTGGATTTTCCTTAAAAACCAACCGGGCCCCTAGGACGAAAAAGCCAATAACTCTCAGACCGGGCGTCCGATTGACGGGCTGTCTGCGACGTTGAGTTCCTGTTGACGATACGGAACTTTTGGATACATCAACTTTGGAATATGTGTCAGTTGATGTATCAGCCTCTCGGCTCGTGGAGCGAACCCTCCTGAACGAGCTTGTTGTGTGCGGGAACCCTAGTGCTGGTTGCGACGGCTACTGTGACGACGACGACGGTGCAGAGATCCTGAGTGGATTCGACGACGACGACTACAACACTCAATGATACTATGTGGATTAGTGCTACCAATCATGTGTGGGTCTGATCCTGTATGGGTCAGTGCTCAGCGGTTCTTTGTGAGCCAGCACCTATAGATCCTGTGTGGGTCTTTGTGGGGGTTAGTTTCCTACCAATCCTGTGTGGGTCTTTGCGGGGGTTATTACCTATCGATCCTTTGTGGGTCCGACGACTTAGATGGATCAGTGATCATCTCTATCGTCTTTAGAAGAAGTATACCTGTGTGAGCTGAATCCAGTTTACTTTCCTTTGTGGATTGTGTTGTGCTATCCTGTGTGGATTACGTTTTGCTTTCCTGTGTGGAATACATATACTTTCATGTGTGGACTCGGTTGTACTTGGGCTCGGAGGTTGGAGTGTTTTGGAATTGATGACTTAGGTATATGTATGGGAATATACCTAAGTAGTGTCGGTTGTTACTTCGTGATTGTATCTTTCCTTTGTGGTTTATCCTTTGTGGATTTTGGGAGACCTTTGGGGGTCTCTAGGTCCCTACTGAGTAGCTTATACTCACCCCTGCACAGGCTATGCACGCACTATGTTGTGTTGGTTGCAGACGACGGATAGCGTTGATCGTGGTTGAGGCTTGCATAGCAGGACGGTACCTGGAGGTGGACCATTGGGTGAGACATACTCGGAGCGGACGGTGGGACCCGAGGAGCAGTGGAGCTATCTGTACCCACCCTTCAGGTGGGATTTCAGTGGACAGCTCAGCGTTGCGGCTTTACTTTACAGTTGTTGTTTTCCCTTTCGAGTTGTACTTTACTTTCAGTTTGGTTTTGTATACTAGCCCACTTACTTTTCCGTACTTCACTCTTGTACCAGCTTTTCCTTAGTGTTTGCTTCTTTTGTTGCTTACTCTGTGGTGTTTGTTTACTTTACAAAGGCAATGCCTTCCCTTTTACTGGGATTTTACACCTTGGTGCTAGTCGCCAGCCCCTGGCCTATGGAAGGCGGGCTTGGGGTAGTCACGGCACGGGCCCCGAGGACGGGTCGTGACAATTAACATACAAGAAAGTCCTGGTATTTTGGTAAGGAATAGATTATGTGGATATTTTAAGCAGTATGTCCCTATCTGGATACGAGCAAGTAGAGGCGGCTCTGGCATAGACATATCCTGGGGTAAAACCCGAAAACACCCCTCTGAGATAGACTCGAATGAGAACTGGTGCACAACAATGGGCCTTACTGCACTCTTGGTAACGACACTCCCGGGGGATATGCTTAGGATAGTTTATGTTTTCTTTACAAGCCATTATGAAAGAGTTAATGTAAATTTTTCCTCAGAGGAATTTTGTTTATAAGATTATCTATGCATAAAATTTCAGTCTATGTTGAGTGATTTTCTATTTGAGATTCATAAACTAATCAAGGGTATCCCATTATTTAGAAATGGAATCTAATGGAAGAAGGGGAATCAATACTCGTGGGAAAGGTAGGGATCTCCCTACTAAGAAAGTCAACACAGTCAACATTGGAGCAAATCAGATCATGACCATAATGGGACAACTTACTCAAGCTGTAACGAATAACCATTCCACACCTGCATTGGATAGTTTCATGTGGCAGAAGCCCCCATATTTCAACATGACTATTAATTCAGTGGTTACTGAGCAATGGACCAAGTCCCTTGAAATAAAATTCATGGCGTTAAGATGCAAGGAAAATGAAAAGGTAGTACTGGAAATATATTGACTCAAGGGCGATGCTGATCAATGGTGGTCCCTAATTTAAAATACCACAAAGGAAGAAGAGATAGATAATATGTAATGGAGGACTTTTAAGGAAATATTCTACGAAAAATATTTCCCTCGTGAGCAATGAACTGAAATGAAGAGGAAATTCCATGGCTTGAAACAAATGGAAGAAGACAATATTATAGAGTATGAGGCTACCTTCACAATGATAGCTAGGTATGTCGTGGATTACATTCGTGACTCAGCGGAAAATATTGATCATTTCTTTGAAGGTCTTAAGCCATGTCTTATAATGGCACTGGATTCTCAATAATTTTAATCATATGATGAAATTGTATCAAGTTCCATCAAAACAGGGAAGGAATTTTCAAGATCAAATTTTTTCAAATGAAACCAAGATAAGAAGCATTAATCTGATAACAAAGGAAAATAAGAATCACCAAATAAGAGCAATGGAATGAATAGTTTCCCATTATGCAAGAACTGTGGAAAGAATCATCTTGGGAAATTCTTGAAAGGCAAGGGAGTTTTTTATAACTGTGGAGAAAAGGGTTATCAATCTGATGAATGCAAGGGGAAGAAACAAATCAATGATATTCAATTCTACAATTGCAGAGAGATGGGAGACTATGAAAATGAGTTTTCTAAGTGCCAAGTAAACATGCCTCATAAAAATCCGATAGATAAAGGTAGAGCCTATGCAATTACAACCGTGGAGGTTGAAGTTCTTAATGACGTGGTGGTAGGTACTTTAATTGTTTCCTCAATCTTAGCCTAAAATTTATTTGATTATGGATCATCTCATTCATTTATATCCTCTCAGTTTTCCAAAAATATTAGATATGTTCAATTTGATTTAATAAAGTAGTTTTTAGTCAAAACTCCCATGGGATATATCATTGTAACAAAGGCATGTCGAGTAGTCCCCCTCAAAACACCAAAACATGCTTTAGTTGCTAACCTTATCATCATACCCATGACTGAATTTGATATAATTCTCAGTATGGATTTGCTGTCAAATTATGATGCGAGGATTTATTGCAAGAAAAAAGAAGTTACAATTTTTGAAAATGGTGTAGAATCCTTGGTCATTAGGGAAGAAACTTCACCACCTGATTCTTATCTAGAACCACTCCCAGTATCTCTATTGAATGAAATACTTGGAGAGGAAGATAAACCAATATATATGCGAGAGTAAAGAAATCTTAAAATTGAAGATGTTCATATAGTGAAAGATTACATTGATGTATTTATAGATTATTTACCAGGACATCCTCTAGAGCGGGAGGTTGAGTTATCTATTGATTTGATTCCTTATGAAAGACCTATATCAAAGATCCCATATAGAATGGAAACTATGGAGTTATTGGAGCTGAAGAAACAACTATAAGAGTTGAGTGACAATGGATTTATTAGACCTAGTGTTTCTCCATGGGGAGCCCCAGTCTTGTTTGTAAAGAAGAAATATGGATCCATGATACTTTGCATTGATTACCGAGAAATCAATGCTATTACAATAAATAATAAGTATCCTATTCCTCGGATTTATGATTTATTTGAAAAAATTCATGGATCTCAATACTTTTTGAAGATTGACCTTTGATCCGGAAATCATCAACTGCGTGTGAGGAAGAAATATATTCTAAAGACATCATTTCGAACCAAGTATGGGCATTATGAGTTTACAGTGATGCCTTTTGAATTGACAAATGCACCCTCTATTTTCATAGATTTAATGAATTGAGTTTTCAAGGAATATCTTGACAACTTTGTTGTGATATTCATCAATGATATCCTGGTATACTCAAAAAGCTATGAAGACCATGAGGATCATTCGTGAACTATTCTGAAAACTCTTAGAAGAAATCAATTATTTGGGAAGTTTAGCAAGTGCGAATTCTGGCATCAGTCAGTTTCTTTTCTAGCCCATATTGTCTCTATGGATGGAATCCTAGTTGATCTTGAAAAGACAAAGACAATACAAGAATGGCCCATGCCAACAAAAATAACTGTGGTACACAGTTTTATTGCCTTAGCATGTTATCATCGGCGTTTTGTGTAGAATTTTTCCCGACTGGATAACCCGCTAATGAAGCTCACACATAAAGGGGTTAAATTTATTTGGATAAAAGATTGTGAATAATTTTTTGAAGAACTGAAAAGAATATTATTCAATGATCTTATACTGACTCTACCATTGGATAATGACGGGTTTTTTATTTATAGTGATGCTTCAAAGAAAGGACTTGGTTATGTCCATATGAAAAATTATAAGGTTATTTCTTATACATCACAACAGCTAAAAGTTCATGAGAAAAACTATCTGAATCCTGATATTGAGTTATCTATTGGAATGTTTTCTTTGAAGATATGGAGAAATTATCTCTATGGTGAAAAATGCGAGATTTATACAGATCACAAGAGTTTGAAGTATATTTTCTCACAGAAAGAACTCAACATGAGGAAAAGGAGATGACTTGAACTACTCAAGGATTATGATTTCACGATACACTAACACCTGGGGAAGGGAAATAAGGTGGTAGATTCTTTGAGAAAAAAGGATCATGGAGTTTTGAACATGATGATAGTTTAAAGGGATCCTATTTTCATGGATCTAGTAAAGATGGATATGGGAATAACCATGGAAGGTGAAATATCAATGCTTTTTCAAATGGTCGCCAAACCTTCCATACTAGAATGGAAAAAAAGTTCCCAAGAATATGATGAGGAGTTTCAAAAGAAGATTAAAGCTATGAATGATGGGAGATTGAGCGATTTTGTATATAAAGATGGAATTTTGAAATTTGGGAAGAGACTTTGTGTTCCCGATATACCTGATCTAAAAAGGGAATTGTTGGATGATTATCAAAGTTCTAATTTCTTTATACACCCTGGTATCACTAAGATGTATAGAGATTTGAGGGAACATTTTTGGTGGGACAACATGAAGAGGGAGATTGCAGATTTTGTGTCAAGATGTATGGTTTGTCAACAAGTGAAAGCTGGAAGGCAACATCCTAGAGGTGTATTTCAACCTCTTCCCATACCTGAGTGGAAATGGGATAATATCACGATGGACTTTGTCATGGGACTACCAAACACTCTTAGAAGGAACGATGCAATATGGGTCATTATTGATCTTCTTACCAAGTCAGCACATTTTCTTGATATTAGAGAAGGTCTACCACTTTGACGTCTAGCACGGATATATATTAATGAAGTTTTGAGACTTCATGGAGTACCCTTATCGATTGTTTCTGATCGTAATCCACATTTTACATCAAGATTCTGGAAAATTCATCAGAAGGCCCTAGATACTGATCTTCGTTTGAGCACTACCTACCACCCACAAACTGATGGATAATCAAAATGGACTATTCAAACATTGGAAGACCTGTTGAGGTCTTTTTCACTTGATTTTTAAGGAAGGTGGGATCAGTATTTACCTCTTATGGAATTTTCCTAAAACAATAGCTTCAATTCAAGAATTCAGATGGCACCCTCTTAAGCATTATATCAGAGGAAATGTCGTACACCAACTTGCTGGGATGAAGTTGGTGAAAGAAAGCTCGTGGTCCCAGAACATGTTGAAAAAACAATGGAAAAGGTGAATATTATCTAGAACCATATCAAAATAGCACAAATTTGGCAAAAGAGCTATGTAGATAACTGAAGGAAGGATTTGGGGTTTCAAGAAGTAGATCACGTTTTCATAAAGGTATCACCATGGAAGGGTATTATAATATTCAGCTAGAAGAGAAAGTTAAGTCCCAGGTATATAGGACCTTTTGAATTTTTGGACCGAATTGGAGTTGTAGCTTACCTTTTGTAATTTCCACCAAGTCTCTCCAAGGTTCACAATGTGTTCCATGTGTCAATGTTTAGAAATTACATTCCAGACCCAACACATGTACTCACTTATGAAGAAGTATAACTTGAGCCAGATCTATCTTATTGTGAAGAGCCCATTAGGATTCTTGACACAAAGGAGCAGGTATTGAGAAACTGAAAAACTCGTCCAGTAAAGGTTATTTGGAGAAACCAGAATATGGAGGAAGCAACATGGGAACCAGAGGATTTCATGAAGAATAATCACCCACATCTTTTTTGTGGGCTTTATACATAAAATTTCGAGGACAAAATTTCCGAAGGAGGGAATAATGTAGCACCCCAAAAATTTTATGATATTTTTCTATTAATTACATTGTATTCCTTTGAAACAACACTAGGTTATTTAGTAGATAATCAAAACTTGTCCATTAAATATATATTTTCCACTTCTATGTTTTGAATTTCAAAAAATAGTCATCTAAAGTTATGATTAATAATTCATTTGGAGTCTGATAGAACAAACTTGATTTTTTGTGAATAGTAACCTACCCTTATGAATAGTAATATGACCCTTATGAATATTAAATACAGAAATTATTTTATTTTCTTAAGGCTATATGATAATGGGATCTTAATTAATTTTTCAATGTCACATAAAACTAATTGCACTTCAAGATTGTTATTTTTCAAATTAACTATGACCTTATTTAAAAACTAAATTAATAATATTTTGAAAGTTATTTTTGAAAAATGGATTTTAGTTTTGAATTCTACACGTTGAAAAATGGTAGGGGTGAATTTTTGGGATTTTTCTGAAATTCTAGATTTTATTATGAATAGTGAAATACGATAAAATACCATATATACAAATTATCAGTAAAATACATTATTTATGACATCATAAGTGATTCAAGGCCACTTGGTTCTAACTTACGTTACATTATTACTATTTTAGGTCACATGAACTAAGACTGTTCATAATCATGGGAAAAAAAGATTATAATAATGATTCAAATAATGAAAAATTCCCCCTCTCCACCACTATAAAAACCCCCTCACAACTCCCTCTTCTCTTCACTCCTCTAAGCCTTGAAGCTCCTCAATGTTCTGCCCCAATACCCTTCCTTAGTCATTACCCATGACTAGGAAGATCTTTTTATTTCCAAAAGACCAAAATCCCTTCCCTTAAGGAGGTTCTCCAGAAGTTATTTCAAGAGGTAAAACACCTTTCTTTTTCTTTTAGTTTCATTTGAATTTATCTTCATTTGTTATCCTATCCTAAACTATTCTATCCAAATGATCTTGATAACTCCAGTATCATCTACATACTAGATTTATATAATTTTAATGGAAGAACCATCATCAATATTCTTTCTCCTTCCTTTTTATTTTTTATAAACGAAATTAATGTCTATGAGGTTCCAATTTATAACTTTCATGGACGAAGAAGTTTTATTATTAAATCGTTATTTCATTACTGGTCATGGAACCATAATTATGGTTGAAACATGTAATAAAATATGTATTTTATCTTGATTAATGTTCTGGAATTTTTACATGTACATAATCTGGAATAATAATACGAAACAAGTTTATTGAGCACAAAACTGCCAAGCCAAATTCAAGCATTTATTTTTAAATCATCAAATGAGTCATCCTCATTGTATACAACAAGAATCATTATAAGATCATTTATATTTAATTAATGTCACTAATAATTTATATTAACAATTTTTGATGTTTAAACATATTTCAAACCAACTTCCGTTCATGAATATTAGTAAACAAATCATGGAACCATTTTAGAAAATGCTTCCAAAAAAAACATTTAATCTCTTAAACCCATCAAAGAGGCCATTAATGAACATAATAAGGTTATATCATACCAATTACATGTTTATTAGGTTATAGAATTATTAATTAATGATTCTAAATTTGATTATTCAGGTCATTAAGAACAATCAAGAACACACTAAAGAAAAAGGTAAGGGGTTTCTCATCCCACTTTCATTTTTTTGATTTGACTGATTACATTGTGGTAAGGGACTTCGTCTCAACTAACTTTTTGTTGTGACTACCTTTTTGTGGTGCAGCTAATAATTATTATGTGGTGTACCTACTTCCCATTTGAGATCACTTTTCCTTTGAAATTTTATTTATATTAAATATCCATAATCTCATATCATGGATATATATTTTTTCTAAACTGTATACCAATTTACATATGGTGATTATTTGAAAAATTATTTTAACTATGGAAATATTGATGAATCTGTATACTCTACTCTATATGGATATTGAAAAGGCATATTTATTTTGAATTAAATCAATGTATAAATAATGATTTGGACATGCAGTGGTGCGTGGGGCCCACTATAGCCCCTCAATGCATTGGTATGTCTCATGAGACAAAACAGTATGGCGACAAACCCTTCAGGTTTGTTTCCAAAAAAAACAGAAGGGTTTCTACGCATAGAACTAAACCGTTTTTATGGTATTATGGTTTTATTTTACAGATACATGATGTCCAATTAATAATAATATCTTTATTCATTATCAGTTATTATTATCCATGAGTTTTTCACTATGATAAAATCTTTGGATGAAGTTTTATTCTCAGTTTATTAATGGAATTAGTTATTTATTTATTCACTATGCCACATTGATTATGTCAGATTCATTGTGATTCACATATTATTGTACTCATGCTTCCACTTTTTTTAGCCCTTACTTAGCATTTTAGCTCACCCCTTTCATTGTATACCTTCAAAAGGTGATGAAGAGAAGGTATTTTATTGAGTTCATGTGGATGCAGTTTGTAGTTTTGTTATATATTGTATCTTGTAACCCATTTCAATGTAATTTGTGTTACATATATGTATCTTGTTTCTTCAAGACTACTAAACTGATCTTTCCTTCGGGATTTTCATTCCTTCTAACCATGAAAATATCACAAGTAATGCACAAACTCCAGCCTAGATGGGTCGGGGTGTTACAAAATATCCAATTGAGAAGAGAAATTTTGGATTACAGGGAATTTATATATATATATATATATATTCCAATTTTAATCTTATAAATTGATCTTTTTTTATGAATATATATTAGAAGTGAAACTGATACCTTAACTATCGAATCATGATAATGTTATTTAATAGTCCATAAAATAAAATTAGACATCTTAATAAATTATTTAAGTAGATTCCCCATATCTAATAAATTTTATTTTCACAAATTTTAATCTTTTTATGTACATATATTGGATAGTCATCATTTATTTACATTATCAACTATTGGTAATTTTTATTGTTTCGTACAAGTTTTAAATTGGTGATGTTGATGTTCATTCATTGATAACATGTTCATAATTGATAATTTATTCAAGGTAGGTGATTAATTATAATTATATAATTTTATTTGTACCATATTAATTTTACTGAAGTTATAGTTACAGTTACCAAGGATATAATTCCCCACAATGATTTTTCAGGTAATTTACTGATAACAATGACTTACTTTCTATTGACCATTCATTTTTTCACCCTTATAATACAATATTCATAACATAAGGTACTTTTTAATATCATATATTAACAGTGTTAATGTCTTGATACTCATTAATATTTGAAATGCTGAATATAGTACAACATCATATATGTAGGTGATTGAATAAACAAAAACAAGAAATTGAAAAACTAATGAATGAGTAATAATATAGATTTTTATTATAAGAACATTATTTAAAAAAAAGAATAACGTTTTAATAATACATAAATATAGTAATTAATGATATTTAGGAATAGTATATATGATAAATTAATTGAAAAACATAGTGAAGAAATGGATACATACTTGATGAATTCACTCCTCAAAATGGTTTGTTTGAAATGATGGATTTCAGCCTATTTACTAGGATTAGAAGCTATAACAATTTTTACAAGATTTTATGATATGTAATTTGTTTTAGGATAAAATATAAATTAGAAGGTTTATTTTTTGATTTTTTATAGGATGGGTCCCTTTATAAGGTTTTTTTTGATGCATTTCTATATGTACTCATTACTTAATGTTTAAGGACTGAAATTTTACATAGAAATTTCATACTAATGAAAAAATAACATATATGGGTCATTAATTCCCTAATCCAAGAAATTTAGAGATAAATCTATAGATATTTTAGGATTTAACATTTTAATTTCACCCTTTAACTTTTGACTTTATCAGGGTGACTCATTTTTTAACTCAGTTATTTATTATTATTTTTAAAAGTAAAATTTACATTATTACCTACTTTTTACAATTTAATTCAAAATATTAAATCCATTATATTATATAAAATTTATAAAAAATATTAAAAATAAATTTAATATAAGAATTCATATCGTATAAAAACAATTTTTAGAAAAGTATAATTTCAAACATTAAATGATTTTATTCAAATTTATTTCACGTTAATAATAATAAAATGAATATTAATTCATTGGTATATATATATAAATTAAATTTTAGAAATTTCTAGACATCAAATAAGATTAAATTTTCCTTTAAATTAAAATATATAGTATATAATAAAATAATGATTTTAAACAAAACAAATTTTTTAAACCATAAATCATTAAAAAAATTCCTTAGAACTCCCCAATTATTTGTTTTATGTTATGTATTTATTTTATCAATGATTTCATGAAATTTTTCAATATGGTTTTTCAAAATTCAAAAAATGTAATAAAAAATTCATTGTGTAAAAATCAATTTCATTAAAGTAATATATATTTCAAAAAATAAATTAGAACTTTTTGTTTGGTTAACAAATTATTATTTTTACATTAATTACATGAACAATATATAATTTATAATACATTATTCACATTCAAATAAAAAAATATTCAATATACCTATTGGATATATGTATAAACAAAGACCATATATCCAGCTACCATAAATCCAGTGATTATATATCCAACATCTATATTAAAGTAAAATTTATATTATTCACCCCTATATATAACCTCAAAAGCTTCAATTAATTTTATTCATTCCTCTTAATTTTTTCTCTCTCAAAATTCCATTTATATTTTTATTTATTTTATTTTATTTTATATTTTTAATTGTCAGAATAATCTTCAAGGTATACCATGAGGATGAATATTTCACATTTGGGTCTTTTTATTTATTGTGATTTTATTCCTATTAATACTTTCATAATGATGTTTCATATTCCGTTAGCATAATGTATTTATTTATTAAAGTTATTTTAATAATTTATCATAATATAATATAAATTTTTTCTTTTAAGTTTATTATTTTGTGTAAGATAAGATACCCAATATATTCAAATAAAAACATGGGGGTTTACATTCTACCACTATTAAAAAAATTCACCACAAAATTTCATTTCTCATATAAACAAAGTTGAGGGTGATTGTTCCTAATTATATATTTGAGTTCCAATGGTACTTCCTAAAATTTATAATTTATTCAGAGAAATATTCTTATGTGAGTGGTCATGTATAAATATACTTTCTCATTAAAATATTTTATCTCTATTATTTATTCCTCATAAAAGAGTCCATGTTCCTGTTTTATAACCTTTTCAACTTCATAAATGAGATTGATCTAGTATATAAAACCATGGAAATTATGGTTTCCCAAACATTACGTACATAAATATTAGATCTTATTAGATAAATATTAATCACAAATTATTTTGATCAAAGAAAATATTGTAAATGATTAGTGTCTTTGGAAACTTGGATGCATAAAAACTAAAACATAAAAGATCCACATCATCAACCATTAATTTCATTAAAAATACCACACTTATTATATATATCATACATAAAATCATTCTTCATATTCTTGGGGAAAAGAAACATAATAACTAGTGATATCATATTCTTAGTAAGGGTAAAAAATGGGATATTAATCAATGATAATTTTAAGCAAAACATGATCATAGGGGTTTGATATCATGATCTTAACTTCTAAAACTCATACCAGATAATTCATATATCTTAATCCGGATTCATGGAATAAAACATGTTATTTCATAAGACATGAGTCAAAAAGGATTCAAAGAACATTTTCCATGAGGGAATAACAACATTATAAGATCATGTCATAAAAATGTTTTATAAATAGTGTAATAATCATAATCATATAAGTATTATGTGAAGGAAACCCACCAAGTCAGTCATCACATGTTATGCTTATACTAACCACCCATGTCCCTTCTATTGTCTTGCGATAACCTCCCACATTCCCTATTTTTTTCTTTGGATAACCTTACATGTATCCTATTTTGGTCTTGTGAAAACCTACCAAGTACAATTTCACCACATAAAACATTAATGTATTCCCAATGAATTAGTTGTATATAATGGATCCACCCACCAAATCATCGTAATTCTTTTATATGTATTCCCAAATATAATGAAAACTATAATCATTTTATTATATTTTAACTTATGAAAAGAAAATGGGATTCATTTAAATTTCATAATCATTACAATTAACAATCTAGAATAGTAAAAGATATGGAAATGTCAGATCAAATCACCATTAATGTTTAAGAAATCCAAAAGGATGATTTTATAGATGAAAGTTCATTTATAAGACCAACAGAACATTTATTGAGGACAATACCATTTTCATTTTCAAATCACTTATCTAAAATCCAAAAATTTATAAAACATTTAATAAATAGTTTTATTTAAAAAGATGAAATATTTCAAATAATTATAAAATTAATATATAATTCATGATGAAGGAAACAATTTCCATGTGGTGTATAATAAAACCAATCATCTTTATCATTTTTGGTAAAAATTCAAAAATTATTTGTTTAGAAAATAGTAAGAATATTCATCTTAAAAAAATTAGAAATTAAAACATTTGTAAAATGAATTTATAGAAAAATTGGTTAATTTTAATAATATATTTGAAAATATTTTAAATAAAAAAGGGTATAGAAGAAAATTATTCATGACAAAAGATCTAAATAAATATTGCTTCCGTTAAAAACATTCACTCTATATCTTGATTATGTAAATAGGTGAAAATAAATGGAAACAATTTCATATAAAAAAATAAATATAGGAGAGTAAAATACATATTATTCTTTTGAGATAGAACATATAATTTCATAAGTGTAAATTTAACCATAATAAATTCCTATAAAATGTTAGATGGTAATGGAAATCTATTATTACTTTGGTAAAATTCAAATCAAGACATGTTGGATGATAAAATTTAAATTTTAAAATAAAATACAATTAATTAATAAGGATATTTGATATAACATGTCAAATGGGTAGTATATACACCTCATAATCATAAATAGGTTCATTAAATCAACCATGTTTCAACGAAACAACATCGATATGAATAACTCGAACCTCAAGTATTTCTAATTTTGTAATTTCTCTAACTTCATGTATAATAAATTTAATTTTTTTTATAATTTTTGAAAATAACAATATTCATAACTATAATATCATATAAAGTCCACTTATAACATTTCAACGACAATTTATTGACAATTCTACAGTAAAATAATCATTTTCGGGTGTTAACTATTTCATTCTTCATATTTGTTTTGGTTCTTCATTAATGGACCTTTCACATTGATCATGGTTAAATAATCTCTATAATCTTAATAATTTAATTATTAAAATATTTAATACTTATAAACACATTTATAAAAATTCGTATAGAGTGTATATGAAAAATTAATTACATCACTTCTTGGAAAACATAGTTTGTATGTGCACACGAGTGATATTTCTTGTGTTTCAATGAATGGAATGAAATAATTTTAAATAATAATTCAAATTTTATTGAATCATTATTATATCATAGATATAATATATCTAAATATATATTTTAAATACATCATAATAACCA
This sequence comes from Viscum album, assembly GCA_963277665.1. Classification (NCBI taxonomy): domain Eukaryota; kingdom Viridiplantae; phylum Streptophyta; class Magnoliopsida; order Santalales; family Viscaceae; genus Viscum; species Viscum album. The sequence continues at coordinate 138,580,780 of OY728138.1, read as the reverse complement.
ACCATTGATGTTGGTGATGGAAAATGAAGCATGCCACTATGTAGAGATAGTAGTCCACACGTACGCACACGTAATACTTTCATTTATAATTTAAAAAGAAAGAGGTGTAAAATTGTTATGTTGTCATAATTATAATATATATTTATATTCATTATACGGGATTCATAACTTTTTTTTGAAATAATACTTTTAGAGAATTTGTAATAATAAATAAAATTTTAAGAGTTTCTTTAGGATTTATACCACGCCTTTGAGAGACCTCCTTTGGCTTACACCTTTAACCATGAAAGATTGGTCTTAGGATAAGCCTATAGGATCAAACTGAAATGGAATTAATCTAGGAATTATTTCATTAAGGTTTTTATGATCAAGATGTCTCAAAGATAGGTGGATAATGAAGTATAATAGGTTCCCTTTTATAAGTAATTGAGGGACACACATGGAATTATTTAAAAGATTTCAATAATAAAATGTCACTTTCGTTGAAAATTAAAATCAAATAGCCAATTTTTTTAAGTTAATATATGATAAATTTTAAATCCCTAAAAAATATTTATACAATTTTATGTTTCATTCATACCCTTATCTCTTAGTTTAACCCCCCCCCCCCCCCCCCACTGAAATCATTCTAACATTCATCATGATAACAAAATTTTACGATTTTTACAACTCATTTTGTCCAAATATTAAGTTCAAACTATTAAATTATATTAATAATTTTTATTAAAAATATTTAATTCATATTAGAATTTAGAATTTATATAAATCTCAGAAATAAATTTTAAATAAGCATGAAAAATGCAACAAAACACGTCTTTTGAAAAAGGCATTTTAAAGCATAAAACTGAATTTACTTACATTATATTCCTTGTAAAAACCATTAAATAAATATTAAAATATTTTTTTTTTAAAATATATATATTTCATTAAAATCGTTTAACAATAAATATTTATTTCTTTTAAGAATACAAAAACACATTGTTCACATAAAAATAGTCATTAGAAAACAAAAATTATTCTAGGGATTGAACTTATACCAAAATCAAATATAATGATAATTTACATATAATTAATTATATTATATATAACTAAAAAAAGACATATATTACTTTATTATAGAATAAAAATTGTAATTGGACTTTTAAAATACTTTATTTAAAGAAAATAAATGATTGTTTTACAAAACACAAAACTTCTCACTATTGGCTGAAAAATAAATCTTTTTAGGAAAATTTTTAATATTCTCTATAATATAATATTGATATGATGATTTCAAAAATTATATTAATTACCTGAAATATTATTTTTAAAATTTTATAAATTAATTATAATTTCGTGTTACAAAATAAAAGAACCCCATTTTTTAAGGAAATATGTTTTTTGTAAAATAAATAGACATTACTGAAAATTGGGTAATTATTTATTATGAATTAATAAATAAATTTTCATTATTTATAAAATTTAAATATATATATATATATATATATATTCACAATTAGTTAATTATTATTCATACCTTCCAATTCAATGATCATGTTATAGGATTATTATAAAATGCTTTATTTAGATTTGGGGTTCATCTAAAGATATTTTTCCAATAGATCACGTTTATTTTGAATAAAATACATATATAATCCTTGGTTTTTACATTATATCCCATTATAATTATTTTTTAGAAATTCCAACACTCTAATAAAAAAATTTAGGATATCTCTGCTTCATCAAAGCCTTAGATTCCCATATAGCTTCTTCAAATGTTATATTCCTCCATGGGACATTAACCAGGTGGGTAGTTCTATTCCATTGGTATTTATCTCTAAAATAAAATATTTCTACCAATTATTATTTATAAGAATGTTCAGTCTCTAATGGTAAAGCCATTATATTTGGTACATATGAAGGATCTATTTTGTAATTCCTCGAATGAGATATATGGAACTCATCATGAACATGAGATTGGTTTAGTGGAGACCCTAAGAAATAATATATAGTGCCTACTCTATCAAGAATTTTAAAAATAACAATATAATTTTGGATCATATTTTCGATCTTTCTAAATCTCTTAAAATTATTCCATGGATAAATTCATAGGAACACCTTATAACTAACTTCAAATTTCGGATATCACTGATGAGTGTCATCATAAATCTTTTGTTGACTTTGATCTATTGATATGTGTTTCTTAATAAATATGATATTTTGTGAAACTTCATTAGATATATTAGGTACCAATAAATTTATTTCTATATTTTCATAGTCAAATGATATATTCCTATACTAATTTTAATAATGTGGTTCATTAAGATCCATTTGGATTCTCTATTAAAATCTATTGTTGTAAAAAAAATATACTAGATAAAGATTTTTTTAAAAACCAAAAATCTAGTAACACAGAGTCTATGATTACTTTATTATATTGATATAATATACAATGTATATCATCCCAAAGGACGGATCATTTTAGTAGTCTTGAATAAAATGGTATATACAAGACTCCCATTTTAAATTTGAAATATAAAATATATAAAATACGAAATATTCTCATATCCTTGATATTATTCATAATATATTTCCTCATATCCAATGGAATTTTAAAAAGGAGGAGAATACGTGCTCAGTGAGGGTAACATATAATATAAATTTTCATGAGTAAATAAGGCATAATCAATAAATAATTCTAGACAAATAATAACCCATGCTACTTAATTAACAACATGAGAAAAAACATAAATGTATAATTGAAATGAATTAATATCAGGGATTATAATAAATAAATTCTCAATGAAGGAAATGTTTAATGTTGGATATCAGGATCTTATATATCATGATATATTTACCATCAAGACCTTGATCTAGGATACATTAATTGATGGGTATGTATATATATAAATCCCTTTTTAATAATGAAAGCCTATTAGTTCGTCTCATGATACATATCGATGGATCAAGGTGATATATAAGATCCCACCATCACTACATTTACAATGAATTCCTTATATATTTAATGATAAATTTAATTCATTAATAGTTTTTCTTTATAATATATTTATGTATTGAGTATTTAATATATAATAGGAAGATTTATCATAGTCAATAGAATTCATTTCATAAGAAAACATCATATTTTTAAATGTTATACGGTTTAATCATTAATCATTTCCATGATAAAAATAATCTAGATATTAAAGATAAATGTATTACCCAATGAAAATCATCATAATAAAACAAATTTTTTAAGAGAAATATAATTATATAATTTGAATCAAGTGATGTGATAAGAACCTAATTTCATCAAAAAAATATGATTTCATATAAAAATAATGTACTTTTATAAATAGAATAAAATAAAAGAGAAATAAATATAAAATGTTTGAATAAAAGGGTTTTATTTTGAAAACCAATTTAAAACGTTCATAATAATTTAATGATCTTAAAAACTGTATAGTCGGGGTAAAACAAATTAATGTCGTATACATTAAAATGAAATGTTACTTTTAATATTTTCTAAAGGAAGTTGAAAATGGAACTTTCAAAAAAAGTATAAATATTCCTTCCAAACAGTTTAATAATTTAATGATAACATAAAATTTCATTGATAATTCATTTCAGTAAATAAAATGTTTTTTTGTAAAGATATTTTGATAAATATGGACATAGAAGAAAAATAAAACTCATTAAAAATAGAAATAAGATTGTCTTTTATAGTAAATATTTATATAATTTATTAAAGTTGTAAATAGAGGAATTTGAGAAAACAATATGGGAAATCCTTAAATATCCATAGGATAAGAAAATATATGTATTTTAGGTATATAATATTATTATATCACTTTATTTAAAATAAAACCAATCCCAAAATAAAATGAGATTATAAAATAAATTCTTACCCCGTTGAAATATTTTCAATTGTAACCCATTGAAAAAGAAACTTTAATTAAAACATTAATCATCATGAGTAAATATATATTCATGTTAAATTCTTCAAAGTGGTTTTATATACACCACATAGAATTAAATATGTTAATAATATCAAATATGTCTCAAGGATTGGAAATTGAGATGAAATACCTTACGAATATCGTATAATTGATGTGAATATTGGAAAATGATGTTATTTTTTATAAAAAATGTAAATCCTAATGAATATAGAAATGAAATATAATATAATAATATGATATTTCAAATATAATCACGGAATAACATAGTTAATCTAGTATAAGTATAAACTAATTTATGTAATTTGATATACAAAACCCCTTACCATAAGTTTGACTTTCCTCATAAGTGATTTTAACTTTCTGTATAATAAATTATAATTTTTTATAATTATATAATAGAAAAATATTAATATCAATAATAATATATATGGCCCATTTATAAAAATGTATCACCCTTTTGTTTACTATAATTCATTATTGTCATTATTTCAGGTGTTAACTACTTCATTTTTCATATATCCTTTGATTATGTAGTTTCAATCATCACATTTTTATTATGTTTACATAATCTCCCTTATTTTATAAATATAATATATATTCAACATATATATATATATATATTAATCTATAAAAATAGATATTGAAAAATGAATTGCATTATTCGTTGTGAGAGTAGGTCGTACGAATGTATGAATGGTGTTTTTACTTTTTGAATGATGGAATGAATGAAAGTTAATTTATAATCCAGATGTATATATTAATTATTTTATTTTGTATATTAATTAAATGTATCCTTATTACCATATGTTTAAATCATAAATATTAAACATGATGGATCGCTTCGTGGAGGTGGAAGTCCACATATATTATCATGCAACATTGTCGATTTCAAATGGATATAAAGGTATGAAGGTAGATATTATATTATAATCATATATTCATAATTAATTCATATATATAATATATATTCATTAGTATTATCTTTATAACCATCTATGTAAAATAATGATGAAAAATAGAGTTACATTTCTTCGTGGAAATTATAAGTCATATTTACGTACGAACCATTTTTTCACTTTCCCTAGGATGAAAAAATGTATAAAATGGTTTTTTCGTAATCATAATATAATTTATGTATATTAATGATATTATACATAATATTTTATAGTGGATAAAATATACTAATAGTTGGTATAATAAGTAAAATTGAAAGAACTTTGTTAAGAGTTATGCCTCTTGGTTGTGAACCCTATTGTGTCTTACCCCATAAACCATGAAAAGATGATCTTTTGGAAAGAATAAATTATATAGAATATATATAATTAATCCATTAAGGTTTTATGGTATGTAATTTCTGATATATAGGATAAAATATTGGAGGATATGGGAGAACATGTGCTCTTTTATAAGTGAGGGGAGGGGAATTCTTGGAATTACTCAAATTATTAAATTAATATAAATTAATTTTCATAGAAAAATATCTCAAAAATTATTTATTTAAAATATAATATCATTAGGAGTATACATAATCTCATAAAATAAAACTTTAATAAGTTTTAGTTATGTTATATCCTTTACCATTTATTTCTAACCCATGCTATCCCTTTTGAAAATTACCACAATATTAACGTTTTCAACCATTTAAGGGTCATAAATGTCACCATAAAATGTAAAATGTGCCCTATGTAGAATATGGTTTATTTTTTAAACCAAAAATCATTAATATATCAGAATATAATATTTTAATTAATTTTATATAATTTAATAAATTATTATTTATAATAACATATAATTAATATCATTTTTGGAACTATTTACTTTATTTGACTATGAAAAAACCTGAAAGACAATTAATTAATATATAATATATTAAAAAATAACTAATATGTTATATATATATCTATTATTTTCTAGTAATACAATAAATTTCAGAAATAAAATTATTACTTTTAGAGTTTTTAAAAAGTATTTACTTTCTTTTTCTTGTACTTGTACAAGCCCTATATCGGCGTTGAGTAAGAATTCAAGGTACTTATTTCATCAATAAAAAGTAAAAATAAATTACCATGAGAAATATAAATTTATTAAATTAAATATAAAATTTTTTATTCCTTTTTTATTTATATTGACTCGTATATATGTATCATGAAAACATATTTATTTTTTTATTTTGACTTTTATAGTCACGCACAAGAATTTCACAAGAATTTGGGTAAGAGTATTTTCATATAACACCAATGTACTAAATTATCAATATAAATAATAATTGATACATAATATATAAAGGTTTGGAAATTCTGTGAAAATGTCTTTACATAAATACATGAGAATTTTACAAGTCCGCGAACACTGATGGCGCGTGATTCTGAGGCCCGGTGTTCCTGGAATCAATTTCTAAAGTTTTTTTCGAGTAAGTTCAGTAAACGTATGAGCGGGTTTTTATAACTTTTTGAACTGGTTATCAGAATTGAAATTTGGGGACACCGTTGAACTTCCAGCGCCAGTATTCGCTTAAAGAGACTTTCACTTCGACGGTAGTGGGTCGAGAATAAAAGTTAGTTTTTAGGGTTTTAGAGATTGAATTAAATAAAAATAACGTGTGTGGAATTATTTTTATTTGGTGGTTAAAATCTCCTCTAGGAAGTTGGATGTGGGACCACCACACCATAACCTCTCATGAGAGGTTATGGAGGTGGGGCCCACCTGAGGTCTAAACCACCTATACTTGTTTAATGTGGTGGAGACCACCCGAGGTTAAAACCTCATCAACTACCCATTAAGTGGGGAGAATATTCTTGAGCTCCCCACTTAATGGTGCCACCACCCCTCCACCTTAATTGATCCAACTCCCCTAATTAAATTTTTCCAACACTCATGAATTAATTAGGGGGATCCAATTAATTTATTTCACCATTTTCAAATTTTGTACCAACGAAATTATAGATAAACCTATCTATTATTATTCACTTTGGAATTTGGGTGGAATATTGGGGAGAGGAGAGCTTGGGAGGATTTTAATTCTGCAATGAAGAACCCTATCTCCCAACGAAGAATGAGGAATGAAGAACATCTTCTTCCAATAAAGAACATCGGCAACGATCCTCTTAAATATTCTTCCCCGGACACCTACCGACATAGAGCGTCTTCCACAGCCGACACAACTCGGGATTGGAAGCATGAAACGGATGTGGCGAATGACGATCTTCTTCGTCTTCATTCCATGACTCTGTCAACGAATGAAAAACAACGAACAAATGTAGGGTTTTTTTACATGTTGATGTTTTCCTTGAATCTTATTCAATGGTTGGAAAGGAATTGTTTTCAAGTGAGTTATTGTTCATCCTATTCTATCTGGATGAACCGATTGATACCACCCTAAACACAGAGGGTACGGGAAAACCAACATGACCCAACCCCTCCACCATTCATGTTTGTGATGATATTCTACATGGTGATGAGTCGACGGAACGACAAAGGCGGCGGCGACAAATTCTACGCTATCCATAGCCTCTACAAACTGTGCCTCCCCAGTGGTGCTCTGGTTCTCCAGGTCGAACCACGGCCCTCCGGCTGAGCCACCCAAGCCGCACTACCACCAGCTCGCGTCACTCGGCTCCCGTCTGCCTCCTGGCCTGGATGTGCCTTGCCCGGTTGCCCGTCGGCCCGCCTGGCGCCCTACCTATCCCCTACCGGCCTACCTAACGCCTTTCCCGGCCACCTTCTGGCCCGCCTGGCGCCCTACCCAGCCGCCTACTGATTGGCCCGGCCACCCACTGGCCCGCCTGCCAGCCAACCCGGCTACCTCCCGGCCACCGGCCATCCTGCCCGGTCACCACCCGACCGAACCGGCTCCCTGACCGATCTGGTCTCCCGAGCCATCCCGCAGCCCCCTTACAGCACCCTAGCTGAACCATCCCGGTGGCGTCCTCCGGGCCGAGCCAGGCTGGGCCGTGCACTCACGATACTTCAGGCCAAATCGGCCGCAGACCCGGGCCGAACCTCCCACGTGAATCGCTAGACTAGGCCCAGCAGGCAGGGCCAAACATAACAATCTGGCCCACCCAATGGGTCGGGCCAGACACAACCGGTCTGACCGGGTCGACCCAGACTGGGTCGGCCCAGATGGGGTCAGACCGGGTGGGTTCGACCGGGTCAAACCGGACCCAGGCCCATTACTGGCCCTTTATTTTCTTTTGGTCATATCATTGGAACCAGAGGACCGTTTGACAAACCGTCAGTGGCTTTGATAATCTTGGAGTGCGACAGTACCTTTCAGTATACCCCAATGGAGTTTCGGGTTGAGTTGAGATACAGTCTGGTTGGATCGTGCACGAATCCAACCAGGCCCCCAGGACTGAAAGGCTAATAACTCACAGATCGGGTGTCTGATTGACACGTTGTCTATTTCATTGAGACCCCTCTGACAAGGCGGACCATTGAGATACTTTTGTGTGGGAATTCGTGATAGTAGGAGTATCAACCTGCAGTTCATGTAGCGGATCCTCCCGGAGATGAGCGAGCTTAGTGCGAAGACCTAGTAGCTGGAAGAGTCCTGGTGACTCCTAACCGATTCCACTCGGAGTGATTCGACTAGCCCAGTGGGGAGCGCCTTGGTGTCACATCAAACCCATAGTGGGGAGAGCCTATATGCGAGCGCGAGAGACCCACGATACTTGACAAGAGGAGTACCTCAGCAGGATACGAGGGGGAGCGCCTCTGTGTGATGCAGGAGACCCACTATGGGGAGCACCTCTGTGTGAGGGCGACAGACCCACGATACTCGACAGGAGGAGTACCTTAGAATTCCAAGGTTAGTGGGAAGTGCCTTGGTGTCACAGTAGGCCCACTATACTCGATAGAGGAGGAGTTATTCAGTAACCGAGGTTTCGATAGTGTGATTGGGGATGTTACTTGATACTACCCCTAGAATAAATTCCTAGTTTCAGCTGAGTCAATAACTTTTGTGTTTACCTCATGATTGAGATGGATTACATGATAACTTATATATATGTATGGGCATATACCTAAGTGTGATTATCTGTTGATTTCATACTGTTTGATTTATCCTCCTTGGTTTTGTGAGACCTTGAGGGTGTCGGGGTCCCTACGGAGTATCATTATACTCACCCATGCACGGGCTATTCCCGCACCTCGTTGTGTTGGATGAAAACGGAGGACAACATTGACTGATGATGAGATCACTAGGACTGGATGATACCCTGAGGTGGACAACACGGTGTGTCGGTGCAAAGAGGAGATGGACATATGTGGAGTGTTATGGAGGCTATCTGTACCTACCTTTCATGTAGGATTTCCTAGTGGACGATCCAGGGGTTGTTTCCCCTTTTTCTAGCATTTGTACTTTCAGTTACCTTGTACATTACAGTTGGGGTTGTATTTCCATCCCCTTTTACTTTTTATCACTCCTATTGTATACAGTTTTGTTTAGTGTTTTGTTTCCAGCTCGTACTCCGTTGTCTGTGTTTTCAAGTTATAAAGGAATTGCCTTCCATTTTTTAGGGATTTGCGCCTTTGGTACTAGTCACCAGCCCCTGGCCTATTGAAGGCGGTCTTGGGTTAGTCCCGGTATGGGCCCCGGGGGATGGGTCGTGAAAAATTGGTATCAGAGGAGTCGGTTCTACCGCAGAACTTAGGACTCTGATCTTTTCCGTGAAGTAATAGTGTTAAGGGAACTGAGTGTGGTTTCCAGTTCAGGGAGTCTAGTGTTGTTATGGCAGCCAATGTTTCCATACACCAGGACCCTGAATTCTACTTTCTGACTCAGTACATGAAAACACTAATTTTGTGTGTGTTTTGAAAAGTTTTCTTTAAGTCAGCTCAACCAGGTCAGCTCACCAGGTGTAATCTTTTTATCGTGTCGCATCTGTTTCTTTCAGGATGCCACCCCATGGACGACCAGTGAGATACCCGAGAGTAGTATGTATATATAGCCCACCGAGCGACGAGGCCTAGGTGCAGGGCCCTTTACCGGTGGAGGCACTAATGGCACCACTACCTATTGGGCCACCGATGACACCAGCCCCAGCAGCAGACGATGCACACCACTTGAGCACGTTGCACGATTTTCAGTGCAAGAGGCCACCCAGGTTCAGGGGGGAGATGGACCCACATGCGGTTGAGGATTAGATTGAGGCTGTAATGAGAGACTTTAAACTGGTAGGGACACCAGCAGACCTTATAGTGATTCTTGCCGCGAGTCTCCTTCAGGAAGCAGTAGGTAGGTGTTGGAGCCTGATGCTCCATGTGCATAATGAGGTGACACTACTTTGGGCAGACTTCGAGAGCTTATTTCGGGCAGAGTCTGTCCCAGCTACCCTATGTGCAGTACGAATAGAAGAGATACTTGACCTTCAGCAGGGCATCATGACAGTGGCACACTGCTCAACAAGGTTCAATGTCTTCTCACTCTACTCCATAGATATGGTATGGGACCCATTCTTTAGGGCCTGGACCTTCATGTAGGGGCTCAGAAAAGAGATCAGGGCTTCGATGATCTCCCTCAGCATCTAGATGTAGGTGGGGGTGTTAGAGAGATCCCTCTTGGTGGAGTGTTTCCTTCCTGAGAAGTCCCCAGCCGCAAGACCCACTACTAGACGACATGCAGCGGAGTCTTCTACAGCTGGAAATAGACAGATGTTGTAGAGGTCCAAGAGGACCAGACCCACGGGTGGACGACTGCATGACTCATTATCGGTTGTGTGGGGCACCCGGAGCAAAGACATGAATTCCAGGATCGGTCAGTGTTACTCATGCAGCGACCAGGGTCACATGGCACGTGACTGTCTGACCCGCCATTCGGATGATCAGCAGAAGGCCGAAGGGCTGCCTAGGGAGAGACAGAGATTCGTTCGAGGTGTCCCATAGGGAGCAAGAAGACATGGCATAGGAGTTGTTCGTGGAGATGGAAGGGGATGACGTTTCGACGTGTTACCGCCACCACCACTAGGAGGTCCACCCCAACCATAGGGAGCAGGTGGATAGGCGAGAGCTCAGCTTCAGGCAGTTGAAGCATATGATCATGGTGCTCCAAAGATGATTCGAGGTATGATATGTGTCTACTCCTCCTTAGCTACAGTACTTATAGACACAGGTTCCAGTCACTCTTTCATTGCCACTACCCTCGTTTGGAGCTCATAGATTCTGAAAAAGCTGTTGGATCAATCTTTACAACTATAGACTCCTATGGGAGTGGACTCAACGATTATGAATTGGTGCCGGTAGTGTGAGCTTACTCTAGGATGTGAGAGCTTCAGCTGGGATCTCCTTGTAGTGGTGTCGAGGCCTTACGATGATAGCTTGGGTATGGACTGGTTATCTACAGTCCATGCTCAGATAGACTATATTAGGTGCAAAGTGTGGTGTGTCCGCACGGATCAGACCAGGTTTACCTTCACCGGTGTGAAGGGAGCATTTTCAGCAATGACAGACTTACATGGAGGAATGTATAGCTGATCCCTCATTAGTTTCCTTACCTTTCCCTCGGAGCAGTTGATGTGGAGAGTCTGACTTTTCCTCTAGTGATGGACCAGTACGCAGATGTTTTCCTTGATGATGTACCAGGTCTACCTCCACACAAAGAGGTGGACTTCTACATTAACCAATACCCCTATATGGAAACAATATCTACACCAGCGTATCGGATGGCTCACGTAGAGTTAATCAAGTTGCGGGTACAACTAGAAGACTTGCATATGAAGGGATTCATCTGGCCTAGTTTTCTCTTTGGGCAGCCCCGATTCTATTCACGAAGAAGGCGGGTGGGATCTTGAGGATTTTTATCGACTATGGTATCCTGAACTAGGTGACCGTGAAGAACAAGTACTCATTTCCTAGGATTTAAGACCTCTTTGATAAGTAGAAAGGACCTCAGCTGTTCTCAAAGATAGACCTCATATCAGGCTATCACCAGCTCAGAGTTCGATATGAGGATGTGCATAAGACAGCCATTTGATGTCGGTATGTCCACTATAAGTTTTTGTTTATTCCCTTCTGCATAACTAACGATCCAGTAGTTTTCATGATACTCATGAATAGGATCTCCTAGCCATACCTCGATCGCTTTGTCATAATATTCATCGATGACATTCTGATCTACTTGACTACTGAGGAGGTGCATGCCTACCATTTGTAGGTAGTACTGGACACAGTCTGAGAGCACTAGCTTTATGGTAAGCTCTCAAAGTGCCAGTTTTGGATCCTAGAGGATCACATTTTGGGGCATGTCATCTCGGAGGATGGAGTTGTATTGGATCCAGTGAATATTGAGGTGGTACTTGCGTGGGAGCCACCCAGGAGTGTGACGGATGTATGGAGTCTTCTGAGTTTAGCTGGTTACTACCAGAGATTAATTATAAACTTATCAAGAGTTTCATCACCACTATCAGCCTTGACGAAGAAGGGGTAACCCTTCTTGTGGTTAGAGAGATTCCAGTAGAGCATTCATGAGCTGAGGTAGAGGCTGACTAGTGCCCCCCATCTTGAGGATTCTAGAGGAAGGCGTAGGGTACGTAGTCTACTTCGACATGTTAGGGACCTGACTCGGGTGTGTCCTGATGTAGGAGCAAGCAGTGATTGCATATGGTTCTCGACAGCTAAGACGCCATGAATATAACTATGCTACCCATGACTTATAGTTAGCAGCAGTGGTCTTCACCTTGAAGATTTGGCGACACAATCTGATTGGTAAATGTTTTACCGTGTACTCTGATCACAAGAGTCTCAGGTCTATCTTCTCTCATAAGGACCTAAACCTGAGATAGTGGTGATGGATTGAGTTCCTATAGGACTATGACTTAAAGATATTATATACTCATGGAAAGGGGAACGTTGTAGCTGATGCACTCAGTAGAAGATCTGGTATATAGCTATTAGGTGAAGCGACATAGCAGTTGGCTGCTTTGCAGATATCCTTTGTGGATAGAGATGAAGAAGCTTTCCTTCATTCCCTTACAGTCACTCCCCCACTTCATGAGTGAGTCAGGGAGGCATAGCATGGGGACGCTGAATGCGAGACACGATGTGCTCAAATATCCACAGGGCAAGTACCTGATGGATTTTATGAAGGTGGGGAGCACGTCATCCACTTCATAGGACGTACTATGGTACTAGTGTCAGTTCAGGAAGAAGTGTTGTGGGAGTTCCACACATCCCTTTTAACGGTACATCCAGGAGTGGTGAAGATGTACCAGTACCTTTGACGACAGCACTGGTGGCCAGGTATGAAGAAGGCAGTAGCGGAGTTTGTCTCTCGATGCCTCACTTGTCAACAAGTGAAGGCAGAGCACCAGGTACCAGCAGACTTGGTTCACCCTTTAGAAGTCCCAGAGTGGAAGTTGGATGGGATATCCAGGGACTTCATGATGAGACTTCCATGAACATCTAGGGGTCATGACTCAATTTGGGTGATCGTCGACCAACTCACCAAGTCGGATCACTTCCTACCTATCAGAGAGCAGGGGTTAGTAGAGAGCTTGGGACGCCACTACGTGCAGGAGATTTTGTGGCTACATGGACTAACTTCTTCTATTTTCTCCAAATGGGATTCATGGTTTACTCCCTGACTATGTAAGGATTTTTTTTGAGGCTTTCGGGACGTAGCTTCGTCTGAGCACTACCTTCCATCCTCAGACGGATGGTCAGACTGAGCGGACCATTCAGACCCTCAAGGACATGCTCTGTTCTTGTGTTCTCGACTTCGGTCGTAGTTGGGAGGATCACTTACCTTTTGTGGAGTTTTCATGTAACAATAGCTATCACTCCACGATAGGGATGACACCTTTTGAGGCATTATATGGGTGACTATGCAGATCACCCTTGTGATGGACTGACCCTAGGGAGCCAGTACTAGTGGGACCAGAGATGTTATGGACTACCAGAGAGAAGGTGAAAATCATCTAGGAGTGGATGGAGACTGCACAGAGCCGGCAGAATTCGTATGCTGACAGGAGACAAAGACTTCTGGAGTTTGAGCATGGCGACCACGTCTTTCTACGGGTCTCACCTCATTGAGGTCTACAGAGTTTTGGATGAGGTGGAAAGTTATCTCCAGGGTTCATCAAACCTTTCCCGGTCCTCAGTAGAGTTGCCGAGGTGGATTACCGCTTAGCTCTTCCACCTCAGTTGCACTGGGTGCACGACTTCTTCCATGTATCTCAACTGAGGAGATACGTGCATGACCCTTATCACATCATCGACCATGGAGAGTTGGACATCGACGATGGGGAGACTTTCACAGAGGTTCCAGTGGAGATTAAGGATCAATAGAATTGAGTCCTACGTGGATGGTCGATACATTTGTTGCACGTACGCTGGCAACACGGGAACCTCCAAGAGAGAACATGGGAGTGGTAGGCTCATATTTGTGCTCATTACCCCCACTTGTTCCCTTAGTTCATGTTGTAGCTTATGGGGATGTATAGCCCTGAGTTTGGGAGAATGTAAAGACCTAGAAATTTTGTAGAATTTTTTTTAAATACTTCGGAATTTTACGAGTCCGCGAAAACTGAGGACTCATGATTCTGAGGCCCGGTGTGCCCAGAATCAATTTCTGAAGTTTTTTTTCAGGTACGTTCAAAAAAATATGAGTGGATTTTTATAAATTTTTGAACCGGTTCTTGGAATTGAAATTTGAGGACACTATTAAACTCGCAGCACCGATATTCGCTTAAGGATATTTTCACTTCGACGGTAGTGGGTTGAGAATAAAACTTAATTTTTGGGTTTTAGAGATTGAATTAAATAAAAATAAAGTGTGTGGTTTTGTTTTTATTTGACGGTTCAAATCTCCTCTTGGAAGTTTGAGGTGGGACCACCACCCCATAACCTCTCATGAGAGGTTATGGAGGTGGGGTCCACCCAAGGTCTCAACCTCCTCTACTTGTTTAATGTGGTGGGGATCACCTGAGGTTAAAACCTCCTCAACTCCCCATTAAGTGGGGAGAAACCTCTTGAGATCCCAACTTAATTGTGCCACCACCCCTCCACCTTAATGGAGCCAACTCCCCTAATTAATTTGTGCCAACACTCATGAATTAATTAGGGTGAGCCAATTAATTTATTTCACCATAATGAAATTCTCTGCCAACGAAATAATAGATAAACCTATCTAATATTATTCAATTTTTCATTTGGGTGGAATATTGGGGAGAGGAGAGCTTGGGAGGATTAGAATTCTCCAACGAAGAACCCCATCTCCCAACGAAGAACAAAGAACGCATTCTTCCAACGAAGAACGTAGGTAATTATCCTCTTCGAACTTCTTCCCCGGACACCTATTGATGTGGAGCATCTTCTATAGCCCACGCAGCTCGGGATTGGAAGCATGCAGCAGATGCGATGAATGACGATCTTCTTTGTCTACTTTCCATGACTCCGTCAATGAACGACGAATGACAAACAAAGGTAGTGGGTTTTTACATGTTGATGTTTTCCTTGAATCTTCATCAATGGTTGGAAAAGGAGGTTTCTGTAGGTGAGTTATTGTTCAACCTATTCTTTCATGATGAATTCATTGATACAACCCTAAACACAGAGGGTTCAGCCCAAACCAACATGGCTCGACCCCTTCGTCGTTCTTGTTTGGGACGATCTTCAGCATGGCGATGAGGTGACTGAACGATGAAGGCAACCACGAAAAAGGTCGTGCTACCCAAGGCCTCTGCAAACCGCATCGCCCCCGTGGCCCTTTGGTGGTCTGGGCCGAACCACGGCCCTCCGGCCGAGCCACCCCGGCCGCACCACCGTCGGCCCGTGCCGCCTGGCTCCCGGCTACCTCTTAGCCTAGTCGCGTCATGCTCGGATGCCCGCCGGCCCACCTGGTCATGCCCTTCCCGGAGGCCTGCCTGCCCTCCTGGTCGCACCCTATCTGGCCTCCCACCGACCCGCCTGGAGCCCTGCCCGGCCACCGCCGTCCTTCCTGGCGCCCTGCCCGGCAACCCTCTGGCCGGCTGGCCCACTACTCGACCTTCTGCCAGCCTGCCCTGTCGCCTACTGGCCTGCCCATCCGCCTGCCGGCCTGCCTGGCTGCCTGCCGGCCTGCCCGGTCGCCACCCGACCGAACCGGTGCCCTGGTCACACCGGTCTCCCGAGCAGACCTGTGACCCCCTCGCGGCGCCCTAGCCGAACTAGCCCTGATCCTAGGCCGAACCATCCACGCGGAATGCTGGACTGGGCACATCGGGTCGGGTCAAACCTAACAGGATGACCCACCTAATGAGTCGGGCCAGACCCAGAAGGTCTGACCGAGTCGACCCAGACCGAGTTTTCCTAGACGGGGTTGGACCGGGTCATTCCGATCACGTAGGACTGGACCTGGGACCACTACCAACCCTTTACATTCTTTTGTCCATATCGTTGTCAATGAACGACCACTTGAGGAACCTTCAGTGGTGCTGGTAATATTGGGGAGTGACATTCCCTATGAGTATACCCCACTAGATTTTGGGATTGAGTTGAGATACAATCAGGTTGGATCATGCACAAATCCAATTGGGCCCCTGGGACTAAGAGGATAATAACACATAGACCAGGTTTCCGATTGATGCACCGTCTGTTGCGTTGAGACAGCTATGATGAGGTGAAACTTTAAGATACTTCTGCGTGTGAATTCTTGACAGTTGGATTATCAAATAGCGGTTCATGGAGCGGAACCTTCCGGAGATGATCTAGCTTAGTGAAAAGACCTGGTAGCTAGCTGAGACCTAATGACTGCTGACAGATTCGACTTAGAGTGATTCGACTGGCCCAATAGGGTGCACCTTTGTGTCGCGGCAGACCCACAGTGGGGAGAGCCTCTGTTTGAGCGTGATAGAACAATGATACTCAACAAGAGGAGTACCTCAGCAGGCTACGAGGGGGAGCACCTCTGTGTGATGAGGTAGGCCCATGGTGGGGAGTGCCTCTGTGTGAGTGTGGAAGACCCACGATACTCTACAGGTAGAGTACCTCAGTAGTCCAAGTCTACTAGGAAGCACCGTGGTTTCACGGCAGGCCCACTGTACTCGATAGAGGAGGATTTCTCTAGCAGCCGAGGTTTCAATTGTGTGACTGGGGATGTTACTTGATACTACCCCTAGAATAAAATCTTGGTTTGAGATGAGTCAGTAACTTTTGTGTGTACCTCGTGATTGAGATGGATTACTTGATAACTTAGGTATATGTATGGGCATATACCTAAGTGGGGTTATCTATTGATTTCATACTGTGTGGTTTATACTTGTTGGTTTTGTGAGACCTTGAGGGTCTCGGGGTCCCTACTGAGTATCATTATGCTCACCCCTACACGGGTTGTGTATGTAAACAATTGTATTGGATTCAGATGACAGACAACATTGACCGAGGTTGAGAGCACCAGGACTGGATGATACCCAGAGGTTGACCACACGACATGCCGATGCACAGAGGAGATAGACAGACGTGGAGTGTTGTGGAGGCTATCTGTACCTATCCTTCAGGTGGGATTTCCCAGTGGACGATTCAAGAGTTGTTTCCCCTTTTTCCAGTCCTTTTACTTTCTGTTTCTTTGTACATTATAGTTGGTCTTGTATTTCCGACCCCTTTTACTTTTCAGCACTCCTTTTTATATAGTTTTTATAGTGTTTTGTTTCCAATTCTTACTCTATTGTGTGCGTTTTTAAGTTGTAAAGGCAATGCCTTCCCTATTTTAGGTATTTACGCCTTTGGTGCTAGTCGCCAGGCCGTGGCCTATAGAAGGCGGGCTTGAGGTAGTCACAGCACGGGCCCCGAGTGATGGTCTGTGACATAATATTTACCAAACATACCATGAAAATAATTTTCGTTCTCTATTATTATCATCAGGATTCCAAATCTGACTTTTACAGTGTTTCGCAAGCACTACGTCACCATAAAAAATGATTATTCATATTTATCATAAAATAAATTCCAATTTATATGTTTTGAACTATATTTTTATTATATTTTTATTATATTTTCAAACAAAATTATTTCAATAATTTCAATATATTTTTATATCATATTCTTTTCTTGGATATATATGTAAAGATAATGTGTTTCATAAACTCTATATTGTTTTACTATTCCTCACAATGTTGAATTCATTAGAAAAATATAAAAAAATTATACTTGCATAAATTTGATTATATAAATACAAAAATTATATCCATTTCATGAAATTAAATTCATATAAGTAATAGAAATTAATTTTAATATAAATGCCTAAAATGCAACAAAAAACATTTTTTTATAAAAATGTGTTTTTAAGCTCAAATATAAACATATATCAAAATCATGTATAATGATCACTCATATGAACTTAATTAGATTATATAAAATTCAATGATATTTAGGTTGATTTTTGATAAAATAGAAATTTAAATTAATTAATTTAATGTAAATAAATGAAAATTTTATAAAAAAATTGTATTTTTCACTATTCACTGAAAAATCAATCCTTTCAGCAACATCACCAAATTTTAAGAAATGATAAGTTTTATTTTATGATAAAAATATATATCGTTTATATAAAAAAAATTAAATGTTCTGGAAATTAATTATAATATTCTCTCATAAAAATAAATAAAAATCAATTTAAAAAAACAAAATGTTGAAGCGTAAAAAAACTTTTCTAAAAATGTAGTGCTTATTTTTAAAAACATTATCAATAAATTTTTATTAAGTAGTAACCATATATATATTTCATATTTATGGTAATCCAATTCAAACCGAGTAATTTTAATGGCTTGATTATAATGGTCATGTTTGAAAGTAACATTTTAATAGTATATCATTATTCGTTTAAACATGATATTGTGTGTAAAACAAGCTATTGATAAAATTAAATAAATAAATAAATATTATAAAATATCATGTTGTTACATTTTAACGAATCATTTAAATTTATCCCTTGATATTTTAACTTGGTCATTAAGTATTAAATATTTAAATATATCAATATTGAAATCCTAATTTTTATAGATGGATAATAAAACATCTTTGTAATGGGGGAAGTTAGAAGGAAAAATGTTACCTGAAATAACACATAGTCGACTTTTCAAAAAGAAATAACATTGGTATGAAGTAAAAATTTAGACATAGAGGAAGAAACTAGCATCCAAGGACTAATATAGAGTGACAAAAAAACATGTTCATGAGAAAGTTAACCACCAAAAAACCATCAATATATGATGGGTAAAAATAATATTTATTCATTTGAAATTAAGGTAAAAGTAAAAAAATATATTTCAAGATACTTTTCCTAATGTCAAAAAATTATTTTAGTACCAAAATAGTGAAAAGGGGGAAATTTAATTAATTTATTTCCATTTTATAAACAAAATTTCATCTTGTGGTTGGGTTTCAATTGATTTTCACTTTATCACTTACTGAAAGAAATATAAATAAATTCTCCATTTCTGAATCACAAAAATTACCTTTTCAATAGTCATAAGATCCATAAAATAATGATAAGTTAATAGTATTGTATTTAATAAATCCAAAATGGTTAGAAATTTCTATTCTAATAACTAAATTCAATAAACCTTCGTAATAAGAAAAAATATATTAGTCTCTAAAATTAATCAATAAAAAAATGTTTAACACAGACCATTAGTCAAATATATTGATATATATCCCAAATAAACATAATAAACTCAATATTAGAAAATTGTTTTAAACATAATGGTTATATCATACACTTTATCTCACCCATATAAATGTAATGACATTATTCTCAAATTATTATTTACATTAAACCTAAAGGTTATATATACCTCAACCCAAAATAATATCTCCCTAAATATTATTTATCATAAAATATCCTAAAACTGAAAAGTGATATGATATGATAATATGTTTCCCAAAATAAAATAAATATATATCCATCAAATAATTTAAGTAAAAACAATTTTGTACTAACCAGGACATAATATATTTAGGCATTAAAACCATGTCTCCCTTTAGTTGTGGGTTCAATCCCCACATCCTTGCTGAATGTGATGATTTGTCTCTTGTCATATGTGTTTTTCTTTTTATAAAACATTATTAATATAATTCCTATTATATTATTAAAAATATGTTGACTATGCTCAAAAATGAAATTAATCATAAAATCATTTTTTAACCCC
The DNA here is from genome assembly GCA_963277665.1 of Viscum album. Classification (NCBI taxonomy): domain Eukaryota; kingdom Viridiplantae; phylum Streptophyta; class Magnoliopsida; order Santalales; family Viscaceae; genus Viscum; species Viscum album. The sequence goes on along the minus strand of OY728138.1, from coordinate 138,560,721 downwards.
AATGGTTTTCGATTCAATGTTTGATTTCCACAAAATAAAATATTCTTCTTTTAGTGTTATTTTCTTAACATAAATGATCATATTAAACCAAAATCATACTAATAAATTTAAAATTATTTCCACAAAATATAAAATCATTATTCCACAAATAACATTCTCATTAAAACATATACTCAACCAAATAGTTGTATTCACATTAATTTATCTCAAAATATCCTTAATCATGTCAAACTCTTATCTCATAAAACCTAAAAATGGGTATCTTTTCTTTTAAATTTATAGTCTATATTAAATTTATCAACCCATGACACTCTATTTTTTACCCCATATTACAATGTATTATCATAGGATTTCATAGGTTTTATCTAATAATTCATTATAATGGTTCACAAAAGAAATGTGAATTAACCAAATAATATACCCATTGAGTTTCAAACAAGGTGTGAATTAAGGGACCAATGACCATGCACTAAAATTATGGTCAAAATATACTCAATCAAATATTATTGAGGTTATTAACCTTAATAGAATCCTTTTTCAAACTATATCTACTTAGTGCATCCAAATAGATATTTATTGCAGGGAAAGTCAGTTTTAACATAGTAAAAAAGATTATGATATTATCAAACAATTATACATATCCTCAAGTTCATTCATAGATTTATGTTCTCAAACCTTTTTTTTATAAAAATAGTTCCCAAGTATTCTACTAAAATTCTTTTGATACAAACTATAAAAAATCAAAATCTAGTAACCAAGTATCAGTGGTCAAATTATTACATTATCATAATATATAAGAGATCTCATCCTAAATAACCAATTACTTTTGTAGTCTTCAATTACTTTATACATAAATGACTCCCATATTACAGAGTAAATATAAATTAAATCTTATAATAAGAATTATTACCTCCTTGATATTATTCATAATATATTTCTACTTATCCTTGGTAAAGGAAATATAATAAAGGGTGACCATTGACGCTCCGTAAGGGTAGCATACAATGGAAATTATCTTGATTAAATAAGGTTTAATAGATATGAAAATATAAATAATAAAAAACACATGTCATTTAATTAATAAATTGAGAAAAAAATTATACATGGATAAATAAATTACAGTAATATCATGGATAAAAATAAATGAATTATCAATTATGGAAATTCCAAATATTGTAAATCATTATCTCATACCTCAGGATATCTTTACCATCATGACCTTGTGAAAAGACAGTTTAATTAATGCATAGGTATACACCAAAACCCCCATTTAGTAAATATAACCAACAAGTTTTTCCTATAAGAGATGTCAATCTATTAGGGGCTATACAATTCAACGACCCACCATTACCTACATGTCCAATTAATTACTTATATATTGAATGGTAAATTTAATTCATAAAAACTATTCCTTTTTAAAAAATATTTATATTTTAATAAATAATATAAAATATAAATATTTCATTTTTTGATTTAATATCTCTTATAACAGAACACCATATATAGAAATGGTATACTTTTAGGAATTATTAATATCCATTACACAGATAATATGGATATTTAAGAGAAATATAATGTCCAGTGAAATATAATAAAGGGAGATTAAATTATTTAAGATAAATTTAATGGCATAGGATTAATCAAGAGATGAGAGATAACTATCAATTCATTATAAAAGTATATTTTCTAGAAAAATAAATTCTTTTGAAAAATAAATTAAAATAGAAGAAAAACATTTAAAATAATTTCTAATAAAATATCATTCTTTATGAAACCATTTATAACTTATAGAAGAAGATAAAGGCATAAAATGGTCATGGTGGTGGGAAAATCTATAAATCCCAAATACATTAAAAAGAAAATTACTTTGGAATTTTATAAAGAATTTTGAAAATGGACCATTCAAAAAAATTAAAAATATTCCTCTAAATTCTTGTAAAAATAATAGGATAACTTTTAATTTCATTGATAAATCACTTTATTAAATAAAATGTACTTTTATAAATTAATTTTGTACAACAAAAAAAATAAATAAAAATATACATGTTTAAAAAGAGAAATAAAATCGCATTTCAATTTTAATATATCTTTTCTTGATTCATGTTACAATGAGGGGAAAAGTTAAAATAAAATACATAAAATCTTTAAATATCTATTGGATATGAAAATTAATGGAATTTATGAAAGAAATATTATAAAATTTATTCATTAAAATTATAACCAATCTTAAATGAAAATGATATTGTTAAAAATTTATTACCTATTTGGGATATTTTAAATTGAGATCCCTTTAAAATTTAACTTAAATAATAACATAAAACATCAAGAATAAAAAATTATTAATTTTATAATAATCAATGATTCAGTATATACAATGCATAAAAGTAAATACGTTCATAATACCAAATATTTCTCAATTGAGTACAAATTGAGGCGAAATCCCTTACAAAGATTGTATCCTTGAATTAAAAATTAGTAAATGAAGTGATTATATTTAAAAAATATAAATCTAGACAAAAAAATTATAAATACAAAATAATATAATTATAATTCATTTCACACCAAATCATGCCATAAAATAGTCAATGAATTTTATGTATAAACCAATGAATGAAAATTGAATTGGGAAACCCCTATCTTAAGATAGATATGTCTTGTAAGTTATTTTAGACTCATATATAATAAATTCAAAGTCATTATAATTGAATAATATACAAATATACATATATTTAAAAACATATATGATCTATTTATAATAATTCATCACCTTTCTCTTTACAATATATTATTGTTATCTTTATTTCTCATGTTAACAACTTCTTTTTTCAGGAATGTTTGATTCATTAGTTTGGTTCCTTGAATCCTATGAATTGTTAAATAATCTCTATAATTTTATAAATATAATATATATTCACATACATATATATATTTAGAGTCATCCATACAAAAATAGTAATTTAAAAATGAATTAAATTATTTATAGAGAAGGTGGGTATTATGTACTCACGAACGCAATTTCAACTTTTACTTGGATGGTATAAAACTAATGTAAATAATGAATAAAATTTAAATATCCATTATTATATCATTTATATTAAGTATATCTACACTCATTACCGTACATGTAAATGGGAAGTGAAAAAAGATCACATTTCTACGTAAAGGTGGTAGTCCACATGTACACATGAGAGACGTCATCATTTTTCAACAGATTGGAAGGTAAGAAGGTAGATATGATATTATAATTATAAAAGAATAATTATTTCCAAGATATTATATATATTCATGATTTCCATATTTATAAACATTTTAATAAAATTTTGGTGAAAAACAAATTATGCCACTCTGTGGAGAAGGTAAGTTGTATGTATTCATGAGCTATGCTTTGGATTTCAGTAGGGTAGAAAATATGTGGGAAATGGTTTTCCCTAAATCATAATAAAAATTTAGAATATTTATGTTAATTCAGTTATTATCTTAGAATGGATACCACAAATTTATAGTAGTTTTAATAAGAAATAAAATTGAAAGTACTCGATTAAGAGTTGTGCCTCTTCGTTGGGAAACAAATTTTAGCTTACACTTTATTCCCTAAAAAGAAGGTATTTTTTAAAGAATAGAAGATCTATTACATGGGTAATGAATCTATGAATTTATTATTATAGAAATTATCTATTATTGAAAGAAAAAAAGGTGAGAGTAAAAGGGGAGAAGAGGTTCCCTTTTATTACTGAGGAGAGGGGCACTCATGGAATTACATAATTTATTAAATTAATATAAATTAATTTTCATGGAAAAGAGGATCCAAAATGAAATAATTTTAATATAATATTAGTATTAATCAATATAATCTCATATAGTAATATTTTTAAAATTCTTTGTTATGTTTTCACCATTAAATTTTAGTTTTGACCTGTGCTAACCCTTTGACAATTACCACAATATTAATGAGTTCTACCCTTTAAGGGTTATTTTTTATTTCTATATAGAAATAAAAAACCAATAAATGGACCAATTATGATTTATAAGACCATTTAAAATTTATTTGTATGGATATAATATTATTACTAATTTAAAATAATATTATAAAATATTATTAATTACAAAATAGAATTAATGTCATTTTTAGATCTAGTCATATAATTTGACTTTGAAAAACAATTGAAAGAATGATAATTTAAATATAATCAAATAAAATCTCTAATATTTTAAATATATCTATAAAATATTTTGGATACTATAATTTATCAAAAAAATTACTTTTATAGTTATTAAAAATTATTTACCTGGTTCTTCATCATTTTTCATGACCACTATACCTATGTTGCGTAAAAATTTAAGCTACTTGTTTCATCAATAAATATTAATACATAGTTATCAAAATAAAATTGAATTTATCATGTTGTAAATAAAATTTTATATTCATTAAATATGTATATTTATTCTCATTTATTTCAGGACACTATATTTAATATGCTATTTTTAATATTTTTTCCATGTGCTAGCATTGAAAAATCATTTTTATAAAATTATTGTTATATAATATAAAAGTTAAAATTTATCAATATAAATAATAATTTATACCTAATATTTGATAAATAATTCCTAAAATGACTTTTAGTTCACAATTATTATCATTAGGATACAAAATTTTACCTTTCCAGTGTTGCACAAGCACAACGTCGCGACTGAAAGTGATTTTCATATTTATTATGAAATAAATTATATTTTATTTTTTAAAAAATATTTTATCATTATATTTTTAATATAATATAATAAATTATTATTTCAATAATATTTATAGATTTTAATATCATATTTATGACTTGGTGATATCATAAAAGTTGTCGTATTTCGTAAAAATAGTATTTTTACTATTCACCAAAATTTATAAATTCTTCCAAAAAATATAAAATTTCATAAAAGGATAAATTTAACATGATGAATCCAACATTTATTTCTAATTCATGATTTTTTGTGTTTTATAATTGATATAAATTACGTTTAATATGAGTTCGTAAAAGGTAATTAAAACAGTTTTTTTAGAAAGTGGTGTTTTTAAGCTCCAAAATTATCTTATACCAAAATCATTTATAATGAAGACTCTTAAGTAATTAATTTGAATTTTTATAAGTAAATAATATTTTTTATTTTCATATCAAATAGGAATTTTAAATTAATTTATTGAATATAAATAAATGATTGTTTTACAAAATTCGTTATTTTCTTCTATTTATTAAAATAATCAATCTTTTAGAAAAAAAATAATACAATAAGATAATTTTGAGTTGAAGATTAAATAAATGATAGAGTTATGGAAAAAATAATTACTTGTTCATAAAGGTTGCAATTAATTAATAATATATTAATATTTTATCGTTATTTCTTTAGACATGGTGTTGCATGTAACACAAGCTATCAAATAAATATAAATTTATTTAATGGGAAATACAAATAAAATATTGTGGTGGTACATTTTTTGTCCAAAAAAACCCTTGAAATACATAGAACATGATCTCAATATTTCCCCTATGTTTTTAATGGTCCTCTCTTCTAACCTTCTGTCTAAGGATGATGAGTCGTACTGAAACACAACTTATTATCTATATCTTACCCAAAACACTTCTAGAACATTGAGGTAAACCAAATATCTTGATCAGGTATAATAGAGTATGGTACAACATGAAACCATAAAAATAAATTAATATATATCCATTAAAAACTTTCAAGATAGAAATTTGATCTTAATGAAATGATTTTTCTTGACTTCATTAGGTGATCGACAGCTACCCAAATATTATTTTGGAATTTAGATGTTCTGGGGAGTCTGATGAAGGAATACAATATTTTTTTCCCATTTCCATTATTGTATGGGTAATATTTATAACATCCCCTAAGACTTCAATCTCACATAAATAAATTAATGACCTACCAAGCACTGAGATAAATACTCTATAATATATCCTTTCATGTTTTCCCACCAAAAATACTCATTGGTATCACTACACAAATTCACACTTCTAATATAAATAAAGAATTATAATCTATGAGATTATACCAATATATCCTTCTTAAATTTTAGTATTTAAATTAGACAAAATCATCTCATTAACCTTAAAAATTAATCATAATTAAGGCCGAACTCGAGAACAATTCTCCCCTTTTTCATCTCTATATATTCCTATTATGTCTCTTTAATATTCATATGGATATATTATTGAATACTAACTTAGAAAAAAAAATTCCCTACCCTAATTATTTCATTGTTAATCCTTTGAAAATACATAAATATTGGAAATTTTCTAGCCCTCATCATAGATAATATATCTTGATCCTTTTGACTCAAAGCATCATCCACCATTTTCACTTTAGTAGGGTAATAATGTTTTGAGCATTCATAATCTATAAAAAATCCAACCATCTCCATTGAATCATATTCAGCTTATTATCTATGAATTTATACATCATGATTATATTATCAATATATATATATATATATCAAATTTTAACATATATCTATATCTTTGTTAAAAAAATATTTTAGCCCACTCCAAATACAGAGTCGGAAATTTCTTCTCATGAACCTCCAATCATCTTGAGTTATAAGATATCACTATATTATTATTCATAATAAAAAACCCCATATCATTCTTTAATGCATTACATTTAATCAAAAACCCATCTCCACTGTAAGGTAGTGTGAATATAATATCCCAGATTTCATCATAAGGTGTGTTTTATTTACATTTTAGTTTTTCCCTTTTTAGTTAATTAAGTTAATTCTAAAGTTATTAAGGATTCCAAAGGGTGTTCTAGGGGTTCAGGACATGGAAAGGGGGGTAATGAGTTTTTTGGGTTAGTCGCATGGTCTGCGAATGGTTAGTGCTAACCATGCGGGCAACCCAGGTAAACTGTGAAAGGGGAACATTTTCAGACAGTATCATCCGCGCAGTTTGTTCATGATTTGGAAAACCGTGGGGGTAAACCTTGTGAGGGGAATCATTGGGACAGAAGCATCTGTATGGTTTGTGCACGGTTTGGAAAACCTTGTGGGTAAACTGTGTGGCCGAGAAACTGTAAAAATATTACAAGTTTTCCACTCTGGTATTTTATATCCCACTCGGGATTTTCCTCCCCCTCCTCCCTTGCATACCTAAGAACGAACCAAAGGGACCAAGAGCTCCCAAGGATCGATCTCTTTTGTTCATAATCCGTTTATAGTGCTGTCAGTTGTGGATTGAAGATAAGGGTAAGGCTAATCTATCGCTTTTCCTTTTCTTGGTTTAGGGTTTCTATTTTTATTCCCTATCTATCTAAAGCTCTCAAACCCAAATTGTTTAGTGATTTATTGGGTAAAGCTTCAAGGGTTGGTTGGATCGATATCTAAGGCTTCAGTTGGGAGTGTATTCACTAACAGATTTAAGGTATGTGGTCTATAAATTTTATCCCTTGTGTTTTGTGTAGATTTGTGATTGTAGGGTTTTTTTCTTTCTCTCTTTTGAAGAATTCAAGGTTCCTTTTACATGATGAGATATTTTGGTTCCTAAATGGATAATTGAACCCCTCTTGATCTCTATGGGATGAAAGGAGGATGACTCGACCAAATTAGGGCCACCCAAGGGGCGTGCTGATATTCCCCTGACATAGATCTATCTAAGTGTTGGATGTTGTGAGGGAACATAGATCCCATGGTGAATTTGTTAATATGATTGAAGGATTTGAAATTTGTGTTCAGTAAAACACTTAGTTTGGGTAATGGCCTAAGGGGTTGTTTGGTTGGCATGAAAAAGGGTTAAATGGTTTAATGAGAAAATTCTAGGGAATTATCCTATTACTTGAATATGCTTAGTTAGAAAGGCATGGGAAATGGGAAATGTGGATAAAATGTAGAGTAATATAAATGATGAATGTGTTAATGGATTTAGGAAATAATGTTATTTTCCCACTAATTGAGATTATTGTGCCATTGTAAATGATGTTGGATATGTTGTTGTGATATGGTGTTTTGTGGTGAATGATAAATAATCAGGTGCAAAAGGATTGGTAGATTGGGGTATTGACTTGAAGTTCTATTCCCACGGGTTGAGTTGGACTGAGGTTCTAGATCCTCCACTAAATTCACGGGTTAAAGAATGGGATGAAGTTCTATTCCCCTAATAGTTTCATTCCACTTGGATTGAGGCTTCTAGGTGAGGATATTGGGAATTGTTTTCAAATGATTCCTAGTGAGATGGGACTTTCTAAAATCCCACATGTGGAAAATATTGATCATTCCTAATCCATTGAACACATGAAAAGCGGGAAATGATAAATAAAATGTCTTAGTAATAAACATGGGTTAATTAATAGGTTGACTTAACGAAACATAACTAAAGAAATCCTATTGAACTGTTTTCCTTAACAAGCATTTATTTAACATTATCATACACTATATTCCTTATTGGATAATTATTAGACACTACTGGTAGTGGCCTACTTAGTTATACTCACACCCAACTCAGGTTGTTGTTGGGTACTCGAGCAGATTAAATGCTTTCAAGTCAAGAAAAGGGCAAGGGACCTATGCTAGGGAGATGAGTTAGACATGGGACATGTTTGAGTGAGGTTCCAGACTTAGATTCCAAACCATTTTGGGGATTCTACTATTTTATTACTTTTGGGTTTTGTTCACATGACACTATAGCATGGCATGGAATATTTATTGTTTCTTATGATTGTACCCAGCTTTGGGATTTGGTCACTTATTCATGTTATGGATTGTTCTCTTTTGTTTCCATTATTTCAATTATTATCTGTGGCAGATTACTCTGGTATTGAGGTTATAGTCTCCCCATGAGACCTATTGGACCCTCGCTATTAGTCGAAAACCTCTAGTGTACTGGGAGGTGTGATTGAGGTCATGAAACTACCCAGCTCGGGGCATCGGTTTTGTGGATATTGGGTCAGGGACGTTACAAATTGGTATCAGAGAATTTATTTTCTCCTTATTTCTATTTGGGGATGGTAGACAAGAGATTAGGAATGTTTCGGGACTTGGTAATAAGATCATGCATGGGAGTATCTAACCCAGGTACGAGGGAAAACTCACGTCTCTCTAGGAGGGGTTTCTTGTTATTATTTTGTGTTGTTATATTTGATGATATTTCACCATTGGGTGATTCACTTGTTGTGTGATTTGACAGTTTTGTAATATTTCCCTCATGACTAGAAATGTACGTGGTTGTGCATTCATGAATCATTATAAGCTCATATTTAGTAAAGTGACATGGATCATGATAGTCAAACACACATAATTGGTGTGTGGGATGTAATGGATAGGATGCATATGATCTCTTAAAAGTAATGAATTATGCCTAATAAGGTGGTATGAATGCATAAAAAGGGGAAGTTAAAATATGAAGAAGTAATTAAAAAATGGATCTTGATAAATAAGTAAAATTGGATTAGTTTATTGTCAGGGTAAATTGGAATATTAAAATAGTTCAAATGGGTGTAAAATATAGGGCTTGTGACCATGATAATTAGATACTTTGTTGATCATAGCCTTAGCGAGATGTTTGAGGGTAGTGAACTGGTTGTGAGATGGCTCTTTTTGGTTGTGTATGAGAACTGGATTGGTTGTTACAATTGATTATCCTATACACAACTATTCCTTCTCATGAAGCTTTATAGTTGTGTTCTAAATCTTATGTTGGGAATTGTAGAGAAATGCCACCTCAAAGACGTGCACCGATTGGGATACAAGAGGACGTTTCCAAGAACACTCTTCCAGTAGTGGATTATAAAAACATAGTGATCCAAATAGATATGGAAGAGAAGTTCCCGGAGAAATTTTCTCGTTTTATGCAGATGATTGAACGAGACCCAAGGCGGGTTGCACCAAGCATGTTTGATAAGACCAAGGAGTTTTAGCTGCAGCACCCTCTGACCTTTTCCAGATAGGGTGGTCCAGAAGCAGCATAGATCTAGATAGAGTCCATCCAAACTGTTCTTGACCATCTAGAGACTCATCTTAGGAAGAAATTCTAGTTAACGACCTATATGTTGAGGGAAGAAGCAAAACATTGGTGGGACATTATGGTTCAGATAGAGCAGGCTGAGGGGATGATGTGGAAGGATTTTTAGAATAAGTATCTTGATCTCTTCGATGTAGAAAACCTGAGTTAGGATAAGGATTTATATTTTATGAGTTTGACTCAAGGGACAATGTCGTCGATTGACAATGCTAGTCATTTTGCTGACTTGAGATGCTTCATTCCAACATTGATGGAAGATGAGGCAGCAGTGGCTAATCACATCCAGGAAAGGATGAGACATGAGATAAGATATGAATTGAATATATTTCATCTAAAAATGTTTTCTAAAGTGGTGGATCAATCCCTTATATCAGAAGGAAACCTGAAGGGAGATTTAGGTAGTGAACTTGTGGAACTGGCTGGGAGAGAAAGTGGTGCGGCGTCTGATAGTAGTAAGTGCCACGTTGGATCCTTTTAGCATGGTGGAAGCATGCCGGGAAGTCAGAAGAGGGGGTTAGTTTCTCAGGTTGGTGATAAGGGCTTTTCTTTTTTGTATGGCGGGTCGGGGCACAAGTGTGACAAGTGTCCCCGCCCACCAGTTGAGTCCTGAGTGTGCGGTAGGCTATGCCAGGTGCAGAGATTCTGTAGGAACCCATGACATTCAAGGAATGATGGAGGTTAGAGGAATATGCCGAGTGTAGGTAGGGGGTCGGTTGCCCTATATTAGGCAGGCAGTTGGAGCTCCATGTGTCGTACTGTTAGGGTCATTGGAAGTGGTACTTTGGGGCGAGATCACACTTACCAACTGAGTAGTTCAATGCAGGGTACTCAGGTTGGGGCCCAGGTTAAAGGGTCATGTCATCTCCATAATAGTTTAGGTTACACCTAAGGGTGGTGAGGTAGGACCGTCTACTATTGGAGGTATGATTCTTGTAGCTTCCATATTTTATAGTTTTTTATTCGGTACAGGTTCTACACATTCCCTTATTTCTACTCAGATTGTAGTTGTGTTGAGATTAACCATAGATACTGCTTGTGGGGTAATGTCGCTTGATACTATACTAGGGGTACAATTCGGGAACATCATGTACTGGAAGGGATGTGCTTTGGAGGTTTTTGAGAATCCTTTTATGTGGGATATGTTTGTCCTAGATATGTCCGGTTTTGACTTCATCATGGGAATGGATTAGTTGGTGTTATATCAAGCCCTATCAACTATTTCTGACATCAGGTAACATTCACATCTTTCGATGGTATCACCCTTATCCTTCGTGGTGAGTGGGATACTTGAGCGAGCAATGTAGGTCTATTATGCCATCAAACGGGGTAGCTCACATCCAAAGTAGCATGCCTTATGATAGATGATGGGTAGGAAGGACAGTCAGTCTCTCCTTTTATTGAGGACCAGTTTTAGGATGTTTTTTCTGTGGACTTCTTAGGGATACCACCCAAGAGAGAGGTAGAGTTTACGATTGAATTGTTTCCTGGAGAAGAGCCCGTTTCAATTCCACCTTACCAAATGGCGCCAGAAGAGTTCCAATAACTGAAGGTTTGGTTAGATGAATTGGAGTGAAATGGGTTCATACATCCTAGTACATCACCTTGGGGATCCCCTGTGTTGTTTTATCAGAAGGATGATGGATCACTGAGGCTATGTGTCGATTATAGGAAGCTGAACCAGATTACATTTAAGAACTGACACTATCTTCCTAGAATCGATAACATATTTGATCAACTTCGAGGTGCCTTAGTGTTTTCCAATATTTATTTGAGATTTGGATACAATCATTTTAGGGTGAGACCATATGACATACCCTGAAAAACTTTCCAAAGTAGGTATGGGGTTGTATGAACTGCTGATAATGCCGTTTGGTTTGAGAAATGCACCAGCTATGTTCATGACATTGATGAACAAGATATTATACCTATTTCAAGATCTGTTTGTATTTTTTTCATTGATAACATCTTGATGTACTCTAGAAGTCATGACGTCCATGCCAAATACCTTGACATCATCTTGAGTAGACTAAGAGAGCATATGATTTGCGCTAATCTACCAAAATGTCAGTTTTTGATTGAAGAGGTCCACATTGTGAAACATATCATATCTGAGTCAAGCGTATCAGTGGATCTAGAAAAGTTTTAGTTTGTGGTGTCTTGAGAGAATCCCTAGAACATATCTGATATTTGGATTTTTATGGGTTTGGCCAGTTATTAATGAAGTTTTATTATATATTTCTCTCATTTGGCAGTGTTTCTCATTGGACTAACCAATAAGGGGGATAAGTTCAATTGGTTAGAGGCTTGTGAGGATGCTTTCTAGGAGCTGAATAAGTTGTTGACCAGCACACTGATTTTGGTCTTACCCAAACTAGGTAAGAGGTGTACCTTGTTCTGTGATGCACCCATTGTTGGAATTGTGGTAGTTTTGATTTAAGATGATCGGGTTGTAGCTTATGGGTCGAGGAAATTGATGCGACATGAAATAATTTATCCAAATCATGACCTGGAGATAGCTGTTTTGGTTCATTCCTTAAAGTGTTGGAGGCATTATTTTTTGGGAGAACTCTTTATAGTGTTTACCGACAATAAAAGTCTCAAATAAATCTTCTCTCGGTGGGATTTGAATCTTAGACAGTGACGGTGGGTTATTTACTTGCAGTCTTTTGATTTTGAATTGGTTTACATACCAGGAAAAGGTAATTGTGTCACTGATGATCTTATCTAGAAGTCTCAAAATTTAGTGGTTCAGTAATCTAGTACAGAGTGGGTAATGATGGCCTTGTTTGTGTAAAATCATTTGGAGATTTAGGAGGAGCATAAGAAGATGAACCATTCATCTATAGAAGTTGATTTTGCACGCTTGAGCTGAGTTATAGAGATTCAGTTGGTAGATCCTGAGTGTCTGGCTAGGAAGGAATGTCTTAAAGGTGGGAGTCTCCTTATTGCTGGATCTTCAGCACTGATGGAGTTTCTTATGTCCATGTTCATTTTGTGGTGCCGCCAGATGTATGGGAAGAGTTGATGTGCGAGTTCCACATGTTAAAGTGGGAAGCGAATTTGGGCATGACTCAGATGTACCATGACCTACACAGGCAGTTTTGGTGTCTAGGAATGAAGAAGGAAGTGAATATTATTTTGGCACGATGGCTTACCCATCGGCATGTGAAGACCAAAAATTAGTGCCCAGGTGGGTTATGGAATTCATTACCTATTCCGAAGTGAAAATGGAATGAAATAATGATGGACTACATATTGGGTCTTCTGGGGATGCCTTAGAAGAATGATTCCATTTGGGTGGTGGTAGATCGGTTAACAAAACTGGCTCATTTCTTTCCAATTCTGGAGGCCTATACAATCAACCAGTTAGGGGAGTTATATGTTCGGTAAATAGTACAATTACATGGTCTGTTGTGAACTATAGTTTCCGATTGTGATATGTGTTTCACCGCTTGTTTCTAGAAAAAACTACAGAATTCACTTGGTACTCAAGTGTTTCTGAGTACAGATTACCACCCATAGACTGATGGTCTGTTGGAGCATACAATTCAAGTATTAGAAGACATGTTGAAAGCATGTGTTCTGGATTTCAGTGGTTCATGGGAAAATAACTTGTCTCTTGTTGTGTTTGCATATAACAACAGTTTCAATCTATAGTTTAAATGGAAACATTTGAGGTCCTTTTTGGGAGACTATGTAGATCACCATTGTGTTGGTTGGAGGCTAGAGAGTCTGAGCTGTTAGGGCTAAGTCATTGAAGGAGATGTCAGATAAGGTTTGTCTGATTCAAAATAATATGGAAATAGCTCAGAGTAAGAATAATTCATATGTGGATCAGCGTCGTAGACCTGTTTAGTTCTTGGTGCGGGATAGTGTGTTTATTCGGGGTCACTAAGGTTGGGTCACTGTTAGATTCGTAAACGAGGAAAATTGGCACCTAGATATGTGGGGCCATTTAATATTGTGGAGAGGATTGGACTGGTGGCTAACTGATTGGCTCTTCCATAGTGGTATAGTGGAATGCGTGATGTTTTCCATGTTTTACAACTCCGAAAATATTACCCAGACACATGTCAGGTGATAAATGACGATGATGTTGAGCTTCAGTCTGATGCATCCTTTGAAGAGCATCTGATTCATATTTTGGATCATAGTGAGAATGTTTTGTGAGGTAAGGTTTCTATGCCTGTTTGTGTTCTATAAAAACAAGGAAAATTTTAAGAGGAAACTTGGGAGCTAGAATCTGATATGTGGGTCCAGTGGCGTGACCATTTTTCTATAGAAACTCAATGATGCAGGAGAAGGGCATCTTGGGGACAAGCCGTTATATGGTGGAGAGGTTGTAAGATCCCAAATTTATCTTTAAGGCATGTTTTATTTACATTTCATTTTAGGCCCTATTTTAGTTAATTAAGTTCTTTACAAAGTCTTTAAGGAGGCTTGAGGTGTTTAGGGGATTCGAGACATAAAAAGGGGAAAAATAAGTTTTTTGGGTTAGTCGTATAGTCTGCACATGGTAAGTGCTAACTGTGTGGGTAGTAGAGGTAAACTGCGCAAGGGGAAGATTTTTGGATTGTATCCTAGAGACAGTTTGTGCACGGTTTGGAAAAATATGTGGGTAAATCCTGCAAGGTGACTCTTTGGGATAGAATCATTCGCACAGTTTGTGCATAGTTTGGCATACCATGTTGGTAAACCGTGCGGCCCAGAAACTTATAGAAAATTACAAGTTTTCCACTCTGGGATTTTATATCCCACTCAGGATTTTCCTCCCCCTCCTCCATTGTATCCCTAAGAACTAACCAAAGGGGCAAATATCTCCCAAGGATCGATCTCCTTCATTCCTAAGACATCTGAAGCACCGTCAGTTGCGGATTAAATATCCGGGTAAGGTTAATCTCCCTCTTTCCCATCTTTTTAGTTTTGGGTTTCTATTTCATTCCCCTCTTTATCTGAAGCTCTCAAACCTTGATTTTTATGTGAGTTATAGGGTAAATATTCAAGGGCTGGTTGGATTGAGATCTAAGGCTCTAGTTGGGAGTTTGTTCGCCAACGGATTTAAGGTAGGTGGTCTGCAAATTATATCCCTTGGGTTTTGGGTATATTTGTGCATGTACGTTTTTTTTCTTACTACCATATGAAGATGTCATGGTGCCTTTGACATAATGAGATATAGTGGTGTCTAAATGAAAAATTGAACCCCTTTTTATACCTAAGTGATGCAAGGATTATTACTTGACAATATTAGAGACACTTGAGGGGCGTGCTAATATTCCTCAGACATAGAGCTAGCTAATAAAGTGTACATTGCTGTGTGGGAACATAGATCCCATGATGAATATGATATTAGGCTTGAAAGAAGTGAAATTGGTGTTTATTAAAACACTTAGGTCGGGTAATGGCCTAAGGGATTTTTTGGTTTGCATGAAAAAGGGTTAAATGGATTAATGGGAAAAGTCTAGAGAATTAGATTATTACTTGAATATTCTTAGTGAGATAGGCATGGGAAATGGGAAATGGGGACAAAGGGTTAAGTAATATAAATGATGAATGTGTTAATAGATTTATGAAATAATGCAATTTTCCGGTTTAGTGAGATTATTGTGATGTTGTAAATGATATTGGCTATGTTGTTGTGATATGGTGTTTTGTGGTGAATGATAAATAAGCTTGTTCACGTGTCTTGGTAGAGTGGGGTATTTACTTGAGGTTCTATGCCCGTGGGTTGAGTTAGACTGGGGTTCTAACTCCTCCCTTAAATTCATGGGTTAGGGAAGGGGATGAACTTCAATTCCCAAAACAGTTGCATTCCACCCAGACTGAGGCTTATAGGTGAGGATATTGGGAATTGTTGTCAAATGATTCCTAGTGTGATGGGTGTAAAGACCCGTAAATTTCAAGGAATTTTTTTTCTTAATTTTCTTTGGAATTTTACAAGAACGCAGTTTTCTGATGGCACCTGATTTCGAGGCCCGGTGTGCCCGGAATCATTTTCCGAAGTTTGGCTCGGGTACGTCAGTGAACGGACGAGCGGGTTTTTCTATATTTTGAACGGGTGCCCGGAATCGAATTCTGAGGGCACCGATGGAATCGCAGCGCCGGTAATTACTTAGAAACGCCTCTTCCGGAGTTGCGTTTGCTCAGGTGTGGTTTTTAATTTTCGGGCTTAAAGTTAAGAAATAAAATAATTGTACGACAAACTTTATTTTATTTCACTTAAGCCACTTAGAAGCCACTTGATGCCACTTAAAGCGGCTTAAGCTGAGTTGATCCGGATAGGATGCTATCCAAAAATATCCTACCCTCTTGGTAGGATATTTGTGGGGTGGGGCCCGCATGAGCACCGTCGTTTCTTTCTGCTAAGTAACGCACCCGCGAAAACCCGTCATTATGAATGTCAGCTGACGCGTTTTATTAAATTCTTAACGCACCATTTAATTGGGCGGTTTTATTCGTAAATTAAATGGGCAGTTTCTTTCGTTGAATTAATTCTACGAATTAATGGGTCGTTACTTACCTCTTTTTCGTTTATTGGCTTAATAATAAAATAAGACCAACAAGTCATTTGAAGGATTACTCGTTGAGAGGTTTTTGTCAGAGGTTCTTGTGCCTTCACCTTTATTTGCGAAGAACGTGAAGAACGCGAAGAACGCGAAGAACGCCGGCCTCCGACGAAGAACGCCGAACCCGCGGAAATCGACGACGTGACGCCGTGTGCCGTGACGCCGACGTTTCCTCTCCGGCGACGTTCTTCGGTGACGTTCTTTAATCCGCAACAAAAACCTTCGATCATCCGTCGAGGTAAGATTCTCGGATTTTCTTTTTAATCTTCTTTGTTTTTTTACCAAAACACGGATTTAATTATTTATAATTAAATCTGTTGTTTCTTGGTCCGTTGAGTTCGTCGACGCAATGTCGGATTCCTCGACGACGCGACGCCCTTCCGCGATGACGCGATGCCTTCCACGAAACGACGATTGCCTCCTTCCGCGGCGATCAATTTCCACAAAGAACCCGCGGACGACGACTTGACGCGGTAGGGATTTTATTTTTTTGGAAATGCCCTTATTCTGGTGAACGTTTCTTGAATTAAAGAACCGGTTTCAAATGAACAATTTTAATTCATTAAAATTGTTGATGCATCTTTTGAATTAGTTTTCTCCCGTTATTGTTAACTAATGCGGAGGGTGCGGTCCAAACGAAGACGGCCTGACAACCCTCCGACGTTCTTCGTGATTGTGCGGATTTGACGGGCGATGGAAAAATCATGACGCAAGGGCAGTTTGATGATCCCACAGTGAAGAACGGAACCCGGGAGGAACAATGGCGCAGAAGGGAAGGAAAATGGACCACCGGAGCGACTCCGGTGGCCCGCGGAAGCAGCCGGCGGCGCGCTGGGGCGCCGCCGGACGAGGCCGCCGCGGATGAAGCCGCGGCGGCGGCGGCCAACGGACCTGCAGCCGCGAGGGTCCGGTTCGCCCACACGGGACGCGGTAGAATCCACGTACGCGGTTCTCCAGCACGGCCCACGCGGGGCCGCGGCAACTCCAGACCGTGGGGGGCAGCGCCCCGCGGCGCCCAGGCGCTCGGCTGGTCGGCCGAGCCGAGCCAGGCCGGTCCAACCGGCTGGGCCGCACCCTGGCTGGACCGGACCGGGTTCGGCCGGGTTTCACCGGGTCGGGTCGACCCGGTTCGGCCGACCCTGGTGGGGGGGTCGGGCCGGGTCGGCCTGGGCCCGGACCCCCCCGTCTTCGGACCGTTTTCGGTCAAATGCCCGTAACTTGAGCTACGGACATCCAAACGACTCTCCGTCAGCGGAAACACGATCCTTGGATTGATATGGTCGTTTCAGTATATCGCACTCAAGGTTTCGGAATACTTTGAGTTTGGCCGGGTTGGTTCGTACACGAAACCAATCGGGCCCTCGGAGCGGAAACGCTCATATCTTGTGTTCCGGACGTCCGATTGACGTGCCTTCGACTTTTATTGTTTCCTTTAAGGGAGACGGATCTTTTTTCTTACTCCGCTCGAGGTTTGGACGCAGTTGGAGTATGGTCGGGTTGGTTTTGACTTAAAAACCAACCGGGACGCCGGGACGAAAAAGCCAATAACTTCTAGACCAGGCGTCCGATTGACGCGCCGTCTGTTGCGTTGCGTTCCTGTTGACGATACAGAACTTTTGGAATCCTCCGCCTGAGTTTTGGATGTATTTGGGTTATAGCCGGGTTGGGTTGTACCTGAAATCCAACCGGGCCCCTAGAACGGAAAAAGATGATATCTATCAGACCGAACGTCCGTTTAACGAACCGTCAGCGGCGTTGGTGATCTCGTCAAGAAGAAGTCCCTATGATTATAACCCATGAGAGTTCGGGGTACAGTTGAGATACGGCCGGGTTGGTTCGCTTACGAAACCAACCGGGCCCCTGGGACGAAAAGGCTAATAACCCATAGACCGGGCGTCCGATTGACGCGTCGTCTGTTGTGTTGAGACCCTAGTGACGAATAGGTCCTTGAGAGATACTTCTTCGTGGAACCTTGTGATACTTGTAGTATCGACCAGCAGCTCGTGGAGCAAACCCTCCCGGAGACGAGCATGCGGAATACGGAGACCGTGTAGTTTATTGAGACCTGATTACTGCTGATCGAACGACTCGGTGTGTTACAGAGGCGTGCTTGGTTTTAGCGGCACATGGGAGCGCATGGTTGTAGTGGAAGACCCAGGAAAGAGGTGCGCTTGGTTGTAGCGGCGCATGGGAGCGCTTGGTTGAAGCGGCAGACCCACGACAGAGGTGCGCTTGGTTGTAGCGGCACATGAGAGTGCTTGGTTGTAGCGGCAGACCCACGACAGAGGTGCGCTTGGTTGTAGCGGCACATGGGAGCGCTTGGTTGTAGCGGCAGACCCATGACAGAGGTGCGCTTGGTTGTAGCGGCACATGGGAGCTCTTGGTTGTAGCGGCAGACCCATGACGGAGTTGCAATTGGTTGTAACGGCTAGCCTTCAGTACTCGATAGGTGGAGTGCTACAGCAGTCTTAGGTTAGTGAGCAGTACCTCGGAGTCGTGACAGGACCACTGTACACTCTAGAGACGGGGTTCTTCGGCAGTTGCGGTTTTGATAATGAAAATCTTGGTTTGAGCTGAGTCTTTGATCTTTGTGTTTCCTCATGATTGAGATGGGTCACTTGATAACTTAGGTATATGTATGGTCATATACCTGGGTAGTGGTTATCCGTTGATTTCACAATCCTTGTGTTACCTCATGATTGAGATGGGTTACTTGGTAACTTAGGTATATGTATGGGAATATACCTAAGTAGAGGTTATCTATCGAGATATTCTTTGTGGTTATCCTTGTTGGTTTTAGTGAGACCTTGAGGGTCTCGGGGTTCCCACTGAGTATCGTTATACTCACCCCTGCACGGGCTATGCCCGCACTTCGTTGTGTTGGATGCAGATGACAGACATCGCTGATCGTGGTAGAGGCGTGCGGAGCAGGACAGTACCTGGAAGTGGACCACTGGGTGGGACATACTCGGAGCGGTCAGGTGGACCTGAGGAGCAGTGGAGGCTATCTGTACCCACCCTTCAGGTGGGACTTCCAGAGGACGGCTCGACGCTGCGGTTTTTCTTTTCAGTTTCTGTTTTTCCCTTTCAGTTGTACTTTACAGTTGGGCTTGTATTTCCGGCCCCTTTTACTTTCAGCACAGCTTGTACAGTTTTTACTCAGTGTTTACTTTTCCGCTTTCTTACTCTGTGGTGCTTGTTACTTTTCAATGGCAATGCCTTCTCTTTTGTTGGGATTTATGCCTTGGTGCTAGTCGCCAGCCCCTGGCCTATGGAAGGCGGGCTTGGGGTAGTCACGGCACGGGCCCCGAAGATGGGTCGTGACAAATTGGTATCAGAGGAGGTCGGTTCTACCACAGACTCCGATCTTTCTTCTATTTGAAACAATAGTGTTTAGCGTATTGGGTGTGGTTATCAGCCCAGGGAGTCCAGTTTTGGTGCGGCGGCCGACGTATCCGTACGCCAGGACCCTGAATTCTGATTTCCGACTTAATGCACGAAAACATTGATTGCATGTGTGTTTCAAGTTTTCTTTGTGATTACTTGTGTCATCTCACCGGGTATACTGTTCTGACCGTGGCGCACTTGTTTCCTTTTCAGGATTTCCCCACGACGACATTCATCTAGGGTTCCGAGCGATGTGTGTGGCGAGATCCCACCGAGCTTCGAGGACTCGGTACAGGGCCCTTTGACAGCTGAGGCACCGACGGTACCTATACCCGCCGAGCCACGATTGCTACCAATCCCAGCCGCTGACGATGCATGTCTCCTTAGTGCACTGCATGAGTTCCAGCGCCAGCGAACACCCAGGTTCCGCGGGGAGACGGACCCTCAGGCCGCCGAGGACTGGCTGGAGGCAGTTGTATGGGTTTTAAGATTAGTGAGGACACCATCAGACCTCATGGTGATCCTCGCGGCGAGCCTACTGCACGCAGCAGCGGGCAGATGGTGGAGCTTTATGCTCCAGGTGCACGACGAGACATCTCTCCTCTGGACAGACTTTGACAGCATCTTCCACTCCGAGTTCGTCCTAGCCGCCCTCCGAGCGGTGCGCATCCAGGAGCTACTACAGCTGCGGCAGGGTATCATGACAGTGACCCAGTACTAGGCGAGATTTACTGATCTCTCGCGCTACTCCACATATATGGTACGGGACCCGTTCTTCCGGGCCTGGACCATCGAGTAGGGACTGAGGCACGAGATCAGGGCTTTGATGATCTCCCTCAACATTATGACTCAGGCAGGGGTGTTGGAGCGAGCCCTCTTAGTGGAGAGTTTCCTTGCTGAGCAGTCTCCAGCAACAGGACCCACCACTTGCTGGCATGCGGCAGAGTCTTCTATAGCGGGCAGTAGACAGATGACGCAGGGACCCAAGAGGGCTAGACCTATAGGTGGTCGACAGCATGGCTCTGGATCGTTTGTGCGAGGCACTCGGGGTGGACAATGACTTTCCATGAGAGGGCAGTGTTACTCCTACGGTGGGATTGGTCACATGGCTCGTGACTATCCGACCCTCCATACGGATGACCAACAGATGGACGAAGGGCCCCCCAGGTAGAGGCAGAGGTTTGATCAGGGCGGGCTGCAAGGAGCAGGCGGCCATGGTAGGGGAGCTGTCCGTGCAGCTGGAGGTGGACGACGCTTCGGGGTGTTTCCACCACCACCACCAGGAGGTCCACCCCGACCACAGGGGACAAGAGGACATGGGAGAGCTCAGCTTCAGGTAGCTGAGGCCTACGATCATGGGGCTCCGGGAGCAGATGGACAAGAGCGGGACTAGCTCCAGACCTGGAGACTTTTGTTCATGTTGCTTCTAGTTTTGTTGATGTATGTTTGTAGATGCTTTGTGTCTTTGTACTTGAGCTGCAGTAATGAAAGACACCTTTTCTTGTGGCATTTACTTCCCTATCCTCTCTTGTGTTGTTACTAAGAGGTTCCAGTTTAGACCATTGACTTGACCCTCACTTGAGAGGTACCTACTAGAGGAGACCCAGCTACCACACACTAATGCCGACAGTGTGACTCAACCCTTGGAGGCGAGAGTAACGGTTGGATCTCTTGGTAGTAGCGTCGAGGCCTTACGACGTCATCCTTGGTATGGGTTAGTATCATCCATGTCGGGATTGACTGTAATAGGTGAAGAACGTGGTTCATCCAGGGGATGAGACCAGATATCTCTTATCGGAAAGGAAGAAATCATAGCAGCTCTTGTGGGACCAGAGGTGGTCTAGGCCACGATAGAGAAGGTCCAGGTCATCCAAGGGCGGATGAAGACAGCTCAGAGCCGACAGAATTCTTTTGCTGGCAGGAGGCGGAGGCCACTAGAGTTTGAGGATGGCGACTACGTCCCCATGCGGGGCTCACCTCGACGTGGATTACGGAGATTTGGCCGAAGTGGAAAGTTGTCTCTATGCTTCATCGGACCCTTCCAGGTCCTCAGCAGGATTGGCGAGGTGGCTTTCCACCTAGCTCTACCACCTTTGTATCCCTAGTTTATGTTGAAGCTTTATGGGGACGTAAATCCCTGTGGTGGGAGTAATGTAAAGACCCGTAAATTTCAAGGAAAATTTTTTCTTTGTTTTCTTTGGAATTTTACACGAACTCAGTTTTCTGACGGCACCTGATTCCGAGGCCCGGTGTGCCCGGAATCATTTTCCGAAGTTTGGCTCGGGTACGTTCAGTGAATGGACGGGCCGGTTTTTCAAAATTTTGAACCGGTGCCTGGAATCGAATTCCGAGGGCACCGATGGAATCACAGCGCCGGTAATTGCTTAGAAACGCCTCTTCCGGAGTTGCATTTGCTCGGGTGTGGTTTTTAATTTTTGGGCTTAAAGTTAAGAAATAAAATAATTGTACGACAAACTTTATTTTATTTCACTTAAGCCACTTGGAAGCCACTTGAAGCCACATAAAGCGGCTTAAGCTGAGTTGATCCGGATAGGATGCTATCCAATAATATCCAACCCTCTTGGTAGGATATTTGTGGGGTGGGGCCCGCACGAGCACCGCCGTTTCTTTCCGCTAAGTAACACACCCGCGAAAACCCGTCATTATGAAAGTCAACTGACGCGTTTTCTTAAATTCTTAACGCACCATTTAATTGGGCGGTTTTATTCGTAAATTAAATGGGCAGTTTCTTTCGTTGAATTAATTCTACGAATTAATGGGTCGTTACTTACCTCTTTTTCGTTTGTTGGCATAATAATAAAATAAGACCAACAAGTCATTTGAAGGATTACTCGTTGAGAGGTTTTTTTCATAGGTTCTTGTGCCTTCACCTTTCTTCGTGAAGAACGTGAAGAACACGAAGAACGCGAAGAATGCCGGCCTCTGACGAAGAACGCCGAACCCGCGGAAATCGACGACGCGACACCGTGTGCCGCAACGCCGACGTTTCCTCTCCCACGACGTTCTTCGGCGACGTTCTTTAATCCGCAACAAAAACCTTCGATCATCCGTCGAGGTAAGAGTCTCGGATTTTCTTTTTAATGTCCTTTTTGTTTTTTTACCAAAACACGGATTTAATTATTTATAATTAAATCTGTTGTTTCTTGGTCCGTTGAGTTCATCGACGCAACGTCGGATTCCGCGACGACGTGACGCCCTTCCGCGAAGACGCGACGCCTTCCGCGACACGAAGATCGCCTCCTTCCACGGCGAACAATTTCCACGAAGAACCCGCGGACGACGACTTGATGAGGTAGGGATTTTATTTTTTTGGAAATGCCCTTATTCCGGTGAAAGTTTCTTGAATTAAAGAACCGGCTTCAAAAGAACAATTTTAATTCATTAAAATTGTTGATGCATCTGTTGAATTATTTTTCTCCCGTTATTGTTAACTAACGCGGAGGGTGCAGGCCAAACAAACACGGCCCGACAACCCTCCACCGTTCTTCGTGATTGTGCGGATTTGACGGGCGATGGAAAAATCATGACGCAAGGGCAGTTTGTTGATCCCGCAGTGAAGAACGGAACCCAGGAGGAACAATGGCACAGACGGGAAAGAAAACAGACCACCGGAGCGACTCCGGTGGCCCGCGGAAGCAGCCGGAGACGCCGGAGGCGGCGGCCAACTAACCCGCGGCCGCGCGGGTCCGGTTCGCCCGCACGGGACGCGGCAGAAGCCACGTCCGAGGTTCTCTAGCATGGCCCACTCGGGGTCGCGGCAACTCCAGACCACGGGGGGTAGCGCCCCGCGGCGCCAAGGCGCTCGGCCGCTCGGCCACGCCGCGCCAGGCCCGTCCAACCGGCCGGGCCGTGCCCTGGCCGGACCAGACCGGGTTCGGCCGGGTTGGACCGGGTCGGGTCGACCCGTTTCGGCCGACCCTTGTGGGGGGGTCGGGCCGGGTCGGCCCTGGCCCGGACCCCCCTGTCTTCGGACCGTTTTCAGTAAAATGCCCGTAACATGAGCTACGGGCCTCAAAACGACTCGCCGTCAGTGGAAACGCGATCCTTGGATCGAGATGGTCGTTTCAGTATATCACACTTAAGGTTTCGGAATACTTTGAGTTCGGCCGGGTTGGTTCGTACACGAAACCAACCGGGCCCTCCGAGCGAAAACACTCATATCTTGAGTTCCGGGTGTCCGATTGACGTGTTGTCGACTTTGATGGTTTCCTCTAAGGGAGACAGATCTTTTGGCTTACTTTGCTCGAGGTTTGGACGCAGTTGGAGTATGGTCTGGTTGGTTTTGACTTAAAAACCAACCGGGCCCCCGGGACGAAAAAGCCAATAACTTCCAGACCGGGCGTCCGATTGACGCGCCGTCTGTTGCGTTGCGTTCCTGTTGACGATACGGAACTTTTGGCATCCTCCGCCCGAGTTTTGGATGTAGTTGGGTTATAGCCGGGTTGGGTTGTACCTGAAATCCAACTGGGCCCCTGGAACGGAAAAAGATGATATCTTTCAGACCGGACGTCTGTTTGACGAACCGTCAGCGGCGTTGGTGATCTCATAGAGAAGCGGTCCCTATGAGTATACCCCATGTGAGTTCGGGGTACAGTTGAGATATGGTCGGGTTGGTTCACTTATGAAACCAACCGGGCCCCTGGGACGAAAAGGCTAATAACCCACAGACCGGGCGTCCGATTGACGCGCCGTTTGTTGTGTTGAGACCCCAGTGATGAAGAGGTCCTTGAGAGATGCTTCTTCGTGGAACCTTGTGATACTTGTATAATCGACCAGCAGTTCGTGGAGCGAACCCTCTCGGAGACGAGCGTGCGGAATACGGAGACCGTGTAGCTGACTGAGACCCGACGACTGCTGATCGAACGACTCGGTGTGTTACAGAGGTGCGCTTGGTTGTACCGGCACATGGGAGCGCTTGGTTGTAGCGGCAGACCCACGACAGAGGTGCGCTTGGTCGTAGCGGCACATGGGAGCGCTTGGTTGAAGTGGAAGACCCATGACAGAGGTGCACTTGGTTGTAGCGGCACATGGGAGTGCTTGGTTGTAGGGGCAGACCCACGACAGAGGTGCGCTTGGTTGTAGCGGCACATGGGAGCGCTTGGTTGTAGCGGCAGACCCACGACAGAGGTGCGCTTGGTTGTAGCGGCACATGGGAGCGCTTGGTTGTAGCGGCAGACCCACGACGGAGGTGTGCTTGGTTGTAGTGGCTAGCCCGCAGTACTCGATAGGTGGAGTGCTACAGCAGTCTTAGGTTAGTGAGCAGTACCTCGGAGTCGTGACAGGACCACTGTACACTCTACAGTCGGGGTTCTTCGGCAGTTGCGGTTTCGATAATTAAAATCCTGGTTTGAGCTGAGTCTTTGATCTTTGTGTTTCCTCATGATTGAGATGGGTCACTTGATAACTTAGGTATATGTATGGGCATATACCTGGGTAGTGGTTATCCGTTTATTTCACAATCCTTGTGTTACCTCATGATTGAGATGGGTTACTTGGTAACTTAGGTATATGTATGGGCATATACCTAAGTAGAGGTTATCTGTCGAGATCTTATTTGTGGTTATCCTTGTTGGTTTTAGTGAGACCTTGAGGGTCTCGGGGTTCCCACTGAGTATCGTTATACTCACCCCTGCACGGGCTATGCCCGCACTTCGTTGTGTTGGATGCAGATGACGGACATCGCTGATCGTGGTAGAGGCTTGCGGAGCAGGATGATACCTGGAGGTGAACCACTGGGCGGGACATACTCTGAGTGGTCAGGTGGACCCGAGGAGGAGTGGAGGATATCTGTACCCACCCTTTAGGTGGGACTTCCAGAGGATGGCTCGACGCTGCGGCTTTTCTTTTAAGTTGCTTTTTTTTCCTTTCAGTTGTACTTTACAGTTGGGCTTGTATTTCCAGCCCCTTTTACTTTCAGCACAGCTTGTACAGTTTTTACTCAGGGTTTACTTTTCTGCTTGCTTACTCTGTGGTTCTTGTTACTTTTCAAAGGCAATGCCTTCCCTTTTGTTGGGATTTATGCCTTGGTGCTAGTCACCAGCCCCTGACCTAGGGAAGGCGAGCTTGGGGTAGTCACGGCACGGGCCCCGAAGACAGGTCGTGACAATGAGAATTATTAAACTCTCACATGTTGAAAATGTTGATCATTCCTAAACCATTGAACACTAGAAAAGGGTGACATTATAAATAAAATTTCTTAGTAATAAACAGGGGTTAATTTGTAGGTTGAATTAAAGAAACATAAATAAATAAATCCTATGGAACTGTTTACCATAACATTCCTTTATTTATCATTTTCATGCACTATCTTCCTTACTGTATATTTTTTAAACCCCTTTGGTGGTGGCCTACTAATTTATACTCACACCCTACTCAGGCCGTCATTGGGTACCCGAGGAGATTTCATGCATGCAGGTTAGGACAAGGTCAAGGGCCCTATACTAGGGAGATGAGTTGGACATGGGACATGATTGCGTGAGGTTCCAGACTTGGAGTCTGGACCATTTTTGATATTCTACTATTTTATTTCTTTTGGGTTTTTTTGACATGACATTGTATCAAGTCATGGAATATAAATTATTGCTTATGATTGTACCCAACATTTGGATTTAGTTACTTATGCAGGTTATGGATTTTTCTCATTCGTTTCCACTATATCAATTATTATATGTTGGGGTTTACTCTGGAATTGAGGGTATAGTCTTCCAATGTGACCTACTAATCCATCGCTGCTAGTCGACAACCTCTAGAGTATGGGGAGGCATGCTTGAGGTCGTGTAACTACCCTGTTTGGGGAACCGGTTTAGTGGATCCAGGGGTGAGGAAGTTACAGTGGGAATATGTACATTAACCAACCTTCACATTAGATCCTTGAAATTTTCTACTCATTCATTATTATAAATTAACATGACTACTTTTTGGGTTAACGTAGTTATTTGATTAGATATTCATGATAAATCCTTCACAAATAATTTATAATATCAATTAAATCTAAGAAAACTAAATATCTCTATTTCATTTTTCATTTTGGGCTAGGGTTCAATAACATCAGGCTTTGAATGATCCACTAACACAGCCTCTCTTGAGATTATATGGTCCCAAAATTAATTTTTTTGTAGCCAAAATTTTCACTTGTTATATTTTTCATAAAACTTACCCTTCCTTAGGGTCTTCTATAATCTATCCAAGTAATAATTTTCCTCTTCCTTCAGTAAAATCCCTAAGTAATGGTTTTTATCTTCCATTCTCTTGAAAAATATAATAATATCATCTATAAATTCTTCCAGAAACTGATTTAGGTAATTTATAAAGACTCTACTCATTTAATCCATGAATATATATGGGTTATTAGTAAGGCCGAATGGTATCAAAATAAATTTATACTGTCTATAACTTTTATGGAAGGTTTTCGTGGGTATGTCTTCACATTTGAAAACCAATTGATAGTATCTAGATCAAAGATAAATCTTATAAAAATATTATCCTCCTTGTAATTTATTATAAAAACCATTAACATGGGTTAGAGGATGATTTTAATTGATCATGATCTTATTGTGTTATTAATAATTAGTTAAGAGTCACATGGATCCATCTTTATTCTTAACAAAAACTATAGGTTCACCCTAAAGTGACACACTTGGATGAATGAATCACTTATCAAGATTCAAATAGAGTTTATTATTTAATTCCTAAAACTCTGTTGGGTCTATTAAATATAGTTATTGAAATATTTTTAGTATCTATTATGAGTTATACTAAAACCAGAACTTCATGTTTTAGAGGAATACTAGGAAAATCTTCTGAAAAGATATTAACAAACTCAAACAATATGAAAATCCTTGATGTTTTCCTTCTCCCCAACCTTCTATGAAAATAACCCCTTTGAAAAGTACTAAATACTTGTGAAATGGAATTAATTTATATTGGATGTTCATATTTATCCTTATACTAATAGAAAATCATAGGTGGTTTCAAAATATAAGTTGTGAATTCTTTTAAAAAGAAATGGATATGGTATTTATATAAATAAATAAAATACTTACTTAAAAAAATAAAAAACATCATCTAGAGGTTGAATAGAGATATTTTCAGGTATCACATTCCAATAAACATCAATCATATAAGAATCATTGAATGATTTATGATCATCATACCATTTTTATTTTTACTATTAATTCAAAATCTAAAAGTTGAGTATATGAATTCACATTCTGAAATAATTTTCCTGATTTAATGGAATTCATATGACCAAGATCAAATAATATACTCCAATATCAGATTGTACCTACCATCACCTTTTATCATTCAATCTTAATCCCTTACTAAAACCAAAGTTGTTAGCCTGAGCATTAAATATCATTAACAATAATGAGAAATCATATAGTCATGAAAATCATTCATAGGATTTCCAAATCATGACACCTTTTTTAACATTTATGACACCTTAGCTTTAACACAGTTTATTTCTGGTTATTATCTATTCAAACCCTTTATAATGTTTTATAATGAATTTTTGTAATAATCTAAGAATATCCCTCAGAAGTGTATATCCAGGAGTTTAGTCTTATATCCACTCATATTTCACCATTGATGGTCAATTTAACAAACAATACTTCCCATTCAATTTTTTTCCCTAATTCCATATATGTCACTACCACATCCAATTTCTAGTATCCCGATATGGATGTATTTAATAAGAAAATTGAACTCTTTTCATTACCATAACTTTTTCATTTTCTCATATACTTTGGATATTCTTATGGTTTCTCACTAATAAGTTATCATCCTAGTTTACAGAAATTACTAAACATTTTCTAATACTGACTATGGTAGACCAAGAAATTCATGACTAAATATTACACCTTATTATATAAATGTTAATTACATATAATTATGATTCATACTTGTACCATAATGGTTTTTTGTACTTAGAAATGTGGGTATAAAACAAACTTGTACATAAAAGATTTTCATCCTCTCCCATTACGTTTTTCACTACTATAATCCCTCTTATACATTTTATAATTATAAACTTTCTTCATATACAAGGGAAAAAACATAATAAATGGAGAGCTAGGATTATTATTAAGGTTAATCAATGGATATATCAATAAACAAATATTTTTAATAGTAACATGAGTATAAGGGTATGATAACATTAACATAATATTTTGAAATCATTCCCAACAATTCATATATCAAAATCCTGGGGCATGGAATAAATCTTAGTAGTTCATAATACATTAATCATAATGGAATCAAAAAATGAGATCTATGATATTATAACACTAGAATATAGTTTTGTTATAAAATAGTTTCAAAATCATTATCAAAAAAATATTTTATTAAGGCATCCCATAAATAAATTCATCCAATTTTATGCTTGGGATAACCACACATTTATCATCGTTGGTATTGGTATATACTCATCTTTACCCTCATTTGGGCAAGATATAACCTTTAGTGTACCCTGTTTTGGCCATAGGATAACCTCTTGTATAAACTTTGAGCGTATAAAAATTTAATATTTTCATAATTAATTATAGCTATATAACTGACCCACACATCACATAATCATAATCTATTCATATATATTCCTTTAGGATATGAAAAAAAATCATTCTATCATAACATTATTAGTGGATAATAAAACAGGTTTCATCAATGTTTAATCATCATAATCATGAACCATCCATAGAAATAATAGAGATTGTAACATTGCATTAAGTAATGATTAAATAAAAAAACCAATGGATGTTTCTATAGAAAAAATTACCATTATAAGATCATTAAATCAATTTATTGTGGAAAATAAAATTTCAATCTTGAAAAAAACATATTTAAAATATAAAAATTTCGAACATATTAAGGTAAAAAATTCTTCTAGAAATAACCATTTAATCTTGTAATGTAAGTGCCAAAAAAATATAATTCATGATAGTATGAAAATCCATTCATGTAGTCTATGTTAAAACAACGATTCATGTTACATTATTGTTAAAAAGTAAAAATTAACGCATCTAGAAAATAGAAAGAATATTTCTTTTAAAAAAATTATATAATTTAAAAAATGGTTTAAAAATTATAAAATCATTGGAAAACATTAAAAACATTCTTAAAAATAAATTAAATATAATATGGAGTTTTAAGAAAAAAATTCTTCACCGAAGATAAAAATAGTTCATTTTTCATATAAATATTCTCTCATTCTCTTGAGTATGTAAAGATAGGAAAAAGAAATTAAAATATATAATCTCGATAAATAACCATTAGATAATAAATTAAATATTATTTTTGTGAGATATATTACATAATTTTTTCATTATAAATTTAATCATAAACAATCCCAGTGAAATGTGAGATTGTAAAAAAACCCTTACCACATTGGTTACATCTGAATAAAAACCGCTTGGGGGAAATAATTTGTATCTTAAAATTAAATACCAGGAATTAATAAGGATTGATGTTATAACATGTAAATTGGGAAGTATATATACCAAAAAAACATAAATAGGTCCATAACATCAAATATGTCTCAATAAAACTATACTGAGATAAAGAACCCTTACCTCATGTTCATCTATTGTATGTCAAAACATCTTCAATTGATGTCAATACTCTATGGGAACACCACATTCGACAATATGTTCCCCAAATACTAGAAAAATACACCACCCATAGGTAGCTCCATTGCACTAGTCATCACACAATTCCTTCCTCATATATCCATGGTTGCATTCATTCAAGCCAAATTGTCATTCCATTGGACCCAACATGTGAGAAATACCATCTCATTGTCATCACTTTTCATGTGAACTATCTCTAATAAGGGAACCCCAAACCCCCATACAGATTTTCACACATGTATATTATTATCTACATGTGATTTTAAATGTGATCGAACATTTTATTCGATGTATTTGGGCATGCAAGACATTCCCCACACCCAAGAGGGTTCACTAAATCCTTCATCCCCAAATATTCATTTATGAATTTGTAGCTACCCCATATGGAAACATCAACATTGATGAGGGGACATATAGGGGCTTTTAGTCTTCATAAATGCTCTAACCTCATATATAAAAATTTTAAATTTATTTTATTTCTATAAATGAACCATATTCATACCTATAATTCCATATATGGTTCACTTATAATATTTAAACACCCATTTATTAATAATTATTTATTTAAATCTCTATTTTTTGTGTTAATTGCTTTTTTTCATATTTTTTTGGTTCATTGGTTATATACCATGAACATTGATCATGGTTACATAATATCCTAAATATTA
Organism: Viscum album; assembly: GCA_963277665.1. NCBI lineage: Eukaryota > Viridiplantae > Streptophyta > Magnoliopsida > Santalales > Viscaceae > Viscum > Viscum album. The sequence continues at coordinate 138,529,441 of OY728138.1, read as the reverse complement.
ATCAATTAATAAGTCTAATATTTAATAATTATATACACTATTATAACAAATCATATAATTGGGTGATGAAAGATGAATTACATCACTTCATGGAAATGGTAGTCTATATGTATACACGAGTGGTGTTTTCCACATTTTGATGGATAGAATGAAAGAAAGGTATATAATAAATCATATTCAAATAATTATTATTATATCATATATACCATATATATATATATATATATATTAAATCCATCATAACAACCAACTAGAAATATGGTGTTGTAAAATAAATTATATCATGACATGGAGGAGGTAGTCCACATGTATGTAAGAGAAATACTTTTATTTCCAATTTAAATCAAAATAGGTGGAAAATGTTTTATAATCATCATAAAAATGTTTTTTATAATTATTATATTGTATTAATTTTGTTTCAATGCATGTAATGGGTTTAGAGAATTTGTAAAAATAAATAAAATTGAGAGATCTTGGTTAAGATCTATACGTCTTCTTTATGAGACCACCTTTGGCTTGCACCTTAAGACTTAAAAGATTGGTCATAAGAGACGAGTAGTAGATAATGTTTTATATTAATAAATATTGAAATATTTTTTGGTATGTATTTTAAATGGTATAAAGTTTAATTTTTGTGAATAGAGGAGAATAGGCTCCCTTTTATGAGTGTGGGTAGTGACACACATTGGATTATTTAATTAATTTCAATAATACATGTTCACTTTAATGACAAAGTAGAAAAAATGGACAAAATATTGATTTTAACATAATATAAGATCCAAATACCACTAAATAATAATAATTTGATAAGTTTATGTTGTATTAATACCCTTATCTCTTAGTTTACCCCATGCTAAACCCATTATAACCATAACTGCGGTAACAAAAGTTTATTGTTTTTACATTTCATTATGAGAAAAAATTAACATGAAAAAATTAAATTATATTAATTATTATAATTAAAAATATTTAATCCTTTTAGTTAAATTAAATTACTATTATTGGAAGAATTAAATTTTAAAAAAGTCTATAAAGTGCAATGAAAACCTACTTTTAGATAAATTCTTCTTTAGGAATAAAACTGAATTGACGTCCATTACTTGCCTTGTAAATACAATTAAATTTATTTTAAGACAGTTTATAGAATATATAATCTATAAATATACTTAAACCCATTATTAAATATATATTTGTATTTATGTTTTTAGATAAAGATACATTTCATGCATAAAACAGTTTGTAGAAAAATTTGTTTTTAAACTTGAAAATGAAATTATACAAAAATCCATTGTAATGGAGATTCATATATAATTGATAAGATTGTTTATAATTAAATAGACTCATATTTCACTTTAGGATAAAATTTAAAATATAATGGTATTTCAAAATAACAAAATTTAATGAAAATATATTATAGTTTTATAAAAATTGATATTTTTAATAGTTAGCTGAAATAAACATATTTTTAGAAAAATCCTAAAAAATCAACCTGAGTTAATATAAACATGCTAATTTAAAAAATTATATTCATTCAATAAATAAAATTTCTAAAATGGTATAAATTAATTATAATTTTTATAACAAAATTCAAAAAAATTATTTTTGATGAAAACATATTTTTGAAGCATAAATTGACTTTACTGAAAATTGGATACTTATTTATTATGAATTAATAAATAAATTTTAATTATTTAAAAACATTATACGTGTTTTTATAATATATTTTATGATATTCATACAATCTAAATAAATATCTAGGTTATAAAGGATTGTTATGTCAAATATCATTTAAAATCTATGTGTCATGTAAAGAAAGATATGGAATCCTTCAGGTTTCTTTCAAAGAAAATACATATAAAATATCTTAGAGTTACTAAAATGATACATAGAAAACATTATACACTTATGATAGGTTCTGTGGAAGGAGAAGGATACAAGTTATTATTCCCAAGCAGTCATGGATTTCAAACAGTCTGATCACTATGGGAAAAACTGGTTTTGCGACCGGTTATTTGCGATGGGCCCATCAGCCCGTCTTCAATAATTAGTTATTTGCGACAAAACCAGGCATCCCGTCGCAAAAACTTACGCGCGGCTTGCGCGCCAAACCACACGAAAGGGTATTTGTGACAGGTAGGCACCTCCCGTGGAAAATACCCGGAGTCGGTAAACACTAGTTGCGACGGGGAATCCCCCGTCGCAACTAGTTCACCCGTCGGAGGGTATTTACGACGGTTCCCTTTGAAAATACCATGTGGTGGTAAAACCCTATTTACAACGTGATGTTGTCACGTCGCAAATTGTTTTTCGACAGGTAACCTTTAGCAATGGGACCTATCACAAATCATCTTTTAACCGTTGACAGTAATTAAAGCGGTCGAAGGTATTTGTGACGAGCCCCGTTGCTAAAAGTACTATTTGCGACGGGATTCCCATCGCAAATAGTCCTGTCGCAACTAATAATACCTATATATACCCCGCATTCATTTTTTCTTTCCTTCCTCTCAGTTTCTACTTTGTTTGATTCTCTAAACACTAATTTTAGAGTGAAAATTTATCAGAGTTGGTTTTTTTAGGAAGAAGTTGTGAAGCCGTCTACAATTATAAGAGATCAAGTTTAAAGGTATTTATGTTTTGTTTAATTTAGTATGAAATTCATTTTTTATATTAATTTTATTTATTTTTGATTTGTAGAAATTAATTTTGATATAAATTGTTTTTTCATGAGTATTTGTTTGTAATAATAAAATAAAATTATTAGTACTAATTCTTAGTAATTAGTAATAATTAATAATTATTAATGATAATTAGTAATGTATCTAAATAATTAGCGGTAATTAGTAATTAGTAGCTTTATTTTGTAGTAATTAATAGTAATTAACGCTAATTAGTAATAATTTGAAAAAATATTAACATTTAGGAAAAATAGTAATAATTAGTAATAAATACTAATAATTAGTAATAATTAGTAATAATTAGTAATAATTTGTAATAAATAGTAATAAATAGTAATAAATTGGAATAATTATTAATAAATAGTAATAATAAATAATAATTAGCAATAAGTAGTAATAAGTAGTAATAAATATTAATAAATAGTAATAAATAGTAATAATTAGAAATAATTAGTAATAATTAGTAATAATTAGTAATAATTAGTAACAATTAGTAATAAATACTTATAAATACTAATAAATACTAATAAATACCAATAATTAGTAATAAATAATAATAATTAGTAATAAGTAATATTAATTATTAATAAATACTAATAATTAGTAATAAATGCTAATAATTAGTAATAAATACTAATAATTATTAATAAATACTAGTAATTAGTAATAATTACTAATAATTACTAATAATTACTAATAATTACTAATAATTACTAATAATTACAAAAAAAAAATAATAGATACTAATTATTACTAATAAATACTTGTAATTAGTAATAATTTGTAATAAATAGTAGTAATAAATACTAATAATTAGTAATAAGTACTAATAATTAGTAATGAATGCTAATAAATACTAAAAATTACCAATAAATACTAATAATTACTGATAAATACTAACAATTAGTAATAAATACAATCAATTAGGAATATATACAAACAATTATGAATAACTACTAACAATTGTTAACAAATACTTACAATTATAAATAAATTCTAACAATTAGTAATAAATAGTAACTATTAGTAATAATTAGTAACAATTAGTAATAATTAGTAATAAATTGTAATAAATAGTAATAAAAAGTAGTAAATAAAAATAAAAAGTATTAAATAGTATTAAATAATAAAAAATAATAATAAATAGTAATAATTAGTCATAATTAGTCATAATTAGTAATAATTAGTAATAATTAGTAATAATTAGTAATAATTAGTAGTAATTAGTAATAATTAGTAATAATTAGTAGTAATTAGTAATAATTAGTAGTAATTTGTAATAATTTGTAATAATTAGTGGTAATTAATAATAATTAGCAGTAATTTGTAATAATTGGTAGAAATTAGTAACAATTAGAAGTAATTAGTAACAATTATCAGTAATTAATAATGATTAGAAGTAATTAGTAATAATTAGAAGTAATTAGTAATAATTAGCAGCAATTAGTAATAATTAGCAGTAATTAGTAATAATTAGCTGTAATTAGTAATAATTAGTAGTAATTATTAATAATTAGCTGTAATTTGTAATTATAAGTAGTAATTACTAATAATTAGCAGTAATTAGTAATAATTAGCAGTCATTATAAATAATTAGCAGTAATTAGGAATAATTTGAAGTAATTAGGATTAATTAGCATTAATTAGCATTAATTAGAAATAATTAGTAATAATTATGATTAATTAGAAATAATTTGGAATAATTAGGATTAATTAGCATTAATTAGGATTAATTTGGATTAATTTAGAGCTCGTAGAGAGGAATCGTCTTCTGGATCATAGAATCAGGAGCAGTTGGGAGATCAGACTGAGCTTATAAAGAGTTTGCAGAAGTAGCATGAAGAGATGTGTTAGTAGTAGAAGCAGATTGGGGGAGATATGCGTCAGTAGGAGCATCACCTGCAGTACGCGGAGAATATGTATCGGTGGCAGCATTAGTAGTAGGAGCACGAGGAGTAGATGTGTCGTTGGTAGTAGCATCAACATAAGAAAATTGAGTACATGCGTCGTTTGACTTGTAGTTTAGGGATGAAGTTTTCTGTACCATCTCCTTCAGCTCCTCTAGATCATCTAAAAGAATATCACCCAATGATTTTGTTGTTATGATAAAAACATTTAAATTCAACATTTGTTGTAATCTGAAATATTTATAGTTTTTGTTTTTTATATTGGTGTGAATATTTCATAATTTAATTTATTTTTAATTTTTAATATATTCGTATTTTATTATTTATTATTAGTATTATATTCTTTTAATGTTTTTTATTTTAATAATAATAATAATAAAAATTTATATTTTTTTATAATTTTTTTGTGAATGTTGATAATTTTAATGTTTTTTAATAATATTTATAATATTTTTTCATTAATCATAATTATATTTTTTTATATTATTAAGTATTTCTGATGGAGTCTTTTGCAATGGGAAAACATCCCAAAATGATTATGTATATATATTTTAAAACAAATTTAAAACAAGTTCTTCTACGGTCGTAAATAAGTTTTTGCGACTGGTGACCCTATCCAAAATAGATTATATATATATATTTTAAAAACTTATTTGCGACGGGTTCTTGTACGGTCGCAAATAAGTTTTTACAATGGGCCCATCATAAATGATTTTGGTATATATAACAAATATAAAATGGAGAACTACTTGGGACAGGACGAGGGGCCCGTCAGAAGTACATGTTGTGATTGGCCCATCGCAACCGGTTTTTCTATATATAATGTATTTAATCAGAGATCTATTTTGATGGGATAGCTTCCTGTCCCATGTAGTATTTTTTGTGATAGGCTCATCGCAAAAAAAAATTCTATTTGTGAATTCGTTTTCTACAATGGTCTATTTACGATGGGATCCCATTGGAAAAGAGTATTTGTGATGGGGTCCCATCACAAATAACCCTTTGAAAATAGTCAAACTTCCAATAGTAAATGTATTTTTTGTTCAACATTCCCTTCTTCCTAAATCTTAAAATCCTCTTCCATTGTGGTATTTTAAGTAATACCATGTTTTAAACTTCAAACTAAAAATATTGTCAGTGATTATAAGTGTAACTCATTTTATTTTTTTAGTACATAAATATTCAACTAAATAGTTTTCATGTTCTCTAAAATTTATAATTCAAGATATTTTCCCAAAAAATCTCTCTAACTTTATACTAATAAGAAGTTGTTTTATAAAAAATTTCATATAATGTCACATATATTTCCATTTGAGGGATAGAATAGAAACTATTATTGAATAAAAACTCTAACAGAGTAATATGTTGATCTCAAACTCCTTTAGAATCTATTAAATATCATGTCAACAAATTATCTGGAATTTGAATTGTCTTTTTAGATTAACTCTTAGTTTCAATATTATAATATATGTTAAATATCGTATGTTTATCCAATTATTATTGAATACTAATCAAAAAATTTAAGATAAACCACATTTCTTGATCAGATATAATTGGAATTGGTACTCTATATATCCTTACAACTAATTTTCTGTATAACTTATAAATGTAACCGTTTGAGAAATCATATAAGTTAGTAATGATCTGTGTTGACTTTGAATGTCACTCAAACACAGTAAAAATTGAATTATAACCTTTATATGTCTTAGTAGGAACATAGATTAAATACATGGAGATGTTCTCCCATTTCTATATTTGTATAAGTAATGGAGACAATATTCTCTTGTACTCCTATCACTTAGCATTGACTTACTAGAATTCCAAGAATCATGTTGTGTACTCTGCAATATACTGCTTTAAGATTTCTCATATGATGCTCTCCATGAGATATCTATGTATAATTGTGATTGCATGATGGGAAGAGAATGATGATTTATATGCATCATCCAATATATCCTTATTTAATTATGGAATTCAAGGGGCACATATTAGTTTCCCAAATAGTATAATTCTATCACTATCATTGTTTTACTCTATATTATTTCCTTCCTTGTTTTGTAGCTCAATATCCACTTTCTTCACCTCTTTAATATTCACATGGACAGATTGGTGATTAGTCATGTAAAAAAGATAAAATTTGTATCCTTCCATAATTATTTCCAAATATATCCTTTTTAAATCCCTGAATATTGGGTCTCTTTCAATCTACATCATATATAATGTAGTATGATCTTTCATTCCCATATCATCAAAAACTTTTTCACCTTCCCATGGTGGTAATGTATTGAGAATTTATAGTACTTGATCAACTCTAACTATCTTCTTTAGTGCATGTTCAAATCTATCTATGTGAATATGTTCTTTAATCTATTTTCATAAATATAAATATCTCACTTCCCTCAGAGAGTTAATGTATCTATATAGTAATTATAATATTACTATTGTATGATTCAAATAATACATCAGGTAACTCTTCTCATGGATTGTTAATTGACACAAGGAATAAGCTACATCCTTTTCATTTTTCATATACCATCTTTTAGGCATCAATGTATATCAAAAAACCTTCTCCATTATAGTTTTATGTTAGTACTTCTGCATGACCATCCCTCTCTTAAAATCCTTGAATCTATCCTTCCATTCATTTTCCCAAACATACTAGACTCTCGTATAAGTTAATTTAGTTATAGGATTTTATAAACATGATAAATATATCCAAATGAATCAATAATATCCCATTAATCAAGAAAAAATATAGTTTTTTCTAACATTTATTGGTCTCTTTCATTTCTTGTTCACCTATATCTTTTTAGGATCTATAGATATACCCTCTCTTGTGATTATATGACCTACGGATGTCAATTATTCCGACCATAATTAAAACATGAAAATTTTGCATATAATTTTTTCCTTTATTATTTCCACGAGAACATTTTTCTAATAAAATTTTTATTCATTTCTCTCTTGTAATTTGTGAAAATTTCATTTATATAAACAACTAAAAATTGATTAAGGTAATATGTAAATATTTTATTCATCCCATCCATAGAGATATCATGGGAATATCAAGGTCCCAAATAAAAAACAAAAAAACCTAACATCCATATGTTGTATATAATGAAATATTAGGTGTATCTTCCTTATTCAATATTAGTTGATAACACGCCTTTGAGATGTATTTATCATATTGAAGTTGATTGAACAAATAATCAATATGTGGTAGTGGATACTTATTCTTCATCATGATTTTTTTTACTAATAATCAATGTAAGTATGCATTTATCCATCCATATTATTAATAATTTGGTTGGGTTCTCACCATGGTGATGGACTTTGGAATATAAAAACCTTATCTTGATTTTCTTATAGCAGCTTATTTAACATAAAAAAATCAATAAGGGAAAATTTATATGGACTATTGATATTATCGTAGCACCATATATGAGATCAGTTGAAATATATGCACCACAAACTAAGGGAATTATATAAAATGAATTCGGAGATACATTGAAATATTCTCATACAATTGAAATATATTCAATATTGAGTTTCTCACTAACTATTTGGCTCAATACCCCTCATTATTAGGTATCTAAATATATAAATGGGAATTAATATACATAGGGAGTTCTTAGTATACCTTTAAATGATATATTATCATAGGTTAATTTTGGATATGAAATGTTATTTCACTATCCAATAAATTGATATGGGCTCATTATAGAGATATCTAGTTTAGGCCCAATATCGTATCAACATCCACCAAAGACAATATAAAGGGTTTTTATAAATCACATTAACACATACCTCAACCAGATAATAGTAATAGACATAGTATTTAATCATTGAAACAGTAGATTTTTTATGCATAATTCAGTATCTAATATTTTGGATAGTGTTTTAATTATTTTATAAATCATTCTAGATATAAAGGAATGTGAAGCATACCAACACCCACTTTTTGGTACATACTCTCATTTATTCTTATAAAATTTTGTTTGGATTGTAACATGGATTTTTTGGGTGAATATTGTAAATTTTTTTATTTTTTATCCTATTCATGATTGGAACATGTTAGATCAAACTATTTGGATCATTCTATGAAAATGTGTGCCATATGGTGATTTTGTGGAAGAGGGTTCATAATTAAGCTCACGGTTAATGATAACCATGTGACCTACCCTTAAAATAGTGTGCCTTTTGACATAAATTCATAAATTATTAGTAAATGATTTTTAAAATAGTTTATTCAAATCCTGAAACACTTATTGTATCTTGGGATAGAGTTTACGGTTCGCCTAATATTTAACGACTTATGTGGCCAAACCATGCTTTTCTTCTGGTAGCGCAGAATGGGGGTACACAATTTGAAAAACCATAATGCCAAACTGTTGTTCCAATATTAATTATTCTTGATTTTTATAGTAATACATGAGGTATACCTATTGGATCTCATTATTCTATTATTGGATTAGGCTCTCGACCAAGGACAATTCCATTTACAATTTTGGGGATTCTTTGCCTCTTAGTGATTGATTTTAAAATATCTTTGATTATTGGATCTGTATTTTTGAATGTATGATCGTTTTTCTTATTAATCTTAATTTATCATCTATAAATAAACTTCTTATCTGGAATAAAACCCTATATCCTTGTTTTATTATGATTTATGTTTGATTTGTTGCTTGATCTAATCGGATTCTTTATTTATTCATCATGGAATTGGGATTTGTTTCCATGATATTTTTGGGCCATTATGCGGTCTTCAGAGAATGGTGAATTATTAGTTTTATATAACTCTCTCATATTTCTAAAAAAGATAAATTGTATAGTATAATTCAAAAAATGTTGACCTAGTATTCTCCTTGGATTATTATTGCACTTTCCCTAATTGTGGATCAAATTTTGGGAGTTGACATGTTTCTAAATTGAGGTAGGTGGTTTCATAAGGAAATTCCAATTAATTAAAACCTTTAATGATTGTTGATATTGAATTATATTTCTAATTTATTTAGACTTAATTATTTCTAATTCTTGATAAATTATTTCTAAAATTCATGGTGTGATTGTTGAACCTCTTAATTATGGATTTTTATAAATTTTATAATTTCTTAGAAAATGGCAAAAAAATGAATAGATGATTGGTGAAAGGATTTTATGTTGATTATTGAGAAATAATGGAATTAATATTTTATGTATTTTAAAAGTGATGAATTTTTTTAAGTCGTGAGTTTTGATGAATACCATTTGAATTTGATTTTTGAAATGAAATACAATGTTTTGAAACATGAACTTGGTTCTTGTTTGAAATGACTATTTAAAATGATTTTAGATATATTTAATTGAATGATAACCTATTATATGTTTGATTACCTTGAAGAACTCTCTACTACAAAAATGGGAATGGGAAGTGCTACCCTTTTATCATCACAAAAAAAAAGAACTGATAAAGGGGTTCTTTATTAGTGATAAAAAAAGCACATATAAAGGGGCCCGTTTAATAGTGCAATAAAAACGCACTGATAAAGGCCCCCCTTTATTAGTGCTTTTTTTAGTGCTGATAAAGGGGAACCCTTTATCAGTGATTTTTCTTACCGATGATAAATTTTATGTTTCAGAAAAAATCATGAAAAATAAATTATTGTTATATAAGTATATTTATATTGATATAAATATAATATATATTTTTTAAATATGTTTTAGATATATATAAATAGAGTATTACATTTAATATATAATAAGTTTAGTGAAATTGGATTTAAAATATTTTAAAAAATATTATTAATTAATAATTTTATAATTATTATTGATTAAAAATAATTTAATAACAATATAAAGACACAAAAAATCAAAAGAATTAATAAAAGATCTAAAATAAGTTGAAAATGTAACTCAAACTTCAAACGGCCATAAATTTTGATCCGACTGTCCGTTTGAGGTCTACAGCATATCAAATCGAAGCCTGTGATGAGATCTATGCAACGGTGATTGAATAAAAACCTCTCTCACATTTTTCGAGGCCAAAAAAGACCCATAAGGCATCCAAAATTTAGTTTTTAGTCGGGATACCCCAATTTTTTACCATTCAAAAAAGTATAAATTCTGATCTGGATGTCAGTTAGGCCTGTACCACATATCATATCGAATATTGTTTAATTTTCTTCGATTTTACTAGTTGTGGAGTTGAAATAGGCTTCTGGATTATAAGTTATGGTAGTTATAACATTCTATGGATTTTCAAATACACATATATATGTATTTATTCGTAAATATATATGTGTGTGTGAGTGTGTGTTGTATATATGTTTGTATGTATTTATTTATTTATTTATAGACATAGATAAAGAACATATTTCCTAATTGTATTTAAAACTAATCTTATATGAATATATTAATATACAAATAAATATACTGATAAAAACTTATAACTAAAAATATATATATATATAAATAAATATAAATATATATTAATATACGAATGAATATATATATATAATAATATATGAATAAATATATTTATATTAATATGAATCTATATCAATATAAAAATAAATATAACTATATATATATAAATATATATATATATCATTAAATAGAGAAAAAACGAAATGGATTAGTGGTAAAGGTGTAGCTGCGAAAGGGGGGAGGTCGCGGGTTTGAGTTCAGGTGGATACTAAGGGGTGCACGTGTGTGAGGATGTGCAGGAACGACAGCATGTGGGAGACCACCTAGAACTAATAAAGGGGGTTCAAGTGCTGTTAAAATCTCTCCCCGCATTATATAATTCTTTTTTTTTAATTTTTTTGACATTTATCAGTGCTTTTTAAAAGTGCTGATAAAGGTCCCTTTTATAAGCGCTGATAAAGCGGTCTTTTATCAGCACTGATAAGGGGTCTTTTATCAGTACTGATAAAGGTGTCTTTTATCAGTTCTTTTTTAGCGCTAATAAAAGGGGCCTTTATCAGTTCTTTTCAAAGCACTGATAAAATAGACCCCCCTATATTCGCGCTTAGCTTTACAATGGTTTTTTAGCACTATAAAATCCCATTTTGAGCGCTGATAAAGTCAGTTTTTATAGTAGTGACTTGATATCCATGTTAGTTAGGAGGAGGATATTTATTATAAGAAAAACTGATTACCTATAAATGGATTGAGGATGACAATGATACATAACTAATTTGAGGGAAAGGAGTTCATTATTTAGGGTGTTGTGTTATTCCTTTTAGGCATGTGGATCTAGGGAGGTGTGTTCCAACCAAGAGATATTTTTCATTAAGAATGTCTGGAACCTCATGATTCGATCTAACTAACTTATAAGGCTTATAGACATGGTTCTATGATTAAAAATAATTATTACACAACAAATATTCATGAATTTTTTATTTATTCCTATTTTAATGAAATTATATATTCATTCATGTTTTACAAAGATGGTTGTACAAGGTTATCTTGATGTAAACGGACTTTTGTACCTATTTTATACTAGCGATTGAAATTATTTGATATAATGGTTTATATTGAAATGTGAAATTTTACTATGAAATGTTTTATTATAAATTGATAATTTTACTATTTGATATAGATTTATTATGAAATACTTTGTGAGATCGTAAGGGGATATTGTTTATCAAGACTATCTTTTTTCTTTATGTATTCATATATTTTTTTATTATATGTCTATAAAAAGGAAAATAAATTCTTAGAATTAGTGGGGCTTTTTTAGAATGATTTTAAGAGTTAACAGGGACCATGGATGTTTATTATCCACTTTTTACATAGATATCTGTGATGATGACTTGATGGTGGTATGTGATGAATTGTGTTGACATGCTATTATTGGGACTTGTATACATTTTGTACTTTTATCTTATATAGTGTTTTATATACCAACTAATAACTATTAATTATCCATTTTTGTCTTGATTTGTTATTGTTATGGTGAAATCATTCCCATGTAATATTTTTGGTTCCCAAGTTCTAGTCATCGAATTGTGGGGATTGGGAATACCCTTCAGGGATTATCAAGACTAATTAGGGTACCGTCTAGGTGGATTATTTGGGATTGTTTTTGAAAAATAATTTTCTATGGAAGATTTGTGGTTCTTTAAATATAGGTATGTGGTTTTCGATGTCTTGGTAGATAAGAAAAATTTTTTTTAGGGATTGATGGTTATGTTATGGGTGAATTCATGGATAAATATCATCCTAAAGATCATTATGTTACACTGGGTTTTTTGGGAAAAAGTTTTCTTGGGGAGTTGTATGATCTAATCATAAATTTTTTTCAAACATTGAATTGATATTTCTATTCCATAGTTAAATTATGATTGATATAGTTTATCTTTTTGTGTCTCTTGACTAATTTTTTATTGTTTCATGTTTTTTTATTGTGTATTATCATTCCCCTAATAAGATATTTGAATAATCAAGTAGAGGGTGTTATTAATGAACACCAATGAGTGAACCCTCGTATCAAACAAACTATTGTTGAGTTTTTTGTCAATGTAGTCTAAACTATGGTCTAAGTGGTCACACCTACACCCACTCAGGAAATAGAAATTTTACCTCATATGGATGATAGCAGAGAACACATTCATGATTTTATTTATCAAAAACCACTATCTTTATAGGGTATGAATGATCCTCTAGAGGAAAAGTATTAGTTTAAAAATAGTTAACATCAATTCGTGTTTATGGATAATACATATTTAGGTCATATGTGTTGTATGTAGACTTGAAGAGCCAAAAAGGAGATGGTGGGACTGTATAGTTATATAGAAGAATAATTAAGAATTGTATTGGGAAGAATTCAAGGATATTTTCATAGACCAATAATTTTTAGAGACAATAATTGTGGTTATGCCTATAGGGTTTTTTGACTTTCATTAAGGGGATATGATAGTTAATCAGTTTGTGAATAATTTTTCTGAACTTACTCATTTCCCACCAAAGGAAATATTGATTGAGAATTAAAGACCTATTACTTTCAAATGGTTTTCAATCAGATATTCGATCTCAGGTCTTCATACTAAATCATACTAATTATGTTAATGTTCTAGATAGAGATTTTATGGATGATATTAAATTGTATGGTAATTTAGGTTTGAATGGAGTTATCGATACTCTGAGTGGTAGTTTAAGTGGTTAGATTAAAGGAAATAGGAAGTTGAATAAATATTATAGTGGAAATAGTAGTGTTGGTACCCAATAATAGTATTTCTATAAATCATTTTTAGTGTATATTAAAGAAACATCTACCTATTTCAAATGTTGAAAAGTTTTTCAGTTTAATTATGTTTTCACATACGAATTAATTATGTTTATCTCTTATCGATACTCACACCACCTGTATAAGTTGTGACATGTTTTTATAGTGTTTAATAGTGATATATGATCATAAATACTGATAGGATCTCTGATAAAGTTAGATGATTCAACATCAATGGGGTTTTAGTCATAGGAATTAGTAATAAATATTAATCACACAGTGAATGAGAGTCTAGTGGGAACTGAGGAGGGTCCAATGATAATAGGAGATGCCATTATTATAGATTCATCATTAGTGACAAGATTATTTGATACTAGTACCTTTAATTATTTTAAATCTACCAATATTGGTGAAATGTTTAATCTTAATATAGATTACATTAATTATGTGATCTAAATAATTTAACCTCTTGGTATAAAGAGATATTATTGTTCTCTGATTCCCCTCTTGTACTTTATTTTTATAAAAAACCAAGAATTTTTTTTAATTTTTAATTCTTGATATGAATCGTATTGATATCATACTCATAATGTATTAGATAATTGATTATAAAACTCATATAAAATGTTGTCTTCATCAGGTATCCTTTATTACCCCTCTTGCGGATTCTCATGTTTTTCTAGGAGAATGAGACCGAAGGTTGATCTAAGATAGACCTCCTCTTTCGAATTTGGGTTGGTTGACAACCGTGATTTATATTTAACTCTATAAAGAATATATATATATGGTAATATTTCCTCAGTATCTATTTACATTATCAATGTTTTTCAATAAAAAAATTTTTTGTTTTCCACAGGTAAGGGAAGAAGAATTATCTACAGATTTTGTTTTGAGTACCCAGCCCATATCTATTCCTTATTACTATATGGAACCATATAAATAAAAGGACATACGAATTGGTTGGATCACATTTTTGAAAACTTATTTAATCAATTCAGTGTGTCTCATTGGCCCACACCACTAGTTTTTTCCAAGAATAATGATGGTACCATTTCCTTGTACATTGACTACTGAAAACTTAATCGGGTTACAATCATGAATAAGTATTTTTTTACCCATATTGGTGACTTGTTTGATCAGTTTAAAGGAGGGAAGTTATTCTCAATGATTCAACTTTAAACTAGTCATCACCATATTAGAATCAAGGTGTAAGATATATCCAAACCAATTTATTGAGAAGGTGTGTCCACTATGAGTATATTATTATTCCATTTGGTCTAACCAATGTTCCTAGTCTATTTATTGAATTGATGAACAATGTTTCTGATTAGTACTTCAATTCATTCATTGTGTTATTCACAGATGTCATCATAAATAATATAAAACCATGTAAGAACATTTTTGTCATATGGGAGTTGTTCTTGATATCTTGAGAATCCACTTCATTTATGTCAAGTTATAAAAGTGTTATTTATGGAGTGGAGAGATGATTTTTTGGGGTAATGTGTGTCACAACTCGCCTCCCCGGTTCATGAACCTTGTCATATGACCCCATGGGTCTCCTATAATACCTTTGTTTCCTTCCTATCACACCATAGTCTATTACTCACAACGGTATCTTATCAGACTAATGAAGGTCTCCAAAGGCCAACACATGTTCTTTCAGTGTGTTTTGTCCTCACTCACACACACCTGGGAAACTTCCCAAAAGGTCACCCATCCTGATTACTACTCCAGGACAAGAGTTCTAATCAGGTAGGCAACCAATCCTCAAACCCAAGCAGTTTCTGTGCACTTTCGGCTAGGTATTGGCTCTGATACCATTTGTCACAACCCGCCTCCACGGGTCATGAACCTTGTCATCTGACCCCATGGGTCTCTTGTAATACCTTGGTTGCCTTCCCAGAACACCATAGGCTATTACTCAATAAGGTCTCTTATCAAACTAATGAATGTCCCCACATGCCAACACATGTTCTTTCAGTGTGTTTTGTCCTCACTGAAACACACCCTGGGAAACTTCCCAGAAGGTCACCCATCCTGATTACTACTCCAGGACAAGCATACTTAACTGTGGAGTTCTAATCAGGTAGGCTCCTGAAAATAAAGGTTCACCTTATTGACATGGGTAGTAACATTTAGTCTTTTTAAGTCTCACTTTTCCAGGGGTTTTATAATGTGGCTTCAAAACTTATTAACCAAGTCAATCCTAAAGAGGTGAAAATTATTATTTCAATGGAGGAATCGTATAATGTCTTTTATATTTGGATATTATTATATATCATAGGATATTACCATTAGTTTGTAAAAGAATTATTAATATTGGCTTCTATATTGATGAATCTCAGTTTAAAAGGATTTGTGTTCATTTAGGATAAAAAATTTCATAATTCCTTCAATGAGTTGAAGAATAATTTGAATTCATCTCTAGTGTTGAATCTTCCAAACCCTAGTTAGTCTTATGTGGTTTATTTTTATGTGTCATGTTCTGGTTAGTTTTCTGTTCTCATGAATGGTGATCAAGTAGTGTCTTCTGTTTCTCATCATATTTGACCTCAAAAGACGTAAAATCCCTAAAATTATATCAAACATATAACTGTTATGAAATCTCTTAAGATTTAGATACACTACCTTTTTATATAAATTTTTATCATCTACTTTGATCACAAAATCTCAAGTTATATATTCTCACAACAATATTTAAATATTTTTCAGAGGTGATAGGGATAGTAATTAAAATAATTTTCCTTTGATATCTCCACCACCCATAGAAATCAAAATGTTTTTAATGATTATTTGAGTAGTAATCATCCACCACGGGCCATGAAAGAATCCTTATATGGTAAAATTGGATGGATACCTATACACACAGGAATTTGGGAGTCTGAGATGATGATAATGAGGTTTTTCTTGTGAGCATTTGGTTAAAATCCTCCCTTAATAGTATTTTTATCTACGATAAATGGATTGATGATGAGTTTTCAGGAATTATGGATTCTTTATATAGTGAGGAGACCATTGGTGATTGGTCTCTATATTTAAAGTGTATCTTTTTCATTAAAAAATGATAGGTTATCCTATTTTATGTGATGAAGGCTATGAAGGGGAATTTTATCATTCCTAATGGGATTTTCACCTTCTAATGAAAAGGATGTTTTATGATATGTTATATTCATTTTTTGTCTTGGTATTCCTAAAGAACTTGATGATTCCGTTACTTGTTGTTATAGTTAATAGAAAGAAAATGTTGACCATCAAAATCCTTTAGGTTTAATTCATCGCATGTATGTGATAGAATGTATGTGATATGGTATATTAATGTAATTTGTGGTTGTTTTATCATATACTCCAAGAGGATATAGTGAAATTTGGGTTTTTATTGATTGATTAACCAAATCATCTCACCTTATTCCCATTCCTAATATGATCCATGTTGAGGGATTTAAAATTTTTTTTGTTCATGTAATTCTCAAATTGTATAATTTTTTCTCAAAAACTATTTTTTATAGGTATCCCATATTTACTTTCCATTTTTGGAGAGGACTCAAGGATAAAATGGTATCTCAGGTAATTTTGAGTGCGACATGCAACCCTCAAATATATGGTCTAAGGTAACGTGCTATATGGATTCTTGTGGACATTTATTGAGCTTGTTTCCTTAATATTATTGGATATTTAGACTTCCATTTAGGGATTTTTGAGTTTTCCTACAATAATAGTTATCATTCAACCATTATAATGGCACCTTTTGGGGATTTACATGGTAATACATTTAAATCACTACTTTATTGTTCAGAGATTTCAAAATATTCCCTTATTGCACATAATTTGGTTTAGGAGATAACAGCTATGATTTTGATGATTTAATAGAAAATAGTAAAGGCACTTATCCAGTACAAATTTTATATTTGTCATTATTGACATCCATCATAGTCCTTGTTTAGATACTATGTATTTCTATGTTTCTTACCTCAAAGTCACAGAAGAGTTGTAAATAGGTTAATTTGGAACCTATATTTGTGGGACCTTTTGTGATCATTGAGCACATTGTAAATGTGGAACACTATTTGGCCTTTCCACCACATATAAATTCGATTCATGAAATGTTTCATGTGCTACATCTCAAGAAGTGTCTTTTAGACCTATCACTTATTTTGAATTGGGAGGACCATGATGTGGAACTTGATTTCACAGTGGCTGAGTAGCTTCTTCAAATTGTTTATTCTCATATAAGGGTTCTTCGTGGAAATTAAATTCCATTATTTTGGTTGTTTTGGAAACTTTGTTTTGGTAATCTTGACACATTGGATCGTAAGGCCTTGATAAGGGATTAATGGCCTTATTTATTTCTATGGAGTCTTATGGGTTAGTTTTTTTGGTAAGAAATATTTTATAGTTTGTATAATTTTAACATCCAAACATCCACATTCATGTACTTACTCCCCACTATCTTGATCAATTTTTAAAAATATTATCACGGGTTTTGGGAAACTTTTTTAAATTTTTGGATTTTGGGGGCCTATTTATGGTTATCTCATGGTTAGAGTAAACTATCTCAATCATCCTATGAAAATATTCTCTATATTTTGATGATCTATAAAATGACCCATGGTTATGTGTGTGGTTAGTGAAAACCATGAAGCCTAACCATCAAACCATGTGTCTTTATATAGTGGGTCTCACACAATTCGTGCTTGTTCTATTAACCCTTGTATCCACACTATGTATCTCATCCAGTGACATGGGAGGGAGTGAACTGTTGGTGTAGGGTTTGTTAAATTTTGTGGAAAAACCATTCATCTCTTTTAGTATCCCGGTGAAAGGTGTACGGTCGGAGCATGGTTTGCTAAATCATACACCTAAACCTTTTAAAATATATTAAGTAATCTAATTTTTTTCCTATAATCGATACTTACCCATTTGGATACATTATTCTTACCTTGGATTAGGCTCTCTAACAATGAGACTTTTCTTGGAGAATTTTAGGATTACATGCCTTCTGATGATCAATTTATATGGATATCTATTATATGGATACATATTTTTGACGCTATGTTCACGTTTAATACAGTTATTCATTAATCTTCAATCACTACCACTCATCTATTGAGAAAACCATTGATCAAGGATATTGATTCTAGATATGTGGATTGTGACATGGTGTAATTGGATTTCCTATCGATCTATGTTGTAATTGGGATTTGTTTCATATATCATCATTGGTCGTTGTGAGATTTTCTAGAATCATTGAGATATATGTTTTATATCTCTCTCACATTATTCTAAAGATGATAAATTGAATATTAAAATTCAATAATTATAGTTCTAGGATTCTCCCTTGAAAATTCTAGCATTTCCCCAGATTTTGGATCCCTTATTGGATATTGATGAGTTTTTGAATTGATGTGGGTGGTTTCATAAATAAATTATCATAAATTAAAACCATTAAGGCTTTATAATTTTGAAATGGATGTTTAACTGATTTATAATGGTTAAATTTGTAATCTTGGTAAATTATTTCTAAGTAAATCGGTGTGTGTATTGAACCTCTATATTATGTATTTTCATACTAAGTGACGATTTCCCAAAAAAATGATTTGAAATTAAATAATGATTTAATAAAATTATTTGATGGTGATTATTGATATATGACGGAATTAGTTGTTTTATGATTTTTAAATTAGATGGATTATGTTGAAAGCATTAGTTTTGATGAAAACAATTTGATGTTGGTTTTTGATATGAAATTTCATGTTTTGACACTTAAACATTTTTTTAATTTGAAATGATTCTTTAATGATTTGATATTTATTGAAGTGAATAATATCCCCTGGTATTTTTTATTACCTCTAATCACATGAGATCCCAGTTAGTTAGGTGGAGGATATGAATAATTGAAAAAATTGATTACCAATAAATAGATTGATAATGACAATGATTCTGAACTACTTTGAGAGTTGGGTGTTCATTTTCTTATGTGTTCTCTTGTTTTTTGTTCGGATAGGGGATCCAATAAAATATGTGCACACCCAAATACATACTACACTAAAATCATGTGAAAAATCATTACTTGATCTAACTAACTTTCGGGGATTATAAACATGGTTCTCTAATTGAAAATAATTATTACAATAAATTTTTTTATGAAACTACTATTCATGATTATTTTGATGAAATGATATATTCATGCTTGTTTTACATATATTATTATAAATTTCTATATTGATATAAATGAAATTTTTTATATGTTTTATACATTTTATTAAAATTATTTTCAATAATGATTAATATTAGAATATGAAATTTTTACCATGACCTATTTTTTTTATTTGATAATTTTTTGTTTTTTGATATGGATTTATTATGAAAAACATGGTGATGTATTGAATGGATGTTGTATCTCAAACCCTTATTTTACTTTGGTAATTCATATATTTTTTTAATTGGTCTAGGAAAACAAAATCCCCACTTAGAGGTGGTGGGAGATTCTGTTAGTGGGACCTTGGGAGTTGGCATAAACTGGTGCAATTTTTGATCCACTTGTTACATGGAGGTTTGGTTCATATTTTTTGATAGTTTTATGTGATGAATTCGGTTGACATACCATTTTTGGGGATTTTATCTGTCTACATATGGTAAATTTTCCTTTTTAATTGTTTGACATAACAACTGTTAACAATTTATTATAAACTATTTTTCTTGATTGGTTACTCTCATGGATAAATTATTCGATTCTAATAGTTATTGATTTCCAGGTACTAGTCCCCATCCAATATAGACTATAAATTCTCATTGATCTATGTAAAGATGATTTGGCTACCATTTAGTAAAGTTATCCAGGTTGGTTCATGATAGAGTGGGTAGAACCAAAATAAAATTAGAAAATTTTAATTCTTGAATGGATGAAAGTTGTACCTTCACCACATCATTTTTATGACCCACTTCATCAGTTTTTATTTCATAGACTATTAATTTATTCCTTAGATTTATAAGTTACTCGTATCGATTGAAAAACCCAAACAATACATACATAAATATTATATTATTTATATAAATATTCAATACATATCATAACAATATATTCCCTAAAACCATAATGTTTTATAGTTATTAAATACTAGATACATAATCATCTTGTTTAGTGAAAGATATTCTACATCGCCCATAAATTGCTTCTTATATGTTACACTTATTATTCATACCCTACTTCAAAACATTCATAAAAACCTAAGGAAAATAATCATCGAAAATGGTGAGTTGAGATGAATAAAAAAGGTAAACATGAGAGAGATCAGGCATTTATCATATATAATAATTACTTAATCATAAGTGTATAAAAATTTATAATAACTTTTGAAAAAAATAACCCATAAATTCATATATCTAATCCTGACATAAAAATTTGGAATATCATAATACATGATTCTAAGATCTATCAAATATCATGAGACATGAAATCATATAATAATTATAAGAACTTGTCATAAAGTGTTTCATAAAAATAATGGAATAATAATATTTATAGAAATATTATTTCATGCTTATCCACTAAGAAAATCATCATATTTTAGGCATGGGTTGACCACCTGTGTACCTTCTTTAGAATTGGGTATTGAAAAAATATCATCCCTTACAAAATATACCTATAAATCAAAAGAACAGCATCATGAGAGAGGTTTAAAAATTGGGTGTATAATTCACCCATAATATCTAAATTCACATAGGGTATAAAAAAAGAGGGATGTAAAAAAGGACCACTCAAAAACAAACTCCTTAAACATCCTTCTTTCGGAGTGTATAAACTACCTGATTATCCTCCCTATAAACACGAGTCACATTCCAGTATATATGATCTAAGTGTTTTAAACCAGCAATCTATTCTTATAGAAGCTGACATGTGACATTTTTTTATCGGTTCATTAATGATTCCACTAAAAGGGTTGAATATAATTAAATAAAAAGATGGTTATTTCCAAGTTTCCTTTCATACCTAATTATAAATATCATAACCCAAATTTATTCATAATAGGATAATATAAGTCCAATATATCTATATAAACATACCTTAACAAACCCATGATACTTTTGGAAAACCCTACCACTTTCTAAAAATACAAGTGCACCTAGATTCACCCCCATAAACATTCATTTTTATCCCATTGTAGATCTAGAGAACCCATCAAATTGATTTTACAATGTGATGGTTCTTGACCCTTATTTAAACACTTAAAAGATTCAAAATAATAAGATCGGTGAAAACATTTCTCAAGTAACCTGTTTGAATCTTGGAGGGTTCTTATACTTGTATATGAATATAGATGAGGCTCGAATGAAATGAGGCCTTCTAATTATCAATGATGACTATATTTATCATGATATATATAAATTAAAAAATATATCCAATATAAAATAGTAAAACATTATAAATATTTTAACTAAACAAAAACTCTATAATAGGGATTATGTGATTCAGAATCCCATCATTAAGTCATAACATTCATCCAATGATATAACTTGAATAATTCTATAACTTCTTTACAAATTATTAGTGAAAAAATATATGAGTATGACAATTAGTTTCTATCTGATAAATATCACAGGCAGATGGAAAATGAAATCCTTCCTTATGAATCAAATCATCTAGCGATAGTTAATACTCTCAAACTTTTCATAGTATCAAAATAGTTCAGGGTGAAACAACGTGTTTTATAAATTTTTCTAATTATTTTTCCATGTTTTACTTATTAGGACATTTAGTCATATAGAATTATTTAGTACTGAAATTGACTATAAGTATAGGAAACCATGTTTGTATATCTATGTCAATAAAACAATATCCTTAAACCTAAATGATGATCTCAGTTGGAAGTAAATCAAAACCTACTATAATATTCATTCTGATATCAAAAATCATCATTTTTTTAAGTGTTGTGGTATATTAAATTGAATCTGTAATAGGATTCCAATACAAGGTGTATTATATCAATTTAATGAGGAGTCCCTTCATACCAACCCTCATGACCAATATATTAATTCTTTATAAGAGGATCTTATAGAAGAATAGAATAGTGACATCACATAATGAGGATAAATTTCCTCAATGCCTGAATGGCCCGAAGGACTTATTTTTATTTTATTATGGATAATCCCCCTTTCAAGGGTTTAAGGGGAACCCGTACATGACCCATAGGCCCAAGGCACAAGGCCCAACATGACTTGCAATACATGACCCGAAGGCCCAGAGGCATACTATACCAAATACATGACCCGTAGACCCATCCTACATTAAGGTAATGAGATCTATGAAAAATTATTTATAACTGTCTCATTTAACATGTATAGATCTTACATTCTAATACCACCCCCATTAATAATATTAATATGCTCTTTTTAATAAATAGATATAAATTTCATTTCAGTGGAACATCTGAATCAAATGAAATTTATTATTATACATTGGTGTATGTTGATCATACTACCCTACAAATTCTAAATTGAGAAATCATAAACAAAAATTTAATTCATAATAGAAATAACCAAACATACTCATCCATCTTGTAATATACTCCTTCCTTTATACATCACCAATTGGTATATAACCTTAGTTGAAAAGTTTTCATTATGAGAGTTATTGAAATTACAATAGAATAAAGGAATTACAAGATAATAAAAGGTTATAAATACCTTCATCACTCTTAATAACTTGGAAACTTTTAATTTATTAGAAACAAAAATTCAATTTAAAAAAACAGTGAAATATTTTCTCCAATTAATTACTTGACTAGAATCATCTTGATAGTGTTTGAAGATGCCTTGGATATTATGAAAATTCTAACTTTATGTTTCTCCAAGGTGAAGTATATAATTAGAATATAATAGTTTAGAGGGGGTAACCATGATTATTACGACATTAATTTTCTTATATTTTCATATTTAAAAAATATCAATAGGAAATTTACAAATACATTATTTAGTAATGGAACACAAAATCGTAGAGAGAGGATCTCTTTACCTTATCCATCAATAATGTAAAAAACATTAAAATATCCATTAAAGATAATTTATAATCTTCAACCCTTATGGATTCCATATAATAATCAATTTAATGATTTGGAATAATCAAAATTCTAACAAATATCAAACACAATTCCACTAGATAGTGTGAAAGGCCTTTGAGATGTCCACAATATATTTTCTTTTTATTGATCAATTTGATAAATTCTGAGGTAGTTAAAATAAAATTTTGGATATATCACCCTTTCACAAATCCAAATTGATTCTGGATGATCAAATCACTAATAATTTCTCTAATTCTACTTTCTTAGGTTTTTATATTTTAATTTGAGTATTTTCCATTTACCAATTGTCAAAAATAAAAAATATCAATGGTATTCTATTTAGTGGGAAATAAATCAATAAAGTTTGTATTTACCAAATGTGTAATTTAATAAAAGAATAGAAATTAGATAATTTCATTAATCACATCATCTTAGACCATATCCCAATAAAACGGATGAAATTTATTTGAAACCCCATTGGAAAAAACCGAACATTTAGAATATAATGGGATTAAGTAATTCTTGAATGCATCATTAGAAGGAGACATAATGAACATATGATTTTTATTTTCATCAACCAATTGAGTACAATTATTAATGAGATGAAAAATAGAACACTGATCATCGCAGTATAACTTATAAAAATACTCAATAATAGCCTTGGAGATCGCTTCTTCATAGGTGAAAAATAAAATCATTCACCTGAATAGCATTGATCCCATTCATTACTCCCTTTTCATTATTTTGATGCTAAAATGATATTTGTTTTTCTACATCTAAACCTTCATATTGTAAATGTGTTTTTCGTTGGATTGTTTTTTGGGGATAATAAGTATTTTAATTTGGAGTGAAGCATTATTTTATCCTGATTGAGTTATTTCTAATTCAAATTTTCCACTGATAAATCATTCAGTTCTTCCTCCACATCCTTGATATCATCGTCTATGTTGTATAATGGTTCCTTTCTCCATATGGTCAATAGTTCTTCAACTTTCATAAGATTTCACTCCAAAATATTCATCAAGATACCAATATAGACATTTTTATATCCATCAATAAGTAACTATCTACACCCAAGGATGGTGAGATAATCATTTTTGAACATATAGGGGCATGATAGGTTCTTTATGAATTAATAAGAACATTCATTAACAAATTTATATGTAAAAAGAGGAAACCTATATATATCAATATTTGACCCACCATCCTTCAGATGAAAAACAACTTTCCATCTTGCTCGTCAATTTCAATGTAATAGTATACCCTTCCCATGTAACATTATCAAAAACTAGACCACACACCCTATTACTCCATCCAACACTAACATATCCCAAACGGTGATCCTGATCCCCATGGGTTAGTGATTAGCACTTCGAATCATAAATGATAAAAGAGGTAATGGATTTTTGAAAAAACAATATATGATAATAGATACAAATTTTTATGCTGAAAACTCTAAAGAGATGAAATACCAGAATCCAAACTGGTATATCGAAACCCAAAATAATACATCATCAAAGTACTCAAAAATTTATGACTTAAACTCAAACATACCAAAGAAATCAACACTCCAATTTGAGAGGATCGAGAACATCCATATCCTCCAAGATGCTCTTCCCCTTTGTTTGGACTTGGATGAAAGAAATCTATAAACTCCCAATGGAAAAGGTAGGGTGTGAGATAAAAGTTCAGTAGCATCTCACCAAGTGTTCTATAAAAAAATATTCCATTATAATAAACAAAATAATTCTTTCAATATCAACAAGATAGTGCATAGATATATAGTTTCATATTAAAATCAAGTCCTACTTTCACTTCATAATGATGGACAAAATTGCAAACATGGATTAAAAAAGAATTTTACATTAAGTGATTTATATCAATAAATTGGCATGTGTAAATCAGTGTCCCAATAAATGGAATTTATAATAAAAATAGTCACAATAAGCACCATGTTCATCTTCCCTGTGGTATGATAGTTATTAGTTATAGAATACTCAAACGTCTCATATCAGTGATCATGGAAATATGTGTACGCATGACCCTCAGGATCATCCCAAATAGGACTCATCAACATCCCATCGGGGATAATATCTTCCTAAATATTTTTTCTTTATATTTTTCATCATTAATCTATTTCTATGGAATTACCATCCTAGCATGATTTTTCCAAATAACTGACTGACTACCCTAGATCACATGTGCTCAATCAAATAATAAACTGAAAAAGATTAAATCATTTAATTTAATGTAAATCATCATTAACAATTAAAATTTTTCAATTTTCATTTTCAAAATTCCAATTCACTTTCAAAACCAAAAAATAGTTTTTTCATAAATTCTTGCATTTTCAATACCAAACTATTCATAGGAATTAAAAAAATTCAATTTAATCTATTGTTGAAAAATAATTCATAAATCAATTCATTAATTCCATCAATTTCTAAAATTCACCCCAATTTACATTCCACTAGAATTGTGGGTTTTCTCAAAGATTTCATGCCAAATAAAATACAAATTCTATTTCACATCAAATTGGTTTTTCAAAATTTAATTGAAAGAAATTACAACCAAAAATAAACTGAAGGTTTACTCATTTAGCCAATCTTGAATGGAACCACCTACCTTTAATCAAGAAAAACAATACCCACAATTGGACTTGCCAATGAAGGATGAAGGCATGGAAGATTTAGGAACATAATCTAGAATTGAGATTAAACTACATGGAGTTTGGATCGATCAATTCCAAGATGATCTATCACACTCAAAAGAGGAAAGAATGGGAGAATAGAAGAAACTAGAAGACTGCTTTCCTGAAGATACACGCTACAACAAACACAATAATTAATAACCGAACGGATAATCTGGAGGGATTTAAGAACTCCAAAATCACCTAGGAAGATTCCAAGTCAAGAGGAAATTTTTGTAGTTAAAAAAATGAATTCATCCAAGCCACCTAATTTAAAACTCTAGGTTGGGGGAATAAATGATGTGTATTACTTTCACAATGTGAAATCCCGTGAAATAAAATAACATATAAAAATTAATCCTCTTAAGTATAAAAACCTGATTAACTATTTCACATTGTGAACCATAATCATGGAATCTATCCTATGGAAATTACATGAAGTGTAATCACAATAAATTATTGGTGAATTTCTTGCAGAAACTTTTTCACCTATTTGCCTACAATAAAATTCCCAAATTAAAATAAAGAAGGTCAATAAAAGGATAAGGAATACCTTATAATGTATTAGGGTGTTACACCTCCCCACCATAAAAACATTATGTCCACAAAAAGTTGGTCAAGAAGTTTCCATATTAAAAAGGTGAGGAAACTTATTTCTCATTAGTACCTTATCCTCGCACTTCGTATGAGAATCAGAACCATGATTCTAATTCCCATGGACCAAAGGTGTCATCCTCCCATGAATTAATTTTCTCTTAAAGTAAACTATCCTCACTATATTCTATGTTATGAATAAATCAATCTGAACATAAATATCCTCTCAACTAAATCCATAATATGGGTTAGAAAGATATCTATGAAGCTGTGATACATGGAACATGGTATGAACCGACATCAACTTTGGTATTTTTCTAAATAGTATTCCACTTTCCCCTCCTACTCAACAACTTCAAAGGGTCCCACAAAATTAGGACCAAGCTTCCCTTTCCACCCAATCAATCGATGACCTAAACGAGGTGAAAATTTTAAGAACACAATTTCACCAACAATGTTCTTCATTGGACTATGATGATAATAGGTATAATATTTATACAAAATATGTTCCCTCAAAATTATGTGATCAAAAAATGAATATTTTTTATCATCTAATGAACCAATCTTGGACTAAATAAATAATTTTCTATAATCTCATTCCCAAAAAATATATATTTTCATGACTTACCATAAAAAGCCTCAAAAGGATCCATTCTAATCACATAGTAGTAACTCTTATTATAAAAAAAATCTACAAGCACAAAATAGTCATCCCAAGATCTACTAAAATCAGGTACAGGATCATAAATCATTTACTCAAGAATATGTATATCCCTCCCTATTTTTCAATCTATAAGTGGATGTTTTGTCGTACTCAAACAAACATGAGATCCTAATGCCTCCTTAGGGGCCTTTTCAAGTGTGAGAAGTAAGTGGGGATACCTATTAGAGACTATATTTGATTGACCTCCATGGAAATAAATGATATATATCACATAAATATTTTTAGGCTATTTAAATTTAGTTAAATCATGAATGGGTATAGAGTGAGAAATTTTTTTATCATATTGACCAAAAACCATATCACATTATTATTTCTCTAGTTACATGGAAACCCAACCAAAACATAAAAGGAGTTCTCCACCCCCTTCCAAGTTAGTACTAGAAGTGGATAAAGAAAACGAAAAGGTCTCTGATGCTATACCTTTACAAGTTGGAAACTATAACAGTGAGATACAAAATCCGAAATGTCTCATCTTATACATGGCCACCATAATTTTCATCACATATCAAAACATATATTTTGGGTTCTGGGGGAATATCCCATTGGGAACTATGTAAATCAACAAACAATACTTTCCTTATAAATAATGTCAGATAAAACGAATTCTAAAAACATAGAATACCCTCTTTCAAGAAAGAACACTCATCAATAGTATCCTCACTATAAATAGATATTATAATTCATAGACCACATTATCAAGTTGTTTTTACTAATGAATCTTCTCAAGAAGAGAATAGGTTTACTAATAAAATATCCAATACAACCTCAAACTCTATTTATTGCACTCTTATATGATTTTCTACAAAAAAATCATCATGTTCTGCTCTTCAGATGATTCATTCATGTCCTATGTCGAATGTTTCCTACTCAATGCACCCGAAATGTAATTCCATTTCATCAGCGTATAGGCGATGTCAAAATAAAAATATTACAGGTACCCCACCCAACTCCATTGGGAAGGATTCAATTGTTTTTTATAGAATATATACATCAATATCATATGTTCATAATAAATAGTAAACATTTCTCAAAAGAATTAATTCCACTAACTCTTATGAACGTACATTGCGGCTGTGAGTTCAAGCTCAGGGGTTAGAAAATTATTCTTTGGTATTCTAGGATTCTGAGATCCATAGGGAATGATTTGATCATTTTATATAAGAACATATCCCAAAAAAAACATAATTAATCACAGAAGACCATATATCTATGCTTGGCCTCCTGAAATTTCAACATCGGCACATATGTCAAAATACCTTTCAACTCAACAAAATAACCCTAACATTTCTCATCTAAAGACAACTTCACTCCCAACCATAATAGAAATAAACATTGAAAAATTGATTACAAACCAATGATAATACCTCTCTAACCCTAAGAATATTTGAATCTCAAAAACATTATGTGTTTTCTTTAATGTCATAACATCTTTTAACTTTTTCAAATCAACTGAAATAAAATATTCTAAGACCACATGTACCAAAAAACTTTACTTCCCAAAACAAGAAGTCACATTTCGATATCTTGGAATGAATTCAATGATTTATCAATAATTCCGAAACTACTCTCAAGTGATGCACCTGATCCTCTTCAGATTTAGAGCAAACCAGGATGCCATCCACAAAGACCACCATGAATCTATCAGGACACTCATGTAAAACATTGTTCATAAAATCCATAATGACTATAGAAAAATTGGTTAAACCAAATGGCATTACATGTAGTAACTTAGGTTTTGACCTATAAGACATTGGAATATTTTTAGAAATATTTTCAAACCTATAAGCTAAGTTGGCGCATGATTCTAGTGCTCAAAGATCCTCGGTGTAGTGATGTGAAATATATTAAAGATATTTTTTCATGAACATTCAGTTCTATGAGAAATGTAAAATAAATCATGATAAAAGTATCAAATTGGAAATATGAGAATGTGATTGATTTTAGGATGTAGGTTTTACCCTAGGTGAGACCTAATGATTTTCAGCATTTAGTGCCCAACCGAAGGCAAGCTTTGGCCAGGGATTCAAAGGAAGTTTAATCATTTAATAAAATTAATCTAATAAACCCATAACCCTTTGTGTTTTATGATTGGTGGAATGGAGATGTGGGTTTCTTCACATGGTTACAGAAGACCTGTGGATCAAAAAAGGTGAGGAGGAGCTGTCAAACTTTGTTATTGATGTTGATCGTAACTTGATTATGGATCAGTGCATTTTGGTTGTGTCGGTGTTTCTCCACGAGGTAAAATGTTTTAATATCATTATATAAAAACCCTCATTTGATTCATTTTTTATGTTTTTGATCCCTTAAACAATTTTTAAGGACCCTATGGGGGTGGATATGTTGGTCTGGGGGAGAAATAAGGGGTTTAGGGTGGTTCAGAGAAATTTTCCATCATAATTTCTGATCAAGAAGCATGTATTTCAGTGGAACACGCTATGTGTTCTTCCCATTCTAGAAATAAGATATTTTCGGGATTTCATGTCATGTATTGGGGTTACATGTCATGCAATTATCCAGGTTGTGTGGATGAGGGACATGGCCATTATCACCATGTAAAAGGACTCATCCATGTGGGAGTACATGACTAGAATAACGGACATAGGTTTAGTTACATGGGAATGGCATAAGTACATAGTTGAAGAGGTCAGTTGGATGCAACAGGACATGTACATGAGGTACATGTTTTGTGGTGTGACCTGTCCAGCGAGGTTGTGTGTGGGCAAGGACAAACCCAAGGCTTACGAACGATGTCACACATTGTGTGGTCTGGTGTGAACATCATGTATGCCCTTCTATACACACTAAGTTGCATAAGGCGAAAATTCCATGTACCAACATTGATAGACATTCCATGTCCTGATTTGTACACACCGTGTAGTCCCCTTGGAATCATTTCTCCTCTGCACATCTCCTTAATCTGGACTCAGTTGGAGGCTCGTGAGTTTCCAATCTTAAGTTGTTTCCCATATAGGAGGAGACGGTTTCCATGGTTTAGGCCTAGAAAATGTGACATGAGGTGATGTTATGTGGGTTTCTTAGGTTAGAACAACCTAAACCATAAAGGTTTATTGAGTCCCCTATTCCTTTATCAATGTGGTTTTATCGTATCACATCCAAATTATAGGATTGTGATCCCTCTTGGACTGCCCTAAGCTAGTGCAGCATGGGTGTGTTCCCATATTCTGGTGTCAGTTTTCTGGGTCCTCTTCGACTACAGATTCAGTGACTTAGATCACATACCCATTTTAGATTATTGGAGTGATCCTCACATCCTTTTCATATTTCCCTTATTAGGTTTTTGGAATTAGTGTGGCCAATATTTACCCAGGCATCTATCCTCTAACCATGAGGATATTTTCAATACGGGATGGATCCCCCAGTGATCCCTGGTTAAAGACCCACAATCATTATATCAATATCTCATCTCCTAGTGGGGCTCTATTTTTATGTATTGTGTATGTCAGATGGATCCCCTTAGTTTCCTTAGAAGTTCTAGAGTGATGCTTTCCAAGGGAGATTTTGTGAAATTGGAATGACTAAAAAAATATGAGTGTTCATCCTATTCTTAGTGAGAATTTTCTAATTAGGGTTGTGTTGGGACACCCCTTCTTATGTTCGGTGTTACATCTATGGTTTTTATTGTACCCCATCAGATCCAGGGAGGGATCCCCTACCTTAGGTTTGGAGATATTATAGGTCACTGATTTTCTTTATCTATGGAACTACTAGACAAGCATTTTCTCCTGGATAGGTACCACTAGGGATGGTCAGGTTGTACCATCAGTTCAGTGAATCCCTATAGAGTGGAATTCCTCAGTTATGATACATCTGGTATGTATAGGCTTATGGAGTGAGGTCTCCAAGATTAGCAGTATTTTGGAACCTCTATTTGGATGATTTATACTACTATCGGGTGGAGATCATGAGACTTGGCAGTTTTTTATGAGTATATCTTGGTTTATTCTAGGTAACAGTTACGTATTTTTCATCTTATTTCATGTACCGGGGGTGACGAGATGACTATATATTGGTATCCACAGAGTGTTCAAGATGGATTATCTCTTTCACTTAGGTTACTCTAGCTTGGGTAAATTTAACTGATGCCTATCAATTACTCTATTTTTTGTTTGGTTTTTAGGGAACCTTCCTGGTATTCTTATACTCACACCTACATAGGATCTAACTGCACAAGTTGTTTTATACACATACCTTAGATATAATAGAACATTTATAGGTGGAACAGGAGTGGGCGGAGAATATTTCTAGTCTATAATGACTGAGGAGTGTACTGCTAATGCATTTGATAGTGATCCTCTCCATCTGATAAGTTTATATGCTTTAATAGTTTTATTTTTGTGTTCTTGTATCTTTTTCTTTTTACTATTTTCTAGTATTGTCATACTCTTTTTGTGGGATATAGATTTATGTATGAAATGTTTTTATTATTTTTAATTTCATCTCTGAATTATTGCAAGGATATTCATGTGGGAGAATCATTACATGTACCTTAGGCTAATTCCTCCCTTGTGTGTTATATGCATAATAAACATTGGTCTATGTCCCCTAGCCTCTTATAGGAGGTCATAGAGAGTCAAAGCTAAGTACATAATGGGATAGGTCATGAAATATTAGTATCATAGTGGGTTCCACTTTGGGATTGTAGAGTTATTGATTTTCTATCCATTAGCTGGGTTTGGGTTTCATAGAAATTGTGTTGAAGTGTGTTGAGTTTGGATTTAATGTGAGGGACTCTAGTGTTAGTGTGATGACTAACATATCCATTCATCAAGACTTTTATAAATTGATTGTTAACTCTGAACATTTTCCACTATTTTTTGGGAAAAATATGGTATATGCATCATATAAGACTGGATTGTGGTTTTTCCTATCCTTTTGGAATCAAGTCCCAAACTATGCTCTTTGAACATTGTACATCGTGTCCTATTTCAAGATGATGTTGTGATAAAATATGTTAGAGTTTCTCTGAAAGAGTCGAGGGTATGACCTGATGAGTGACAAGGGAACCATTGGGAGTCCAAGTCATGGGATAGGGTTTCATTCAAGTGTAAAGCTAGTAGAGATTCCACAAATTGATAATAACATAGATTCACCTACAAGATTTCACGTGGATACAACTATTTGGAGAAATTTTTGGGGGGATATTTTGGTTATGGGTGATAATATTCTCATATCAAGATTATATCATGTTCTTTAGAGGCATGGTCTACCTAAGGTATAAGTTGAGAAGGACCCATAGGTAGTAGGTGTATGATGCAAGAGGAACTGTCATTACTAGAGGCCTCTAGAGAATCTTGGTCCTTTGGGGTTGAGGAGTTTTTATTCTAGTGAGGGGTATGTTCATATCATGTGGGAGTTTCCTACTCTAAATCTTCCAATTGATATAAGTCCATTAGAATTTTGTGGTAGAGGCAAAAGTTTTATTGAGGAGATCTATAGGGTAGCATATATAGAATAGGAGGAGTAGGATGTGGCTATCTCTTTGTTTATATGCCACCACCACAACCCCTATGTGGTCTAAGATTGGATCATGGAGATGGTGGAAAAGTACATCGCTGGTTTCAGGTGCTGTAGGTTTTTGACCAAGAGGCTCCAAGAGAGTTTAGAGGAATTCTCTTTATCATTTCCACGTTTTCTGTAGTTTTTCTAAACATAGATGTGATACTTTTTCCACGACGCTTCTTTCTTGATTATTTTTTGGGTTATGTAGGGTGTTAGTGAATCTCTGTGTTGGTGATATTTGATGTGGCTATGGACTCACAAGGAAGAGGTCTAATTCCCACACTAAGACTTGTTATATTGATGTAATTAAAAGCCCTACAAGCAAGTCAGATCTACCCAAAAGGGATAGTATCGAGGTGTGTTTGATGAATTATTTTAAATTTCGTGGATTGCGTTTTTATTGGTGGTGTTGTGAGGGTTTGGAAGAAGTAGTGTATTCATTTGGCCAACCCATTTGTGTTCTCACAGTGGAGGAGGTGTTTTTTTTGGATGGGTGTGGATGATGGTTCCTGTTTTAGGTGGTTGTCAGAGAGAAGTACCCACACCCATGAATCAGAATTATCTTCACAAAGAGGCTAGAATATGGTTCCTACTATTTTATAGTCTGTGATACTATTGTACTGCATCCCTATCCATTTTAATGTTTGTTTCTTGATATACCCTAGGAAGGGTTGTCACAGGTTCTTTTAAGGACAATATTCATTCCTTGTTGGTGAGAAAGGAGATAGAGTGGTCAAATTCTTTTCATGTACCCCTCCATTTGGGGACAATGCAGCTTTTATCAATTTAGATTTTTTTGTTAGAAAGGTCTCTCACGAATAGATATCCACTAGATATGATCTTTATGGATTTATCAAATGTGGGGGGTACATCACCCTTTCCATTTTTGATGATGACACCAGTCACATGGTGATACATAATAAAGAAGAGGTCTATTTCCCATTTTGGTGTCCTTAATAGAGGAGTGGTATCAACGGATAAGAGAATCATTCAGATTATGAAAAATATGCTTTGGGATTTCATGTAAGTGTGGTGAAGTTCATGAAAAAGTGGATGATAACTACTAGGGTTCATCAACATATGTTTTAGGCTAGCAAGGTGGTATACTTCTAGACCTAGTGTCTATAGGTAGACCATTGTGTTTGGTGTTTTCCACCTATCATAGCCAAGGATACATGTTCCACGTATTTTCAAATGTTGAACTTGCTTGAGCTAGAAATTGGGTATGGTTTATCCTTTTTGGTTCCCCTAATTAAATAATTTTAGGCAACATAATAACCCTTGGCTATATTTCTGGTGTGGGATATATAGTTGTGATCTCGGTTTTCTACCTTGTTCCAGGGATTTTTCTTTATGAGAACAAAAATCCTCAAAGTTGAGGTTGATTTAGTGACTTTATTTGTTATCACAACTAGGTTAAATGCCCTAAGAGGGGTTTTGAATCAGGGTATGACATATTAAAAAAACTTCTCCTTATAATCTTGTTTCATTGACAAAAAAAATTGCATTATCTTTCTTTTTTATTGCAATGTATGAACATAAATTAAATCATGCATGAGACACAAAACTTTTACTTCATTCACCCTCACTAGGAAACATCCAAGAAGCATGCAACAGTAATGTGTCGATGTACCAAATCCACTAAAAGTGAAATCCTGATTATAATGTTCAGAATAGACTCACCATCCCTCCTGGTTTACAACCAATCACAATTTGAAATATCACTACTCTCCCAACTGATGTGTTCTCACTTCTTCTTAAGAAGATCCAAATTTGATTTTATTAATCAATCTATTTTACACCTCATTTTTTCTAACATTAAGTTCAACATTCATCCAATTAATGAATACCCCTTTACCATAGAACTACTAAGAAACTTTAAT
Source organism: Viscum album (assembly GCA_963277665.1). Classification (NCBI taxonomy): domain Eukaryota; kingdom Viridiplantae; phylum Streptophyta; class Magnoliopsida; order Santalales; family Viscaceae; genus Viscum; species Viscum album. Next base: position 138,494,180 of record OY728138.1, on the reverse strand, counting down.
CTTTAATGAAGGCTTTTGGGTGTCTTGCATGCAACTTTAATGGATTGAGTGAAACATTTTTTCTTTTTCATGAAAAACCTATTGGGAACAACTCCCTTATTACGTGTAACTCTATTATAATACACAACTCCCTTTGAACATAATTATTACTCAATTAAAAGACTCATATTTCAGTAAGGCTTGATCTTATGAAATGATGGGGTAGCCATATATTTATGGGCCCGACTCACCCTACCTGTAAGATCCTAACACCTCTTCCTATGTGTGTGTCAGATCCTCTCTGAGCTTGTAAAACCCCATTTGATGTCACATTTGGTGTGTAAACCTCTTCCGTAGAAACTCACCTTTCACACAAAATCTAATATTTGATGTTCTTCATTCATTTTCCATATTTTCATATGGTGATCTCAAAACGTACCTTGCGCACATCATTCCAAACCACCTTCTATCTTGCACATAACATCCTATTCCAAAAACATTTTTCTATGTTATCCCAATTTTTTGGCCCAAAACGTTTTCAAAAATTGGGAAATAGTGCCACCTTGTATATGTTCTATTTGTACCACAACCATAGTTTCCATTACTTTGTCTTGGATCTTTGTAAACATATCTTCCCACAATCTCTCTCAAACTCCACAACTTATCATTTAAACATTATTTTACAATGAACATAATTAACCCAAAATTTATACAATGTTAACTTGAGGTATTTATTTCCAACATTTTTTTTGACATGTATGACTTTGGAATATTTCATGGAATATTTCTGAAGCCAGGAGTTCAGTTAGCACAGGATTCCAGGGCCTATAGAACCTCAGTGCAGTGATTTGAAATAGATTAAATATATTTTTTCATGCAGGTCTATTTCAAAGTTAAATGAGATGTAACTTCTATGTGAAATATAATATCATAAATATGAGCCCTAGATTAAGTTCATGATGTGGGCTTTACCCTAGGTGCATCATAATTTTTGACAGCGCCATGTACCAGGCTAGAGATGATCATTGGCATGGTGTTTAGAAGAGGTTTATTCATTAAAAAACATAAATGAGTAACCCCTACCCCTTTGTGTTTCACATTCAGAAGAAAAGAAAAGAGGGTTTCCTCCCATGGTGATGGATGGCCAATCGATAAACCAAAGGGTGGAGGTGCTACTGAACTTCATTCTTTACTTTGATCATAACCAGATCGAGGATCGTTACATTATAAGCATTCCATTGGACATGAATGTTTTGTTTTTAATCAAGAGGTTATCCTTTTAATGATATTTACAACCCAACACCATTTTATGTGTTTTTTAAGGTTTAGGTATCCTAAATAACTGTTAAGGACCCTGTGGGAGTTAATATATGGTTTTGGGTGAGAAATCAGGAGTTTCAGGTGGCTCAAAGGAAATTCTTATCAGATTATCTAATCACATAGTGTGTACTTTAGTGGAACACACTTTTTTCTCTTCCAATTTGGGGAAGATGATATTTTTGGGACTATATAACATGTATCAGCGTTACATGATGTGTAGTTGGACATGTTATGTGGCCGAGGGACATATCCTATATCATCAAGTCAATGGACTCGTCTGTGTGGGAGTACATGGCTAGATGACATAGGTACTGGTTGATTTACATAGTCATGGACTAAATACAATTCCAAATAGGATTGTTGGATAGAACAATCCAAATATAGGGGTTACACGTCATGTGGTGTTACATGGCTAGTGAGGATGTGAATGGGAAAGGGCACACCTAGGGGTTTCATGAAGGTTTCATGCCATGTGTCCTGGTGTGCACATAGTATATGTCCTTATATACATGATGAATACTATCAGGGGACATAGACATGGGTCAATGTCTAGAGACATGTTGTTTACTAAGTGTACACATCATCTAGTCACCTTTTAGTCATTTTCCCTCAAGTATATCATTCTTCTAAACTCAGTTGGAGGCTTATGAGTAGAGGTTCCTAAGTTTTTTTCCACATAGTACATGATGTTGGACATAGTTTGGCCCTTTTATATGCAATGTGAGGTGACTTTGTGTGGGTTTTTTGGGTTAGTGACACCTAGACCAGTAAGGTTTAGTGACTCACATCATATTTTCTCTATGAAGGTTTGTTGTATCACATCCTCACTATAGGATTGTGACCCCTCTTTGGCTTCCCCGAGCTAGTGCAGCATGCATGTTTTCCCATATTCTAGAGTGACATGTCCTAGTTTTCCTTAACTATAGATTTAGTTTCATAGTGATCGTATCCCTCCTAGAGGCCTAGAACAATCCTCACATAATGTTCATGTTTCCCTTGGTATTTTTGTGGAAGTTTTATGACCAATATTTACCATGGCATTAGTCCTCTTCCCATGAGTATGTTTCTAGTATGGGATGGAGCCCCTAGTGATCCCTTGGCATAGAACCACTATATTTGTATTGATATTTTGTCTTTTTGATGGGGTTATAGTCCGATTGAGTGTGTATCTTAGATAAATCCACTCATTTTCCTTTATAGTTTGTTGACGCTCCTTTCGTCACAGAATCTAATGATCAGAAAAGGGGAATATCTAAGCTCAAAGTGATTCAACCTTTGAAGAAAATATCAAAAATCGACAAAGGCATGAACAAGGGATCAAAAGCACCCGTGCCGTGCAATTTCTATCAATGTCACACAAGTCCACTTGCACGACGCCTTATGGTCGCACAAGTGACTTGCGCGACCTAAGTGATAACCGCCCGGTAACCGCCCGGGGTCTTCTCCTGCTTATAAATAGACCCTGTGGGCCCCCCATTCGAGGAGGATTTTTTCCAGAAACTCAGATTTGAGCTCCCGGCACCCTAGCCTCTTCTCAAAGCTTCTGAAACACTTCTAAGGTAATTTTTTACCTAGAACAGAAGATCTAAAGACGGGGAGGAAGGCCTAAGTGTTGAAACTCATCAACACTTGTGCGCCTGAGTGGCCAGCCCTTAATGGAAAAGGACCACACTTGCGCCCCGCCTTACTCCTTCAATAGGTCTTGCACGCCCTTCTTCTGTAAGAACCTCAAGAGGATTCTAAAGACTTTAATGAAGAGTCTCTCAAGTATTACCCTGCTGGTTAACCATCGCGCAAGTACACCATGTGTTGCGCATGCATATCTACGCGACCAGGACCTGCACGACCAGGACTTGCGCGCCCACGCAGTACCTGCACTCCTGCCAGGACTTGCACGCCCCTGCCTTTTTGGGTGCCTTTCTTTCCCATTTTACCCCTCTTAAGCCATTACACCTTTCCTATTAAAGATTCAGTCTTCAAAACACTCTTCAAAGCCATTTATGGAATGATTTCTTGATTTGAATTCCTTGTCTGAAAGGAATTCTGTGGAATATCTCTCAAAACCTAGTGATTTACATATCTTTATGTCTCTAAAGATTGAGAGTTCATTCATTCAACCTCATCCTTTAAGATTGTATAATCATTAACCTGGGTCTCCTTTTCAGGAATAATCCCAGTCATAAGTCCTCTAATTTGGGCATCCTCTTAGGAGTAAGCCCCAGATCCCCTAACCCGGGCTTCCTTTTAAGGAGTAAGCCCCAGTCTCAAATATGGGAATCTTCCTTAGGAGTATTCCCCAGATCCCCTAACCTGGGCTTCCTTTTCAGAAGTAAGCCCCAGTCTCAAATATGGGCATCTTCCTTAGGAGTAAGCCCCAATTCTTAATGTTCCCAAATCTAGGCATCCTCTTTAGGAGTAAGCCCCAAGTCCCTCAATTTTTGGGAATCCTCTTAAGAGTAAGCCCCAGATCCCCTAACCTGGGAATCCTCCTTAGGAGTAAGCCCCAGTCCCCTAATTTGTGCATCCTCTTCAGGAGTAAGCCCCAAAACTTAATCCTTAACTTGGGCCTCCTTTTCAGGAGTAAGTCCCATTCATAATCCCTTAACCTGGGCCTCCTTTTCAGGAGAAAGTCCCAGTCATAGTCCTATTAACCAGTCCTAATTTACCTTTGATCTGGGATTCCTTTTCATGAGTAAAACCCAATCATAAGTCTTCTTCTAATTTGAGCCTCCCTTTCATGAGTATGCCCCACGATAGAGTATTCAAAATCTCCATGAAGCATATATACCTTTATGGACCTTGTTCCTGGATTTATTCTCTAAAGTAAATCCTAAACCTTCATTTATCTGGGTAGTCATACATACATAAGCCCCATATTATTTCTTATGATTGCATCTTTAATGGCACAATTGTCTAATTTTTTACCAATACCTCTTGTTTCTTACACCGAGCATGGCTCACGTGAGCTTAGAGTGTAAAGGTAATTGTGACATCCTTCTTTGAGCCGTCAATCATAAACATCATACTCCCTTACTCGAACTACATGGGTTCTGATTCCTTTTCTAAACAAAGGATACGTATGTCCCCCATCTACAGGTTTGATCCCAAATCTAAAATAATCCATGTCCTTCTGAATGACAATAAACATCAAGTGCCCCACTGAGTGGATTTAAAACCAGCATGGTCATCATAATGACCAAGATACTTCTTTATAAATGTGTCGAAGGGTACCATTGACCAAGAATCTATAATAAATACATATGATTCTCTATCGATGAAGAACCTCGAATACATACAAAATATCCTCTAAATCTCCTACATATTTAATCATTAATTGTCAGATCTGAAGGAAAGCTCATTTTATACTTGGTAATGTAATAAGGATTCACGAACAGAACTTAAATCTACAAAGAGAGTCCCGGAGTAGACAATAATTCTCCTCAAAAAGGTGTGATGAGTTCGACCTCCCATCCTCTAAACCAATGCAAATTCCTAAGCCTCATCATTCAACAAACTAATGAGAACCTACCTTTGGAAAGTAGGTCCGAATGGATATGGAATCATTGGATGTTTCCGATTCTACGAAGAAACCCGTTGAAAACCGATCGGAACGTTTGAACCTCCCATCAAGGCGGTCATCCCCGGATTCCGAGGGAAACAAAAAATGGTGAACCCAACGTGAATACTTAACCAAGTTAAAATGATGTTTTATCTATTTTTAGGTCCCTATTTAAACTCAATGAGAGGGCCAACAAGATATTCAATAACATATGTGCTCATCCAAAAGATGTAGTAGCTGAATTTATCTTGATTACGTCTGTTATATCAAAAGGCACTCTTTTCCAAGATCTTCTGCATTTCCATAATGGCCGCCCTCAAATTCACACCTGTGAATACTGCTGCTGCAAATTCCACTGCTGCTACTCCTTCTGGATCGTCGTCCACTCTTAGGACGATATCACCTACTCAGCATCTTCAACGCTGGGTATCAAACGCACTGGTTAAGGAGTACCGTCAACACGGTACCACCCCAACTCTGGAGACTGGCCGACAAGCCCTCCAAGTAAATAACTCACATCGGTCGTCCTGACAATGACGACCAGTGATCAAGAAGCAGGCAGTGCTGACTACCGTATCCAACTGTTTCGGGTCGTTATCCCCGGAACGCAATCACCATTCACTCCCTTATTATTGGGAGGTGAATGAGAAGGTCCCTCAGGACCTTAATTCAAACAGACAGGAGTCCTTCTTGAGGGTTCCCACCAACAATCTCTACCAGACGCGTGCGGTAGTGCGCCCTCAACATGATGAGGGTACCGACTCCAGGCGTTCGGCTCAGGTTCCTCGAACCCGAGCAAGTAAGACAAACCCCAAGAGGTAGAATCCAGTCAATAGTGAGCAGGTTCTCATCTCTGCCATCTCCGGAGAAGTCCACCAACCTAACTGGGTGGCAAGCAACGAGTAGGCGCATACACCTGCCCGTTTTAATTCTGTTTTCCAGCAGACTCGTCTAGCAGCATCACACCAATCCCTCCAGGCAATTCTGGTGGAGTACTATAGGTAGGAACATACACCTGTTTATACACAATCATCTAGTCAGCAGGCTCGTCTGACTACATATGATGGATCTCGTCAACCAAGTTTGGCGAAGTGTAATCAGTGGGCACATACACCTGCTAGTATTAATCAATGCTACCAACAATCTCTCTTGGTAGCATTCGGAGAAGTTAGTCGGAAAGCCCCGACAACAAATAGGAGGTAGACTCAACTCTTTTCCCCCACACTTGAGTACTGTCAGGATTCACTGATAGGAAAAGGAGGACACGAGCTGTCACATAAACCTGCTCCAAGCCCGGAATGCACATATATTCCCGTTCCGGCAGCTGAAGTCACCAAGCATATTCTATCAATGGTGAAAGATCAGAAGAAAATCCTTGCTCATATTCTGGATGCCTGCCAGGATATTATAACAACTTCAGCAGCATCTTAGGGAAAGACACATAAATCTATCCCAACCAGTGGAGTGATACATCAACAATTCACTCTGGAACAGACACACACATCTGTTCCAGTCCAAGAGGGTTATGGGGCATACTCCCCCATATCATATGGATGACCAAGTCAGGCACACAGACCTGATTTGAGAGGATATTGTCAGCCTAACCTGGACATCTTTCCTGATCAGGCACATACACCTGCTCAGAGTAGCCACTTTCGTCAACAAGTGGTTTCCAAGGCGAGTAAGAAGGCGTCTAAGAAAAACACCCGCCCAGTACAGTCAGGAGATCATGTGCCAATCTGTAACAAGGCCTTGCTCGATGCTGGAGTTCATGAAGCCCTCATACAATTATCTGTTGGAATTTATGATTCTACTCCCTTAGTTCCCAATAGTGGGAACATTAATTTAGAAGGTCTTCTACAGACACTTCGTCATGAAGGCTTGCTTCATGAAAATTTGGTCGATCTCAAAGTTTCACCTTCAGATGAGAGCCACAGGAACCCTCTGTGTGGTCAGAAGACCAAGCAGCAAGAGATCTCATCTTTTGCTGTAACCCATTATAATGGTCCTTCCCATGATGATGAATTTCGCTGCGAAAGTCCTCTCCACAGTAGTGATGCACATTGCCCGGAAAATGATCTAGTGGAAAATGTAGTGTCGAGAAAGCCCTCTTATCTTGAGGCACATGAAAATGTGAAACCAGTCATGTCTGAAGCTTTATCGCTAACAGGTGAAATACTTTCTCAATCATAAGATAGCCCAGGGTGTAGGTCATTCTCCGAACCACCCCTAAGTCATTCATCTTCTAGTTTGATCAATGATTTCTCTACCAATCCTGTTGAATCCAATGAAGCAACAAGGAAATACCAACTCTGGTAAAATCAGGTATAAGAATCTTCATCAAATGGTAAAGAGGAAATACTGAACATGAGAAAACAACTGGAGAAAGGTGAGGTGCCAGTTATGTTTTGGCCTCTGGCTGACTCTCAGTATAATATTCCAGAAATGTTGACGAAAGATGAAATTCATGATATTCGTCTCAACATATGGAGAACTCTTTGTCAGTTGAAAAAGAAAGTATTATTTTTTGATGAATATGAAAATAATCTTAAGATAATATAAGGGTTACAACGTCAGATTGATTTGGCGTCTCTATCAGTCTCTCGATATCTGAAGGCTGAAAAGAAGCAGAGAGCCCTTCAACATTCATGCTTTGGCACAATAATAAGATTGCATTAGTTAATTTCCAATTCCCCATCTGGTATTCGTGTCAGAGGATGGGGTGTTCATGGAGCACTGCATTTCATGGTTCTCTCCAGTCAGCAAAGCCCGCCGAAAATTTTCTCATGCAATGTTATTGCCCATGGCCGACCACAGTCAATGGGATTTGTTTGTAATCAAAATCTTTCCCAAGAACAGGCTTCAACTAGTTCCTCTCAAAATCAAGAATACAGAGAACAAGTTGTTGAATTACTCTTGCATCAAGCAAACGAGAATATCGAACAGGCCTCTCGTTTGGAGCAAGCACGTCACCAAATGACAGATGTATCGGAAATCATCCAACAGCCTTTTTAACTAGGTGATAAAAGTGAATATAGATTAATGCATCCTGCTAATTTTCGGACTAAGGTTCGCAAGATCAGGAGGACTTTCAAGAAAGTCTCAGACATAGCATGTCAAGAACCACCCCATCTCGCCAGACTGTGGACTCTTTTAAACCAACCCTCGGAATCAAGAAATAGGTTCCAAGGAGTTGAGCGAGAATAGTAGGAACAGCCCCAGTCCACTAGACTGGGGACTTTTTCAAATCATCAATCCCCTCCCCAGAGAAAGTCGGTCTTTTCTTGATTGGGGAAGAAACCTCAAGAGGAACGAAGAGCCAAATTATCAGGAGATTCCCTCCAAATTACGGTTCATCAAGAATTTCCTGAGGGATAGAATCAACAAAAGGCAATGTCTCCTCAAAGACATGGAAGAAGAAAATATCATAGAAATGCTGATAGAATGGATGCAATGATTTATGCATCGATTAATGTCATCACTCACGTTGTTGCTGATCCACCAGATGAGGCTCACTCAGGTGACACAAATGAAGAGGTTCCTGCTCAAGAAGATGTATGCACCGACACAAATGAAGAAGGTGTGCGTACACAAAGTCAAAGGATTACTCAGAAATTAAGTAATCCTTCAAGTAACCCACTTCCCCCTCTCCAAAAAGGATCCAACAAAGGGAAGGGAAAGAACCAGGTTACATATCCTTCCTCTGGAGAAGGTCAATCGCTCTCACTAGAGCAGAGGTTTGCACAACAGGAGGAAGACATGAAGGAATTAAGAAGGTTGAATGCAGAACTACTTCAGAGTAGTCTTATTCTTAAGCATGTTGGAATCAGTCAGCCATAGAAATTTGTAGCAGCTACTGAGATGGATCAAGAATATCATCCTCTATCAGTACACCCTCACAGGTCTAATTCTACGGGTCAAGTGAAACAACAGTTGGCAGTGCTACCATCAGTTGTAGTGCCAATCGCCACATCTGTCCAAGCTCTGGTCATTACACCTACCCAAGTCCAAGTTCAACCGGTTGTTTCTCAAAAGTTAATAACTATTATTGAGTCATTAACAGCTCGGTTAGAAACTATGGAAGTGAAGATTGCGCAAGTTCAACCAGAAAAGAATGTTTACCCTGAATGGGTAGATTCAATTTCTCCTCCATCCAGTTTTGGGAACCATGTATTCCCTATTTTCAGTGGATCAGGCGATCCAGAACAACATTTGACGCATTACGTGTCTTGTTGCGATCCTATGATGGGGACTCCGGAGCAGAAAGAAGCAGTGAAACTCAGATGCTTCATGCGAACCTTCCAAGGACCAGCTTTTGTTTGGTATACAAGCTTGCAATCCCGGTCAATTATCGGATGGGAGGATCTTCGCCAAAAATTCCTCCTTCAGTTTAGCTCAACTTTTCCAAAGACAATAGTTTTCGATCTTACAAACTGTAAGCAAAGGGAGAACGAAAGGGTCTCTGATTTCATTGCTCGACGGAAGGGATTAACTTATTCCTTGAGTTTAGCACTCCCTCAAGGATAATTGTTGCCAATCTGTGTGTAAAATCTGTGTGACGAATTACGCACGCCATTAATCCCTGTGAAATATATAGGAGGGTTTCGAGACCTTACATCAATCGCTCACCAGATTGAAGATTCCCTTATATAGGCTAAGGCTAAATCTCGTGTAATTCCATCAGTTCCAAGAAAGAGAATGGGTAAAGAAGAAACTTCTACAGTTATTCTTAAATAAGCACCTGTACCTATTTCTACCTCAAAACCGTCATCTTCTCGAAGGGCTCCACCTTATGAGCGCCAACAACAAAAGCCTTTTCATCCAGATGATCAAAAAGATCAATGAAGAAAACAATTTGAGGATCTGAAGATAAAAACATATTATTTCTGAAATGAAAAAGTTCTTGATTATTTCATTTCAGCTCTGGAAAACAATTTGGTTCAATTGCCAATACCCAAGAGGCCAAACAAAAAAGGAGATGAAGACCGTCCTAATTATTGCACTTTTCATAAAATATTGGGGCATCCCATCCAGGAGTGTTTTGTCTTCAAAGACCTCCTGCAAAAGATGGTCGACTCGGGACAGGTCACATTGAAAGGCTCCTTAGCCCAGGTAGCATGTGTCACTCCTACAGTTCCAGAGGAGGAAGATGAATGGAAGGAAGTCAAAAGAAAAAATGCACAAAAGTATGATGATTGGATGGTCAGAAAGACAATCAATCGAACTCATGCTATTTTGCGAACACAATTAAGGAAACCAATTGTGTCTTCTGCCATGAATGTTGCGGAAAAACCCTCTTCGTCAGATGGAAAGTCCTCAAAGAAACGGCATGATTCAAAGAAAGAAAAATAATCAGAAGAAGATGAGTATGTGTCAAAGCCTAAGTTGTCTTTGACTTTGGCGGACTTCATGCCATCTACTTCAAAGCCACGGGCACCGCCCCACCAAACGGCACAGACTAAACAGGCTAATCAGGCAGAGTCTTCATCAGATGAAGAGTTAATCTTTGGTTCTGTTAATATGATTCAATTAATAGAACCATATGCCAGTCGCAGTTTCGATTTCAATGAGCCTGAATTCCCTGTATCAAACAGAGGAATCAGAGGAAGTTCCAAGGGCTCAGGATATAGGGGAAGACGTGGATCTTTCAGAAGCCACTATTCCAATTCCACCCCTGCTAGAACTGTGTACGCAGCAGAAACTTGTGGTAGATCCCTTCAGCGAGCTCAGCAAGAACAAGCAAGTTCTTCTACCAATAGCAAATTCAGTCCTGGAACAGTTATTTTGGAAGACCATTTGAAGGTTCCATATTCTTCCTCTCAGCAAGTAAATGAATTTAATCGGTCTAATCTTCCAAAACCAGGAATATTGCCAACTCCTATACAAGATGCATCAACTTCTAAAGAATCTGCTTCCATGGTACCTGCTAAACCACATATTCCTATTAGGAAACGCAAACCTCTGGATCAAAAGTATGATATATTGAAACACTTTTCCCAAGTAGCAGCCAAGTTATCAATTCTGGATGATTTGAATCTATCAAAAGCTCTTCGGGAAGCACTCATCGAGGCTTTGTCAAGTCCTCACGAGTTTGAAACTGAAATTGATGCAGCTGAAGTCTATCACATAGAGAATAATCTTGCAGAATGCCATGCAATAATATCCTTTACTGATGAAGATGGAGATGATGTTGTGCATGGACATAATAGACCATTTTACTTGTCTGGCAAAGTCAATGGCGTGGATGTTCGAAGAGTTTTCATTGACAATGGTTCAAGAGTCAACCTCATGCCCATTCATACAGTTCGTCGATTGGGCCTCACGGAATCTGATTTATCTCCCTCCACCATGATGCTACAGGGATATTATAAAAATGAACAAGAACCATTGGGTGAAGTTACACTCAGAACTCAGTTTGGAGATCTTCTATCCTATTCATATTTCATGGTTGTTGATCAAGACACAATCTTCAACATTTTTCTTCGAAGACCCTGGTTACATCAACATGCGGCCATCCCTTCTTCATACCATCAATGTCTCAAATATTGTTTAGATGGTCAAGTTGGGACGTTGTATGGTGATAAGGCCCCATTCAAGACATGTGAGTCTCAATACATTGAGGCAGAATTCTATCACATGAAGCAAAGGGAGAAATCCATAACAAAGGAGATTACCAAAGTTAATTCTCCATATGGTTTGGAAAAAATTCCAGTAAAACCATTTACACATGTGAGTACGGATTATGTGTTGCTTATCAGTCAAATTGATAAGATAGACCCAAATAAAAATACTCTTATGGAAAGATCCATAATGTCAATTACGGCAATCGAGCCAGACAACATGGGAGAAATTGATAATCAACCAAGTAGTGATGAAAGCACAAATGGTGACGTCTTAATTTCATCTGCTGAAATCCAATAAGTCTAGGCTTTGCCAATTAGGCCAGAATAAGTTATATCAACATCGAAGGTGAATAATGATGTCGATTCTCAATCCATCATCTCCTCTTTATTACCCAAAGAAGACCCTTCACCATCAATCCGGTTGGAAATGGAATCTTCTTCTTCAAAATGTGCAAATTTTGACATCTCTTCTGATCATGAAAATTATGCTTTTTCATCTAATATGCAAGTAGAAATGGAAGAAATAACACATGATGAAGAAGAAGAGGAAGATCTCAGAGATGCTCCTCTAGAATTTTAAGAGGGTATCTCTACCACTGTGGATGAACTCAGAGAAAAAAATCTGGGTACAAAGGAAGATCAAAGCCCCACTTTAATCAGTGCGGCCATGACCCTTAAAGATCAAGAGATGTATATTTCTTTTCTAAATCGAAATAGAGATATTTTTTCTTGGAACTATACAGAAATGCCCGGGCTTGATCCTGATGTTTCTACTCATCATTTGGGTTTACCAGAAGAACATCGAGGATTTAAGCAAGTCGCGAGAAGAACACACCCAACTTATCCTTCTAAAATTGAAGCTGAAGTGGATAAGCTTTTCAAAGCTAACTTCTTCAGAGAAGTCCAGTATCCCAAGTGGTTGGCTAATATTTTCCCTATAAATAAGAAGAACGGACAAATTAGAGTTTGCATCGATTTCAGAGAACTTAATCGGCATTGTCCAAAGGATGATTTCCCAGTTCCGATTACAGAACACTTAATTGATGCAACAGCTGGCTATGAATCACTTTCCTTCATGGATGGATATTCTGGATATAATCATATCTGAATGGCCCCATAAGATGAGGAATTCATAGCCTTCATAGCCCCTTAGGGTGTGTTTTGTTACCGTGTAATGGCCTTTGTCTTAAAGAATGCAGCTGCAACATATCAGCGCTCCATGCATCATATCTTCAAACTATTCTTAGGGATGTTTTTTGAATGCTATGTAGACGATTTGGTGGTTAAATCCAAACAACGTTCTAATCACTTGGCTGATTTTGAAGTCATATTCTTCAAGCTTTGACAACATAATTTGAAGATGAACCCCTTAAAATGTGCTTTTGGGGTAACCGTAGGAAAATTTCTCGGCTTTGTTGTATGCCATCGTGGTATTGAAGTCGATTCTGAGAAGACCAATTCAATCCTTGGTATTTCACCTCTTCAAAATTTGAATGAATTACGAGGACTTCAAGGACACTTAGCCTATATTCAGCGTTTCATCGCCAATTTGGCAGGATAAAGTTTACACTTTACCAAGTTGATGAAGAAGGGAGTCACTTACCAGTGGACTGAAGAATGTCAAGAAGCATTCGATATTCTCAAGAAATATCTCTTGAGTCCACCGGTACTCATGCCACCTGTTGATTTAAGACCACTTATCCTCTATGTGACAGCTCTAGAGCGATCATTGGGTGCCTTTCTTGCTCAAAAGAATGATGCTGGGAATGAAAACAGCCTCTACTATCTCAGTCGAACTATGCTTGAAGCAGAAACCCGGTATTCAAGTATTGAGAAGTGCTTCCTAGCATTAATCATTTCAGTTCAGAAGTTGAGACATTACCTGCAACATCACGAGGTCAAATTGGTATCTCGCAATAACCCGCTCAAGTTCATCCTTAGTCGTACAATGCTTACAGGATGTCTAGCAAGGTGGGAAATTATTTTCCAGCAATTCGACATTTAGTATGTGTCTGAAAAGGAGATAAAGGGCCAAGCTCTAGCTGATTTCCTGGCTGAACACCCTTCAGTGGAAGACACATCTTCAGATATTTAACTCCCTGGTGAGGAAGTCTTCTCTATTCAAGAAATTCCTCAAGCATGGGAAATGTATTTTTATGGTACTTCCAGAAGTCCAACCGGAAATAAAATGGAAAATCCTAAATTCAAAAAAGTTGTCTTAGGAATTGTACTCATTTATCCAGAAAATGCAGTGTTACCTTATTCCTTCTTATTGTGGTAAGGTGGTACCAATAATGAATCCGAATATCAAGCTCTTATCATATGCTTGGAATTAGCGCTTCAACCACAAGTGAATCACTTAAAGGTGAAGGGTGATTTAGACCTGGTAATCAAACAAGTCAATGGGGATTATTCTATCAGAAAAGAAGAACTAATCCCTTTGTATGATTATGTCAGAGAGTTAATGGAGGAATTCCCTTTGGAACTGACATTTTCTTATGTCCCAAGATCACAAAATGTTCAAGCTGATGCACTGGCTAATATAGCCACAGCTCTGGCAGATCCAAATCGGGACGAGACAACCGTCAGTATTTCCCACCGTCGTGAAATTTCACCTTATGTTCAAATCAGAACAGAGGAAATTAATGAAATTAGTCCCATTCCTGAACCGTATGGTCATACTACAGGATGGAGGTCACCTATTAGATAATACCTTTAAAATGGAACACTTCCACCTGATAGAGCCGAGAAAGAACAAATCCGGTGACTTGTGGTCAATTTTATTCTTTATGATAGCCCAGATCACCTAGAAAAAATTCTCTACAAATGTGGTTTTGATGGAGTTCTCTTCAGATGCATTGATGGTGAAGAGACAATGGCTGTCATGAAAGAAGTGCATGCAGGAGTCTGTGGTGCCCACCAGTCTGAATATAGACTATCTGATCAGGTTCGAAGGCTTGGATACTTTTGGCCTTCAATGATACGAGATTGTGTCGATTTCACAAAGAAGTGTCATTCATGCCAAGTACATGCCAACTTCATTCATCAGCCTCCAGCGTTGCTTCATACAGCTAAATACTCATGGCCATTTGCCACATGGGGAATGGATGTGGTGGGACCTTACCCTTCGGCTACGGCTAAGCAGTTTAAGTATATTCTTACTGCTACTGACTTCTTTTCCAAATGGGAAGAGGCAATACCTCTCAAGGAAGTCAGTTCTAAATGCATTGTTAGCTTCATCAAGTCTAACATCATTACCAGATTTGGTGTCCCTCATACCATATTGACGGACAATGGCACCGATTTTTGTTCATCTGAGATAAAGAAGTTGTATCAAGAATACAACATCAAATCCAACCATTCATCTCGATATCATGCAGCGACCAACGGCCAGATAGAAGCCTTAAACAAGACTCTTTCAAATATACTGAAAAATATGGTGGATAAAGATAAGAGGTCATGTCCTGATAAACTCCTTCATGCTTTTTGGGCTTATTGGACTACCACCAGCACTACAACTCTGTCAACTCCATATTCATTGGTATATGGAACGGAAGTCATCTTGCCCATTGAAGTTCAACTACCCTCGCTCAGAGTTTCCATTTGTGATCAATCATCTACAGATGAACAATCTCAAAAGCGATTGAATGAATTGGAATGGTTAGATGAGAAAATATTGTGCACTTTGCACCACTTGGAAGTCTATCAGAATCGAATAGCATGAGCTTTTAACAAAAAAGTTCGTCTTCGTTCATTCAATCAGGGAGAATTGGTATTAGTTATCAGAACTCCAATGATAACAGGAAAGAAACCTCCCAAGCTTGAGCCAAAATGGGAAGGACCTTATTCAATACATAGGGTCTACTCCAATGGAGCTTATTCATTAATCTCAATGGATGGAGAACTCATCACTACTCCAAACAATGCCATATTTTTTAAGAAGTATTTTGTATAAACTGCAAAGTTTGTATTATGTCCCTAAAACATGAAACTAAACAGTGTGGCACAAGTTTGTCCTTATTATATGACGTTAAAACTATACAGCTATGGTCCAGTATGACCTTAAACTGCAACCTCATCCCACACGACGTTAAACTGTGAAAGAAGTTCCCTAAATGGTCCAGTATGACCTTAAACTGCATCTAGGTCCAGTATGACCTTAAACTGCATCATCAACGGTCCATTTATGTGACCCTAAACTATTTGCAAGTCCCTTACGTCCAGCAAGACGTTAAACTGTGATGTCCTAACTACATGACGCTAAACTGTATAAAATTCCCTTACGTCCGGAAAGACGTTAAACTACACAATCATCAAAGGTCCTGTATGACCTTAAACTACACCACCATCCAGCATGACATTAAACTGCACCATCCACGGTCTATGCATATGACCTTAAACTATTCACACTTTTGTTCAACATGACGCTAAATTGTATCGTCCTTTTTCGTCCAGCATGACGTTAAAATGTGGAAAAAATCCTCAATGTGTCCAACATGACGTTAAAATGGTGCACTATTTTGTCCTCACTGCATGACATTAAACTGCACAGTCCCCCCCTTTCGTCCAACATGACGTTAAACTCTATTGTCCCCATCATCCTAACTACATGACGCTAAACTGTACAGAAAGTTCGTGATATGTCCTACATGACATTAAACTGTATTTTGTCCCTGCTACATGACATTAAACTGTGTAGCACCAATAATCTTAACTGCAAGACATTAAACTTCATAGTCCCTTCATACGTCCTACATAATGTTAAACTGTGTATCGTTAAGTTTGTTGCTACCTCTTGTTTCTCACACCGAGGATGACTCACATGAGCTTAGAGAAAACCTCAACCATAATATTCTCTCTATGCCGCTAACCATGTGTAAGTCCTAATATCATTTTTAGGTCGTTGTCCCCAAGAACAACTTGATCCTTAATTCATTCTTTAATTGAACTACATAGACTTTGATCCTTGCCTTCTAGGCTTGGAATGTAGGAAACCTCCCACGGTTCGAGCCCAAAACCAATCTCTTCACATTGGTTCACCTCCATCTCATACGATGTTGATTCGTGAAGCCACCCCTAGAATCAATATCTTTACATTGGTTCACATTTGTCCTTGTTATACGACGTTAAACTATACAACACTTTTGTCCAGTATGACAATAAACTGCAATATTCTTTGATACCCTCACCTGAGAGGGAACCATTATTTACATTGATTTTTCAATCATGTTTCATCTCAAAGACTACATGCATACATGGAAACGCCCAAACCTTTTATCTTGGGTTAAACCATCATTGTACTAAATTCCCCTTTCAACCTTCATATGTACGAACTGAATTTGTACAAAGGGTATTTATAGAACTACATGGGCTTGATTCCCATCCTTATGGGATACGTAGGAACGTTCAAGTGTCCCTTGAATCCAGCCCCAAGTCTTTGGGCCTAACCCCAAATTCCACTTTCAGTCCCTTGGTTGAAAAGTCCCCATGAAAACACACACTGTGTATTTCTTACAATGGTTCAAGCTCTATGACCCTAAACTAAGATCTCTAATCCTTTTTTCCCACACGACGTTAAACTGTAGTTTAAGAACTACGTATGTCTTGATTCTCATCCTTATGGGATATGTAGTGATGTCCAACATTTCAATTCAGGACCCAGCCACAACATGATTACGGTTAGCATTGATTTGTGTATCTCTGTATACATTGAACAATACCCATCTTTATGTGTCATAATCCTAACCTTAAATATTTCCAGATCCTCATAACCCTTTTCATGAATTCTAGTCACAAAAATGTCATACTTCTGAGAGTTCTTTTTCCTGACTATGCAGCATGTGCCCATAGGTGGCCTTGCATAAACAGTCTATATAACAGACTTGTTAGCCAAAGATACTATTATTTGACTATGCATCCAATTCCCTTAGGTGGCCCTGCATAATTCAACCACCTAACGGTTTTGTCGGATAGTGTTAACTTCATTCTTGGGAAGAATTCCTCTTTTGTCCTTATTTGTCTTAAATAATAGTATATAGGGATCCTCAAAAATAGTCATCCTTAACATATTTGTCCCATATCCTTTTTCATGATCTAAAAGTATTCAATTCTATGGTTTATATTCTCCTTCCCTACATTTGGTTCAGACCTTCATAGGAGTGATATTCATCCAGTTCTTCGATAATCTTTTTTGGAAATATCTTCTCCATATTCAAGAACCTCCTTCCATATAGAAAACTCTATAATTTGGAAGATTTGAATCTCCATAAACTTTCACTGGATTTTAGCACTAGGAAAGTAAATTTCTGAGAGTTATTTTTCCTGACTATGCATCACGTGCCCATAGGTGGCCTTGCATAAATAGTCTACATAATAGACTTGTTAGCCAAAAGATACTATTTTATTTATTTTTTTATTTAACTATGCAGCCAATGCCCTTAGGTGGCCCTGCATAATTCAACCCACTAACGGGTTTGTTAAATAATGGTAACATCATTCTTGGGAACTACTTCTTCAAATTCATTTTAGATCTTTTTCATATCATTCCTCAAATTCAAATATTCTTAAGTCATAGCTTACATATTTTCCCTCATACTTGAGTATGTTAATATGTTTTCAGATGAGTTGTCAAGGAATTGAGTCAATTCTATCTATTTTTTGTCAATGTTATTTCGACCTTAAACATTAGCCTTTGTATGTCCGACGTGCATGACATTAAACTTCCCACAAAATACAGGGGAACTATGAATAAAAGTCAAGTTCCCAGCTCACTAAACATACATTTTTGTATGATTTAGGTAACATTGAGCAATTAAAAGTTTTGAAGTTTGTAGGGTTATTTACATTAATCCTAGTAAAATTCAAAATATTCTTACTAGGCCCATTGGCTTAGGTAAAATCTAAAGCATGTAGTAAAATAGAATGAAGGTACAAATGAGTGAAGGTGAAAGTGTTTTTCATTGATACATAAGAGTTAGAAGGAAATCCACAGACTGGAGTCTCTTCTCTTTTTCAAGAATTACAAGAGGCTTTCAACATAACATTTCATTTGATTTACGGCATCCCGAGCTTCATCAGAAACCACCTGGAATTCATTCATTCAACTGGATACAATAAGAGAGGCAGTGATACCAGCTCTTCTTTGAAAAATTTTAAAAGGATGTTCTTGAGTGCGGTTTGAGAAAATTTTCTGCTGATCAAACAGTGACTATGTTTCTGTCCAAGAGACTTGGAAGATGGATACATGGATTTGAGAATGGAGAATTGCAAGTAAAGATCCATTTGGAGAGAGTACTCTTTTCAGATATTGCTCAAATACCATGTTTGTCTTCTCTCCACCAATCGGCAGGGGAAAACATTTCATCCCATGGGTTTGACATTTTCATATCTGCAAGGAAATGACATGGAGGAAGAATTTGAAAGTTCGCACCATTGTTGTTTTTCTTAATACAAAACATAACCGAAATGAAGGAGTAGCAGTGTAGCTACATTTCAGATGTATAGTTCTTTGCATCTGGAACATTGACTCCTTGCTGATGACCATGACCATATAGAGGCAGTTAGATGCTCTGTGGGAAATTAAGATGATATTTCTTCAAGTGCTTAGCCAAATCTGGGAGAGTGTTGTCGCAGATATCATAGTAATCATGGCCAATAATGTTCATCATGTCATCAATCTTCTTGCTAGCCAGTTCATCAGAAATTTTAATTCCCTTAGGAGCCATTGAATCTGCACAAAAGTTTAATAAATTAAACTCTTAAATGGGTTTATTTTTCGTAAAATTTGTGAAAGAATTAGAAAAAATGGCTAAGGCATTAAGGCGCGCAAGTATAAACATGACGCGCAAGTATTCGTGTGTCGTGCTAGTTTTTGACGTGCAAGTATAAACCGCGCAAGTACAAATACCTTTACAGTAGCGCGACATCAAGAAAACCACCGGAAAACAGAACAACCTGCGCGGATAAGGTGACATGCGTGGCGAGAGCTTGAAGGTATGAAGTTTGGAAATCCAGATGCTTGTACGGAAGTGAGTCCCTCTATTTATAGACGCGGCCAAGACCCTGCACGATGTACCCTGCGCTATCAAGGGTCGTATCCCTGCGCGATGCGCACTTGCGTGCCTCCCTCTGCACCATCAAGACTTGCGCACCACCCTTCCTTTGGATGCCTTCGATTTCCTCAGAGTAAAATCCTCATTTCTTTTGGATCCAACTCTGAAGGGGGACATTTGTTGACGCTCCTTTTGTCACAGAATCTAAAGATCGGAAAAGGGGAATATCTGAGCTCAAACTGATTCAGCCTTTGAAGAAAATATCAAAAATCGACAAAGGCATGAACAAGGGATCAAAAGAACCTCTTCCGCGCAAGTTCTATCACTGTCACGCAAGTCCACTTGCGCGACGTCTTATGGTCGTGCAAGTAACTTGCACGACCTAAGTGATAACCGCCCGGTAACCGCCTGGGGTCTTCTTCTGCCTATAAATAAACCCTATGGGCCCCCCATTCGAGGAGGATTTTTTTTTTCAGAAACTCAGATTTGAGCTCCCGGTGCCCTAGTCTCTTCTCAAAGCTTCCGAAACACTTCTAAGGTAATTTCTTACCTAGAACAGAAGATCTAAAGAGGGGGAGGAAGGTCTAATTGTTGAAACTCAAAAACACTTACGCACTTGAGTGGCCAGCCCTTAAGGGAAAAGGACCACACTTGCGCGTTGCCTTACTCCTTCAATAGATCTTGCGCGCCCTTCTTCTGGAAGAACCTCAAGAGTATTCTAAAGGCTTTAATGATGAGTCGCTCAAGTATTACCCTGCTGGTTAACCGTCGCACAAGTACACCATGTGTCGCGCAGGCATATCTGCGTGACCAGGACCTACGCAAGAAGGACTTACGCACCCACGCAGTACCTGCGTGCCTGCCAGGACTTGCGTGCCCCTGCCTTTTTGGGTGCCTTTCTTGCCCATTTTACCCCTCTTAAGCCATTACACCTTTCCTATTGAAGATTCAGTCTTCAAGACACTCTTCAAAGGCATTTATGGAATGATTTCTTGATTTGAATTCCTTATCTGAAAGGAATTCTGTGGAATATCTCTCAAAACCTTGTGATTTACATATCTTTATGTCACTAAATATTGAGAGTTAATTCATTCAACCTCATCCTTTAAGATGAGAGAATACTTAACATGGGTCTCCTTTTCAAGAATAATCCCCATTCATAAGTCCTCTAATTTGGGCATCCTCTTAGGAGTAAGCCCCAGATCCCCTAACATGGGCTTCCTTTTCCGGAGTAAGCCCCAATCTCAAATATGGGCATCTTCCTTAGGAGTAAGCCTCAGATCCCCTAACCTGGGCTTCCTTTTCAGGAGTAAGCCCCAGTCTCAAATATGGGCGTCTTCCTTAGGAGTAAGCCCCAATTCTTAAAGTTCCCAAATCTGGGCATCCTCTTTAGGAGTAAGCCCCAAGTCCCTCAATTTTTGGGCATCCTCTTAGGAGTAAGCCCCGGATCCTCTAACCTGGGAATCCTCCATAGGAGTAAGCCCTAGTCCCCTAATTTGGGCATCCCCCACAGGAGTAAGCCCCAAACCTTAATCCTTTACCTGGGCCTCCTTTTCAGTAGTAAGTCCCAGTCATAATCCCTTAACCTGGGCCTCCTTTTCAGGAGTAAGTCTCAATCATAATCCCTTAACCTAGGCCTCCTTTTCAAGAATAAGCCCGAGTCATAATCCTCTTAACCAGTCCTAATTTACCTTTGATATGGGATTCCTTTTCAGGAGTAAAACCCAATCATATGTCTTCTACTAATTTGGGCCTCCTTTTCAGGAGTAAGCCCCAAGTTAGAGTATTCAAAATCTCCATAAAGCACATATACCTTTATGGACCTTGTTCCTGGATTTCTTCTCTAAAGTAAATCCTAAACCTTCATTTATCTGGGCAGTCATACATATATAAGCCCCACATTATTTCTTATGATTGCATCTTTCATGGCACAATTGTCTAATTTTTTACCAATACCTCTTGTTTCTTACACCGATCATGACTCACGTGAGCTTAGAGTGTAAAGGTAATTGTGACTTCCTTCTTTGATCCATCAATCATAAACATCAACTCCCTTACTCGAACAACGTGGGTTCTGATTCCTTTTCTAAACAAAGGATACGTAGGTAGCCCGTCTACGGGTTCGATCCCAACTCTAAAATAATTCGTGTCCTTCTAAATGACAATAAACTTCAAGTGCCCCACTGAGTGGCTTTAAAACCAGCATGGTTATCATAATGACCAAGAGAATTCTGTATAAATGTGTCGAAGGGTACCATTGACCAAGAATCTCTAATAAATACAGATGATTCTCTATCGATGAAGAACCTCGAATACATACAAAAGATTCTCTAAATTTCATACATATTTAAACATTGATTGTCAGATCTGAAGGAAAGCTCATTTTATACTTGGTAATGTAATAAGGATTCACGAACATAACTTAAATCTACAAAGAGTGTCCCAGAGTAGACAATAATTCCCCTCAAAAACGTGTGATGAGTCTGACCTCCCATCCTCTCGACCAATGCAAATTCTTAAGCCTCATCAGTCCACAAACTAATGAGAACCTACCTTTGGAATGTAGGTCTGAATGGATGTGGAATCATTGGATGTTTCCAATTCTATGAAGAAACCCCTTAGAAACTGATCGGAACGTTTGAACCTCCCATTAAGGCGGTCATCCCCGGATTCCGAGGGAAGCATAGTTCTAGGGTGATGTTTCTCTAGGATGATTTTTTGGAATTGGAATAACCAACACTACATGGGTTTCAATCATTGGTTTAGTGAGATGTTCATAGTACGAGTTTCAATGTAACACCCCTTCCTATATTCGGTGTTCTATTTAAGGTTTATAGTATCACCCATCGGATCTTGGGGCCGATCCCTTACCCGATTTTTGGATATGTTCTAGGTAAATTGGATACATTACCTATAGAAATGTTAGGAAATCATGTCCTATTGGATAGGTACCACTAGGGATGGAAATGTTTTTCCCTTAGTTTAATGTTTTTGGATAGAGTGACATCTCTCAGTTGAGTTCTAATTGGAATAGCGGGGATGTGGCATAGGCTTTGAGATGAATAATGTGTTATATAGCTCAGTTTTGATCAGTCTAGGATGTCTAGTCTCAAAATGTGAGTACTCCTATATGAGTGTTATATTTTAACCTCAAGATGATTACTTTGGAAGGATCTCTTGTTGGGACCATGAGACTTGGGGATCTATTGTGAATATATATCGGTTTATTCTAGGGGACCTTACGATATGTGTCATATTGTTTGAAATTTTAGTGGGTGATAAGATTTCTATATTTAGGTGGCCGAGGAGTGGTTGAGATGGATTCCCTCTCTCCCTTGGGTTTCCTTTAGCTTAGGTTGAGTTAAATTATGATTTTCAGCTACTCTCTTTTTGTTGGGGTTTTGGGGTGCCTACTAGGTATTATTATTCTCACACCAACATGTGCTCTCCCAACACATGTTATTACCTGTGAATACCATATGTAATCTAGCTCTTTCATTATGGGGGTTGGGAGTTGGTGCAGCCTAGTTCTGGGTTGCAAAGACTAAGGAGTGTAATGGTCATACAATTAACAGTGATCCCCTCCATCTTAGATGTTTGGATTCTTTTATAGTTTTTTTTAGTGTGATTGTATTTTTTCCCTTTTTATTGTTTTCCATGAAATTCATTCTATATTTGTTGGATATATATATATTAATGCATTTTTTTCATAGTTTTACTTTTATCTCTACATTATTTCAAGGATATATTTGTAGATGCATGCATACAGGTACCTTAGGCTATTAACACACATGTGTGTGATACGCCTACTCATTGATGGTCATTAGCCCTTAGCCTATTAGAGGAGGAAATGTGATGTCATGGCTTAAGCCCCAATGGGATGGCGCATGACATAAAAAGGTGCTTATAATGGTCATACCTACTCTGGAAGGTGTTTTTCTGAATCTGATATTTTTTTTCTCAACCGCTGATTACCATATCAAAGATCAATATTTGAGAACTACTTAAACCTTTTCAACTATCATCAATAAATGGAAATGTATACTTGTTATTTCCATAACTGGGTTTAGTTTTTGGTAATCAACAAACAGGAGAAGTGTTCCATCAGTTTCATTATCAATTGAGAACATGTACCTTCCATGTTGAAACACTCGATTGTATAAATGCTTTATATAAAAGATCATTCAACTAATTATTAAACTATTTAATTTTAGCTAGTTTTAGATATTGAGAAGGTAAAGATACTTGTTGAGTACAATGAAGTAAATCAATAGAAAACTGTACATCCCTTTTTTGTGGAAAACAAAGAAGATTTAATGAAAAACATCGATACGGTCAACAAAAACCTGAGTTAGATCATCACTCAATGATTCCCACTCTAGATAAAAATTGACCTCTAATATTACTTTCCCTAACTCTCGATAAGAATGTTCATATCTACTCGACCTTAGGTCTCATTCTCCCTGAAATACATGACACACTCTATTTCATGTGGTAAAGGACACCCATTAAAGATAAAAATAGATTTGGGCTTTTTTAGAAATGATCCAATCCATCCAAAAAATAAAATCAAGTGGTTTCATGTCAACAACCAGAAAATCCCTTGTAATATTAAACTCTGTTAAAGAGAAAACACATGCAGGATAATAGATACCATACACTCTCTTTGTTTTGAGGTGTGTAATAATATCCATCACATTAGAAAAATTCTTTTATGGAAGATTCAAAAATTATAAAATAAGAGTCGAAATGAATGAATGAGATTCACCATTGTCAAATACAAAAGTTAATTATGATTTGTAAATAGTGATGGTACCTCTTACAGTCACTACACCTATATTAGCTTCTTTTGGAGACTTTACCACCACATGAATAAGCTTAGTTCTGAATGCATGTGGTTGTAGCACCTTAGATATTGAATCATAAGATTGAACCACATTAATTTTTAGTGTTGATGATACTATGATTCTAGATTTAGAAAAAAAAAATACGTGGAATAACTTATTCAAGTGACTTGAGTGACTACATAAACTACATATCTTGGGTTCCTTTGTACAAACCCGTTTCGAATTCCCATACATTCCATACTAGAAACAAGTCAAAAGACCTATATTGGGTACAACAAGAGGTCTAGAAGAACCATGTTTTAAAGATAGACCTTGAAACTCATCATTATTACTCTTAACTTTATAGGAACTCACATAACTACCATTGGTTTAAAAAGGAACATCCTTCAACCCTAACATACCATCTAGGTCTAGCTCAACCATTAACACCCTATCCAACACATTAGTATAAGAATAAATTTTCAGCAAGAAAACATAAGAATGAATATTAGATAAAATTATAACCTCAAAATATCATTTCGTTATCTTATCATTCAATACAATATCAAGTGAAATCTACACAAGATTGGTGAATTGGTTCACATATTCTGTAATGGTCATGTCGTCTTGCTTGAGTTTAAAGACTCCATATCCTTAGAGAGAACCATAAAATCTGATAGGACGTATAATAACTACATGAATAATGAATTTAAGTTAAATATAAAATAAACTAAGAACCATTTTCATATATTTTCTTTAGGTTTTTTTATAATCATTCGGTATCTATTCATTTAATAATAATTTTTAACATTGACCGCTTATGGTTTTTCAGTCAATTTCTCAAAAAAATAATCTGTTATATTCAATATTGTTAAAGTTGTTATGAAATTGTAAAATAATTAAAATAATGTTAAAAATATAATTTATATATGTATTCTTATTTTATAAAATTTAAAAATCAGTCATGCAGGGTGGTAATATGAAAACAAATCAAATCACTTTGTGGATGTGGTAGTCCCTAGGTACACATGAATAATGTTTTCATTATCCAACATATGGAAGGGTGAGAAGGTATATGGTATATTATGTTTATGAAATCATAATTATTTCTTAAATATCATATATATTTACTAATTCTATATTTGAAACCATCTATGTAAAGTTTTGATAAGGAAATAAGAGCACCGTTACATGGAGATGGTAGGTCGTATGCACGCAAGTGCGATGTTTTAACTTTTCAAAATATAGAAAGGATATAAAAATTGATTTAAAATTAATATAAAAAATAATATTATGGTTAATATACTAATTTAATTATATAAATATGTTTATTCATGATTTAGAGGATGTTTAATAAGAGACTAACTTGAAAAAGATCAGTAAAAACATATAGTTCTTCTTTTGGTAACCTCTATTGGTTTACATGATATACATTAATTAAGTAGTATTTTGGTCATAATAATATATATAGTATGTGGTAATGGATTTTCTAAAGGTATATGGGTTGGTAGTTTTTGAGAAAAGTGGTTCAAGTAGTGTGGATAAGAGAGGAGGGGTTCCCGTTTATAAGTGAGGTGGGTGGAAAACATGTAGATAATTGAAACGTTATTATATAATATATTTATTAATCAAGTAAAGTAGCCTAAAATTATATAGTAATCTAATATTATAATTTTATGGTCAAAATACATTGAAATAATGATATTTAATAATGTTTTTTGTTATATCGAAGCATTATCACTTTATTTTAACACTTTTAACTCATTTTAACCTTATCCATAGTCATATATATTTACTGTGGAAATTATTCACTATGAAAAAAATTATTTTGAAAATACAAATGATTAGTAATTATTTGTAATAAAATAATAATTCCATTTTACATGATTCAATTTCAATATGTGAGGAAAATTACTTTTAATATATGGTTATAAAATGCAATGAAACCCGTTTAAAAAAATGTTTTTTAACCATAAATATGAATTTACAAAAAATTATAATGTCTATTAAAATTTAATTATATATATTATTGTAAATAAATTGAGACTTATTTTTATTTAAAACCAACTGAAAATCAAAAGTAACCATATAAATTCTTGATTAAGAGAACTACAAATGGTTTCTTGTTGAACAACAACAATACTTAGATTTGCAAAAATATTAAGAATATATGTCAATGTTTAAAATTCTATTTTAACATATGTTATATTAATTAATAATTATTTTTTTCTAGATAAAATTTTTCTTAAAACATCATGTTATTATTATATCTTTATAATGTCATAAAAGTGATATTTATTATAAAATCTTTATTTTCCACTATTCACCTAAAAATCAAATATTTCTAAAAAAATCTCAAAAGTTCATACTAAGATAATTTTGACAAGATGAATTAAAAAATGATATTAGTTTAATCTAGTTTAATATATATGATTGTGTAATTTAGGTTTTAATTACATTTTTGAATAATTTTATTTGAATTATGTTTTTTTTCTTTAGAAAGAAAAAATTTACTTAAAATAATTTGTTCTTGGGTGTTACACAATAGGCAGTTAGTTTCAGACATAGTTAACTGGTTTCCATGGAGATGGGAGTTATTAAATCCCTTCCAATGGATAATTTTTTTCTTTTAATTATGAATTCGATGTCCATTAGAAACAAGAGTGTCTGGAAATACTCACCAGTGATCATGGAGGGAGAGTCCCTCTTCAAACTTAGGTGTTACTGTATTACCCTCTAAGGAAGTAGTAGTAGCAGGGTGCTCCATATTTTGATCAACATAGAAAGGCTTGTCTGAGAATATTATTTTTACTTTATTCTGATAGTCATTAAGAAGAACATTATAGTTAATTCATATAGGATTTCTCTATCAGGTCTAGGGAGGTCATGGAGCTTAACATCATCAGATGCATGCCTTAGAGTTACCAACACTAGGCAAGACAAACACTGTGAAAGGTTTTATCTACTTATATTATAATTCGGTATTTTCCTTATTTCATTTAAGAGCCACAAAATCCCTCATTTCACACACCCAATTCCATCCATTAATATTTGGGGTGGAGTGGTTTCCATAAACCTTTGTGTTGACTATACTCATTAAAGGTCGAGCTAGATTATATTATAAATTTTCTATCCATGTTTATAGGACTGGTGAATTTTTTACTTAATAAATTTATAGAACATTTTATTGTGGTGTTCATTAATAAAATCTCAGAATATTTTTTATTATAAAATAATGACACATTGTATATATGAGAAACATTGGTTGTTACTTAGGATTATTATACATTTGGGAAGTTATAAAATTGTACGTTATGGGCCCATGAGGTTTATTTATTGGGACATGTCATGTCTAGTCATGGAGTCAGTATAGATCCATTAAAGAAGAGGTGGTTTTTGTTAGTTATCCTCTAATAATGTTGTATAGTTTTAGAGTTTCCATGGTATTACAAGATATTACTAATGGTTCATAACTAAATTCTCTCATATTGTAACTCCATTGAAATATTTAGCCAACAAGGATCCAACATTTATTTATACATACCAGTGCTAGAATGCTTTTAAAATTTTGAAGGATGAATTGATTAGTTCCCAAGTTCTTTAACTTTTGGAGTGAAATTTTATGTTTAAGGTTTATTATGATTCTTCATATCATGGATTGGGTGTTTTATAAATAATTTGAGAGAATATATCTCATATGGGTCTTAGTAGTTACAACTTTAAGAAAATGACTATATTACACATCATATTGAGCCTATTGTGGTTTAGTTTTCACTATATTTGTGGCTTTATTACCTAATTGGAGAAAACATTATGGTCTTCAAAAAACACAAGATCTTGTGGTATATATTTTTTTTATTTAATTTAATTTTTATTGGTGATTGTTTATGTAATTCTTACATCATTATGACATATATATTTCCTATTTACTAGGGAAAGGGAATTTTTTGGTTGATGCTTTAAGCAAGAAGTCATGCAGTGATGATGTGCATGAGTCTAATGATTCTTATAGAGTAATGGAGGATATAAACATGATACATATTGATATGAAAAATTTCATGATAAAACGTGAATTTATCATAAGATGGTTAAATAACCTTTGGTTCAATAAGTGGAGGTTTCCCAATTGGGGGATTTTAATGTAGAGGTTTGGTGAGATCGAACTTTTTATGAAAATTACATGGAGGGATGATTAAAGGATGATCAGTATCATGTGTTTTTTAAGAATTGATCCTTATTAATTAATTGAACTGTAATGTTGTTTTCTTAAGAGAAAAAATCTTGTAGAAATATATCCATTTGAACTAATGAATTGAACTCAAAATCACCATGTAAAACAGATGAATTCTCATTTGATAGCTTCAACACACATAGTTAGAATGCTTTACAATTTTACTAGATATGTGATTGTCTGATAACCAACTCCACTAATCTATAATACTATAACTAGGATGAGGTCCCACCTAATCCCACATGAAACTCCATGATCACACTTCACACAAAGAACTAAAATGTAAATGGTCAAATAATATTTACATGGTTCATAAAAAGTCACACATTCATGGTAGTACCCTAAAAATGTATTTCATATATGGAGATACAAGAGAATACAAACGCTCACCCACTTCCTCTGAAGATTAAAAACCTTCCTAAATTTAAATTAAAGGTATTGATTGTTCATACACTCAATATATATATAGAACTATGATACCACCACAATTTATAAAGGTAACTCTCCAGTCAACCAGATTCACTGACCATTGAGATTCTAAATTATTCTATTGTTGGCCTAAAAAACTACTAATACCTTATTGAAAAATATATTGAAACTACCAATAAAAACTCCCTATGAAAAAACTCTTGCATAGAGTTTCCACTCCCAGTGAAAGCATCTGATGATCTTCATCTAATTATTGAAGCATCACTGCAGAATCCCATTGTCTGATGACTCTATTTCTGATAATCTGTGTTTAATGGATGTTTGTTCTGTGTAACCTTCTTACTTGTTAATCTAAAATAATCATATAAAAAACACATATATCTGGTCTATCTGATGATCTTGGTTTCATCATCTCTGTCTGAAAGCATAGATTTGGTGAAACTAAGGAACATACACAAAACAGTCTCTCATTTGGTAATTTCTTCAAGATTTCCAAATTCTTCTTTCTTCTACCAGATCTTACCATCTATATATTGAAAATAGTTTCCTATACTCTATACATTAATCCAAGTTCTACTGAGTCACTTTATTACCTTAGAGCTTCTTGGACTATCACCATTGTAAACATATCAGTGCAATTATACATTCAAACAACCTTCTTATCGCTTCCCCACATTATATTCAAACAGAATCCATATAAATTGATCCTTTAAACCAATACATTTAATTCTTTCATGAGACATTATGTTGCAAGAAAGATCAATGGAACTCTGAATATCACAGAATAGTATTCCTCTACCTAATCTCTTTTTGAGTTCCTTCAATATGTGCATCAACAATACCTACTATTTACCTTCATAATAGTAGTAACATACTCTACTAACATAGTAGATGATGTAAACACTAATTTCAATCTAGATATCCAACTAACATTTTTTCACTAAAATATAAATTTTCATTCCCCAACCCTTAAAAGTATCTTAAGATCCATTTCCCAACCACTTGAAGTTTACTTTGAATATTTAATGTTAAAAGGACAATAACATCAACTAAAAATATATATATTATTGAGTACAAACCATTTTATTCATATAAATTATTAAAAGAAAAATGTAAGGAACCTTATCTATGTCACTAACTTCATTGTCTATTGATGATTCCTAAGATTTAGAATGTTTGATGAGTCTAGATATAGGGGTTGATATAGGTTTAAAATTGGTTATTAGAAATATTTTTATGACCTTCCTGATGTATTCCTTATTAGATAATTCAAAATTGTTTCCATTCATATACCCCCTCAATTATCACCCATAAGATCTTCTTAGATTTTCCATGATTCTTTATATCAACCCATATTGATAGCTTCTTTTTATTTCTAAATCTAATGAAACTCTAGAAAATCAATAAACATATCATAAACATAAAATAAGAGTATTATTTATGTTATATCATCCCATTTATTTATGAAAGAAGAATGATCAAAATCACATGAACTAAAATTTTTTTCACTCATGAATGATCCAATCATCGAATTCCATTATCTTGGATCTTGTTTCAGGACACAAATACTTTTTTTCAACATACAAACCTAATACTTCTTCTAATAAACTTCATAATCTTGAGGATAAACCATTTAATTTTTTACCTCAAATTCCCCATGAAGAGAGGAAATATTTTTATATATATTCTCCAATTCTGGATCATCATATGTAATAACTCTAAAAACTATTTGAGTGGTTGTGTGTTTCACCATTGGTGATAATATTACAAAAAAAAATAATTACTCCCTTTTACTAATATCCCTTGGCGATGAAAATTGATGTGTACCTCTTACTTCCATTGGATTCAACATTTAAATAAAAAACTTATTTCTTTTCAAGATCACTCTTTCTTTCTAGTAGTTTATCCAACACCCAAGTGTCGATAAGATTTAAGGAACTCATTTCCATTTATCTAGCTTACTACCACTATTTTGAGTCATTGAGAGTATCTTCTTCCTCCAGACTTTTTGGTTCACTTGTATCTATTAGACGTATGAAATTCATATCAACTCAAAACCTCTAAACTAGTTTCATATTATGAATAGATCTCTTTAGACTAGCCTCAAGTTAATTTGTTCAGACCAATATATTTGGTGTCATCAATCTGGTAGACTTTTTCTTGATAATTATCAATTTTCTAATTTTATGTCTAAACATTCACCATCTAACAAAAGTCTATTTGATATCTCTCTATCTTGTAACATGACTATTAGGGAACCAACCTCGGATGTTTACTCTAGACTTTACAGACTAAATGGTTATCCGGTAAACAGTATCTAATTTCCCTAAACATTGAAAATTGAACTATCCTTAATTCCTTCTTATATGTGCTTTGATCCTTCCATAGAATATTGTTTTTAAAAACAATATATCAGCATTACATGACTCATTTCTATTTATAATCCCACCAATGAAAACAAAAATTATCATCACTATATTCCAAAATAAATCACACATTGAATTTCTCTACCAACATTTGTCTATCCTTAGAATTGATATAAATATATGCAATATGTTTAAATATTTTGAGATGGTTCACCTATGGTATTTTATTAGAACAAATCTCCTAAAGAAGTTCATGTCCCACATTTGAAGCTAAAATTATATTCACCATGTAAATTGTTGTGTTCAAATCCTCTACCCAAACTCCATTAGGCATTCTAAAGTGATGCCCCATACTTCAAGATTTATTTTTTAGAGTCTTATTCACCCTTTAATCTATTAATATTTGTTGTGGAGTACCTAAAATACTATTCTCATTCATGATTTCCTTATTCCTAAAGAGTTTATAATATTTATGTTTGTTTTATTCCTCATAATATTCTATATTGATACATTTAACTATTCTTTTAAACTCTTCCTTAGCCAAAATATTTCATTGTATAAAAAAATAATTTGCACCAGATTTATTATTAATGAATTAAACCCATAAAATACATGTAGAATCATTAATAAAGGATAAAATGTATATTTATCCTCCATTTTATTGAATAGGGGTTGGTCCCCATGCATGTAAATCAATAATGTTTAACTATTTATTCCTTGAATTTCTTCCATACAAGTTGAAAGAAACACTCCTTTTTCTAAACATACAACTCTTTCTTCATCTAAGGTTCAATAAATCATGGTTATGTATCCCATTTTCCACTATAACATTATAATTATTCTCATTGTGGTAAATAAACCTATTGTTGCACATTACCAAACCGTCTAATGAAGTCATTTTGGTTGCATTAACTTTTGTACATCATTCTTTAAGGTATGGGGTTCTATTCATAACTCCCCAAGAAATCACCATGGACCCTCAACTGATTATCCAAACTCAGTTTCAAAAAGTCATTATAAAATCTACATCATAATGACAAACCACATATATGAGGTTCTTTTAAAGACATGGAATAATCCTAAACTATTTTATTTTTAAGACACTTCCACTTTTCATTTTTATTGTTCACATAACCTTTTATAATTATATTCAAACCATCATAAAACACTATATATAAACTTCCCAGTATTCCTAATACATAATAAAAAAGGTCCCCCCCCCTCACTAGTTGAATGAAAATACTCCCCTAGGTCAATAACCCATGGATCCTCTAGAATGGCCATTTTTACTATCAAGATGGACACTATATATATTGTATTAAATTATATTTTATTAACTTATATTGTCTATAAAAAAGTGGAAGCCTCAATTAGATTCCTATTTTTTATATGTCAA
This sequence comes from Viscum album, assembly GCA_963277665.1. Taxonomy (NCBI): domain Eukaryota; kingdom Viridiplantae; phylum Streptophyta; class Magnoliopsida; order Santalales; family Viscaceae; genus Viscum; species Viscum album. Next base: position 138,461,400 of record OY728138.1, on the reverse strand, counting down.
TTATACCCAAAAATCCAACATATAGAAATTGAACCAATCAATTTACTTCAAATTTTTCACTGGGACATATCTTATGAATATTTCTTCTTCAAATAGTCCATATAATTATCTGATTATCTTCTTCTGGTAACCTTCAAAGCACATCCGGACATAGTGTGAGAATTTTTCCACCTTAACTCAATATTCAATATCATGTTTCAAATGTCATAAAATAAAAGTCTTTCCTTTATAATAGAGTTTCTCACCACAATAACCATGTAATCCAAGTAATATGGATGGGGGGAACGAATAAAAAAATCGAAAAAATAATCTTTAAAATGCTAGTTTAATTGATTCAACCTTTCCTTGTGTAATATTGAATTCATTCATGTGATCAACTATAGGCCTTAAATTGAATAACCTCAAGCTTAAAAATATTTGAAGTCATTCACATAACATGGGAAAAAACAGATACACTATTAAAAAATTTATTGGAATATCCAATTTCCAGTAACTATGAAATAACTGAGGCATTGATTTTCCACACCCAATGAACACACTCTATAATAACTTCATTTGATGATATTTTTATGATCATTTAATCTTCACTATATAATCCATATGTCCGAGGAAATTATGTCAGATCGTATCTATCTTATGTTTGTCTTTCTAGTAAACCATTCTACTCATCCACTCTAAAACAATCATAGTAATAAAACACATTCTTTTAGTCTATCTAATAATTTGAGTCTAATCATCTCTATCCAGAAAATGTAGTCTGGTGAACCTAATGAACATTAAAAAAACCAACTATCTCTTCATGAGTTTTACGTTACACCGTTAATGGTATATCATGGCGTGGATAAGATGAGTCACACCTTGTGAGTTCATCCTTGGTGTTTCAAGTTGAATATATTTGTTGTAAAGTTCATTTCTTGATGATTAGTTTTACAGAGGGTGAACACTTAGAATATCAGCCCTAGGAGTTCGATTCAGGGACTTGATGTTCCTTAGTTGAAGTGGGAGGATATATTGATGTAATTTATCACTATTTTTTAGTACAATCAAAGAGTATGTGACTTTATATAGGTCATTCTAGATCACTTGATAAATACTTGTCACATATTATAAATTAAGGAGTCTGGCCTAGTGGATGTTCTATAGAGATATTATCTAAGGGAGGTGTTGAGGATTCATGGGGTCCCAAAGAATATCATATATCATCATGATACCTACTTTAGAGATCTCTATAAATCTTTTGTCTCTCAATTTTTCTATAACACCACTTTTCATCTATAGATAGATGGACATACAGAGAAAATTATCCAGATGTTTAAGGAAATATTTTTCACATGCATTCTAGATTTTGGAGGTTTATGTTTGAGGTACTTTCCATTAGTATAGTTATCTTATGAAAATAGTCACCATTATGTCTTTGGTATAGATCTATTTGAAAAAATTCATGGATTAACTTGAAAATATATGTTATTTTGGATGGATATTAGATGTCAAGCTATTCTCCTCTATATTTGGGACATTTTTAGCTATTTTCACATGTTTAAGTAGTTGTGTATCAATTTTCATTTCTCCCATGGATGAGTTAGGTTCATGGTGTCTTTCATGTATCAAAAATGCATTAGTATCTTCATTATAATTCACATTTCATCGATTGGGGTATTTATAATGTTAATGATGATATGAAATTTCAAGAACGGGCTAATGGGTTCTAGAACTATTAAGAGAGGTTTTTCATAGGAATTATATTCATTTGGTTCTTTTATTATGGTTTCATGGTGTTTGGGAGGAGAGTACATGGGAGTATGATTCATTGATGTGTTCTCATTATCCCAATTTTTGGAATGTTTGTTTTTTATGATATCATACGTATTCCTTTTATTGATTTATAAGATATATGATATTATGTGTTAACAAGCCATATTCCTTTGATGTGTTGAACAAAATCATATTATAGTGAGAACCAAGAGAGTTATATTATGGTTGGTAATTTAATTTCTTTTTTTCCTTCTAAGGTTTTATTTTAATTATTAAGGTCATGAAGTCTTTGATAGTAATATTTTATAAGGTAAAAATCCTCCCTTATCTCTATAATTATGTTTTTGGGTGATTAGAGGTGTTTGGGAGAGAATGGGGAGAAAACATGTTGTTGAGATACTGAAGTAGGAAGATTGATATAAGGTCCTGACCCCAAAAACCCAAAGCCAACGAATTATTTTAATACATTTTCATAATTACAAGGAATAAAATCATGATGGATTGATCAATTTAGCAATCTTTAAAAATAGATTACACATATAAACATTACATTATAATTAAAAACATAAAATAAAAATTAGTTAATCCTTTGAGAACTCCATTATTATCCTAACTTAACCCTACATATGAATTATAATACACTTCTTGGAATCCTTGAAAAATAAAAAATAAAAAAGGGGTGATCTCAGATGATCATTAATGTTAAACAATATTGTATAAGCTTTCATAAATAACCATGAAATTTAAGGCAGGTATAAAATAGAAACACGAGACTTTTAAACATAAACATTAACATAATATACCAATAATAAATAAAATAATTCTATTTAAACATTCACATGGATATTATACTAGTCAAATAATCACATGTAATATCAATAAAAAATCTCATAATAAGGGAATGCAATGTTGGACATTGTAAGCATATTGTCAAGGTCTCATGCCAAGACAATATATAAATGGGTAAAAACCCAAATTATTTTGTATCATGAGACCTACCAATTAATCGAGGGGCTATATTGGGCCCCTTCCATCACTTACAAAGTCCAAGGCATTCCTCATATAATTTGGGAAAAATGTAACATAAACATTTGTATTAAAACTAGTATACAAAATGTTAATAATTTAAATATACACCATGAATGATATAAAATATCACATCCATAGTCAAGAATATCATAAAAATTCAATATAATATAGAATATTATATCATAATAAATCAACCTTAATTAATCATAAAATTGTATAAAGTATATTGACATAGATGAAAATAATCTTAAAAAATCATTAAAAACATTTAGAGAAATATCCCTTTTTACATTGAAAAAATTTATAATTTATGTAATTATAAAAGAAAAAAATTCTTTTTTAAATAACCTTGTAATATTATAAGGGAAGGCTCAATATTTTAAGGCGTCATAATGGTGGAAAATAGATGCTCATGTCGTATAAGTTAAAACACATTCTTTTGTTAAATTATCAAATGTACCTCATTTGGAAAATGATATAAAGGTTAATTTAAAAAAAATATCAAAATTCAAACATGGGTGAAAATGAATTTAAACAATTTTCATTAATATTTTTAATTAGATTTTATGAAACATGGTCGTAGATGATAAATGTGTCTCGGTAGATATTTACATACAAACAACCTTAGATAATAATGAGATTATAAAATTAACCCTTACATAAAAACCATATAAAGATTTATTTTTGAGAATATTTGAATGAAATTAAAAATATAAATAAAATGTTCTTTATAATACTTTATATACATGTAAATAAATATGTGTTATAAAATCTATAAAATTGAAATGGAGAAAGGATTAATTAAATAAACATTCAAAGAGTCCCATAACACTTTGAAGATTTAAATAATAATCCCAATATCATCAAATAAATATTTAAATTCCATTAATATAAATGTATTGGTTATATATAATATAATAGCGGTGGTACATACACCACACACATGAAATGGGTGGTGAACGTGGCTTATATCTCACGCAAATTAAAAGTGAGATAGATATTCCCTTACCTTAGGTCTGATATTCTCTATACATGTCCAAAACTCATCTATAATGGTTTTAAACATGTTACTAAGTTCTACCATAATCATAATAATATTTATTAAATCATATATTATTCTTTAATGACTTTATATTACCAATTTATTAACAATTCCAAGTTCAAGAAATGTTTTGGATAATAATCGCTTTATTTATCATATATGTTTTGAATTTTTATTCCCGATCATATTACTTAGATAAGGATTTAATTAATTCCATAATGTATAACTTGATTTATATATCATATATATTCATTATATAAAAATATATTATATATAGATAAATGAGATGGAACACAGTGTCTCCTTTTCATTTGCACAAGAAGACTCAATAGGTTGGATTTCTGCCCAATTATAAACTCTATGATTAATAAAGGAAAGTTGGGAGGATAATTGGGTAGGTTTTGGCTGAACAAAATGAATTTATGGGTGTGAATAAAATGGAAGGACATGTACCATTTTATAAGAGAGAGGAGTGACACTTTAAGAAACTCCAAAAACTATTAATTTATCATAAATGGATTTTCGATTTCAAATAAATCCAAAGTGATTTATTTCAAGGATAAGATGAGGACGGTTCTAAATCCGCTAAAAATGAATTTTAGACATGTTTAGGTCACAAAATTAACCATATAGTTCAGATTTAACCCTTAGTTAAATAGTATAAATCTTATTATGACAACTTGTCATTTTACACTATAGGGTTAATATAGTTACTATAAAATTCTAAAATAATAACCTATTGGATCATTTATTAAATAATTTAAATTATCATAGTTATTTGGATGAATTATATAGTTTTATGAATTTTATAAAATTTGTTGAAATATTATTTATTCTAAAGTATAATTTCTGTCCGTTTTGATACTATTTATTGTTTTCATTTTTAAAAATATCTTACAAACATGATAAATTTGAACCAGTAATTAAAATATAACAATAATATTTCTATGAAATCTATAAAAAATTCTTTAATGTCATTAATTATGTCAAATAATATTTATTTTAATAATTTTAATATCATTTATTTGGTATCTCAATTAATTAAACAATTATTGTTTCATTATTATACAATCCTTTAGTTAAATTATATATTATCTAAAAATAAAAAATAAATTTACATGATGACTCTATATTTCATAGATTTATAGTTAATATTTATTGTATAATTTTTCATATTTATAACCCTATATTACGAACTAATTATTTATTAAAATTTGAATATAACATTTTAACTCTTCTTTAAATAAAATATAATAAATGTATTCATCTTGTGAAAGTGGCTTAAAAAGGATCCTATTTTTTTAATAATATTTATTTTTTTCTAAACAAACTTATACAATTAAATTAGGATAAGAATCAGGGTAATTTTATATCCTTAAAATATTATTTTTACCTTTAATTACCTAATTAACTTTTAACCGAGGTAAATAAAATTCAAATATTATTATTCACCAAAAATTATTTTCATCCTATTGGAAAAAATTTTTCTTATTGATTACCAAAATTTATTTCTGTTTTTTGAAATTTGATTCACAGAAGTGGTAAAATTATTTTTAATGCTAATCCCAAAAATATGGCTAGAAGGAAGGTAAAAAAGACATTCAGGAGTTCAATAAATTTTTATATCTAGTTTTTTTATTAAAATGATTCCACTTACCTACATTGTATTAATATATGTATAATTTTAATATTGTGACATTAAATTAAAATTAAACTAAATTAATTATTTAAATGAAAATGTTAGTTTTTAACATAATCGTATTTTCACTATTCATCAAAAATTGAATGCTTTCAAAAAAAATACAAACCATTCACCCTACGATAATTTTGATATTATGAATTAAAAAATGATTTTTATTTTATCAAATTCATTTTCAATGAGTGTCTAAAATTAATTTTATTATTTTTCATTAATTGACATAAAAAGTAACTCCATTAGGAAAATAAAATTTCAAAACGTTTTATTGTTTTATCGAAATGTATAAATTTCAATATTAATATATTTTATTTATATGAAAAATTTATAAGTAATATTTTATAATTATTTATTACTATTCATATTACTATTATTAATGGATAATTTGTAAATATATCATTTAAATAATTATAATACTAAATAGTTTTTTCATATAATCTCAATCATGCATGTAATGCAAGCCAAGTCGATGTTGCGTGCAATATATACTATTAAATTTCATTAAAAACGGAATGTAATATGAAATATTAGTTTGTTACATTCTCCCCTCCTTCAATAAATTTCATCCCCACAATTTGAAATTAGGCTTTGAAATTAAAAGGTTGATGCTTGAAAATACCTTTGTGGAAATCCCACATCGTAAATTCGGTTTTTAAAAAGACTAATTTAAATTAAAGAAAGGGACGTGTGAAAGATAAAAAAGACAACACATAAAAGGGTTCCATGTAGGAAAACATGAACATGAAATAAAAATATAACCATCATGTTCTGATATAGAGTGATAGAAAACCTGTTCAGAAGAAAATTAATAATCACAATGGCAGAATTCGATGATGATCTAAGGGACCATTTGTATAATCAGAAAAGAAAGTACTAAGAAACAATTATTAATTTATGATACTTTCTATAGAGTTTAAAAATTAATTTACTTTATAGAAAAATAACATAAATAAACATAATTAATTTATATGTAGAGTTTCATCGTTTAACTAATTTCTACCACAAACTCATCTTTTTCTACAAAATATAAAAAAATTAAAAAATATTCTATTTATCTAAATATTATTGGGTTCCAAAAATGAACATATGCTACTTATGTCATTACATTTAAATAAAAAAACTATGTCATACAAACTAGGATGTCACATAGTTCATTAGTAGGTGATGCACCCTTGTCGCCCTTTGATTGCGAGTTCAATTCACGCAGCCTTGCCAAACATGACAGGTTATCGCCCAACTTGAAGATTTTCCATTTTATAAAACTATATAATTAGGTCATCTTGGATAAAAATTTAATTCATTAAAATTTTAAAAAAATGATTTAAACTCAAAAAAAAATATCTAATCCATTTTACCCTTAACACTCATCCAAAAAACCCTTGTACAAATTAACAGTCCAAAAAGGTCTCTAAATTCAAAAAACAATCTTAACATTAAATTCACCAAATAACATCATATATTTTTATTTTTACCTTCCAAACATGTGAATACCTTCATTTTTTATTCTCTTAAAACATGGTAATAACCTAAATTTCTATAAAATCGTATTAAATACATTTGTGCTTCCTTATACCTTATGCAAAAACATAAAATACTCGATAGACTCCTTAAATCAAAAAATGTTGTAATCTCAAACAATGATGGAATAAACCTTTTTTTTAACAAATCATTAATCAGATCCAAGGAGGTTAATAATATCCAATTTATTTTATCCAAATCAATTATCTCTTATTCTGAAATCATTATGTCAAAATTAGGACCATATGAAGGGTTATCTTTCCCTCTACCATAGATTTTCCAAAAGGTTTACCTTGCTATTTACTAACTTTTCTTGGTACCATACAATCTGAAATCCTTAATGAAATAGTACTGAAATACAATCCTTATATACTCTATAATTATTATAACAAGTACATTTCTAATAAAATATTAAAATGAGATAATTATAGAATAGTAATATTAATCATTCCACTTCATCTATGGAATTTGAGTAAATTTATCATTATCCAATATCATTATTTGGGGTATATTCCTATGACACATGAGACATTGATTCACAATGTTTCTCATATCCTCAAAGTGGAGTCATTTCACGCTAAAAATTTATTTCCTTCCATTACAATCACAAACATGGTGTCCTTTGCCTCGACACTTATAAAAAACCACATTTCTTTCCTGATAGTACCATGGGGTTTCTTCCCACAATTAGAACATGTGGGAAAATAAGTCTTTTCCTTATTCCCATTATCCAAATTTTTCCTAGTTGTCCTTTTTTTCTAATACTTCTCTATGAATACATAATACTTACAGTAGTCTTTTCTATCTATTTATCACATGATATTATATCCTCATATGATGAGAATTATTGGGAGATTATTTCACTTAGAAATATTAACTTAAGACCATGAAATATATAATCCTTATAAATCTTTGGATCATTTTCATTGGTGGATTTCACAATATTTCTAATGGTCGTCATTTATAAATAATGTAATATAGTCAATTAAATAATAAAATAATTTATAATTTTAAAAATAGTGAAACACTAAACATAAATTGAAAATTTTATGCATAGATAATATCATAATCGTAAAAGTGGTTTCTTTCAGAACATATTTACTTTTAAATATTTTGTAATGGTCTGTAAATAAAAATTGGATTATCCAAAGAATACCCCTCAGGATTGTCAAACCAGGTTTACAATAAGGCATGTTGTCGTGTACCAGGTTACACCAAGACAAACTCATAACAAATTTTCAGAGTTTTTACTCATGGGTACATCTGTTCCAAAACCAAATCCACTTGTAGTGTCTAGATATGGATTTATTTTCTACGAATACCCACATAATCTCTATATTACCAAAATTTTATGATGTTCCTCTATACTTATCCCTAAATTCTATCTTTGGGTTATGATCCTAAATATACGTTTTCTACATATAATTTACAAGGTTGTTGATAAACTTCCTCTGATACCAATTGTAATTCCCCAGCACTAAAAGCCTATATATATGCATTATTGTAATACATTTTTGTGATTTTTTAAGGAATCAAATCCCAAACAACCAATAAGTTTATCAGTCCTAAAAGATAGATTACATAAATGAACTTTACATTACAATCCAAAACATAAAATAAAACATAGTTAATCATATGATAATTCCATTATTCTACTAGCTTAACCTTTAATATAAATCATAATACACTTCTTGAAATCCTGGGAAAAAAACATAATAAAGGGGTGATCTCATATGCTCAGTAAGTTTTAACAATATAATATAAGCTTTTATAAGTAACCATAAACTTTAAGGAAAGTATAAAACAATAACAAAATCTTTTTAAACGTGAACTTGAATATAATATGGTAATAATAAATCAAATAATTCCATTAAAACATTCACATGGATATTCTATAAGTCATATAATCACATTTAATATCGATAACTAATATTATAATAAGGGAATCCATAATGTCAGACATCATAACCATATCATTAAGATATCATGAAAATAAGATAAATAAATGGGTAAAAAACTAAAAAGAATTGTGACATTAGGCCTATCGATGCATCGAGGGGCTAGAGCAAGACCCACCCATTACATACTAAGTCCAAAGCACTCCACGTATGAAAAGGGTGAAACATAACATAAACATTCTTATTAAAAATAGTATGTGAAATGTTAATACATAAACCAAGAAAAATAAATGATATAAAAATAGCACATCCACATTCAAAAATATCATAAAACCTTCAATACAATATGGAAGACCATATCATAATAAATCAACCTTGATTAAATATAAAATCCAACAAATGATGTTGATATAGATGAAAATAATCTAAAAAATAATTAAAAATCCTTGATAGAAATATCCCTTTTTAACTTTGAAACCATTTAAAAGTCCTATAATTATAAAAAATAAAATTTCTTTTGAAAGTAACCTTATAATCTTGGAAAGGTAAGCTTCAAAATGTTATCGAATCATGATGGCGTAAAATAGTTGAACGTTCCATATAAGTTAAAAAAACAATATTTTATTAATTTTTCAAAAATATCCTAAAGAACCTCATTTGGAAAATGAATAAAATATTCTTTCAAAATTTTTTATAAAAATTAAAAATGGGTAAAAATCGTGTTAATAAATTTTCAATAATATTTGGAAATATATTTTATGAAGCATGGACATGGATGCTAAATGTGTTTTATTAGATACTTACGTATAAACAACCTTGGATAATAATGAGATTATGAAATTAACCCTTATGTAAAAACCATCGAAAGAATTATTTTTGAAAAAATATGAATGACCATAAAAAATATAAATTTTATTTCATTTATAATCCTTTATATAAATATAAATAATTATGTATGATAATATCAATAATATTGAAATAGAGAAATGATTAATTCTTTAAACATTCAAAGAGTCACATACCACTTTGAACATTTAAATAATAAACCCAATATCATCAAATTATTAATTAAATACCATGAATATAAATGTATTCATGATATCAAATATCATAGAAGAATTACATACACCACACATAAGAAATATGTCGTGAACATGGATTATAACTGACGAAAATTAAAATTGAGATGGAAATTCCCTTAACTAAGTTTGATACTCTTCATACGTGTCCAAAACACCTTTATAATGGATTTAAACATATTATTAACTTATAGTAGAATCATAATAATAATTATGATATCATATTTTATTCGTTTGTGAATTTACATTACACATTTGTTAACAACTCTAAGTTAAAGCTACGTTTTGGGTAATAATCTCTTTTTTTATCATACGTGTTTTGACTTGTTATTATTGATCATATTACTTTGATAATGATTTACTTAATTAATAAAATTTATAAAATGGTGTATATATCATATATATTCAGTATAAAAATATATATAATAGATAGATAAATGAAATGGAACACAACTTTCACAGAGAAAGTAGGTCCTACGTACACATTACTGTTGTTTTTGTTTTCTTATCATATTGAATATAATCAAGTAAATAAAACACTCACACACACACAAACACACACACACACATATATATATATATATTATACCAATAGTATTATTATGTCATAAATTTCATATTTATTCAATATATACATTTTTATAATCATTTTAAAAAGTTTGTAATGGAGGATAAATCTCATCACGTTGTGGAGACGGTAAGTCGTACAAACGCACGAGTGATGATATATTTATGTAATGGTAAATGGTAATTAATTAGATAAAATGTTAATTATAAAGAAACAATATAATTTAATTTATATTATTTAAATCTTCTATATTCATCATTATACCCATCAGAATAAAGTATATATGAAAATTTGTTTACACCACGACGTAAAGATGATAAGTTATACGTATATTTTCATGATGATATTGTTTATCATAGGATGGGTAAAAAGAGGAATAAGGTTTACCAATAAACATAAAAACATATAAGAATATATTATATGATATATTTATTACTTTAGTATGGAAACAACTTAGTAAAATGATGTATAATATGGAAATAACATTGAAAGAGTTGGTAAAAAAATTACCTCTTCTTTGAGTGTCTCTTTTTTATTTACACTAAAGGACTCCGTAGGTTGGATTTCTTCCCAAACTATGGGCTCTAATATTATGTGAGATAATTTTTTAGAATAATTGGGAAGGTTTTATCCAAAATAAATGGCTTTATAGGTTATAATAAAGGATAAGGAGAAGTGACCTTTTATAAGAGAGGGGAGGGAACTTTAGCAAACTCCAAAACTATTAATTTATTATAAATGGATTTTCAATTTTAAATAAATAAAATGTTGGTTATTTATATGATAAGATGATTATGGGTATAATTTATCTCAACCAACGTATTTTATACATTTTTATGTCATAAAATTAACCTTATCTTTTGGCTTTAACCCGTCATTAAATAGTTTAACACTTACCATGAAAACCTGTATTTTTATATTAGATAGTTAATATAGTTACAATGAAATCCCAAAATAACCCCAATTTCATAATTTATGAAATATTTAACATTATAATTGTTATTTGGATGAATTATAGTTTTTTATGAATTTTATAACAATTAATAAAATATTATTTATTTTAAAGTATCATTTATGTAAATTTTGAAACAATTTATTATTTTTATATTTAAAAATAACATAAAAACATGATAACTTAGAACCAATAATTTAAATATGTCACTAAAATATATAATTTACCTAGAGAATTATTTTATGTCATTAATTATGTAAAATTATATTAATTTTAATATTTTTAATATCCTTTATTTGATATCTCAATTAATTAAACAATTAATGCATTGTTATTATAAAAGCCTTTAACTAAATTATCTACACTCCAAAAATTAAAAATAAATTATCATGATGAATATAGATTTATTAAATTTATAATGAATATTTATAGACTAATATTTCTTTTGTATAATTATATATTAAAAATTATATAGTTAATAAAATTTGAATATTAAATTATTAACACATCTTTCTATAAAATATAATAGATGTCTTAATCTTACACAAGTGGCTTAAAAAGGATCATATTTTCCACCTAAAGTTGATTTTGGTAGAAACAAACTTATGAAATTAAATTAGGATAAGTGTTAGGGTAATTTTATATTATTATAATATTATTTTCACCTTTAATAACCCTATTTACCATAAATCGTTGTAAATGAAATTCAAAAGTTACTATTCACAAAAAACTTATTTTGATCCTACTGAACCAAATTTTTCGTACATATTACAAATATGTATGACCACTATGGAAAATCAGATTCACAGAAGTGGTAAAAATACATTTAATTCCAATCCTGTAAATATGTCAAGAAGGCGGATAAAAGACACGATCAAAATTTGAATAAATATTTATATCTAACTTTATTATATAAATGATTCTGATGACTAAAATTGGATTAATAAGTGTATTAATTTTATATCATGACTTTAAAATCAATTCAAAGTAAAATTATCAATTTAAATTTTTAATTTTTAACAACAAGCCATTATTTTTCACTATTCATCAAAAATTGAAAGTTTTCATTAAAATACCCAAAATCCACCCTAAGATATTTTCTATATTCTGAATTAAAAAATGATTTCTATTTTACAAAATTAAATTACTATGAGTTTCTAAAATTAATTTTATTAATTTTATGAATGGACATAAAAATTAGATCCTTTAAGAAAATTGTATTTCTAATTATATAACTATTTTACTAAAACATATAAATTTCATTATAAATATATTTTATTTATGTGAAAATATTATAAATAATATTTAAAAATAATTTATTCAATCCATATTACTATATTCAATGGTAAAATGATAAATATATCATTTAAATAATTATAATTATAAAGTGTTGTTTCACATAATCTTAATTTTTCCTGTATCGTAAGACAAGTCGGTGTTGCATGCAATATAAACTATTAAATTTATTAAAAAAATATTATGTACTACGAAATATTATGTTCTTTAATTATCTACACATTTAATAAATTTCATTATCACAATTTGAAATTGGACTTTGAAAATAAAATGTTGAAACTAGAAAATAATTTTGTGCAAAACCCACATCGGTAATAGGGTTAATAAAAGGTTTAATTTAAAATGAAGTAAGGGAATTACGAAAGTAACCAATGATAAAACATTAAAGGGTTACATGTAGGATAACATGGACATCAAAAAAAAAATATAACCATCATTTTTTGATAGAGAGTGATAGAGAACATGGTCAGAAGAATGTAAATAATCACAAATCATGATATCAATGATGATCTAAGGGACCATTTGATTAATCAAAAAAGAAAGTACTTTGAAAATGTTTTTTGTTTTGAGATCATTTCATTAGAGTTTAAGAATTAATTTAATTCCTATAATAAGGATATAATGAATTATACTTACTTGACAAGTAGAGTTCCAACTCTTAACTAATTCCCACCAAAAATCGTCTTTCTCTCCAAAAGATAATAAATTTCAAAAATATTCTATTTCTATTAATAGTATAGAGTTCCAAAAATGAACTTATAATTCACATGTAATACTATTTAAATTAAAAAACAACATTATAAAAACTAGGACATCACACAGTCCAGTAGTAGGTGACACACCCTTTTCACCCATTGGTTGTGGGTTCATGTCTCGCGGCCTTGCCGGATGCGATGGTTTATCACCTGACTTATGGGTTGTCCTTTTTATAAAACTAAATTATTATATCATTCCATAAATAAACATAATATATTCAATATTAAATAAATATTTTGAACTCAAAAAATAATATCCAATCCATTTCAACCTTGAGACTCATCCTAAATACTTTTTCACAAATTAATAGTTCAAAAAGCTATCTTAATTCTATAATCATTCTTAATAAAAAAAATTCTCCAAATAATGAAATTTATTTATTATTTTTACATACCAAACATGTGAATACCTTCATCATGTATTCTCTTAAAACATGATAATAACATAAATTACCATAAAACCTTATTGAATAAGTTCACCATTCCTTATTCCAAATGTAAAACGAATAATAGTAGATATACTACATAAATCCAAATATTTTGTAAACTCCAACAATGATTGAATAAACCCTTTTTAAAAAAAACCATTAATCAGTTCCAAGAATTTAAATAATATACAATATATTTTATCCAAATCAATTATCTGTTATTCTAAAATCATTATCTCGGTATCAGGATCATATTAATGGTTATCTTTCCCTCAACCATATATTTTACATAGGATCTAACATTATACATGTCACTTTTCTTAGTATAATACAATCTCAAATACATAATGAAATAGTACTGCAGTATAATACTTATATTCTTTATAATTATTATAACATATACATTGCTAATAAATATTAAAAATACATAATTCTTGAATAGATATATTAATCATTCCTCCTCCTATGCGGCAGTTTCATGACTTGATAATTATCTAATAGCATTATTTGGGTTATATTCCTTTGATGCATGAGACGTTGATTTTCATAGTGTCACATCTCTTTCCAGTAGAAGCATTTCATTTTGAAATTTTATTTCTTTCTCTTTCAATCACGATCATGGTGGCCTTTGTATCCACACATAAAACAAAGCCACATTTCCTTTAAGAAAGTACTATGTTGTTTCTTTCAATTATTATCATATGAGAAAAAAATGATTCTTTTCATTCTTCCCTTTATCCAAATTTCCCTAGTTTTCTTTTCATTCTCACACTTCCCTCTGAATCCATAATACATAGAATACTCTTTACCTGACCCGTTGTCACATGATATTATTTCCTCATATGATGATAATTCTTGGGAGATTATTTCCCTTAGAAATATTGGCTTAAATAATTAAATATATGATCCTTTTTACTCATTGTATCATGTGCGTTGGTGTAGTTCACATTCTTTCTACTTTGTTCCATTCTATGTAATGGAATATATTAAATAAAATAATAAAATAATGTATAATCCCAAAACTAGTGAAACACTAAACATAAATTAAAAAATAAATTATTCATAGCTAATCTCATAATCATAAAAATGGTTTCTTTGGGAAAATATTTGATTTTAAACAATTTGTAATGTTTTTCATGAAAATGTGGATTATCCTAAGCATATCCTCTTGGAGTGTCAAACCATGTGTGCAGTAAGTACAATTTTCATGTACCAAGTTATCCCGAATCAACCTCAGAACACGTTGTTAATGTTAATAATCTTATGTATATCTATTCCAAAACCACATCCACATCTAATATCAAGACAATGATGTATTTTCTAGGAAAACCCACATAATATCTACATTGCTGAAATTTAAGGATGTTCCTCTATACATATCTTATCAATCAATCTTTGGGTTATGATCCTTAATCTATGTTTTCTAAATATTATTTTTGAGGTTCTTTCTAGACATCCTTCGAAACCAACTATAAAACCTTGACCCTAGAATCTTAGAGCCAGTGCATTATTTTAACACATTGACCTGATTGTAAGGAATCAAATCCTGATAGAGTGATTAGTTTAACAGTCTTGGAAAATATATTAGAAACATTAAGTTTACATTACAATTAAAACATAAAATGTAAAATATTTAATTATTTTAAAACATCATTATTCTCATATTTTAACACTACATATAAATCATAATACACTTCTTCAAATCTTGGGATAATAAGACATAAGAAAGGGGTCAGTTAAGATAATCAATAAGGTTAAACAATACAATAGAATCTTTCATAAATAATAATAAACTATAAAGAATGTATAAAACTAAAACACAAGCCTTTTAAACATAAACTTGAAAATAATAAAGTAAGAATCAATCAAATACCTCCATTTAAACATTCACATTGACATTTTACTAGTAGAATAATCACATGTAATATAAATAACTAATCTCATAATGTGGTAAAGCATAATGTCAGACATCAAAACCATATCATCAATGCCTCATTCTATGAATATACAAAAATGCGTAAAAACCAAAACTAGTTTGTCTCATAAAAGTTTCTTATGCATCGAGGGGATATATCGAGACCTTCCCATCACTTACTAAGTCCAATGCATACCTAATATAAAAAGAGTGAAACACAACATAAACATTAATATTAAAAATATCATATGAAATTTTAATACTTTAAACACAAACCACAAATGATATAAAGAAAACATCCATAGTAAAACAGATAATAAAACCACAAATACAATATAGAATATTGTATAATAATAAATCAACCTCAATTAAGAAAAAAATCCAACAAAGGATGTTGAAAAAGATGAAAATAACTTAATTAAATCATTAAAACACTTTGATATAAATATATCTATTTTACTTTAAAATCAACTAAAAATCACGCAATTGTAAAATAAAAAATTTCGTTTGAAAATAACATTGTAAGATTGTATTGGAATTATTAAAATGTTAATGTGTCATAATGGTTGAAAATAAATGCTCATACTGTATAAGTTAATGAAAACATTCTTTCCTTAATTTGTTAAAAAGTTCATAAAGTACCACATTTGAAAAATGATAGAAATATTCCTTTAAAAAAATTTATAAAAAGTCAAACAAGGGGGAAAATGACTTTAATCAATTGTCAATAATATTTTGAAATACATTTTATGAAATGTAGAAATGGCTGATAAATGTTTCTTAGTAGATACTTACATATAAAAAATCTCAGATAATAATGATATTGTGAACTTAAGACTTACATAAAATGCTTTAAAATATTTCTTTTGAAAATTTTTTAATGAAAATAAAAATATATATATATATAAATTTTTTAATCCTTAATATATATATATATATAAATAAATATGTTTGATAATATAAAGAATATTGAAATGGAGAATGGATTAATTATTTAAATATTCAAACAATCTCATACCAATTTGAACATTTAAATAATAATAACAATACCTTCAAAAAAATATTTAAATATAACTAAGATAAATGTTTTCATGATATCAAATATAATAGGGGTAGTACATACACTACACACAATAAATTGGTGGGGAATGTGGATTATATCTCAAGATAATTAAAAGTGAGATGGAAATTCCCTTATCTTAGGTCTGATACTCTTCATATGTGTCTATAAATCCTGTATAATGGTTCTAAACATGTTATTAACTTCTAAAAAAATCATAATAATATTTATGATATCATATAAGATTTTTTTATGACTTTATACTACCCATTTATTAACCATTCCATGTTAAAGAAATGTTTCGGGTAATAATCACTTTGTTTATTGTACGTGTTTTGACATGTTATTCTTGATCATATTACTTAGATAATGATTTAATTACTTCTATAATTTATTAAATGATTTAGCTATCTTATATATTAATTAAATAAACATATATAATAGATAGATAAATTAAATAGAACACAGGGTTCATAGAGATGGTAAGACGTATGTAAACATTGACATTGTTTCTATTTTATTATCATATTGAATGGAAGAAAGTAAATTAAATATATATATATATATTATAATTGAATTATTATGTCATAAATTTTATTTTTATTCAGTTTATAAATTTTTATAATCATTTTGAAATGTTTGAAATGGAAGATGAATCTCATTATGTCATGGATATGGTAGGTCGCACGTACGCACGAGCGATGATATCATTCCGTAATAGAAAAGGATAATTAATTTTATGAAATATTAATTATAAAAAAAGAATATATTTATATATTTATTATTTAAATCCTTTATAGTCATCATTATACCCATCTAAATAAAGTATACATGAAAAACAGTATACACCACGGTGTGGAGATAGTGAGTCGTACATACGCAGGCATAGTCATATTGTTTCTCATGGAATGGGTAAAAGGAGGAATATGGTGCTTCAATAATAATAAAAATATATAAAAATATATTATATTTCAATGGTATTACTTTAGTATGGAAACAACTTAGGAAAAGAAAGTAGAATAAGAAAAGAACTTGGAAAGAGTTGGTAAAACAATTACCAATTCTTCGAGTGTATCCTTTTGATTTGCACAAAAGAACTCCTTAGGTTGGATTTTTTCCAAAATAATGGCCTATATGATGAATTTAGGTATATTTGGAGGATAATTCATTATAGTTTGGACAAAATCAATGGATTTTAAGGTGTGAATAAAAGATAATGAGGGGTTCCCTTTTATAAGAGGGGGGAGGGGTACTTTAGGAAACTTCAAAACTATTAATTTATTATCAATTTTAAATAGCTCCAAAGTGATTTTTTTTAATATATAACATGTCTATGGGTACAAATACTCTAAAACAGTAAATTTTAGACATGTTTATGTCAGAAACATAACCTTATCTTTTATCATTAACCCTTAGTTTAATGGTTTAACTCTTACCTTGATAGCTTGTCTTTTTACACAATAGGGTTAGTATAGTTACTATAATTCCAAACAAACCATAATTGATCATTTATGAAATATTTAAAATTATCTTAGTTAGTTGTCTAAATTAAATATTTTTTTTAATTTTATAAAATTTTATAAAATATTATTTATTTTAAATTATCATTTATGTCAATTTTGATATTATTTATCATATACATTTTTTAAGATGTCATACCAACATGATAATTTAGAAACAAAATAATTAAACTATGTCACTAACATGTATAAGTTATCAATAAATTTTTTTTTATGTCTTTAATTATGTAAAATTATATTTATTTTAATATTGATAATATCATTTATTTTATATATAAATTAATAAAACAATTACTGCATCATTATTATACAGTCCTTTAATTAAATTATTTAATCTCTAAAAATTAAAAATAAATAATAATTATGAATTTAGATTTCTTATATTTCTAATGAATTTTTATATTTGAATTTTTATTATGATTAATCCTATATTAAATATTATTTAGTTATAAAAATTTGAATGGGACATTTATAACTCTCCTTAAAATAAAATATAATAAATGTCTTAATCTAACTCAAGTGACTTAAAAAGGATCATATTTTATACCTAAGGTTGTTTTTGGTCAAAACACACTTATCCAATGAAATTAGTAGAAGTTCTAGGGTAATTTTATATTATTATTATATTATTTTTACATTTAATTACCCTATTTTCCTTTAACCATTGAAAATAAAATTTAAAATTTTCTATTCATCAAAAATTATTTTGACCTTATTGGAAAAAAAATTGATAATGATTAAAAACATGTATGTCATTTTTTTGAAATTAGATTCACAAAAGTGGTAAAATTATGTTTACTGTTAATCCCGCAAATATGGCTAGAAGGAGGGTAAAAGAGATGTTCAAAAGTTTAATAAATTTTTATATATAATTTTATTGCGAATATGATTCCAATGATATGAAATGGATTAATATATGTATTAATTTTATATTTTGAGTTTAAAATAAATTTAATTTAAAATAATTATTTAAATGAAAAAAAATCTGTTTTTGATAATAAGGTTGAATTTTTTGATATTCATTAAAAATTGAGAGTTTTCTGAAAAATTCCAAAAATTTACCCTAAGCTAATTTTGATATTCTTAATTTAAAAATGATGTCTATTTTACCAAGTTCAATTTATACAAGTATCTAAAATTAATTTTATTATTTCTCATGAATGGAAATAAAAAGTATCTCCTTTAAGAAAATAATGTTTCTAAACATATAACTATTTTACAAATTCATATACATTTAATTATAAATATATTTTATTTATGTGAAAAAATTATAAATAATTTTTTTTAATTATTTATTAATATTAATATTACCATATTTAATCGATAAGTTATAAATATATCATTTAAATAATTATTATATTAAAGTGTTGTTTACTAGAATCTCAATCTTCTGTGTAACGCAAGTCAGGATGGTGTTTCACTAAATATAAGATATTGAATTTATTTAAAAATATAACATACTATGAAATCATATTGTGTTATAATTGGGTTGTGTTCTATTAGGTTATATTGTATTGTAGTCTCGAATGTGGACCTTACTTTATGGTTGTGTCCTTAAGACATTGATTATCTTGATGAATTATTTATTAGTTAGTTGTTTTATGGGTAGATATGAAGTGGTTCTCTTATAATCAGTTTATAACATGAGTATTGGGTCCTTTTATATGATTTCTTAGTGGATTATTTAGTGTATGGTAAGTATACCACAATAGGGTCTAGGGAATAAAATTATTTGGATCTAAAAGATTATGGACCCTTATGGTGTGGCATCCTAGATTCACTATGGTTATTCCTATGGATTATATGATTGGGATTGACTGCTTTTTAGAAAATGGTAGATATTGGGATATTTTTATAATGGATTCCACATCGAGGCTTTTACTAAGACCATTAATATGTTTTCACCCTTACTAGGTTGTGGTTTGGTTAAAATATCTAACCAATACGGCATGGTTTGTGGTGTTTCATCATGGTCTAACATTTTATCCAAAATTTATAAATTCATAAATCACATATATTCCCTATTATTCACTAAATCTTCCTTAAAAACATAAGTGATCATATGATCTATTTAAATACATTTAAGACCCCTTAAATTTTACTTATACCCTTCCATCAAAATATTGATTCTTAGGTGATTTGATGTTAGTTTCCCTCTTCTCTTTATTTCTTGATATATCCTATTCTATCCTTTAATGTTATAGAAGCACAATTTTCTTTATTTATTATGGTTTCTACTCATTATTGATGTTGAATTTATATGGGGATGATATTCATATGTGTCATGGGTCCTTTATGGGATGATTTATTGGAGATCTACACTTATTCTTTTATTCTTGTTTGGGGAATCTCAAAAACATTGCATCAATATAGGGGATTAATTAACACTCATTATTTACATAATTGGGTGCGATTAGTATTCATTAACTTCTTTAACTAAGTGATTTAATTATAATAATGAAGGTAATAATCCAATAAAATTTAATTGATGGAATAGAAGTGGCGTTTTTTTATCACGTGTGGTTTATACAATATATATTAGATGCCTCATGATAATTTCTAAATAGTGTTATTTATCATATAAATTTTTATTATTGTTTAATAGATTATTTAAGAGGTTTTAATTTGTTCAAAAAATGTAATGATGGTATGCTAAATTGAAATATTAATTAGGCATGTTGATTTAATTTTTATTCTCTAATAAAATATTCTAATCATGAAAGTATTTCTTGGGTGTGTTCATAGTTTATTCCTAGCCGCTAATAAATGTATAATTTATAGTTTTACTATCATTGAAACCTTCACGTCATTAATCTATTAATTTAATATGATAATGGGTAATGATTCTAGGAAGAAATAAATTTTTTTGACCTTTTTCACCCCACCCATTCTATCAAGGGATTTGTTTTACTTGTGGTGTTCCTGGATTCTCCTTGTGTTTTCTATACTAGAAATATGTTTTGAAGATTTGTATGTGTTTTATATTTTTAGAAGCCTTTAAATAAATAGTTTTGGAACCTAGTATGGTTAAGATATTATAGGTGCGATATAATTTCTACCTTACCTTTTAGTGTGGTTCAATATTGATGGGGTTAGAATTGAAGGAACAGGTGAAGAGTTTATCTTACCTATTATTGGATGGGTTTTGTGGGTTTTTTAATTTATATTTTTGTATAGGTTGAGAGTTCAGATTGCAAATTTTTCTAATTTTTGTTTCCTTGTGGCTGGTTTCATTAATGATCATTTTTTGTGGTTTCCAATAGTTAGATATAGTTGGCCTATGCACTGTGAGTGTGTCTTCCTTAGGGTGTTTTGGGAAAATTCAAAAATTAAATAGATTATGGAATAGTAAACAAATATAATTTAATTTATGTGAATGGGTGATGATGCTGGTAATGAAATCTAAAATGAGAATCATTTAATTGGTTGGGATAAATAATCTAATAGAATGGTTACCTAGGTAACTAGGACATCCCAACAGAATGGTGTTCATAACTCACTTATTTTAGGTCTATCACAAGATCCAGCACATTCTTAAACCACATTTCTACCATCTCATAAAATAATGAAAAAACACATCCATTTGATACAGAATTCCAACTCCCCAAACCCGAATAACTTGGTATGGGCGGATGGTTCACATGACCTTAGGCACACCTCCCCGTATGCCATAGGCTATCAACTAATAAAAAGGGAAAAAAATAATAATGGGCAGACTATTCCCTATTTTCAAATTCTAAAACAATAACAAAAATAAATAAATAATAAACATCCACTATAGACATCATAGTAATCAAAATATAATAAACCCAATGCTATAAAAATAATTATTTTATTTAAAACATATATCGGATCACCGACTCAGTCGACCACATATACAAAAAAACTATAAAACATACACAGAGGCTCTCCGACAACCCAATCTACATCCCAATCCTAATATCCACAATATTTACAAGTTATATGAGCTAAATATAATGAACATCCCCTTCTATAGAAAAAAAACATATGGTCTATATGAGCACTCATATTCTAGAGTAGGGTGTGAGAATAAACTCAGTAGGGTCTAACCAAGAATCCCTAATAAACATCATCTTATATGTATGTATTCACAAGGAAAATAAATATATAAATAATCATTTACATCAAGTATTTTGGTTTCAACTAGACCACCATGACCCTTGATGAGTTACAGGCACTTGTCCAGTCCTCTGTTGCTAATCAGGCAATCTCTCAATCTAACCATACATGCCTCGGTTCGATGCCAGATATCCTTCTATATTCATCCAAAATATATTATCCATAATAAAATACTAAGGGTAGGTCCACCACACTACCTGCACAAGGAAGCACATATTATAAGAAGATTACAAATTCATCCCATCACATAACCATCTCATTGATGGACACACACCACATAATCAGAACAACATACTTATAAACATATCACGACCCTACCATCTCATCAATGGATAATAGACATATAATTATAAAAGTATGCATACTATTTATCTATTTAATGAACCATATTAGGATGGATAACAAATTCCCTATCTAAATAAGGCCTTTTATTTTACGCATAATATCAACATTCATGGAATGGATAACTACCTCATATTCCTAAAAAATATGCACATAAAAATTTCTATATCCCACCATGTGACTCACAAACTCCACACATCTAGAAATAACCATAGTAATCCTCACACACTATAGTATGTCCCATATTGTCTATTAGGGAATCCATTGGGTATCTGTGAACTTCATTGGCCATTGTTTTTCAACAATAAAATGCATCTATATCCCTATAGGGAAACCACAACTCAAAGGATCACCTTGATCCCAGACTCAATAGGTGGGTTCAATATCCTATTTTAATTTCATTTGGTATTCTAATACTAACTCCATTACTAATTCCCATGATTACCACCTAATCTTACCTAACATCTCTCATGGGGGCACTCAGTACGTAGCCACAACCCTCTCATGCCAACCCTAATAGATCTAGGGAAACTAACTATTCTATAATTTTAGAACATCTCACCTATCAAGACCTCCTTAAGGTGTCTCCTAACTAGAACCATTGTCTTTTAGATACATATTCACCAAGAGAATTTGAACATAACATATTCTTCTATTCACTTATCCCAAGCATGGGAATAAAATCCACTCCCACCATATAGAATAAGGTTCACTTGATCATCAACTGCTCTACCCAAACCCATCAAATTTGCACACTAAAATGAAAAATCATTAAAAAACATACATATAGTTTTTTATCAAAGGGTCAACGTACCTCAATTAAACTTTCCATTTTTTCCATGCCATTACAAACCTCATAAGAGATCTTCACATCCTAATAAAATCTCATCCAACCTCCCAGACACATACCTTAAGTAAACAATACAAATAATTAATTGTAAGCATTTATAATAATTTATATAATTTAATAAAATTTGGAATAATCATTTAATTTTTCATTAGGAAAAACCACTTAACAAGAACCTCAACCAACCACACTTGTAAGCTCTTTTCCAACCCTCAGCACCATCCTGAGAAACATACATATCATCCAATACCCTTCCATCAATTAATTTCATTCAATTTAATATAAACTCATAAATAAATTATTTGGAAATGTGCTTTCCTTAAAATCACTTCCAAATGCATCAAGATGCCATTATAGGTCATAATATATGCATGTTTCATGAAATACTTATCAAACATAGATGATTTCACCATGATGTAATGAAATACTCATTCAACCCTAGCTTAAATTTGCCTAAAATTAAAGGGATATAAAAGGTAAATCAAGAATGAGAATAAAGTAATGATCTTACCTTGAATTTTCACCACAACACACCTCAAATATTACCCTCATAATAAGGATAAAAGGTGAGGCTAGATGATGGTGATTCAGGAAAGAAATAGCTTCCCCTGGTCTACATGGCCTCCTAAAAAATGAATACCCATGAAAATGGATATGTGACATGTATTTTTTTTTTAAAAATCTCACAAAAGGCCTCACATACTAGCAACTTGGCCTCACCAGCTAGATGGTGTCTCACCGGTCATCCAATAGTGGGTCATCATCTAGTTAATTGTCCTAGGTAGTGTGTTAGGTCATAGACAAGCACATAGGTGAGATGGTGGTGGATAACATACATGATAATGGGATTATTAAACTAAATTTTAGTATCCTCTTCACCTTGGACATTATCTGACACTCGCTAGAGAATTTGTGGCACCTAATGAGCCTCATTCCCCATCTAAAAACATCTCATTGATATGTTTTATATTCTTGGAACCTTGGTCAGGATTCTAGTTCTCCAAATAAACCATCATCAAAATGAAAAGTTAACCTTCCAAATAAAATTTTCAACCTGTAAGGATGTGGATTATTATAATAATTTCATCAATAGTTAATATACATTTCTAATACATTTATTTTTATTTTTTTAATATTTGTTTCTAATGCTAATTATGCTCTAAGAATTCTAGAAAAAAAATTGAAAACCATTTCTTTTTATAAATAATTTTATCAATCAAAAACAATATTTAATTAATAGTTTTTTTATTGTTGAAGTTGATTATAGTGTTGAAAATATAAAAAATAGAATAGCACTTATTATAAATAGAAAAGGATAAAATGAAAATAAAATATGGATGAAGTTACATTGTAGGTAAGAAATTGAAATAACTACTAGATTTTTTATAGTGGGATCTCTAAACATATTAGTTGAAACTGATATATAATTATTACTATTTTAAAATAAAGTTGATATAATAATTATATTTTGGAGTTATATATCTTTGATAACCAAATAAGAGTAAACAATATTTTTCAAAATGATTTGAACAACATTGAATTATTTTTTGGATGAATGATGAAATTATTTTAAGTGTGATTCAAGATTTTGAATAAGGTTTGAAGGTTGTATTCAAAATGAATTATTTGATTTTAAAATTAATGGTTAATTTCAGTTGATAGAAGTAATTATTGTTCATGATAATATTTATCAAGTTTATAGAAAAGTAAAACAATTATTTATTCTCTATTGATTAGGAAAATAGATTATTTCATATGAGGTTTGATCATATTCATAAAATTAAAAACGAAAAACTCTAAAAATAAAATTTTTCATTTGTTATTCACGTTTCAATGTGGTAGATATAAAATAAATGTGATTCATTCATGAAGGATAAACTAGTGAAGAATCAATAAAAACACAAGAAGAAATATACTCGAAATCTTATGCCTCTTATTCACACTAATGTGTGTGAAACTGTAATACAAAAATGGACCAAGGGATATAGATATTATCTTATTTTTATATAAATTATAAAAAAAATTATATTAATATATTCAAAAATTAAATTGATGGGATATATTAGAATGTATAAATGGACTTCTAAAAATCTATAAATATGAGCTATTAAACCTCTATAATTAGAAAATGGAATAACATTTACTTTAATTAATGTGGATTCTATATTGTAAAAACTTCTTAAAACATGGTTTCCTATCTAATATGACTCTAAAAAAGAATGGGGGTTTGGAAATAAAGAAAAAAGTTTCAAATTATTTAGAAAAGAAACTATTTATTGTAATGGCATATCATGAAATACTATAAATAAGTTTTAAAATAAATTTTTTATATTCAAAAAAATATTACTCTGTCTTGGAAAATATTCAAGACCTAATGATTTATGGAATGAACAAAAAACAAATGAAAAATATATTTATTTTATTTTTATTATAATAAGTTATTTTCTAAAAAATGTATAACTTAATTAAATTTTGTTAATTATTTTTATGTGTGAATATTTCTGAGATATTCTATAATTTTAAGGGATAATAAATATTTTCAGAGTCGGTTCAAAAATATTGATGAAATGAATGATGTAACGATTATTGATCCGAAATCTGAAAATTAACCAAACACACTTCAACCAATATATGTTCATGAATATTATAATGATATATATTTTGAAGAACACCGACATATTCCATGTGAATAAAAAATTTCAATTGATATAAAAGATGAATATAATGTGGATGAATAATAAAAATAGTTTAAGAAGAAAATGGATGAGATCCAAAATGGATGAATCTACCATTATTGGTGACAAATCAAAAAATATAAAATTTATAGAAATAAAAAATATGGTGAGAACTAATATAATATCATAAATAGATAATTGATCATTTTTTAGGTAAACTAAAGAATTATCATGGATTAATACTATTAATTAATATCTTGATAATATTAGAAATAATAAAATAAGGTATCCAGTGAAGAGACCATATGGTAAAAATATTATGATAACCTTGTGGGTATTTAAAATTAACCTTAATAAGTATAAAAATTTAAGGAGAATTGAATCTAGAATTACATAAAAAATTTATTCACATATCGATGGCATTGAAGTGTAAGATACTTTTTCATTATTTTCATGACTTTATTCAATTATATTATTCATAGAAATTTTTATTCAAGGAGATAAAAGATAAATTAATTCGATATCAAATCGTCTTCCTTGTTTGGTGTTCTTAATGAGGATGTATATGTTGATTAAAATGATGTATTTATGATTGATGGTGATAATAAATAAGTCTTTCGCATGAATAAATATTTATATAGACTAAAATAAAAACTTTATTCTTGTTGTAACCTATATGAAACATTTTTGGGATGATGGAATTTAATATTGGATGGATATATGAAAATTTTTATATTAAGAGATTAATTGAATAACAATTTTTTATGTTGATATATATTGATGATATCATATTTAGTTGAAAATAATATTAAATCATATCAAATGTTGTCTAATCTCATGAAAACTTAATTTGGGATATCCTTGATTAATATATATATATATATATATATATATATCAATCACGTGTTAATCAATAATGTGGGTATACTTTTACCTTTATAATTAAGTACAATAATAACATTCTAAAGAAATTAAGTACATAATAAAACAAACTAGTATCAAAATGAATTATGGTGGGAAAAGACATGAAATAAGTGTTGATAGAATGAATGTGGACTCAACCCATTATTGTAGAATTATAGGAAATTTTTTCTGTTTAATATAAATAGGACTTAAAATTTTGTATACAAAATTATTGGCTACACATATTTATAATGAACATAAAGAAGATAACCTCATGGTTGTGAAGAGGATATTGATGTGTGTAAAATTAAATATTGAATATAATTTATGATATATATTAAGGATCTTGTAAAACATAATAATATACAGTGATATATATTTGGATGAGGAGTTTTAGATAAAAATACACATGTGGAAGAGAATTTTATAACGTAAAATTTTATTAGATAAGATAAAAGTTGGAAACTAAATCGCATATTAAAAATGTGGAAATATATATTTTATCTATAAAATATTATACTCAATCAGTTTTGATAACATAATAATTTTAAGATATTATAAAATATATTAATCTTACTATAGTGATTTCATATTACAAAAATAGTGTCATTAACCTCACAATAAATATAATATAATACTCAACAGCCAAAAATATTGAGATAATGTGCCACTTCATTATGGAGATGGTGAAATAGTATTTTATGAAATTATAATACATATGAACTAGTTATTAATTAGAAAACATTTTTTTAAAAACCAATGGAAAAACCTATATTTTATAAGCACATGTAAAACCATTGAGATTAATTATTACCCTTAATTTTAATTTATTTAAAATTTACTCTTCTATTAATTTATTATGTCAATATTTTTAAACATAGTTATAATTATTTTTATATTAAGCTAAATATATAATCTGTAGGGTTTTTAATAAATAAAGACATAAAAATCTATAATAAAATCAAAATATCGTTGAAGTAAATTAAAACATAAAGTATGATGTGTTGAATAATTTTGATGATTTGATAAAAACTATTTTATAATGGTTTAACAGGTTTTGATGTCATTTTACATTTTTTTATTATATTGCTCCTTGAATCAAGTGATATTAGAAAATATTGATAATATTATTTTTCTTTGGAAGTCTAATTCAGATTAAAAAGTTAAATATCTAACTCATTAAATTTGGGTATAAATAAGAAAGAATACTTACGCATAGTTTCTAAGAAAATATTTATTAGAGAAAATGATTGGATTAGAAACAATTATGTGAAAGTGGAGTATTAATTAAGTAAATGAATAAGGTTTGTAGAGTCATCTTTGGATGTACAATAGGGGAGAAACTAACAGTGAAAATATATAGACTAAGAAGATACTCTCTTGTAGAATATGAACAATATAAAATAATTTGGAAGAAGAATATTGGATTATATTTAAGAAAATTTTTCAATTAAATTAAAAAACACAAGATTAAATTTTCCAAAAATGTTTACAAAAAATCTAAAATGGATGGTTATTGGAATAAGTTATTTTATAGATGTGGAGTTGGATATATTTCTTAAAAATGTTGATATTATATTCTCAATGTTAATTTTTCATGGATAAAAATATTCTAGATAACTATATGGATGTTTATGTAATTCAGGATAATTGAGTTACAATTAAAATTATTTAATAAGAGTAATTTTTTACTTTGTAAAAGTGAACCATCAGAAATCAATAGGTTTTATAAAAGTATGAGTACATAAAATGTTTCATAATTGTGTCTGTATTCTTAAATTGTCTGAATATGGGTTGATTATTTGAAATTATTTCTATAAAATAGTAACTAATCTTATTTAATGCATTGATAAAAAAGTTATAATGTTAGAATAGTTATTCCAGTGTTATTATAATGATATGTGATAGTGATTTTTTTCAATGTTTGTTAAATTGTGATGCAAATATACATAAATTTAACCTAGTGTTTTGTATGTATTAACTGGTTAAAATCACAGTAATTTCTCAGAGAATATTATTGACTTTTTTTATAGGGAAATTAGTAAGGAACTCTATAGAATATTTGACGAAAACTATAAATGATTTTTTAGTGTTTTAATGGGAATATTTAGTCCCCAATAGTATTGGAAAAAAATGATGTACCAATAGTTTGGAACAGTTAGTATAGGTCCTTAAACCATTGGTATAGACTACATTAATAGATTTAAGAGCAGTTGGTTTCGATTTATTTGGTAAATTCCTATACCAATGGATTGGGAAAGACATATGAATAAGTAGTTTATACCAATATTGAGAAACATTGGTTTAGGTTATATGGAATTAATATACTAATGATTTTTCCAAACAATTCATATAGGTAATGTAAGAAAACATAATCATGAGTTTTAATCCCAATACCTACCTCTTATCCATTAAAAACTTTACCACAATATAATAAACATTTTCATATACATAATTATATATGTATATATATATGGGTCTTGTTGAGGAATAAACTATGTACATCTATGAACTCCCTCATAATTTAGTCATCTTGGTGACGGTGAAGAATAAACCATGTACATTCAAGACTATAGAATGGGGTGTGTTGAGAAGGGCATTCTGAATACAGTAAACGTGAAAGGAAACACACTATGTTGGTCCCCATAGTTGAATTCTTGAGAACTTATGAAAACTGGTTAAGGATGATATATTCATGGGGTAGCTCATGGTATAAGGATCCAGCCTTAAAACACTACATAATCTTGAATTAAATGAATAATTCACATTTAGGATCTTTTTAGGTCTAGAGTTTTAGAGATTTAATTCATAACTATTACATGTCAAAGGATTACAAAGTAGACACCACTACTATAACTGATTTTTCACAACAATAATAAAAATCATTAAATAAAAAAGAGTTCTTTTCTTGATATAAATCTTCTTGAATACTTCCTTTCTCTTTCCCTTCCTTATAACCTATGAAAAACATTTCAAAAACTTGGGATGAGCATAAAAATCTCAATAAGGGTTATAACATAATGAAAGGAAACATTAACCCGCCAATAAATACAAATCAATGAAACCATAACTTTCAATCATAACATACCTTATGAAATCATATTATTTATGTATAACTCATACAAATCATAAGACATAAAGGTAACTTGAGGCATTCATAACATTCTTATGTAGGGAGTAACCCTCATGGTTACGTTTGGAATACCCATTACAGTATATTCCCTAAATCTCTTTGGAGAAACCTTAGCGTTTGACTTCTTTGCATTACCCAATACATAGAGTGCTATATCGAGCTCACCCGCCCTTATTATATCATGGAACCACCCATCTTCATAAACAATTCTCAAGAACCATAACATAATCGTATCACATAAAAAATGCATAACATTTTCATATTTCAATCACAAGATATAAAAAACACATTTATATAATCAAAACATTATCAAAACCATTTTCAATACCAAAATAATAGAAAAGTATAACATGGTATTTATTTTTCAATTAAAAAAAAGTTATGGCTTGTAGAGGAAGCCGAAACTCAAATAATGGTCACGGCAGCAGAGAAGTCATTGTCGCCGCATACGTAAGACAAAAACATTCCCTTTTGTCGTTTAGTAAAACGCTTTATATGAAAAGATTCCTTTTGAATAAAATTAAAAGTCAAAGGGGTTTATAAATAGTATAAAAGAAAGTAGTGTTTAAAACAAAATATGACTCAATGAAAGGAGATTGATAAGAAGTCCCGTACAAAGATGGTATCCTTAGATTAAGGATAAATCAATTACATAATTATTTGTGACAAATATATATACACCCAATATAAGTAGATATTAAGTGTAAAATAATCAGAGGTCATCCACACATATTCATGGAATGACATAATAAAGAAGTAGAGGCTTAACCCAAAGAATTGAAATTGGGTTAAAAGGTTCCCTTCCAGAATTATGACAGCCTAACGACATCATTTTAAAGTTCATAAAATGGGTTAATGATAGATAAAAAGTGTATCTCATCACATGGACATAAAATTTACAGCAATTAGGATATATAAGAACATATCCCAACATTAGAATATGTAAATTAAAATACCTAATGAAAAAAGAAGTCTTTTATAAAGAGGAGGGTGAAAGGTTCCCTTACCGATTTGAGTAACTTTCAAAACGTACACCCCATGAAAGAAGGGTCATAAAATGAAGTTGTAAATAAACATAAATTAAATCATATTACACAAAGAATACAACAATGTGAAGTACATACACCACACAAAAGTAAATACTGACAAATGTAGCATGAATCTCAAGGGAATAAAAGTGAGATGAAAAACTCCTTACCTTTCTATAATCAATAGGGCCATATGACCAAAAGATAGTAACCACCAAATTAATTATAGAACACCATGAATATAAATAAAATCATGATAATATATATGAATTGGCAGTACACAATACACCACATTCCATAAATAAGTGGCGAACAATGGAAATATCATGGAAATAAAAGTGAGATACGAAATCCATTACGAAATTTTGGCAGCCTAATGACGCCACTTAAAACTTCAAAAAATGGATTGATGAGATAAAATATGGTCTCTAATCAAATTAACATAAAAGGATCAGTAAGTGGAATATAAAATAACATCCCCCAACATATGAAAGAGT
The DNA here is from genome assembly GCA_963277665.1 of Viscum album. Lineage (NCBI taxonomy): Eukaryota > Viridiplantae > Streptophyta > Magnoliopsida > Santalales > Viscaceae > Viscum > Viscum album. The sequence goes on along the minus strand of OY728138.1, from coordinate 138,429,327 downwards.
AGCTTAGAATAAGTGACATAAAAGAGAGTACTTAAAAGGAAAAAGAGAGGTAGGATCCCTTACCTTAAGTCCGACTTGGCTTGTTCGTTTCTTTATATTCATGAATAATAAACATTGGTCAATTTATAATTGATTAAATACCTAATTTAAATTTTATTATTCAATTCATATCACATATTATAATGTTATAATAAATAGTTAATTATGTGAGTTCAAATCAGATGTTTTTATCAATGTTCAGTATATGAGTCAAAAATGAACTTGTTTGAAAATAATTGTCCATGTAGTTATAAGTACACCATTCTCAGAAAGGTATTAATGATTTAAATATCACATATATCCAGTATATATTAATTTTATACTATTCCAGAGCATTTGGAGATAAAAAAATGAAATGCAATGTTCATGGAGACGGTAGACCGTACATACGCATGAACGCTACTTTCATTTCTATTTCATACTTTAATGGAATGAAAGCATAATGATAAATATTTATTTTATAATTAAAATATAATATAATATATAATATCATTAACTCCATCCATTATACATCTCACATATTGAATTAACGATTCTAATCACTTTGAGGAGGCGGTAGTCCGCACTTCCTAAATTGAAATTATCGCGTCTACCCATTATGGAAACCATAAAGGTATGGAATAAATGAAAAATACAGAAGAATAAAGAATACATAAAAATAATATATATATCATATATAAATACAGTGACATCTTAATGTCCTCCATGATAGGTGTTAAAAAAATATTGAACAATCATCATTTCGTGAGGCAGTAATTTTCCGCCCACAGAAACAGTTTGTTCTTTAACCATTTGATGGAGGTGTGTATAAGTGTAGCTATAATCCTTATCATAAAAACATACAAGTAAATTGAATATACTGATGTTGTTACAAAATAATGGAATAAGAAGATTTTAGGAGGTTGGAGAAGCAAAATAATACAAAAGAACATAAGAGAAGACATTACCTTCAAATCGGGTAACTCTTTTTGATTTGAGCCCAAATGCTTCCTTGAAAGACTTATTCCCAAAGTGAGGATTCTAGAAGTAAGAGAGGGATGTGTAGAGATAATATGATCAGATTTTGAATGATCCAAGGGCTTGAGAGGTGTGGGTAAGGTGGTAGAGGTGGGGGCCTTTTACAAGACGGAGGAGGGACACTCTTGGAAAGTCATGAAAGGTTACATTATTATAAAATGATTTGCAGATTTTAAAGTTCCGAAAATTATATATTTCAAGGATAAGGTGATATGGAATCGAAACCCACACATACAATATTTTTTTTTAAAGTTTATGTTTTATATTTTACCTTATATGTTTATTTAATTTAAATTGTTCATTAAGGAGGTAATCAATGCATCATCACGGTGTCATAAATAAATTTATTTATTTAATGTCTAAAAATTATAAAAAAATTACCATAATGTAAGAAATATTTTTATCTTTACAATGACTATTTATAGTAAAAGATATAATTTATGTAAACGAAATTAATTTTTTCTACTTAGGATATACAAACCTTTGTTATATTTCCTTTCATTAAAAAATAATATGATAAAAAGTCATTATCACACTAAAGTGATTCCATGGGGCCCCAAAGTTGGAAAAAGGCATCCCATGGTCGGTCATGACACCACCAAAATCATTAGTATACATGTTGGGGTAATTTTATATTTTTATGATATTATTTTTTTACCCTTAACTACCCAATTACTAAATAAACATGATAATTAAAGATAATTACCGTTGTTACTATTCATAATGTCCAAAAAAAATGAGTCTCAATTACATAATTTGGACCTTCTGATTCCAAATATGGAATCCATTTTATCAAATTAAAAACATAGAAATTTCAGTAATTAATTTAAAATAATTCCCATTGTCAAAACCAATGATGGGTTTTTAAGAAGTAAAATCTATCAAAAGATTGATTTGTTTTTACATCCAATTTAAAAGTGAAATTACATACAATGACCAAAATTGTATTAAATTATTAAAAAAAAAATTAAATTAAACCTTAAAACAAATTAAAATGACACTCTAACTATATAAATAAATTGGATGAAAAGGCAGTTTTAAATTAAAATGCAGTATTTTTCACTATTCATTAAAAATGAACATTTGTCAGAAAAAACCAAAAATTCACCCTAAGATATATTTGATATTACAAATTAATAATTGATATCAATTTTACCAAATAAAAACATAAAATTTTCATTAATTAATTTTATAATCAATTCCCGCTGTCAAAACAAATAGCGAGTTTTTAAGAAACAATATCTATTAAAACACTGACACTTGTTTATGTCCAATTTCAAAGTGAAATTAATTAAAATGACCACCATTATATTAAATGGTAAAATTATATTTTAATTAAACTTTTAAACCAATTAAAAATATAATCTAACAATATAAAGAAATTATATTAAAATGAGGTTTTGAATTAAAATACAGCATTTTTCACTAAAAATGGTCTTTATCGAAAAATAACAAAAATTTACAAAAAGTAAATTTTGATGTCTTTATTTTAAATAGGTATTTTATTTTTTTCAAATATAACATATAAAAGTGAAAAAAAAAATAAATTTAAAAAGGGTTCTCCCATAAAAGGCGGTTAATCGGCCTTTTAAAGAATATTGGAATCTTTATTCTTAAAATTTGATTCATTTGCATTTTAAGCCTCTGACATTTGTTGGATAAATGTAAAAATATTTAACAACATATATAGTAACTTTTTTGTTAGTTCTAGTCATTCCCACCATTACATATTCTAGGATTTAACTACCATTTACAATAATATTATTATATTATTATTGTGCATCGTAATATTTCAAAGAAACTCATTGTTGTGTATTCGGTACGACATCGAACATAGCATACCCTTTAAAGTAATATTAATATTTTATTCCCTAATTTTAATAAATCTGAAAATTTAATATTATTTATTTACATGGGATGTTACATCCTTCTGCCTTTTTGGCAATTGCGTCCTCGCAATTTTAAAATTGGGCTTGGAAACTTCATTGAAAGCACCACATCGGAAAAAGAGTCAGTAAAACTATCACTTAAAAAGCATGAAAGATAAGTACAGAGGTCACCCGAGTTAACCCATACTAAGATTACATGTAGGAAAACGTGGATATAGAAGAAAAAAAGGGTCATGTTCTGATGGAAAGTGATAGAAAACATGTTTAGGAGAAAGTTAACCACTTTAAAATCACAAACTTGTGATGGGTTAAACGGTATTTGATTCCCTAGTAAGAAAAATTAACAGACAGAATTTTTATTTTAAGTTACTTTTCATTGAGGAATTTTTTTATGAGCTTAACTAAAACATAAGGAAACATACTTACTTATCGTGTAGACTTTAATCTCTAACAATATTTTTTACACAAAATCATATTTTCTCCAGAAGACGAGTATTTAGGATGACTTTTTCACATTAATAGTGCTATAATATACTTCTAGAGAATCACCTAGTCCACAAAAGAGAACTATATATTTCCCATGACTTTAGACCAAAACAAAAACCAAATAAAATTAGTACAAGATCAGATAATCCCCAAAAAGGATAATCCTTTATAAAAATAATATCTATTCTTAATCTCCAAAATTTGTCCAACAAAACCCAAATTTCAACAAAGACCATTCGATAAAAAAATTTCCATAAAATTCTTCAAACTAAACCAAACTAAGATTGAAACCGAAATCATGGAAGGATTTAATCAAATAGTCTTCCAAGTTAAATCTTAACATTTATCTCCAAATAATATTAGTTTCTCTTAAAGTCTTATATTGAAAAGTAATTAACCTAATCATATATCCTCCATCATAGGTCAATAATTTCCTAGATAACCCAAAATCAACTTATTCTTGATTCATAAAATCATCTAACTAAAAATAATTTATTATACTAACCAGGGACTTCACGTATTCCAGTGGTAGGCGATAAATACAAGTCGCACTTTGGTTGTGGGTTCGATTCCCGCAGCTTTTTCCGACGTGACGGGGTGTCACATGGTCTGTGTGTTGTCCTTTTTCAAAAACTATATAATTCTTAAAAAATTCCCAAAAAAGATATAAAATCATCAAAAATAACCATAACAAAATTTAACCTCAATTTTATCTCATGCATTTCATTTTCTATCATAACATATAGTAACCCATAATTACCTCAAAAGTAAGGATTATATATACCCTAATGGTTATCTTTATAATCATTACTTGAACTTCCACATCAAGTTGGTTCTATCGTACATGATGCATTAGAGAACGCACCAAGGTTCAAGTGGTTGATCATGACTCTTGATAGTTGGTTTAGAATAACCATGAGATTTCTCATTGAATCCCCCATTTCATCCAGTATCTTAATCAGAGAACCACCACAGTTTCCTTCAAACCCATTGTCACATTGGTGCCTTCTAGATCCATCCATTTACTAAAACCAAAAATTTCAATGTGAGTATATCATTAAAATCATCATATAATATATTATGAGGAGGGTAAAACCAAAGATATAATTATTCATATTATCTTAAACTCATTCACTTTATCAAAAAAATCTATAACTATTTTTAAAATCCTAACCATTATGGTAATGTCACTTGAGCTTAAAGAATACCCTAACCTCTAAAGTTATCTAAACCAACCTCTGATACCAACTATAAGGACCCAGTATTAAAACATTACTTAATCTTGAATTGAATGAATAATTCACATTGAGGGTCTTTTCGGGTTTAGAGTTTTAGAGAATTAGGACATAACTATTACATCTCAAAGGATTACAAAGTAGACGCCACTACTATATCCGATTTTTCACAACAATAAAAAAATCCTTAAATAAAAAAGAGTTCTTTTCTTGATATAAATTATCTTGAATACTTCCTTTCTATTTCCCTTCCTTATAACATGTGAAAAACATTTCAAAAACATGGGATGAGCATAAAAATCTCAGTAAGGGTTATAACATAATGAAAGGAAACATTAACCTACCAATAAATACAAATCAATGAAACCATAACTTTAAATCATAACATACCTTCTAAAATCATAACATTTATGTATAACTCAAAGAAATCATAATCCATAAAGGTAACTTGAGGCATTCGAAACATTCTTACGTAGGGAGTAACCCTCATGGTTACGTTTGGAATACCCATTACTGTATATTCCCTAAATCTCTTCGGAGAAACCTTAGAGTTTAACTCCTTCACGTTACCCAATACATTGGAGAGCTATATCGAGCTCACCTACCGATATTATATCATGGAACCACCCATCTTCATAAACAATTCCCAAGAACAATAACATAATCGTATCACATAAAACATGCATAACATTTCCACATTTCAATCACCAGATATCAAAAACACATTGATATAATCAAAACATTATCAAAACCATTTTCAATACCAAAATAAAAAAAAAGTAAAGCATGGTATTTATTTTCATTTAAAAAAAGTTATGGCTCGTAAAGGATGTCGAAACTCAAATAATGGTCATGGCAGCGGAGAAGTCATTGTCGCCGCATACATAAGACAAAAACATTACCTTTTTTCATTTAGTAAAACTATTTGTATAAAAATATTCCTTTTGAATAAAAGTAAAAGTCAAAGGGGTTTATAAACAGTATAAAGAAAATTGTGTATAAAACAAAATATGCCTCAATAAAAGGAGATTGAGATGAAGTTCCGTACAAATATGGTATCCTTAAATTAAGGATAAATAAATTACATAATTATGTGTGAAAAATATAAATACACCCAATATAAGTGGATATTAAGTGTAAGACAATCATAGGTCATCCACACATATTCATGGCACGACATAATCCTGAAGTAGAGGATTAACCCAAAGAATTGAAATTGGGTTAAAAGGTTCCCTTACAGAAATTTGACAGCCAAACAGCATCACTTTAAAGTTCATAAAATGAGTTGATGAGAGATAAAAAGTGTATCTCATCACTTCGACATAAAATTTACAGCAATAAGGATATATAATAACATATCACAACATAATAATATGTAAATTAAAAGACATAACAAAAAAATAAGTCTTTTAAAAAGAGAAGGGTGAAAGGTTCCCTTACCGGTTTGGGTAACTTTCAAAACGTACACCCCATGAAATAAGGGTCATAAAATGAAGTTGTAAATACCCATAAATTAAATAATATTACAAAAAAATACAATAATGGGAAGTACATACACCACACAAAAGGAAATAGTGGAAAATGTAGCATGAATCTCAAGGGAATAAAAGTAAGATGAAAAATACCTTACCTTGATGTAATCAATAGAGTCGTATGACCAAAAGATAATAACCACAAAATTAATTAAATAACACCATGAATATAAATATAATCATGATAATATATATCAATTGGAAGTACACCATACACCACATTCCATAAATAAGTGGGTAACAATGGAAATATCATGGAATTCAAAGTGAGAATAGAAATCCCTTACGAAATTTCGACAGCCTAACGGCGCCACTTAAAGCTTCCAAAAATGGATTGATGAGATCAAATAGGGTCTCTCATCATATGAACATAAAAATTGAAGTAAGAGGAATATAAAAGAACATCCCCTAACATATGAAATAGGAGCTTAGAATAAGTGACATAAAAGAGAGTACTTAAAAGGAAAAAGAGAGGTAGGATCCCTTACCTTAAGTCTGACTTGTCTTGTTCATTTATTTATATTCCTTAATAATAAACTTTGGTAAATTTATAATTGCTTAAGGACATATTTTAGAGTTTATTATTCAATTCATATCACATATTATAATGTTATAATAATTAGTTAATTTTGTGAGTTCATATCAGATGTTTTTGTCGATGTTCGGTATATGTGTCAAAAATGAACTTGTTTGAAAAGAATTGTCCATGTAGTTATAAGTACATTATTCCCAGAAAATTATTAATGATTTAAATATAACATATATCCAGTATATATTCTTTTTATACAATTCCATAGAATTTGGAGATAAAAAAAATGAAATGCACCGTTTATGGAGACGGTAGGCCATACATACGCATGAACACTACTTTCATTTCTATTTCATACTTTAATGGAATGAAAACATAATGATAAATAGATATATTATAATTAATTTATAATATAATATATATAATATCATTAACTTAATTCTTTATACATCCCACATATGGAATTAACGATTCTAATCACATTGATGGGGCGGCAGTCCGCACTTCCTAAATTTAAATTATCGTGTTTACAGATTATGGAAACAATAAAGGTATGGAATAAATAGAAAATAAATAAGCATAAGAAAAACATAAAAATAATATATATATATCATATATAAATACAGTGACATCTTAATGGCCAGCATGAGAGGTGTTAAAAGAATATTGAACAATCATCGTTTCGTGAGGCAGTAATTCACCACCCACAAAAACAGTATGTTCTTTAACAATTTTATGGAGGTGTGTATAAGTTTAGCTCGAATAATTATAATAAAAACATACTAGTATATTGAAGATACTGTTTTGGTTACAAAATAAAGTAATAAAAAGATTTTAGGGGGTTGGAGAAACAAAATGAAACAAAAGAACATAAGAGAAGACATTACCTTCAAATCGGGTAACTCTTTTTGATTTGAGCCCAAAGGCTTCCTTGGAAAGACTTCTTCTCAATGTGAGGCTTCTAGGAGTAAAAGAAAGATTTAGAGAGACAATATGAGCATAGTTTGGACGAGGAAAGGGATTGAGAGGTGTGGTTAAGTGGGTAGAGGTGGGGTCTTTTTATAAGAGGGAGGAGGGACCCTCTTGGAAAGTCATGAAATGTTACTTTATTATAAAATGATTTTTGGATTTTAAAAGTCCCACAATTATATATTTCTAAGCTAAGGTGATAAGGGATCAAAATACATCCATAAAATAGGGTTTTGACAATATTATGTCTTAGATTTTACCTTATCTTTTTATTTAATTTAGGTCATTCATTTATGTGGTAATCACTGCATCATCACGGTGTCATAAATCAATTTATTTATATAATGTCTAAAAATTATAAAAAAATTACCATAATTTAAGAAATATTTTTATCTTTACAATTAATATTTATATTCAAAGAGATAATTTATATAAACGAAATTAAAATTGTTTTACTTATGATATACAAACCTTTGTTATATTTCCTTTCTCCAAAAAATAATATGATAAAAAGTCATTATCACACTAAATTGATTCCATGGGGCCCCAATGTTGGAAAAAGGCATCCCATGGTCAGCCATGACACCAAAAAAAGCATTATGACACATGTTGGGGTAATTTTATATTTTTATGATATTATTTAATTACCCTTAACTACCTGATTACTAAATAAACATGATAATTAAAGATAATTATTGTCGTTACTATTCATAATGTCCAAAATCAAATGAGTCTTAATTACATAATATGGACCTTCCGATTCCAAATATGGAATCAATTTTATCAAATTACAAACACATAAATTGCAGTGATTAATTTAAAATAATTCCCATTGTCAAAACCAAAGACGGGTTTTTAAGAAGTAAAATCTATCAAAAGATTGATTTGTTTTTACATCAAATTTAAAAGTGTAATTAAATAAAATGACCAAAATTGTATTAAATGATAAAAAATAATTAAATTAAACCTTAAAACAAATTAATATTGTAATCTAACTATATAAATAAATTTGATGAAAAGGCAGTTTTGAATTAAAATGCAGTATTTTTCACTATTCATTATAAATGAACATTTGTCAGAAAAAAACCAAAAATTCAACCTAAGATATATTTGATATTACAAATTTAAAAATTATATCAATTTTACCAAATTCAAAACATATATGTTGCATTAATTAATTTTATAATCAATTCTCGCTGCCAAAACAAATAACATGTTTTTAAGAAATAATATTTATTAAAAGACTCACACTTGTTTATGTCCAATTTCAAAGTGAAATTAATTAAAATAACCACCATTGGAATAAATGGTAAAAATATATTTTAATTACACTTTTTAACCAATTAAAAAGAGAATCTAACAATATAAATAAATTAGATTAAAAGGATGTTTTGAATTATAATACAGCATTTTTCACTAAAAATGATCTTTATCGGAAAATAAAAAAAATTTACACAAAGTAAATTTTTATGTATTGATTCTAAAGAAGGATTTTATTTTTCAAATATAACATATAAAAGTGAAAAAAATTATATTTAAAAAGGGTTCTCGATCAAAAGGCGGTTAATCGGACTTTTAAAGAATATTAGAATATTTATTCTTAAAATTGGATTCATTTGTATTTTAAGCATCTAATATTTATTGGATAAATGTAAAAATATTTGAAAACATATATAATCACTTTTTTGATAGTTATGTTCATTATAACCATTACATCGGCTAGGAGTTTACTACCATTTACAATAATATTATTATATTATTAGTGTACATCGTATGATTTCAAAAAAACTCATTGTTGCGTATTGGATACGCCATCGAACATAGCATCCCCTTTAAAGTAATATTAATATTTTATTCCCAAATATTAATAAATATGAAAATGTAATATTATGTATTTACCAGGGATGTTACATCCTTTCTCCCTTTTGGCAATTGCATCCTCGCAATTTTAAAATTGGGCTTGAAAACATCATTGAAACCACCACATCAGAAGAAGAGTCAGCAAAACATTCACTATAAAAGCATGAAAGATAAGTAGAGAGGTCACCTGAGTTAACCCATACTAGGATTCCATGTAGGAAAACATGGATATGGAAGAAAAAAAGGGTCATGTTCTGATGGAGAGTGATAGAAAACATGTTTAGGAGAAAGTTAACCACTAGAAAATCACAAACTTGTGATGGGTTAAATGGTATTTGATTCCCTAGTAAGAAAAATTAACAGACAACATTTTGGTTTTAAGTTACTTTTCACTGAGGAATTTTTTTTATTCTCTAAACTAAAACAAAAGTAAACATACTTACTTGTCATGTAGACTTTCATCTCTTTCAATATTTTTTACACAAACTCATATTTTCTCCAAAAGGCGAGTAATTATGATGACTTTTTCACATTAAGAGCACTACAATCAACTTCTTGAGAATAACCTAATCCACAAAAGAGAACTATATATTTCCCATGTCTTTAGACCAAAACCAAAAACAAATAAAATTAGAACAAGATCAGATAATACCGAAAAAGGGGAATCCTTTATAAAAATAAAATCTATTCTTAATCTCCAAAATTTGTCCCAGAAAACCCAAATTTCAACAAAGACCATTCGATAAACAATTTTCCATAAAATTCATAAAATTAAACCAAACTAAGATTGAAACCCAAATATCTGAAGGATTTAATCACATAGTCTTCCAAGGTAAATCTTAATATTTATCTCCAAATAACATCAGTTTCTCTTAAAGTCTTATATTGAAAAGTAATTAACCTAATCATATATCCTCCATGATAGCTCAATAATTTCATAGATAACCCAAAATCAACTTATTCTTAATTCATAAAATCATCTAACTAAAAAGAATTGTTCATACTAACCAGGGACTTCACATAGTCCAGGGGTAGGAGATAAATACCAGTCGCACTTTGGTTCTGGGTTCGATTTCTGCAGCTTTGTCTGACGTGATGGGTTTTCACATGGTCTGTGTGTTGTCCTTTTTCCAAAACAATATATTTATTAAAATATTCCCCAAAAAGGGATAAAATCATCAAAAATAACCATAACATAATTTAACCTCAAGGTTATCTCATGCCTTTCATTTTCTATCATAACATATAGTAACCCATAATTACCTCAAAAGTAAGGATTATATAAACCCTAATGGTTACCTTTATAATTATTACCTAAACTTCCACATTGAGTTGGTTCAATCGTACATGATTCATTAGAGAAATCACCAAGGTTCAAGTGGTTGATCATGACTCTGGATAGTTGGTTTAGAATAACCATGAGATTTTTCATTAAATCCCCCATTTCATCCATTCTCTTAATCATAGAACCACCATAGTTTCCTTAAAACCCATTTTCACTTTGGTTCCTGTTAGATCAATCCATTTACTAAATCCAAAAATTGTAGTGTGAGTGTATCATTTAAATCATCATATAATATCTTATGAGGAGGGTAAATACAAAGATATAATTATTCATATTATCTTAAACTCATTCACTTTATCAAAAAAAATATGACAATTTCTGAAATCCTAACCATTATGGTAATGTCACTTGTGCTTAAAGAATACACTAAACTCTAAAGTTATCTAAACAGGCCTCTGATACCAACTATAAGGACCCAGCCATAAAACATTGCTTAATCTTGAATTAAATTATTAATTCACATTGAGGATCTTTTCAGGTTTAGTGTTTTAGATAATTAGGACATAAATATTACATCTCAAAGGATTACAAAGTAGACACCACTACTATAACCGAATTTTCACAACAACAAAAAATCCTTAAATAAAAAAGAGTTATTTTCTTGATATGAATATTCTGGAATACTTCCTTTCTCTTACCCTTCCTTTTAACCTGTGAAAAACATTTCAAAAACTTGGGATGATCATAAAAAGCTCAGTAAGGGTTATAACATAATGAAAGGAAAAATTAACCTGCCAATAAATAAAAATCAATGAAACCATAACTTTCAATAATAGAATACCTTCTGAAATCATAATATTTATGTATAACTCATAGAAATCATAAGACATAAAGGTAACATGAGGCATTCATTACATTCTTATGTTGGTAGTAACCCTCATGGTTACGTTTGAAATACTCATTACAGTATATTCCATAAATCTCTTCAAAGAAAACTTAGTGTTTAACTCCTTCGTGTTACCCAAAGCATTGGAGAGAAATATCAGGCTCACCCGCCCTCAGTATATCATGGAACCACCCATATTCATAATCAATTCCTAAGAACCATAACATAATCGTATCACATAAAACATTAATAACATTTCCACATTTCAATCACAAGATATCAAAAACACATTAATAAAATCAAAAAAAATATCAAAACCATTTTCAACATAAAAAATAAAATAAAATTGAAACATGGTATTTATTTTACATTTTAAAAAAAGTTATGGCTTATAGGGGAATCCAAAAGTCAAATAATTGTCACGGTGGTGGAGAAGTTGTTTTCGCCGCATACGTAAGACAAAAACATTCCCTTTTGTCATTTAGTAAAATGCTTCATATAAAAAGATTCCTTTTGAATAAAAGTAAATGTAAAAGGGGTTTATACACCATATAAAAGAATGTTGTGTATAAAACAAAATATGCCTCAATGAAAGGAGATTGAGATGATGTCCCATACAAAGATGGTATCCTTAGATTAAGGATAAATCAATTACATAATTATGTGTGACAAATATAAATACACCCAATATAAGTGGATATTAAGTGTAAAACAATAATATTTCATCCCCACATATTCATGGCATGACATAATCAAGAAGTATAGGTTTAACCTAATGAATTGAAATTGGGTTAAGAAATTCCGTTACAGAAATTGGACAGCCTAACGCCGTCACTTTAATGTTCAGAAAATGAGTTGATGAGAGATAAAAAGTGTATCTCATCACTTGGACATAACATTTTAAGAAATAAGGATATATGAGAACATATCCCAACATAGGATGATGAAAATTAAAAGACCAAACAAAAAAATATGTCTTCTAAAAAGAGGAGGGTGAAAAGTTCCCTTACTGATTTGGGTAACTTTCAAAATGCACACCCCATGAAATAAGGGTCATACAATGAAGTTGTAAATACCCATAAAGTAAATTATATTACACAAATAATACAATAATGGGCAGTAAATACACCACTCAAAAGGAAATAGTGGAAAATGTAGCATGAATCTCAAGGGAATAAAAGTGAGATGAAAACCCCCTTACCTTACTGTAATCAATCGAGTCGTATGACCAAAAGATAATAACCACCAAATTAATTATAGAAAACCATGAATATTAATAGAATCGGGATAATATATATCAATTTTAAGTACACAATACACCACATTCCATAAATAAGTGGCGAAAAATGGAAATCTCATGGAATTAAAAGTGACATAAGAAATCCCTTACGAAATTTCGGTAGCCTAACGACGCCACTTAAAGCTTCCAAAAATGGATTGATGAGATCAAATAGGGTCTATAATCATATGAACATAAAAAGTGTAGTAATAGTAATATAAAAGAACATCCCCCAACATATTAAAGGGGATCTTAGAAGAAGTGACATAAAAGAGAGTACATAAAAGGAAAAAGAGAGGTAGGATCCCTTACCTTAAGTTTGACTTGTCTTGTTCATTTCTTTATATTTGTGAATAATAATATATGTTCAATTTATAATTTCGTAATGAACTCCTTTAAATTTTATTATAAAATTAATATCACATAATATAATTTTATAATAATTAGTTATTTATCTGATTTCATATCAGACGGTTTTGCCGATGTTCGGTATATGAGTCAAAAATGAACTTGTTTGAAAATAATTGTCCATGTAGTTATAAGTAAACCATTCCCATAATAGTATTAATGATTTAAATATCATATATATCTAGTAAATATTCATTTTATACTATTCCATAACATTTGGAGTTAAAAAAATGAAATGCATTGTACATGGAGACGGTAGGTCGTACCTACGCATGAACGCTACTTTCATTTCTATTTCATAATTTAATGGAATGAAAACATAATGATACATAGGTATATTATAATTATAGTATAATATCATATATAATATCATTAACTCCATCATTTATACATCCCACATATGGAATTAACAATTCAAATCACTTTGAGGGGGCGGTAGTCCACCCTTCCTAAAATGAAATTATCATGTTTACCCATTATGGAAACCATAAAGGTATGGAATAAATGAGAAATTAATAAGCATAAAGAAAAAAATAAACATAATATATATATATCATATATAAATACAGTGACATCTTAATGGCCACCATGAGAGGTGTTAAAAGAATATTGAACAATCATCATTTTGTGAGGCAGTAATTCGCCACCCACAGAAATAGAATGTTCTTTAACCATTTGATGGAGGTGTGTATAAGTGTAGCTCGAATAATTCTCATAAAAAATCCTAGTATATTTAATATACTGTTATTTTTACAAAATAAAGGAACACAAAGAGTTTAGTTGGTTGGAGAAGCAAAATTAAACAAAAGAACATAAGAGAAGACATTACCCTCAAATCGGGTTACTCTTTTTGATTTGAGCCCAAATGCTTCCTTGGAAAGACTTCTGCCCAAAGTAATTATTCTAAGAGTAATAGAGGTATGTTAGGAGACAATATAATTAGAGGTTGGACGAGCCAAGGGCTTGAGAGGTGTGGGTAATGGGGTAGATGTGGGGGCCTTTTATAAGAGGGAGGAGGGACACTCTTGGAAAGTCATGAAATGTTACTTTATTATAAAATGATTTTAGGTTTTTAAAGGTCCCACAATTATATATTTCTAGGATAAGGTGAAAAGGGATCTGAATACACCCATCCAATAGGTTTTTTACAAGTGTATGTCTTATATTTTACCTAATATTTTCATTTAATTGAAATCGTTCATTAATGAGGTAATCACTGCATCATCACGATGTCATAAATAAATTTATTTATTTAATGTCTAAAAATTATAAAAAAAAATTCCCATCATGTAGGAAATATTTTTATATTTCCAATTACTATTTATAGTCAAAGATATCATTTATTTAAATGAAATTAAAAGTGTTTTACTTAGGATATACAAACCTTTGTTATATTTCCTTTCTTTAAAAAATAATATGATAAAAAGTCACTATCACACTAAGGTGATTCCATGGGGCCCCAAAGTTGGCACAAGGAATATCAGGGTCGTACATGACACCAAAAAATCATTAGGACACATTTTGGGGTCATTTTATATTTTTATGATATTATTTTATTACCCTTAACTACCCGATTACTAAATAAACACGATAATTAAAAATAATTATCGTCGTTACTATTCATAATGTCCAAAAACAAATGATTATTAATTACATAATTTGTAGATTCTGATTAAAAATATGGAATCCATTTTATCAAATTTAAAACACAAAAAGTTCAGTAATTAATTTAAAATAATTCTCATTGTCAAAACCAAAGACCAGTTTTTAAGAAGTAAAATCTATCAAAAGATTGATTTGTTTTTACATCCAATTTGAATGTGAAATTACATACAATGACAAAAATTGTATTAAATGATAAAAAATTAACTAAATTACACCTTAAAACAAATTAAAATGACAATATATCTATATAAATAAATTGGATGAAAATGCGGTTTTGAATTAAAATACAGTATTTTTCAATATTCATTAAAAATGAACATTTGTCAGAAAAATACCAAAAATTCACCCTAAGATAAATTTGATATTCAAAATTAAAAAATGATATCAATTTTACCAAATTAAAAACATAGAATTTTCATTAATTAATTTTATAATCAATTCCCGTTGTCAAAACAAATAGAGTGTTTTTAAGAAACAATATCTATTAAAAGACTCACACTTGTTTATGTCCAATTTAAAAGTGAAATTAATTAAAATGACAACCATTGGATTAAATGGTAAAAATATATTTTAATTAAACTTTAAAACCAATTAAAAAGATAATCTAAAAATATAAATAAATTATATTAAATGGAGGTTTTGAATTAAAATACAGCATTTTTCACTAAAAATGATCTTTATCGGAAAATAACAAAAATTTACACAAAGTAAATTTTGATGTCTTTATTCTAAAGAAGGATTTTATTTTTTCAAATATAACATATAAAAGTGACAAAAAGTATATTTAAAAAGGTTTCTCCATCAAAAGGCGGTTAATCGGACTTGTAAAGAATAATAGAATATTTATTCTTAAAATTTGATTCATTTGCATTTTAAGCCTCTAACATTTATTAGATAAATGTTAAAAAATTTGACAACATATATAATCACTTTATTGTCAGTTATGTTCATTCCCTCCATTACATCGGCTAGGAGTTTACTACAATTTACAATAATATTATTATATTATTAGTGTGCATCGTAAGATTTCAAAGAAACTCGTTGTTGCGTATTAGTTACGCCATCGAACATAACATCCCCTTTAAAGTAATATTAATATTTTATTTTCAAATATTAATAAATATGAAAATATAATATTATTAATTTTCCCGAGATGTATCACATTTTCTAGATTATGTTCTATATTGAATACTATAGTTTAAAAGAGCCAATATAGGATGGACCATGCCATAGTAAAAGGCATAGTGGATCAAGAGGATCCTTGGGAAACATGGGGGAGCCCATTATAAACATAGTGGTGTATGCTAGTCATTTCGGCCATCAGGTGGAGCTACAAGACATAACAACTAATAGTAAATGACAATAAAATAGTGCTTAATGTTTTGATGTCAAAACATCCAAATATTTTCCAACGCATCATGGTGAGGGATTTTTTGATGGGTTATTCACATATTTTCAAAGAAATAATTATGAAAATGTTTGAAGGGTTATTTAATATCTTAATTATCATGGGATTTAGTTTCAATACATGGTTATATCATGATCTGAAGGAGGTATGTAGTAGTTATTTAATTGGATTAATTGAATATTTAATTCATGCTACAAAAGAGAGAGAATGTTGACCATAAAGCATTTATGGATTACAGTAGTTATAGAAATATTAGGATCTTTTCTGAGGAGTTATTGGATATTTTAATGGCCCATAATTATGCTAATAAGTGTTCATTTTTTGGGTACTTTACCTCCATATTTGAATAAGGGGATATCATCCAGAAGTATGAGACATGAGAGAAAAGTCTCATATTTCATATTTGAACTCAAATATTAAGTAAGGAATTCTACTTGAGGAGTCGAAATAAGTTTGAAACAATTGAAAACTTTTCCAAAGGAAGAATATGATTGATCAATAATGTGATGTGTATTAAATATTCCAAAATTGATATAGAAATTGAGTAAAAGGAGCTTCATTTAGGTTTTATTATCATGTTGTGCAGGAGGGGACCAAGTATCTATCAATAGAGAATTTATCTACTTTTCATGATTCATTATAGGAAAGTGATTCTAAAGAAGATATAGGGAAGTCTATAAACTATATCAATAGTAATATTTCACTATTAGTGATCATATGAATTCATACTAAAGGAAGTGACCTTTGTTAAGTATTGATCTATCCCTAAACCATTTTAAGGGGAGTGGCCCTTGTGACTAGTGGTGAGAATAATTGTGATTTGGTTCATGAAACAATGTTGATGCAAGATCTTAAGACGTATCCCAATGAGGGTGAGCCAAATCAATTTTTATGTACCTATTTACTTTGTTTGTTATGACAAAAACGTATCATGTAACCTAATTTATATTTGTTTAAAGAAAATAATAAGTGACCTTTAATGTCGAGAGGTAAATTTCCTTTTGGGAAAGTGACACATTAATGGAAGAATTTTCTTAATTGGTTAATCACTCTACAAAACATGAATCACCCCCACCACTCTTAGGGTAATCTCAAACTAATCCCCCATTGAGGGACCATTATAATTACAGCTCCAAGTGAATTTCATATAATGGAAAACAATTTGGGGACAATGAAATTCAAATAAATAATTCTAAAATTTCTAAAAAGGTTGTAATGAATGATTTTCTTTATAAATGTGTTAATTTGTTTAATGATTCTATAGGATTTGGTAGTAGAATGATATCCCAAGTGTTATTGGAATTACTAATGATAGGGAGACATTAAATAATATATAGGTGAAAGTATTCCACTTTTTAGAGGAGATTGTTCTAAGACTAAAATATGAGATATTGAAGATAAATAAATAACAATATATTATTGTTAGAGTAATAAATATTGAGAATGAAAATTTGAAGAACTAAAGTAAAATATTATACAAAGTGATTAATAATATAAGGGGATAGAATAATTATCAAACAAAATAATTAAAGGAAAAGTATCCAAAAGTACATAATATTAAAAATGACTCTAGGGAGATGGGTATTTACACAAAATAAATTCTAAATTTTTATGTTCGAGAATGATGAACATGCGACACACATAGTAGAATTTGTTAGGGGGTCATAGGATAAACCAAAAGAAGGTCGTTTTTAAGTATTCCATTGAAAATATGAACACTATTATAAAGAAACAAATTAAAATATTGGATGATATTTACCGTTCATTAGAGGATGAAATTTATAAAGTCAAGATGATCATGGAAGAAATGAAATCTCAACAAGAAAAAATAATAAAAATCATTCAATAACTTTAATAGGGTTTTATTTTTATAAGAAAACAAGTTGAACAATAGAATTCCCAGGGTTATCCTACAATAAATTATGATTTATATTTTTATTATTTTATTATCTCTTGGTAGGTTATAGTTATATGAATAACAAAAATACTGAATTGAAGTTTTTAAAAAAATAATGAAATGTAAGTCATGTTATATGCAAAAAACCCAGTATTTATCATGATGTAACCCCTTTAATGTTCAAGGTGAATAAAACTATGCTAATTCCAAATAAAATGGAAAATAGTAGATGTGATTAAAATATGATAAAAAAATATCTGTATAAGTGTTAAAGAAAAAAGGATTAGTTTCAGTAGAATAATCAAATACATGTTCCTTTATTATGGAATAAATAGACACATTTATATCTTTTGTTATAATGTTTAAATATGTTAATTATTGTAAAGTTGATAGATGTTTTTAAAATTTGATTTAACAAATATAGAAAATCTGTTGTGGATTTTATTCTAATAATAATAATAATTTTAAACAAGGCTCGAGAAAAACAATTAAGAGAAGTTCAGTTATAATGAATGGAAATAGTCGACATGAATTTATTGATAAATATATTCTTTCAAGAAATATTTTTCATTCTCCTGTTGAATAAAATCACTATAATTAAAGTATTTTGAATAGGATTCAATAATATATTATTAAAAAATATTGTCAAGATATTAAGAATATTTGGAAAAATGAAATAAGATCATTGATTTAAAAAAAGAATCGAAATTAATTGTATGTGTTGTGAATGTTAATACTTCTTACAGTAATAAAAAAGGGAACAATATGGTTTAGAGAAGAAATTTTCAATTAATTATTAGTGTCCTAATCCTTTATAGAAAAAACATCCCATAGATGAAACTCTTTTAGATTAATCTATGAAGAAAAGATCTTTACGAGATATGGCGACTATAAGAAGGGGTGGATGGAAGTTAGAAAACATATAATTATCCCTACTAAAAAGTATAAATAGTTTTAAAGTTATGAGTTACAAATATATTATAATACAACAAAAAATAAAAAACATTGGAAATTAAACTACTCATAAGGTAACACATAATAGAGATAAATAAAGTAATCAAAATAAGGACAATTAAGAATAAAAATAATGAAATGAAGTTTCAAATAATAATCAATAATCTCCTTTAAAATATATTATATAGTATATCAATGGTTCTATTAAAAAGAACTATTCATTTATAATCCAAATAAGTAAGAGGATTGATTCCCAGATTCTAGTGATGAAGGTTTCAAACCCCAAAACAGAATTTATCTAACTGATCAAAAGATACAATCCTAAACTAATACATTGAAAATTTTTGATATTATAAAACTATATCCCCAAGAATCTTTTCGATAACCCTACCAATATTAATTTTGATCCCTGTATATTTTTAAACTAAATATTTGGAAGTAAGAAAATCTTATCCATCGATTTTCATTGAATATTTAGGATGATAATTAAATTATTTCAAGAGGTAATCTTAAATATTTTAAAAAATAATAATTTAAAATGGAATATCAAATAAAATACTCAAAAAAAGTATTATATTATCCTTCTAAAATAAATGAGATAGTGAAAACCTTAAATTTAATAAAGATTTATATCTGTATTTTTTATCAGTAATGTAATTACTTGAAGTATTTTTCTTAATTTATAGTTTTCATTGTGATACAAATTGAGTACTTTATGCATAGTTGTGACCTATAACTAAACCAAAACTTTAACTCTATCTTTATTTGAAATGATTCTAGAAACTAACTAATGTTCTATAACATACATGGTTTGGAATCATCTCACTAGAAAAAGTTATTTTAATGTTAATAGCATATAAAAATAGTACTAACAAAACATCAAGTACAAGTGAAACAAGGATTTTTTTTGTGATTCATTCAAACAATGAATCCAGAGGAATTCGTTTTTGTAAAATGGATCAAAACAATATGAATACCATGTATAATTCAAGGTAATTATCTTCTACCAAATCCATTTTAGATCTCTGTTAAAATTCCAAATTAAAGGATAATGGTTGAGATATGGTCTATAGTTTCTCACAATATTCCACAACTTAAAGATGTGTAGTATCTACTCTCCATATATATTAAAATTATGTTTCCCTTCTTGGAATTTTTTTGGTTTTAAAATAATATACAATCCATGGTGATATTTACATTAAAAATTAAAGGTTAACAAAGGAATGATTATAAATTTTAATAGGTTTATGAGAAGTGAATGTGGTGCCTTATTTAATCCAGAAATAAGAGTATGAGTGAGACAAGAACATTTTGAGAAGTCACATTAAGTATAAAGGTATAATTAAAGATTTGGTGTCAAGATAACATATTAATCAATTTTAATTATACCTTGAAGATTTAATAAGACACTTTGATGGAGAAATATAAAAAATAGTTTCTATGATTTATCTATTTTAATCCAACATTTTATATCCTTTGATTTTCATAAATATATAAACTGATATTATATATGATTTATTCTCATACATAAAATGAATTCTATATTTTTATAGATGGATGATAAATTTAGGGGGATTTTTAATCCAATTTTTCAAAACTGAGTTGCCCCATCAACCATGTAAATACACCTAGTGATGGAAAGAAGAATTTTTTTTATAGAAATTGGTGTCTAGAGGTGATCCTTCAAAGAGAAAACGTATATCACTCACTCACTTATTATTTTATAGTTATTAACTAGTTTTTTTGTGAACTTTTTACTAAGATAATAGGAGAGTTTCATGGTAGAAGTTTATTGTTATGGATTCTTTGAACTTATGAGACTAAGTGAGAGAAATGGATTGGAATAGTGTTATTAACATAGACTCATGATTCCTATCCCTACTTCTAACTCAATAGGCATAGAATTTTTATTGATGAATCATTGTTAAGTGATAAGTTCACTCACTAAAAACTATTGATATTTTTGTGCCCATGTGGATCATATAGTCACTAGAGAGGGGATGAATCAGGTGGCACTTTTTACCAAATTTAATTTTTTATTTATCCCCACTTTGGATTCAAATATCTTTCTTAGTTATGATTTATGTATCTACTTTTTTACTATAAAAATACAAAACCACATGAAATATATAAAATAGAAAAAATATAGAAACAGGTAGTATTTTTATAACTTTATATCACAATGATGGAATCTAATACTTGTTCTGTTTGGGTTGATCATGAGAGTCAGATTGTCACCAATCATTTATCATTATTAAAACATAATGAGAAGGGTTGTCATACATAAACTCAATACTCATAAGGGGTTGTTGTAATAATCATTTTACCAATAGGTATGTGTCACCTTATCCAAATTACACCTCACAGTATTATCTATCTCTAAAAAACCCTTTCAGTGTAAAGACCCTAACCCTAGTATCCCAGAGTTGATGGTTCATTTATTACATTGGTACTAGATACAAGGTATCACTTCCAAAAGTAATGAATAGTTTATTATTATTGGTAAGCTAGATTCGTATTTTATTCCCACATTAAAATTTAAAACATAAAATATAAAATAGTACTTTTTTTAGTACACCACTCTTTTCTTTTGTATATCACTACATATCAACGGTAATAAAATTCATGGTATCGTAGGGAATATAGAACATAAGAAATATTTGAGATTAGATAATAAATAAGAGTATATATATGGAATAAGCTATCATTAATAAATAAGTAGTAATAAATATGGTAACTTAAATAACTAAAACTTGTGTCATAAAATAAATAACTTGAGAATAGTATGACAAGGATAAAAGATGATCAAATAATTCCATATAAATGATCTCATGATATTGAATCTTAAACATAGATATTATAACTAACTAAATAATCACATGGAATATCAATAACAGAATATATAACTATGGAATTCATAATGTCAAACATCTGAAATATATCATCGATACTTTGTTCCAATACATGTAAATAAATTGGAAATTTTTTGACCAAACCATAAACTAGTTTTTCTCATGAGACATACCAATGAATAGAGGAAATATCTATAACCATGCCCCATACATTACGGTGAATTGTAATAAAATGTTACATCCTTAGTAAAATAGATCATAAACCATCAAAATAAATAATAATGATGATACAAATACAATATATCCCAAGTGGAGACAATTTTATGAAAATAACCTTTTCACATTGAAAATATATTTTTTTTAAATAAAGTTTAAAAAATTATTTCAAAATAAATTTATTTTAAAATATCCTTTTAAATTTTTTATTTAATCTTTAAAACAATAATTATTAATTATGGAATGAAATTATATTCATGTCGTACACATTAAAATAAATATTCCATTTACATTTTCAATAAAATCTAAACGGAACTTTTTTTGAAAATAAAATTAAGCTTCTTCCCAAAAAAATATAATAAGTAACAAATATTTAATAATTAGTTTGATAAATAATTTATAAATTTTTTAAAAAATAAATACACATCTAGAAAACATGGATTTTGATGAAAATATATTTTCAAATGAAGAGATAAATAAAGTCTAATTTTATTAAAAATATTTTTCTCAATCATGTTTTGTTTCAAAGGGTGGTAAAATGGTAATATTTCTTGAAAATTTATTGAATAAATAAATTATAAAGAAATATATTGTTTTTATGATATAAATACAACATAATTCCCTCAATAGACACTTAAATAAGAACACTTCATAATAATGATGAGATCAGGAAATATACCTTTACCACTTTAGTAACTTTTGAATAATGATCCCCACAAAAGAGATAAAATAAAATGAAACTTTAAATACAATGAATAGAAATATTTTTATGATATAAAATATCAATATTGGTGTTATTCACACCACATAAAGGAATAATTTTTGAATATTGAATATAGCACATGGAAGTAAAAGTCTTATGAGAATCCCTTACCCATGGTTAGAATTTTTTTATATGTGGCTAAAAAACATTTATAATAGATATATGATTGTTATATGTCTATTATAGAACCAAAATTATATATCTCATACAATATATGATTTACTTAAAGACTTTTAACACCTTAATATTATCAATTCCTTGTTAAAATAACTATTTCAGGGGATAATTGCTTCAATTTTAATGTATATTTTACATTGGTAATTTCAGTCCTTTAAATTTGATCATGAGTAAATAATATACATAATTTAATTGATGATTTAATTATCATATATATTAATAATATATTTTAATTTATATTAATATATAAATTATAGTGTTAGAAAATGGATTTCATCATTCATGAAGATGGTATACGTACTCATGAATGTTGATTCCATTTTCCTCGGTGGATGGAATGAGAGAAAAATAAATTTCAATTAACCTTTGTAGAATAATTATTATTTTATATATGTCATTTATATTAATCAAGTCTATACTTATTACAATCCTTGTAAATATTAAAATGAAAAACATTTCACATCGCTATGTGGAGGTGGTAGTCCACACGTACGCCCAAGCAACGTTATTCTTTTCAAATGGATTAGAGGGTAATAATTTTAATTTGATATTATATTTCCATAATTATTATTAGGTCATAAATATTTTATATATTCATTAACCTTATCCTTACTACCATTCATGTCGATTGTAATCCAAAAACAATTCATGTCTCTTAGCGTGGCGGTAGTCCATCATACACATGAGTAATGCTATCGTATCCCCCTAAAAAACATCAAGTAATATGTTATGTAAAAAAAATTAATGATAGAATAAATTTTTTTCATATTTTTTATTATTCATTAATTAAATTGTTATATTCATTATAAATATATTAAGAAATTCTAAAAATCAAATATGAAATATTTTTATTAAAACTGTTTCTTATAAGGTTATATTTGAAAGATATATTTTAAAATAACATAATTTTTATTTTAAAAAAATAGTTTCATTTTTGAATTCATCTTGTTAAAATAATCATATAATTATTTTTTTATAATTTTCTAAAAAAATTATATTTCAACGAATAGAGAAAAATACTGATTTTTATTGGAAATTGCCTTTTCTTTTAGTGTATTTACATGGTCAAATTATATTTTGGAGTTGTTTTAAAATTATTATTTTTTTTTTTTAAAATAATCCAATTATTTTTTGAAATTTATTTTATTTTTTAATTTATTATAAAAACATTTCATATTTAAAAAGATAATGTTTCTATAAAATTGTTTTTGTTGTGTAGTTTCTACTTAAATTTAAATTAAATTCTACAACTTTTGTGTTTTGAATCTCAAAAAATGGATTAAATATTTTGAATAATTTAATATGAATTTATTATATAGTTACCATTTATCATAAGTAGATATTAAAAGTAACCTTAGTAATTTTTGTTACCACCGTAAAGGGTAAAATCAGGTAGTTAAAGGTTTAAAAAAATATAAAGAATATAAATAACCTTACCACTTGATTAAATTTTATTGTATGTTTATTCATTATTCTTATTTATATGAAGCTATAATTTATGACCTTTTTATTTAACTTGGATGAGACTTTGACCTTTGTACTATTTTATTTGAATAAAAGTCAAACATGTCACCCTCAAGTTTATAATAACTAAAATATTTTAAAAATAGAATTATCTGGAGTGTGTGTTTTAATATAAATATAATTTTTAAAGATAAAATATTTATATTCATCATGGTAATTTATTTTTAAATTTTAGTGAAGATGACGTTACCTCAAATTCTTATATAACGTTGATGAAGTAATTATTCAATTAATGAAAAAAATAAAATAAATGATATAAAAAGTATTAAAATAAATATAATTTTAGATAAATAATGTGACAAATGAATTTTTTAGATTACCATGACATTTTATATTTATAATGAAATATTTTTTATAATTATATAAATTTTTTATTGATATTATTAAAATCAATGTAATGAATACATCTAAAATTGACATTATGGATATTTCATATTAAATAATATTTTATTAAATGATATAAAATTCATAAATATTTGAAATAATTTAATATTTTTTATTGGATGAGGTTATTTATAACCATAATTATCTTATATTTAAATTAGTTACTTTTTATAAATTATTAATTGAAATTTAATTTACTTTAATTTAATATTTTGGGAAATCTAGAGAGTTCCCCTCCCCTCTCTTGTAAAATCGAACATCTTATTCTCATTTATTTACACATAAAACCCATTTTATCAGACATTATCAGACCAAATAACTTTTTATAATCCCTAAAATCATTCTATATGTTATTTTTTCAAAATACTATTCTTAGAGGTCTTAAGTTTTGAAGAAAAAGAAGTTTTCCAAATAAGAGGTATAATTGTTATCTTCATGTTTTAGTTTTATTTATTCTTCCACATACATAAAACATTATTAAACCATGAAAAAATAATAAATAAATTATCCTATATATAATTATATTTTGTTATGTCTGTTTAATTATCTATATTAATTTCCTCTTCCATCAAATGGTAAAACCATTCATCGTTCATGTATACGGTGAACTACCGCCTCGCGAACTAATATAATTCATTTCCCATAACCATCCCTCAAGACTGCTTATAAAGATGGAATTAAAGTTTATATATGATATTTTTGACATATTTTTAACTCTTAAAATATAATAAATCATTTTTATTACATTTACATTCACTGAAACATGATAATGTCATTCGTGCGTCTATGTGGACAACTACCATCACAAAGCGACGTGATTTATTCTTCACCACATCACATGGGTGATATATATAAATATATTTGAATAATTAATATTATATTTATTACATTATTATATTTTTTTATATAAAATAATATATACCTTATTTCTATAATGATTTTTGAAAAGTGGAAATGTTATTCATGTGTACATGCGGCATACTCTTTCTATGGTTGGAACGTAGTTAATTTTTCATAACCATTTTTATGATTGATTTTAAAAGTATAATTGATGTACAAAAATGATAATTATTACATAATTATTATCTTTAGTGGGTTTAATAATGAACATTTTTTCCATAGTCAACCTAGCGAATCCATTTTGGACTTACAAACCAAATATCATCAAAACTTTCTTGGTGAACATAAATGATTAATTAATAGTATATAATATGGTGAAAAGTCATATAAAATGAAAAATAAAATTTTAGGAGGTTCTTAAGAAAACAAATAACTAACCTGAGTTTATTATTTTGTAAGATAAATAACATACATGACGATTCAGACTCAAGGTAAGAGACCCTATTGAGATATCCTTTTGTTGAATAATATTTTAATGTTATGAACCTATAAAATTTAATGAGTTATATATACAGACCCATTGAAATGTTATATCATGAATTTATCAATTATCATTATAATGAAAATTTTGATTAATTATATTTTTTATCGGTTTTTTAATTCAAGTGTTTCCAAAGTGGTAATCAACTTTCCTTAAAAAAATATTTTAAAGTTCCCCCTCAAAACCATTTTACCAAAGTATTATGGAATGAAAAAAAAATTAACATATATGGAATGATATTATTTTTCCACCATTGTGATTCCTAAATTATTTTAATTTTCCTTTATAACTTTACATGATTGTTTTCAAATATAGATTCCTCTTTAAAATGTGTGTAGTTTTTAGATTTTAATAAGTGATTTTAAAATGGAATTTTTTTTTCATCAAATAATATTTTATGATGAAATATTTTATGTAATATGGTTCTTGGTAATTTTTTGTGATTATGGATGCTTCCATAATAAAATAAAGTTGGGTAATCCTATTATATCTCTCAAATTCATTGGGTAATGTTTTGAAGCTAATTGGTTACCTCTCTCCAAAAATATTATGGAATATATTGTGATGGTAATTCCAACAATGGGATGCAGTTGACCATTTATGTTTCTCAAAATATATTATGGTAATATAATATTGTGTTTATTCCAAGTACAACCATTACATTTATTCCATGTCTAACAGTGATGGTTACTCCAATGATTCCCTTATTTTCTAGCATGTTTTATCTATGTTTTATATGCATTTTGAAAGTCTTATTTGAGTGAAGAATGTATTTTTTTTATGTAGAAATAATTTATTCTATAAGATCAAATAATTATGTGATAAATTAAATTATATTATGGAATCTTATTTTTCACTTGACTAACATATATAATTTTTTTATTCCCCTTACTAATATTTTCATGCTAATATCACATTTTAAATTATTTTTTAAAGGGTTTAAGGATGTGTAGGGATAATGATTTGATCAAGATAAAAATTATTAAGATGTTTCATGAGAATAAAACGTTTTTTATTTTAGAAGTTTTATATTGTATGGAAAATGGATACTAAGAATAATTTTCCATGATTTAATTTATGGATTTGTTATATTACAGTTATAATAAAATTCCCTAAAACTCTAAACCTAAATGGTTTTCTATAATGTAAGAAATTAAATTGTAGTAAAATTTACGAAAATATTAAATTTTTATGGATGGTTCCTTTTGGTTGGTATCATATAAAGGTTTATAAAACATTAGGGTTATGATAAATTTAATTGAACACAATTAAAATATTTTATCTTGTGGTCAAGTTTAAATAATATAGAATTTGACAATTTCCATGATGCTTCATCTAAATGAATTTTGTTTAGAATTTTTTTCCATAGAGGGAACATATGAGGTGAAGTAAAAAGGCCTTGATAAGAAGATATCATTTTGAATCAATAACCTATAATATTTGGGATTGGAATATAAGATTATTTTTCAATAATAGATCAATTGAAACAATCTATAAATAGTGGTGGCAACCATATGAGGGAACATACATATCTACTACAAAGGATCATGATGATATTGAATCATTTTATGAGACAACGTCCCCAAGAATTTATTGAATCTTCTAACCCAATTGTGGTTGAACGATGGATTAAATTTTTAAAGAAGATATTCAATGTCATGGTTTGTTTAGGTAAACCAAGGGTAAATCATTGTATTTATCATTTTTAAGGTTAATCATATAAATGGTGGGAAATGGTTAGGAATACTAAAGAAACTGAAGATAATTATAACATCGAATGGGATGACATTAAGAAACTTTTTTTTGAGAAATATTTTCCTAAGACAGTTCGAAATAGTACTGAAAAAATTTATTGGAATTAAGATAAAGTGAGGAAGATTTAGTGCTTTTATATAAACAAGAATTCAAAAATGTGGAAATGTATGTACCATATTTTATCTAGTATATTTTTAGAATGATTAATTAGTTTTAATCAAGGTTTAATCCAAAATATCAAATCAAATTTACTTCTATATAATTTAAAATTTATAAGAACCTTATGTGATATGCTCAAAAGGTATAAATAGAGTTTATATATGATCATGTGTACTTCAAAAACTAGCATAAAAGAGTTTTAGGTATTCTTGAAAAGGAAATAATAGATCCAAGAAACACGATTGAAAGAAAAATAAATATTCATTTTTAGAAAGTAGCCGAAAAAGGAACATTGGGTAATACCTTATGAATACTATTAAGTGTTTCCGATGTGGTAATTTTGGGCACATGGCCCGTAATTTCAATGAAAATATCTTGTTAATAGCACAGAAAATATTGATAATCTAAAATTTATGTTTTTCAAATGTGGTGGGATGAGTAATTATGCCCATACTTTCTTAAAGATTGACCTGAATGAAAGGAAGCACCAGGACTATAAGCTGAAAGGTGTTGTGACATCATTTTCAATTACCTCAATAGATATTGAGACATCAAATTAAGTTTTATCAAGTACATTGTTTGTTTATCATGACTATGCTAATATCTTGTCTTTGTTTTGGTCTACACATTCTTTCATTTCGGAAAATTTTCTGGTAAATTGGAGATTCCACCTTATGAAATGGAACTAGAATATTTGGTAAAAACACATGGGGAATTTATTAAGGAAAAAATAAATTAAAATACTCTTCATGTTGTTGTATGTGGAAATAATTTTAAAAAAACCTTGTTCCCTTCCCCTGGTAGAGTTTTATGTTTTACTGGGTATAAATTGGATTTTTATTTACCATGATAAGATAGATTGTAGAGCTAATGAAGTTTTTTTTTAAGAAACAGTTTCATTATTTATACAAGAGTGAACCAATACCTTTGATAAAATATCAATAATCCAAAAACTATTAAATGATGGAAATGAAATTTATCTTACACATACTTTTTAATAAAAGGTAATTGTATAGATTAATGATGTGTCAGTGGTAAATGAGTACCTCGATGATTTTTGATGAGTTTATATTGTTATACCCAATTGTGAATTTGAATTTATTATTTAATTAGTTACTTATTCTTATTTAATTCAAAAACCCCTTACCAAATGGATCAAGTATAAATTCAATAATTGAAGAACAAATAACATGAGTTACAATATGAAGGTTTCATTCATCATATCACATCACCAGGGGTGCTCTCATTTTATATTTAAAAAATAATGTTGGTTCCATGAGACTTTTTATTTATTATATAGATTTTAATAGAATTAATATTAAGATTAAATATTTATTACCACATATTAATGAATTATTTAATCAGTTCAAGGGATATCAATATTTTTTGAAGGTAGTGTTGAGATCTTTGTATCATCAGTTGAAGGTAAAATAGTAATACATTTCAAAAATAGAATTCTGGACTATATATAGCCATCACGGGTTTCTATTTATTCCCTTTGGGTGGAAAAATACCCCAACTGTATTTATGGATCTTATGAACAGTCTTCTATGAATATTTTGATAGGTTTGTGGTTTTATATATTTATAAATTTTTTTTATTCAAAACGTTATGAGGATCATGAAAAACATATAATGATTTTTCAGAAAACCCTCAAATAAAATAAGTTATTCGGATAATTTTTCAAATTTTATTTTTGGTAACAATAAATTTGTTTCCTTGGGGACATTGTAAATAAATATGGAATAACATTTGATCCCACTAAAAATCATATGTAATTAATGGCCAATATCGAATTTTTTTTTTGATATTTGTAGTATTCTTATATTAGTAATATATTACCAATGGTTTGTTGAAAAAATTTCAAAGTTATATATAAAACTAACTACGTAAACATTGAAAGGATTTATATTTATTAAAAAAAATGTGATGATTTATTTCTGCAATTGAAAAGAAAATTTGTGAATTCCCTAATTTCTGCCATGTACATAAGAAATTTTTTATTTCTTCAACTCTAGTGATACTTACTTAATGGGACTTGGTTGAGTTATGATGCATAATTATTACGTAATTTATTATGATTCACATAAACAAAAACTAAATGAGTTAAATTATACATAATGATATTTTGAATAAGGTTTTGTGGTTTTTTCTTCAAAAATTCAGTGGCATCATTTTTATAGATCCAAGTGTGAAACATATATTGATCATAAAATAGTGAAGTATATATTTAATCAAAATTCATTGAACAAAAGGAAAATAATATTGCTCAAAAATATTAAGGATTATTATTGTATGATTCATAACCTTCCTAGAAAAAAAATAAAGTGTTTAATGATATGAGTTGAAAAATTAATGATCCAATAACCATATTATGTTTGGAACATGACCCTTTGGTTAATGATTTGATGAATTTTTCCTCGAAGATGTTGATTTATGAACTTCCTCTATTTTTTTCAAGTGTCTGTGAAATTATCTCTAGTATGTTGAATCATGTAAGTTAATAAGGAAAACTATGAGTAAAAAAGATAAAATTGGTTATGAAGGGAAATTTTCTGAAATTTAATATTGATAAAGAATATGTATTAATATTTGGAAATATATTATTTATTCCTTTTGATAACCAATTAAAGTAATTAAAAGATGATAAAAATTCCTCATTTTCCATTCATCCTAGTAGAACTAAGATTTATAGATTCCTTTATAAGTATTGCTGGTGGAATTGAATGAAAAGATATATTGTTGAATTTACCCTGACATTTTTTACTTGTAAATAGTTTAAAGAAAAATAGAAAATAATAAAGGGGATGATTTATCATTTTATAGTTCTATATTGAAAATGGAAGAATATATCCATGTATTTCATGGTGGGACTGCCAAATATTTCTCGAGGTAATAATGAAATTTTGGTTATTAATGATCGACTGACTAAATATACACATTTGCATCCCATTAAAGATACTCTATATTTATATAATATTTCCAAACTATATATTAAGTAGATAATTAGGTTACATGGGGTTCTTATCTCTATTGAATCTAACCATGATCAAGGTTTTCCTCTAATTTTTGGAATGGAAAATAGAAGACATTGGGAATTAAATTCAATTTTAGAATTGGTTTTCATCCTCAGACCTATATACAGTTGAAAAGAAAAATTAAACATGGAAAACATTCTTAGTTCTATTTTAATAGGTTATAAGGGGATTTTTTATCAGCATTTGATTAGTTTAGTTTTTTATAGTAAAATTTTTCATTCCAATGTACATATAGAACCTTTTGAGTAATTATATATATAGTGGTGTTAAACTCTATCATGTTTGGATAAAGTTGGTGAAAGGAAGTCAATGGGACCATAATTGGTTGAGGAAGTGTCTAAGAAGGTTAAAATGATTCTGAAACATATGAGGATATCTTATCTCAAGTAGTAAAGTTATGCAAATAACAAGAGGAAATACCATTCATTAGAGGTAGGTGATCATGTTTTTCTTAAAATATATTCATAGAGAGGTGTTGTACGTTTTTTTAAGAAGGGAAAGTTTATTACCTAGTTAATTGGACCAAAAAAAATCATTGATATATTTGCATCATTTTTCTATCAATTGGACTTGCCTCCGAGTTTACCCTATGTACACAACATATTTCATGCTTAGATGTAATGGAAATACGTTCCTGATTCATCTCATGTTTTGAGACCTGAGGTAATTCATCTATATGAAAATATATCTTATAAGTAAAGTCATTTTAAAATTATTTGTCACATATATAAAGTATTATAGAATAAGGTCATTCATTAGGTTTTGGATTTATGGAGAAACCATATAGTTGAAGAAGCAATATGGGAATCTAAAAATTTTATGATGGAAAGGTATCCCAACTGGTTTTATAAGTGAATAAAATTATGAGCACACATTTTTCAAAAATGGTGATAATGTTACAACCCATATACTGATAGAATAAATTATTTCATATTTATTATTATTCTTAAATTAAATAGTTATATTCGTTATAAAAATATTAATTAATCATTAAAATCCGAAATGAATTTTTTTTTTATTGAACAGATTTTTATAAAGTTATATATAAAATAGTACTCTTAAAATTTTAGAATTTAAATTTTACAAAATTATTATAAAATTTTAATTCATCGTGTCAAAATAATCTTATAATGTATTTTTGATAATTTTCTAAAAATATATATTCTTTAATTAATAGTGAAAAATATTGATTTCTATTAAAGACTATATATTCTTTTAGTGTATTTATATGGTAAAATAATATTTTTGATTAGTTTCAAATTTTTAATTATTCAATTTTGATTTAAAAAAAATCAAATTTTTTTAAATGGATTATACAATTTAATTCAGTATATTAACATTTTATATTTAAAAAGTTAGTTTTTCTTAAAAATAGTTTTTAATTGTGTTTTGATAATTTAATTTTAAGATAAATTCATAGACATTTGTGTTTTAAATTATTATAAATGGATTCCATATTTGGAATTTTTGGTTCCAAATTTAAAAAGTAGTTTCCTTTTATTTTTTATAAATATATATAGTGAATTTCGTAAAAACAATTACCATGGTAAAAGTTAAATCAGGTAATTAAATGTTAAACATAAAATTATATAGAATATAAAAATACTATAATGCTTGATTAAATTTTATCTTATGATTATATGTCATCCATAATAATCAAAAGATCCAATTAATGACCTTTTTATGCCACTTGGATAAGATTGTGACCTTTATAATATTTTATTTAAAGAAAAGTCATACATGACACCCTCTTGTTTTTTTTAATAACTATCATATTTTTATCATGTGGTAATATAGATGATATGTTAGAATCCAACTATTATTTTGAAATATAAATAATTTATATTTATCGTTGTAATTTATTTTTAATTTTTAGTGAATAAATAATTATTTAAATGCTTACACAACACTAATGTGGTAATTATCCAATTAATAAAAAAAATCCATTAAATGATATTAAAAATATTAAAATAAATATAATTTGAGATAAATAATTTCATAAAAATTATTGATTACCATTATATATTATGGATATAATAAAAAATATTTTTTTATTTTAGTTGTTATCTTGATACTGTTAAATTCAAATTAATGAATGATTCTAAAAATTGACATGATTGATATTTTTTTGTAAAGAATATTTTATAAAATGATAAAAATTTACTAAAACAATTATATCTATCCAATTTATTTAGATAATTTTTATATTATTAACCATTTCCCATTAATGGTTATTTTTTTAATTAATAGTAACTATACTAACCCTCAAAGAGTAAAAAGACATTTTAACGCGGTAAAAGTTAAAGGGGGAAAATGGGGGTTAAACCCCAAATATAAGGTTATAAATATATTCAATACATG
Organism: Viscum album; assembly: GCA_963277665.1. Lineage (NCBI taxonomy): Eukaryota > Viridiplantae > Streptophyta > Magnoliopsida > Santalales > Viscaceae > Viscum > Viscum album. The sequence goes on along the minus strand of OY728138.1, from coordinate 138,395,379 downwards.
TATAATTTTTTTTATGTGGTTATTTATATAATTACTTATATTATATTCAAAATAACACATTTTGGATATATTTTTAATGAAAATTTATTAATATTAATTTAATATTTTGATAAATCCCAAGAATACCCCTCCTCTCTCATATAAAAGAAAACCTATCATTATCATTTATTAACACTTAAAAACCATTTGCAACAAAAAATAACTCCCTAAATACCTTCCTATGATCCCTCATATCATTTTATATGTCATTTTTTATGCATAATACTAATTCTTTAGGTCTTATGCTGTTAAAAAATAGAGGTTTTCCAAAGAAGAGGTATAGTTTTTATCTGCATGATTTAGTTTTTTTTGTTATTTAGAATACCTCAAACATTTATCAACCATTAATGAATAATAAATAAAATATCCTACATATAAATATATTTTATTATGTTAGTTTCATTACTTTTATCTGTCTCCTCTTCTATAAAATGGGAAAAGAACACGTCATTGGTGTGTTTGAGGAACTACCGTCTCGCGAACCGATGTAATTTTTTTCTGTCATCATCTCTCAAGACTATTTGTTATGATGGTATTAATGTTCATATATGATATTCATGACAAATTTATTATTATTAAAATATAATATATCATTCACATTCTTATATTCCCATGCACTTAGAAATGATAATTTCATTTGTGCGTACAAGTGGACTTCCACCTCCATGAAGCAATGTGGATTTTTCACCACTACATCACATAGATGATATATATAAGTATATTTGAATAATTAATATTATATTTATGGAATTAATATAATTATTTAATGATTAAATAAAACTTATCTACTTTTCATAATGATCCTTGAAAACGGGAAATGTCACGCATGCTTATGTATGACCTATCGTCTCCATGATTGTAACATAGTTCATTTTTCATAACCATAATTAATGATTTCTTTTAACATAATAATTTATTTATAATAATGATAATTATTTCATAATTATTATTCTATATATTGTGGAATAATTATGACTTTGATCCTAGTCAACCTGTCGAATCCATTGTGAACTTAGGAACCAAATATCTTCAAGACTTTCAAGGTGAACATTAAGTATTAAGTAACTGTATATAATGTGGTAATTTTTTATATAAAATGAATAATAAAATTTTAATTTCATATTAAGATATTAAATAATTAACTTAAATTTATTATTTAATAGTATAAATAACGTATGTGACAAGTCAGACACAAGGTGATGTACTTTATCTCAATCCCTTTTTGTTGAGGCATATTTGGATGTTATGAGCCTATATTATTTTATGAAGTGCATATAAATGCACTTTGACATGTTATATCATGGTTTTATTGATTATAATGATATTTAATGTTTTTTTAATGATATTATTTCATGTTTCTAAGGATTTAAATATTTTCAAAGTGGTAAGGGACTTTCTTTTAAAAATCATCTTTCAAAGTTCCCCTTTCAACTCAATGTGCCATAGTCAAATGAAATGTGATTTTTGTAACATATATGATATGATAGGATTTTACTAAAATAATTATTCATAAATTATTTTAATGTTACATTATATTTTTACTTTTTTTTCAAAGATTGTTTTTTCTATAATATTTTCACTATTTTTCGATTTTAAGAAGTGATTTTGAAATTGAAAGTTTATTTTTTTTCAAAGAATGTTTTTATGATTCAAGAATTTATGTTTTGGGGTTCTTTTAAATTTTTTATGATGATGGGTTTTTATATTCTAAAATAAATGTGGGTGCTCCTGTTGTATCTCTATTATGTAATCATTGAAGGGATGGAGCTGATAGATTATATTTATCCCAATAGATTATGGAATATACTTTGATGGTTTTCTAAATATGGAATATAGTTAAATGATTTGGATTATCCTAACAGATTATGGTAATATAAGGTGATGGTTAATATAATTATAAATATAATGGTTATTCTATTTTTAATTATGTGGGTTACTCCAACGATTACCCATGTTTTCAACATGTCTTGTCAATATTTTCTATGGGATTTAAAAAAATTCATTGAGAAAAAAGTGTGTTTTTTCATATGAAAATTATTTCTTCCATATTCTCCAATAAAAATATAATAAAGGTGAGAATATTATGGATTTTTAGGATCTTAAATATAATTACATATTTCTTTCTTTCAGGTCCCTTATTGAGTTTTTTTCTCATTCTCCATTTTAAATTTTTTTATATTGGGTTTATGATTGTGTAAGGACATGCTGTTCTAAGTATAAAAGACACATGGAGTACTGTTTCTAGTGAGAAATGGTCAGATCCAATGACTAGAACCTAAATTCCACAATTAAATATATTTTAAATACATTTTAAGGAAGGATTGGATCAAGATCAACCAGAAAAAATCAGGGATAAGGGTTCTGACAAAGGCCAATGGAGTCTCTGGGATGTGTCTAGTGATATGTTCAAAAAGTATTTTTTAAATGATGGTGTGAAGGGTCGCCATATAAGAGTTATCCACACCCCGGTATAGATTAAGGGGAAGAAAAAAAAATTATTAATTTTCATTCTTATTAAAAAATAAACCTAAAGGACGCAGGGACTGCTCGTACTGACCAGAACCGATAGAGATACGATCTTCCAAGAAGATGAGGCCTTAGGTGACTGACTTAAAATATTAAGATAAGGGGAAGGATCCTAAGTTGAGTTCAATGGTTCAATGTAAAAAATAATTAACAAACTGTGTTGCACAAGAAACTAGAGTCATGTTTGATTTAGGGAGCCTCGGCGGTGGTTGGTTAGAACACCACTAACCGAGTTAATCCTTTTATGGGTGTACCTGATCACCAGTAAGGGAGGATTTTAAGAATCTTATATCCAAACTATAGGAATTTATTGTCTACCTTGAGAAAAAAATTATGGAATACTCTCTTGATATTAATACCTCGAGTGAGGATGCAGATAGGATGTCGGAGTTTCTACTACTTATATATACCAACAAGGATCATACTAAGAGGAATAATAAAAAGGACCTTATTCTAGTAATAGGTTTAAATTTAGGGAAATTAAACATGGAGGAGTACATTTAGACATGGGAAAATATGGAATATTGGTTTAAATACCTTATCAAAGATGAACTGGTAAGAGAGGTAAACAATCTCTACTAAAAATTATTTAAGGAAATCATGTCAAATAGACTCAAATTATATTTTAATATTTCATCCATTTAATATAGAATGTTATGGTTTGTATTCTGTACTTTCATGGGTTCTCACATATCCCTTAAAAGTGTTTTATAAATAAAAAAGGTTATTTTTCATTCAGTTTAAGGACAATGATATGGTCAATGTCAAAATTGAAAAGATGTTTCTTTAAAAGAAAACATGTTATATTTTAAAAGTTTTATATTGTGTGAAAATTGGATACTGATTATATGTTTCCATTATGTAATTTATGGGTTTTTTATGTAATAATTATGACTTAATTAACTAAAACACTAAATTTAAATGTTATTTGGGAATGGTAGAAATTGGATTCTAGTTAAATTTAAAAGAATATGAAATGTTTAAGGTCATGTACTTACAATGTATATTTGATATAATAATTATAGTAGTATATTAATTTTATAAATAATATATATATAAATATCAAATACAAAATTATATCTGACTGTGAGAGTTGTTGATGGAAAATGAGTTACATCGGTTCGTGAGGCGATAGTATATTGTATACATGATTAATGATTTTATTACCAATTTGATGGAAGTGGGGTCGTATATAGGTTTTTAAAATAAGAAAATAAAATATCTATATGTGGTTGATACTATTGTTATTATAATATGATGATTTAATAATATATTTAATGAGTTGTAAGAATAAATAAAATAAAACACTCGGTTAAGAATGATATCTCTTCTTCAAACAACTTGTTTTGGTTTTCATAAAAAGAAATCATAGGTTGTATTTATGACTAAAATAAGTTACCAATAGTGATATGATGGAATTAATTAAGTTATTTTGGTAGGAATTTTCCAGACAAATTTTTTTTGAAAGTATGAATGGTTGAATAGGGGATATGTCTTTTTATAGGTGAGGTGAGTTACACACTTATAATTTTTTTTAAAAATTACCCATGTTGTTCAAATTCCAAAAAACAATTGGGTCATTATAGATCCTATAATACATAAGGTCTAAATATTTCAATAAAATTGGTTTTGTACAAGTTTCAATTTCATTTTACCCATTATCTTTTTAGTTTCACCCCAGATACACCCATTTTCACATTAATCGTTGTCCTGAATTATTACTATTAATTATGGTCAAAAATTAAGTTGAACTTATTATATTATATAAATTATTCTAATTCAAAATATGGAATCCAATTTCCCAAATTCCATTCATATATGTGTAAAATTTTAAATTAAAATTAATCATGCACACACGATGATAATGTGGTTTTCTAAAGAGAAAAGTTTTAAAAGTTTAAAATGTTTTTATATAAAAATTAAAAATAAAATTGATTACAATGACACAAATTCTATTAATATTTATAAAAATGAACTAATTTTACTTTTAAAACCATGTTAAAATAAAACATTTCTTGTAATTTCTTTGAATAAAAAGACTTTTTTTAATAAATTCCAATATTTTTCACTCTTCACTGAAAAATGAAACTTTTTTATAATAATCCCAAAAATTAAACATAATATAATTATAATATCATGATTTTATAAATTAAATTTATTTTTTCAAATTAATTTTCTAAAATTGGTAAAAATCAATTTTAATTTTTTTGGTCAAATTGTGACTTGACTGCCTTTTAGAAAAATATAGCTTTTTATAAAACTTTTATTTTTCCCTAAAATGATTATTATTTTATTTATAATAAATATATAACCATTTAATTTATTTTATACATGTTTAAACTATATAATTTTAATAATTTATATAATATTATTCATACCCTCCAACTTAATGGCTAGGTTATAATGGTCATGTTTAGATGATAGTATTTTAATATAGTATTGTGTTTCATTTAATAATGGTGTTGCATGATTTGAAAGAAATTTATGATACTACATTTATTTAGAAGTAAATATATCATAATGTATCAGTGAGTTTCATTCTATTCAAATCATGGTTTTACATGTCATATACACTATCAAATGTGATGTTCCTATTTTAAAATATCGGTGTGTAACAATCAATCTCACAAATGGTATAAATATTATTATACTTTTCACTTCAGTCTTCTATAGACGTACATATTATCTCTTAAATAAGATTTCATTTTATATACCATATTACATTATATCTTCAACTCAAGGTATTTTTCTTTAAGAATATGTCTTCGAATAGAAAAAATATATACTCTACAACATTGCATGATAGTTGGACTCATTCTATATTTCAATATCAGTATGATTTATGCTTATATATAACAAAATACTACATTTTTTATTCCTCCTTGGTCTTCTTCAAGTTCCTAGAATCATAGATATTATGAACAAAAGCTATAGTTTCAGCCTTTCTTAGTCATCTTCTCTGATATAAGAATATCATTTGATATGTCACATCACCCGCTTCCCCTTCTTATCCTACCTTCTTCTTCTTATTCTTTATAAATGAAAAATATCTTCATTCGTGAATATCATCGATATATCTCTCATTGATATATAGAATCTTCTCTAGTAATTTAATATTGGGTTCTTAAAATTCTTTCATATACTAAAATATTTAGGAATGAAGTATTTATGTCTCTCATATTTTATTACTTTATACATTTATTCATATATCAATATTTCCATGTGTTTATTATGACATATTGATTTTCTGTCATTTTTTAATTTAATAACATTTAAAATGATTAGAGATATTATATTTAATTTCTCTTAAGAACATGGTTCTCTAAAAAAATTGATAACCTCAATTATTATGACCTCATGTCCTCCATAAAATCCATATAAATTATTCCATAGTGGAATGTATGTTTGAATTCCTAGAACTTAGCATCATGGAATCTCATACCATGAAGTTTATTTCATCTAAAAACATAATAATTAGTCTTTATGGCTTTAGCCATGGAATTATTGGATTTCTATATTTCTAAAATAAAAATATCTCAATGAAAAACATACTAACGCAACATTTAAATAGTCAACTTCATGTTTAATTGTCACCATTTTTTCGTCTTTCCCATGGTGTGGCTCTGAGTTCTCAAATGTAGTTTTGGCTGGTATCTCACACTCAAATTTCATCACATTTGGATTCACTTATAAAATCCCAATATATCACCTCTTATCACATTTCTTTAATAAAAATAAAATTTATAATTTTTAAATTCACTGAAGAATAATCTAAGAAACATCTTATTTATAATCTCCATGAATATCAAATTTTCTAAAATTGTAAAACCAAACATAATATATATAATATCTTATGGATAAAAAAAATTTATTCATGCCTATATATTTGTTACACATTAGTATAATGTTTTTAAATTTCAAAAAACATCAATTCACTATTAAATAACTATAATATAATATATATTTAATATTGTGTATCTTAGTGAAACAATTCTACTGTGCTGAAATTCATCAAAAATGATGAAAATATATATAATATTATTTTATTAAAATATATTAGATACTTTTTTTACATGGTTTCATCTATTTTATGAAGCTTAAATATGATTCTTAAAAAATATGCATCAGTAAAAATGATAAGCATTCCAAGCCTTCTAGAATTTTTTGTCATATAACTCTAAAGAATATAATACATATACATGGATATATACACATGAATTTTCTAATTTTATGATTAGAGGAATAAAAAATATATAATTTATATATTCCTTTTCATATTTTCTGAATTTAAATATACTTCAAATCACATCAAAATAAGCTTCAGCCACTTAACTTAACACAAACCACATTAAATAAATTTGGAAAATATAAAAATATTTCCAAAAATATTAAATATTATTTATAAATTATTATATGTTAAAAACACTCAAATATTTGGGCTTCAATGAATATTTACATATTATTATATTCAATCTTGAAATCATACTTCTAAAATACTAATCAATAAGATATTTTACATTAATTACAGAAACCATTATTCATGATAATCCATGGATGGATTCCCAATATTTCAGCTAGACGTTCTGTTAAATCACTTATCACTCAATATGTACCACCCATACTCGAGTAACCCAGATTCATTGGGTAATTTAATATATTACCACATGATACAATTTATCATATCTCTTAGTATCAAATAGTTTAGTCATCATGAGATACTAAATGCGTATATAATTCTTAAATTACAATTAAAAACATGAAATAAGGCTCAAAATTATTATTGGAACAATATTATTTATTCCATTATATTCATAAAATAATTCATATATCCAAAATTGATATCCTAGGTAAAGTAAAACATAATAAATTTGATCAGAGATGATTGGTTTGGGTCATTATATGATAAAATATATTATAGAATAAATATAGTATAAATAATATGGAATAGATAACTAATAATAAAATATGTCAAAAAACTATTGTCATAAAATGGTAATATACCAATGGATAACATAACAACATAAATATTCACATGGATGACAATAATTAGTTTTAAAATGATATAATTCAAAATGTCGTACATCATAATCTTAATACCAAGGCCTAATGCCATGAAATATCACAAAAATAAGAAAGGTATACTGAAAATACACAAAATAATCTACCTTATGGGAACTATTTATGAATCATGGGGCTATAACAGGCCCCTACTATCAATAAATAGGCCTAATTCATTCATCATATGAAATAGTTAAATAATAATTCAATATATAATCAGCATAAACATTCATATTGAAAAACTAATAAAAATAATATTAATAGTTTCTGTTGATAATCACTAGAGAATCAAGGTCATAAGAAATAGTGAGTAATATAGTTGATCATATCATTTTATTATACCCCTATTAAATCATTAGTTTCCTTAAAGGATATCGACAGATATGAAAATACTTTTAAATATCACTAGGACATTTATTGAGGGAAATAACTTTTTCATATTGAAATACATTATTTAAAATATAAACACTTATATGATATTAGGGGAAAAGTTTTTTTTGAAAATAACCATGGAATAGTTTAATGAAATATTCAAGGGAAACAAAATTCATTACGTCGGTAAAATTTCCTCATGTGATAACCATTAAAAATGGTGTTCACCCCTTTAGTAAAAAGTTCCTTGTTCGAAAAATGGTAAGAAGATTGCTTTTATTTCTTTTTATATAAAGTAAAACATGGTTCCAAATGTATTTAACAAATCATTAGAGAATATTTAAAAAATTATTTAAAACAATTTAATGAATATATGGGCATGGAATAAAATGATTCGTAATTTAATAGACAAATGCTTTAAGTTATTCATAAAAACATTCATTTAGACTTTGGAGTACATAAAAAGAGGAAAATAAAATAATAATATGTAATTTATACAAATAAATAGAGAATGATAAAATTTATGGGGTTTGAAATTTCAAAAATCATATAATTCCTCTATTACAAACTTAAACAAAAACAATCCTCGATAAGGATGAGATTTTGAAATAAATCATTACCTCGGGTCGAACATTCTTAGTAAGTGATTTTAAACTATAGTTTAATAATTTTAAATTTATTTTACTTACATATCAGAATAATATTTATATTTATAATACCATAAAAAGTTTATAAATAATATCGCATCACCTGTTTATTAACCATCTTCAATTACCATCAAAGTTTTAGTTGTCCACTACTTCATTTTTCATGTAGGTTTTGATTTGATGGTTATAGTCATTACATATTGATCATGGTTACATCATCTACATATTGTTAATATTGATATAAATAAAAAATATAATCATTGTATACATATTTATATTAATCCCTAAAATTTATATATTGAAAATGAATTACAACATTCATTGATATTGTAGTTCACATATACACATGATTGATGTTTTAATTTTCAAAAAAGAGATTTAAGGAAATATAAATAGTATTTTATCATTAAAGAATCATAATTATATCATATATATCATATATATTTATTAAATACATCATTATATCCATCAATTTTATCCAATGATGGAAAATAAATAATATCACTATTTGGCGGTGGTAATCTACATGTACGCACGAGTCATACATTTGTTTCTATTTTGTTGGAAAGGAGGTTGAAAACGGTTGTCCCGTTATCATAATAACATATCAGTATATTGATAATACTAGATCAATTATGTTTGTATACATACAATATATTTAGAGTAAGTATAAGAAGAAATAATTTTTGAATGATTCGGTAAAGATAATTACATCTTCTTTTTGCGACCTCCTTTTCCTTACACCTTAAGCAATAATATAATGGTATTATAAAAATATTAGCAAAGAAATAATTAAGAAAATAAATTAAGGAATGTTTCTGGGATGTTTTTTTCTAATATATAGAGCTCAATTTTTTTTAATATGTGAGGTGAGGAGGATCCCATTTATTTAAAACATTTAAATAATATAATTTCATTTTCTTGTTCAAGTTGAAATAAATGGCCCTAAATTGAATATTATGATATAAAAGAGTATAAATATAATTATAAAAAAATATTTAGACAAAATTATATTGAATTTTTACCCTTTTCTTTTATTTTAACCTCCCCTCAAGAAAACATGTTCCAACCTTTACCCAGGTGATAAATTTTTACCAAGGTTACTATTCATAATAACCACAAATTATGTTCAATGTTTTACCAAATATTAATTATTCTAATTCAAAATATGTAATTAATTTTTCTATATTTAATTGGTAGGATTAGTATAAATTATTTTTAATATAAGTGTGAAAATTTCATTAAAACCCATTTCTAGAAAAATGGTTGTTTTAAAAATAAAAATGATTTTACAAGAAAATAAAGTGTAATGTAGTTTCAAATCGAAGTAATTGAATTATGATAAATAAAATTAAAATTTTTTTTCAAACCAATAAAAAACAGAAAGGAACATTGTAAAAACTTAATTAATATAAGATAAATAAAAATAGTATTTATTTGAATAAAAAACATTACATATTTTTTAAATATGTTAATAATATATTTCCAAATACAATATAATAATTTTATATTCATTATATTACTTATTAAATATATATTTGGTCAAGAAAAATGGCTTTAAAACATTAAAGTTATTTTTATATCATTATAATGTCATAAAAGGGACATTTTTTGAAAACCAAATATTTTTCACTATTCACCTAAAAATCAACTATTTCTAAAAAATATAAAAAATTCACCCTATAATAATTTTGACATACTACTTTCAAAAAAATAGTTAGTTTTTTTAAAAAAATTCTTAAAATGGCTTAAATTGATTCTAATTATTCACACATATAACAAATTAAATCGATTTTTTTAGAATATATTCTAATGGAATAAAATGAATTCATTCTTATAATTTTACTACTATCAACATTTATATGAATATAAACAAAATCTTGATTGATTTAATTGTTTTTTTAAAGAAATATGTTATAAATATATTTTATAATTCATTTATACTTATTCATACCCACCAATATAATGGATCGGTTCTAAAAATCATATTTAAATTTTATTATTATTTTGTTTGTTTGACCTCATGATTACATCTGGTTCACGCTATCAAACATAGTATTCATTTAAATGAAACTAAAATATTGTAAGGTCACATGATTCTCTTCAATAATTCCAATACATCAAGCAATGTCAACCTCCGTAAATCTATTATATACAGGTTTATATATAGCTAACATAATATATCCTAAATTCCATACAAACATTCTTGATAGTCATTAAATATAAATATTATTCCTAGAATTTTTATTTCTAATAACATTATTCCATAGATATATAAACTCTTTATTCTTTTCCATTTATCATCTTCTCCCTAAATATATATATATATATAGTAATTCTAATAAGTAACATCATCACTATCAAGGGTAGAATATCAAATTCCTTTTCCATAATATTAATGAAACCTCATAATACAATTGTAGGAAAATTAATATCATGTAGTCTATGGTATCTTCTAAGATGAAACATGATATTATAGATCCCCCTTTCCATGTGGTTCCTAATCACCCATGGGGTTCTTCATTTTTTTAATTCATTAGGCTCTTTATCAACACCCAACATATATTTACACACTTATTGACAACAAATTCAACAAAAAGATTCATTTTGTCACTTCAGTCTCCCAATATGTATTTTTTATCATTTCTTTTAATTGTTTCCCATAAAACACTGTTAATATTTTTTAATTACTTATCATTTTCTCTAATAATTTCACCTTTTTATTACCTTTATTGAAAATAAATTCAATTACGTTAAAGTAAATGAATTTTTTGCTCATTATCACAATTTAAATTCTCATATAATGCTCTATTTTCTCCCCTTTTCATGAGTATTAAAGTCTAATTCGCTTGAGAGAGGGTGAAAACTCATTTTTCTTATCGACGAGTCATCAAATAATCAAATTCATGTCTATGTGAGTAGTGATTACTATAGAAAACAAGATATATTAATTTAGATATAAAATATCACCATAAATTATCCAGGATGTTATAAAAACATTTTTTCTATTTCTAGTGGATTTACAAAATTATTTCTCATAAAATTAATTATCCTATAATAAACATCAAAAAACACATCAAAAGAATTTAAGTGAAAGGTATATTATTCCCCATTCAAGGATAATTTTATTATAAAAATCACACCCATTTAATGAATCCAATTTTAGATAGTAAAAACATGATGTGAATGTTGGCTATCATTTCTAAATATCATTTTTTTTATATTATCCTAATTTCAGATACACGTGAATTAATTCCATCTAATAGCTTCCCTTCATTTCCACTCCACCTTTTGGGATGAACTCATTCATTCTTCATCATCATCAGTCTTCTTTAATGTCAAATCTGGTATATTTTTTTAATATTACTTTAGATGATTAAAATAATCATTAATCACTCTATATTGGATGACTCACCACATTTAATATTTATCACACCAATCAGTTCTCCCTAATTACACATCACCTTTAATTCCCAACATATAGAAACAAACTAATAGATACAAAAATAAGGTGCGTCTCTAGATCTTCATAATGAGAGTTATAAGAAATATATTAATTTCTCAACCTAGAAACCCTTTTTATTTTTATCTCTTATTTTTTTATAATTATTCATGATTGCTACTCTTTTAATCATCTAGGCTTCAACCTCTAATTATGGTAAGGACTTATATTTTTATTTAGTTTTATCCTTGCGTGGAATAGTATTTTTACCTTATATGGAAATAAAATTTCACTTTTTTTCTCACTCCATATTCTATTATTTCTCCAATTAATCTGGTCAAATAATCATGTATTCATTAGTAACATTCCAAGCCTTCTTGAATTTTACTCAATATTTCAACAATATTTTTCCTTTATCTTTATTTAACTATTTATATCCAGTTAGAATTTCTATACATTTAACAGTTGTGTGTACATATTATTTTGAATATCTGCATAGTATTATAAGAATCCTTGGATCACCCTTCTTTGAAAAACATTTAAAAAATTCAAATTCTCTTACATATATTTCATCTACCAAACAAATCTTATAATTCCTGACTTAAATTGATTTAATTATAAGCTATAGATCAATTTTTAATTATAATTAAATAATTTATTATATTAATTTATGACATGGTATTTTTACCATTGTAGTATAATTTCATATTTCTTATTGGGAATTCTATTACAAAAATCTTCTTGGGTGCAGTTTTCTCTACATTTTTCTTTTTCTTACATCTTAGTGCTGACTTAACATATTCATTTTTTCATTATCTCTTTTTTCAATTATTTTATAACAATAAAATGAATTATATAGATTTGATATAAACCATCGCTCAACATCACAATGAATTAAAATATTTCTAATTCCACATTATTTATCAAGACATTTAAACCTATTCTTGGTGAATAGATTCACCATATTCTTAGAAATGTTCTCCTGCCCAATAATTTTTTATAAACCTGATTTCTTCTCCCATTAAATGAAGGTATTTTATAATTTATATAAATTGATATTTTATGGAAAAAATTATATTCCTTGTTCCAAAATCTTAAATCGCACCAACAATGGCGTATAAACCTTATCTAATTTCCTATAATAGTAATTTGGCCAATTTTTTCAACATTCTATTTTTTATTAGAATAACAATTATTTTGAAATATAATTGGGGAGGTTACCTTTATTATATTTCTAACACAAACCACTGGTCTTGTGATGGATTTCAAAGAATTTTTATCCAACTAGGTTTTGTTATATTTTAAATTTGGATTTTTACGAGAAGATAAAATCTTATTATTAAAAATTTAAATATCTAGTTCATCGGTTAAATTATTCAAATATAATGTTATAAGTTCATCAAGGGATGATTTAATATCATTTTTACCCCAATTTGAGTATTTTTAGAGAAAACATCTTATCACAAACCCATATTGTAGAATTTTTATTCTCAACAATTTGTGAAGATTCCTCTTGGGTATATTTTGGATTCTCCACTTAACTTCCAAATTGATAATTTTTATATTTAGAGATTTATTATGGATTTCAAGTGATTTAACCATATCCATGCAGTATTTCTTTAATTTTTCAATCTGATCTTCAAGAAACATACACATATCGTGAAAATATTTATAAATTTCCATAAATATTTTTTCCTTTACTTCCAACTGATAATTTTTTTACATCATCTATGGTTTTTTTGTATATCATTTAGTGGATGGATAACTTCTTATAAGGATATTATCAAACAAAAATACTTCAAATTTATCCATTGTAATTATTCATAAACCTAAGAAAAACATTGATACCCATTTGATATAGATTTCTCCTTATCTTAATGGGTTTTGGGAGAGTGTTACATATATATAAATTTGAAACCAATTAATTATTTATTTTATTATAATTCATAATAGTTTTTTATTATATTTATTCTTAATAAAAACAAATAGATATGTGAAAACATCAATCGTTAATTTCGTTAGATTTTAATTTACTTTAGAGTTGAGATCTTCAACTGATTTAATAGAATCACACTCTTCACATATAGGACAATATTCTTATATGGGGTTATTCTCAATAAATAAATCAGAAAAATGAATATTTCTATTTTCTTTGAGTATTGGTAAATCCTTATTATTAATAATTTTCTTTCTAAAATTCCATGAGTTACTTTTCATTGTGTTATTAAAGGTTTTGGTCGAAACCTTCATGTCTGTGTTGATGGGGAGAGAAACATTCTTTCCCACATGATTCATTTATTAAAATTGTTTAAATAATAAATTGATAAATATATGATAAAAATCAGGGAATAAAAATAGATCAAATCATAGGAAAATTGTATTATCTCTTTTACGACTTGTTAATCTTAGTGGATCATATAGTCACCATAGAGGGGGTGAATCAGGTGTCCTTTTTTAAATTATTTTCCTTTTAATTATCACATATTTATATTTAAACCTCTATCTAGATTAATATGTAAAGATATAATTATACTCTCTAAACACACAATGACACATAAAATTTAGGAAACAAACATAGTGCAATAGTATGAAGTATTTTTACAAGGATCAAACCCAAGGTGGTAGCCTAAACCAAGCTGTTTTTGGGTTGATTCTAAGACACATATTATCCCTAATCAGATATGGTGATTAAAAATTCATGAGAAGCGATATCATCCATAAACTCAATGATCATAATGGGTTAGTGGAATCATCTATTAACCCTTATTTTGTTATCACCCTTTCCCAATGTTACCTTAGATTAAAAATTACATTTTGAAGACCATTTGATATCCCGAATGGTATATATATTTTTATTCTAGGTTAATCCAATCTTCCAGAATCCATTATATGAACTCCTAAATAAGATCTTATTTTCCACACTAGATGACACACTATAACCAACAAAAAATCTTCTTCTTCACGAATAGGTCTTTAATTTCCAAAATATATTCAGTAACACTTCATGTTAATTGGCCACATTCTTCATCTCAATATCAAAATAATATGTGCATGTAGATAAGAAGGTACATTAAATGGTTTCAATACTCAATCTTATTAAATTACATTGAAAC
This sequence comes from Viscum album, assembly GCA_963277665.1. Lineage (NCBI taxonomy): Eukaryota > Viridiplantae > Streptophyta > Magnoliopsida > Santalales > Viscaceae > Viscum > Viscum album. The sequence continues at coordinate 138,380,182 of OY728138.1, read as the reverse complement.
CTAGTCATCATAAACAACAATAACATTGTCGACCTTTCTCGATTATCTATTATGATATAGAAATATCATTGGATAGGTCTGTGCACCATCTTTTATTTTTTATTTATCTTTTATCTTTTTCTTCCTAAATTTACAAGATAATCCATCTAGAATATCAATCATTCTCTCTCTCTCTTTGATACATATATTTTTCTATTGGAATTTTACACCAGGTTCTCATCATTCTTTTATACACGTAAATATACAAGAATATATTAATAGGGTCTCTCTTACTCTTTTAATTTATAATTCTCTTCATATATTCATAATACCATATGAATATAATCACACCTTAATTCTCTTTCACATGAATTCTTCACTCTCATATAAACTGATCACATATATTATCTTTTAATTCTTCTAAATATGTGGTCATTTAAACACCCCATGCTAACCAATATTATTTTGACCTTATATCCTCCATAAAAACTATATGAATTATCCCATAGAACTATGATTGTTCACATTAATAGAGCCTTACTATATGTAATCTTATATAATGGTGTGTATTTATTCAAAAAACACATGAATGATTCACCATGTATTCAAACACAATATTCATTAGTCTTATCGTTTCTTATAGTGAAATATCATAATTATTTTCCTACTAAAAGGAATTGAAATAATGATCTAATTGTTCTAAAACCCCTATCCCATGGATTTATTCTCCATGGAATGGTTGTTTATATGTTTTCAAAACTAGCTTCAAATAGTATCTAATTCTCAAATTTCTTTATGATTTGATGTTCCTTTCCACAATGTGTAGATCAACAATAATCATTTTTCTCAAATCAAAATCTCGTTTTTGATATTAAAATTAACTATATAATTGTTCAAGAATCATCTGATTTATGATATCTAGGAATCTAAAATTTTACAAATCTCTAAAACCATACATTATATTTATAGTATATTATAAATTATATAAAATTTTACACATGTTTAGAGATTAGTTATCTATTAGTGTAAGGTTTTCACATTGAAAAAACAACATATCTTTATAAATTATGCTTGCATAATAAATATTTAATATTTTGTTTCTCGATGTAATAGCTCCAATTTGCTACATTTCATAAAAAATGATGACCAAAATGTAATATTTTATTTCTAAAATATATTTTATATGTTTTTGACTTGGTTGTATCAGTGTATATAAACATACGTATGATTTCAAAAAAATTACACATAAAAAACAATGAAATGTTTTCCTTACATTTGAAAATTTTCAAACAATAAACTATAAATAATGTTTTACATATACAAAAATACCCACTCATTCCATTACCAATTTTATAATATTACATAGAAAATAATTTATTATGTATTCAATTCCTTCAATGATTTTTCTAAAATACTAAAACATTAATAATTACTTTAAATTGCATTAGAATATTTTTCATCCACATATAATTTAACACAAAAAAATTAAATAAATTTGAAAATTATCAAAATATTTTTAAACATCTTCATTATTATTCCAAAATATTTCATCCTGTGAACACTCAACTTTGTGTTCTTCAATGAATATTTAGTACCTAATAAATTCCAATAATAAGTAATACTTCTTAAATCCTCATCCAAAATATATTTTATATTACTTATTTAAAATATTATTCATCATATTCCATAGATAGATTATCAATATTTTATTTAGGATTACTCTTAAATGACACCATAATCATAGCATAACAAGATATCCAATATATCGAACTCACTCAGCCTTTTTAAATATATTATAGATAGTGCTACCTATAGCCAAAAAACTCACCAATAATTCTATAAAAACATCTCTATAATCATCACATATATACTCCCTAAATCTGTATTTCTTGGAACATTAAGAAGTGGTATCATTAACTCCTTATTTTCTATTCATCGAAATCTTTCTGAATCTGTATATATTTTAATTCTAAGTAGAAGAAGTTGTAGCACTAGAAAAGGAAAAATATCATATATTTTTTCTAATCATATTAATTAATCCTAATAATATAGTGGAATTCAACTTCAACTCAAGTTATCTATCATAAAATTCAACCTATAATTCATTATTCAATATCCTAATTCTATAAGAATCCTCATAAATAGTGGGGTTCATAAAGCAATTAATTCATTGGGAATTTATCATCAATGAAAATATATTGACATGCCCATTAACAAAAAATAAATTCAACTCCATCCTTAGAGAAATTCAATAATTCTAGTATAGTTAGAATTTTTCTTTTATATTTAATAAAAAAATCTATAATCCTAAAGAACATGTGTAAATAGAGCTTAAAATTGAAGATGCATTAAAGTGTGTTACAAAGGGGTGTATTAGAATCTCTAAACCTTGTATGGACTCTACTGATAAGAGAAATATAATCTATTTGAAATACCACTATACTCATTATGGATAATGAATAATATTTGTTTTAAAAATATTTGTATCAAAGTATTTGAGCATGTGTTATTTGAAATTAAGAAAACATGTGGATAAATATATCAATGATGAAGGAAGTGACCTTTTCATTTAAACTGCTTTCTTAAGATTCTATATTTGACAGTATTTTTGGAGTTTTTTCATTGGATTTTATGATATAATTGGAGGAATAGAAAAATTAAGAATCTAACAAGAAATATAAAACATGCATTGTTATAAAGTAAGGAAATATCATAGTGTTGTATTCATGATGATTTTTGTGAACAATTACAAAGGGGGTTTTTTGGAATTAAATTTAAAAGTAATGAAGTTGTGTTAAAAAATCTATCAACCAAAAACTATTTGATGGATTTAAATTCATACATTAATTTATTATCAGCCATTGAATTTCATTCCATAATATTTAAAATTTGGAATAAATATGGATCTTTGTAAGTAATTTAAAAGGTATGAGTGTTCTAAAAGTGACGTTATTCTAGAAGTGGAGAAGTTCCATAAGTACAAATATTCCATAAGTATAGTTATTTTAAAAGATGTTAAAATATAAAATTAAATATTTTAAGGATGTGGGGATGTTTTAGAAATGGTGAAAGTTGGATGTTTATATTAAAAGAGGTAAAAAATGTTTCAACATGTTAAAGATGAAAAAAATATTTTTGGGACTAAATAAAGTCACCTTAGAGGTCTAAAAGTATCATGATAGAACCTACTGTTCAAGAAGTTATGAAATGTGCAGCTAGATATGATAATGTGGTGACATGTGGAAGAAAATTTTCTAGTATTAAATAATATATAGTATTCTATTAATTGACATGAAAAATAAGATGTTAGTAAAGTGAATAATGTTGGAGTATTATAAAAATAATAATCAATATAATAAGTGTAAGAATAATTTTATAGATATTTAATATTTAACTATTCATTTTTTAAGATACATAAGATAAATAATCATTTTTTAGGCTTGTAAGTTATTAACTCAGTTCAATGAGGTATTCCGAAGAGTATCTTCATGTTCTTGAAAGTTGTGTGAGATTAAATAGGTATTCTATATTCTCCCATCAGATTAACTTGAGTGTTTTAAAAATATGTGATATTAGAATTTTGGAAAATGGATTAAAAAATAATAACTTTTTTGATAAATATTATTATCTTTAAATATCAACTAGTTACATGATATCTAACTTGGTGACATGTAATATTATTTCATATTGCTCAAAAATTACATAAGATCCTTTTTTAATATGTAGGAATAATTTATTATCACATATGTGTTTTTCTCAATATAGAGAATGCATAAGATTCAAAATTTATAAAAATATTGATCTGTTATGGAACAAGAAGGTAATACCATGATAAAAAATTAAAGTATCCCATACTGATAATTAATTAAAATTAAATGGATAATTAAATTGATATTTATTTTAGTATCCTGGTTGAAGGTTTAAAAAATATTTTCATAAATATTTTAAATAGAAATATAAAAAATAAAGAAAATATAGCAGTTTTAAAGGTAATATAACTCATGATTTTTAAAGGATTAATTGAAACAACTTATATCCCTCTAAAGTGATAGAAAGTCTGAGTTTTGTGGAGTATATTCGAACTATGTTTCTGCCATGATTTATTAGATATATTATTTATATATCTCTAGTTATATTCATGTTTACTAAAATAATAATGGAATTAAGATTGTGAGACAATAATTCAAGGTGATTTTTATGTTTTTCATTGTTCTATGATGATGGTGGTTGTATTGTATCATGTTAAATTCTAGAATATTTAAATATATATTTTTTTCTATTTAGTGTTGGAGATATAAGAATAGGTCAAATGAATTTCACTAAAATTTAAACATTGTTGATGAAATATATTTCATCATATTTTCAACAAATAATAATGATTTTAATTAATGGATATGTGGGTAGTATCTATTTAATTAGAGAAATGAAATTTCTAGAAGTTGAAGTTTTAGAGATATCTTTCCCAATAGAGATGATATATTTTTCTCTATAAAAAATAATGAATAATGATGTTAATTAAATGATCAGATAAGAAATATATTTCCATAATAGGATAGAATATAGAATAAAATATAGAACTTATTAAATATATTTCCTAGAGAGAAGAAAATAGATTATTCTATGAAGACTCGTCGAATATAATCATAGAAAGTGGATCTTCATTTATGGTTTTATTAACAAAGATAAATAATGATGTAGAGATCATTAAGAACATACCTTTACTCGGTGCATCGAAAATTATAGTGATTTTTTTCTACATTGTCTTACATTTTAGTGTTTTTAGGTTCACAAATAGTGAGAAAAGATAACGGAGTGAGAGAGTGAGCATTGGGAAATAGTTCACCATCCCAAAAATTATAATAAATGGATTGAAACAAGGATATGAATGACCATTCCTAAACTTACCACCAAATAGTTTATTTAGTATATTTTTTTATGTCAACATAATATCATTGTATTCTACTTAGATTACCTCAATGTCAATAAAACAAGTAGCATTCTTGTGTCTTGTGTGCATGGTTAAATTAATTTCTAATGGTCATAAATTAGTGTGTGTGGGTTAAATAATCATTGATGAAATTAGATTAAGTAAATCAAAGTTGATATAAAAAATAGATAATTATTGAATGAATAATATAAGAGTATCCATATTAACAATGATTTCAAGATAATTTAATCTTGATAGAGTATGAGGATTAAGTGATTAAATTAGAACATATTTTATACCTTAATCCCCCCTAGGCTATCACTCATTAGGAACCCTTATACTGAACACCTTTTATAGAGATATTTTATATCGTTATATCTCCAATTAAATTCATATCAATCTATGAATCTTGGATATCCTCGTCATTACCCATTATATATCATTATTAATTCCTAAGCCACATTCATCTATTTTACTATATATATATTTCATAATTTTAGTCCATATCTAGATCCTAAATGAAATGTTATATGATTTAAATGTATTTTTGATCTTTCCAATAATTTAGTGTGGCACTCTAAAAATCAATATAATATATGATTTTATAGTGTAATATATTCTATAATGGAATTGTATTGGTCAAAAACTAGTTCAAAAAATTATGAAATAAATCACTCTTAAAATATATTATCATATTAACTATATCCTCTCTTGATTATGAAATTCCCATGTGACATATCGTGAATCATTTTTTTCACATTATATGGTCACATTATAATGTGGAGTAACCTAGACTCCTTGGTGTTGTGACTCCATAACTTCCAAAATCATCCCATATTTAAATTCCCCCCACACATATTGTTGCATCATTGAATCTCTCTCAGTGATATGGCACCTTTAACTACTCGTTATAATTTGACACAAAATAATTACAGCAAGAACATTATAGTGTGATTCAATCTATTTCTGCATGAACCATTATATTATGGCCTGATACCATTTTTAACTTGCACCAATGAAACACCAATATCACCCAGGTCGGTCGTTATAGTATTTTCCACTCATTTTAATTCTTGAGATAAACTTTAATAGTGTAATAAACACATATTATGGTATGAATTCCCCTATGAAAGAGTAACACATGTTTATAGGTCCCAACATAATAGTATCTTCTTCATTTTATCATCATCGTCATGACATGAATGAAATACCATGGTGTTATTCTTATAATTTTATATAAATTCATTCCAATGTAACAGTATCACAAGCATGATATGACATTACCATCATTATTCGCACTGTAGATTCATCATCCACAGTAAAACTTTTTTTATCTTTCCACATCTCCATCATCTAAAAATTTCCTTCAATCTTTGTCATTGTTTTATAAGATAACTTCAATATCCTTTATTCATATTTATCCCTTAATCTCTATTATCTTTTCCAAAATAAAAATACATTTGACACAACAAACTTCATTCCAATCATAAGGAAATCATCTCAAGAGTACCAATAAGACATGAAATAAACCATTTATATTTTAAATATACTTGTGTTCCATGAACTCTTGTTTAATCATATAACAACCATAACCACTTCCAATTAATTTTCAATACCAACACACTATTTTTTTGAAAAAATTGTGTAAAATATCCTCATTCCTATTTGAACACAAAATCTTATAGCTATTGGAAACTTCTTTTCACATAAAAAATAATCACACTATCCTCTTGTATTTCATGCCCTATTTGATTCTCCATTCCTTCATGAGTTCTTCATGATCTAGTTAATTCATATAATCTTCAATGAGTTAAATCTTAAACGGTTCCATTTACCATTTCATGAATCTTCTCTATAATTTAAACAAGGAAACAAGTATATTCATGCATTTTCATTGATCTCCATATATAACATCGAATATCATATCATAGTCATCCTAATGTAGATACAAAAATATCCAATAATCATCTTCTATGCAGACCCCTTACTTCTTTTTTTTTAAATTATCTTATAATGATATTATTTAATCACAATCTTCTTTGAAAAATCCAAAATTTCATGAACATATTAATCTCCCAAATCATATCATTCTCTTTAATATATTTTAATTATGTCTTACCCAAATCTATAATGTTTGAATGTTGTCCTAAACTATTGAAAAAAATGACATGCCATTAAAATATGAGTCATTCATTGACATCATCTTCATGAAATGCATGTGAAAATAAATCTCCTCCTTTTGATTTTCTTGAAATATGACTGTCATAAATATTCTTTGGAAATTCATAAATTACTTTTTGAAACAACCGGAAATCACTTCAACCAAAGGTAGTAACGTAAAGAAATTAATCCCATTTAATCATCAAAACCATTTATGAAATATTTTCAATGTCACTTGGTGTTTATTAGTACTTTGTACCCATTGGAAAACATAATCCAAATGAAAAATAGAGATTAGTTGAATGGGATTATACCTCAGTATTTCCCCTCATAATATTTGGATTAGGTTAACTTGTTCATCTTTTTTTGGATCCAATAAAATTATCCCCAAATATATTTATAACATATTTCATAGAGAATCATCATAAATATTACCCACTTATAATGTTATTTTTTTTTAAATAAATATTTAAAGAAGAGAACTATCCCCATAATAATAATGGGTAATCCATCTCCAGATTTTTCTTCTCTAATATTAACTCTTAGAAGTCCTTCAAAACAATTTTTAGAATCTACAACATAGAAAAAACTAAAATAGAAATATCAAGTAGTCACTTTATACCTATATAAGTAAAATCATTATTTGAAATAATTATTGTCAATAAATAATTCATGTAGTTCATAAGTGATTCTCCAGTAGAAATTTCCTCTTGTAATACCCTATTTGATATGACAAATTACCATTTCCATTTATACTAAAAAAATTATCAAATAATTCATGCACAAGTAATATGAGAGGGTTCATTAAATAATTAATCTATTTTTAAAAGGTGGAGGTTTCCCTATATATAAGAACTCAATATTTAAAATATTTCCAGAATTAGCTCTAATATTTTTCAATGTTTATTTAATATATTTTTTAAGCCCCTTATTTGATTCCTTGGGAACATCAATAGCATGTTAATTTCCTGAAATGATTATTACAACAACCCATTTTTTTCATAATCACTTTGATGTTATGATAGGTTATAATGGTCCTCTCTTGGTGTGGAATTATATCATCATTCATCTTAGATTATAGATATATTCACACACTTGAAATATGTATTTATTTATTATTTTATGTGAATTGAGTACGCTAAACCATATGTTAGGTTTATCAACTCTATTATTTACTATATTTTTCTTATAATTATTACCATCTATGTGTAAGGATAGATCCTCTTACTTTTTCTCAAAACCCTTCACAAGAACATAAATATGACTCTAATACTTGTGATGATTGGAATCATTATATAACTCTAACTACTTTGACAAACATGTGAGATAATTTTTGTTCATTTGTCATAATTTTCCTCACCATCCAAAAGTCTCATGAAGTGAACCATGATAAATTTTCACTTTATTCTTCTTCAAACTATGGTTGTTTCATCTTATTGTGGGATTTTAAAGCTAGAATGTTATACCAAAAATAACTCAATTTGTGGAAGAAACATACCAAAACCGATAATTATATATCTTTGATTTAATTATAATCTAGTTCTTCTCTATAAATTCAGGGGACTATTCACTTCTCGTTACCTTATCTTAGTAGAAATTTCATTCTCTATTAATGTGGTTTTAGATGGCCTATATTTGTTTTAGGTGATTCTCCCCATATATCCCTTCCTATTGTCTTTTTATGGAATGATTTCTCCACCAGACTTCTCATTATTCCACTTTTGATAAAAGAAATAATAAAGTCCTATAAAAGATAATATCTCTTTTTAATCGTCACATTCCCCCTTGGGCATCCAATTCTTTTAATTTTTTAGTATGGAATCACTCATAATTACCACATAACAAGTTTCATTATTTTGAACCATAAAAGGATACTATGTGTTTCTATTTTAAGTGTAATATTTTTCCTTATTCTTGAGGTCCACTTGGTTTTACTAAGCATTCAAAAAAAGTAATTCTTGTTTTGGTATTTCTCAATACGGTCTTATTGCATAATAATCATGAAAAATTTATGAGACTCTATATCCAAATGTTTAAAATACATACCTATGGTCTCAATGGAATAACAGAGCTATAAATATGTAACATGATGAAGAACAATTCTTTAGCACATATTTATCCCCTTGATTTTATTCCATTATTTATCAAAGATGAATTATAAAGACATAAATTCATACTTATATGAATCTACTTCATCTTTGACTTTTTAGTAGTATCTATATAATAAATCCATTTTTATTTGATCTAAATCACACTTCCACTTTAGAGATTTTATGTTAGTTTTTATCTTATAAAAATTTTCTGAATATCTATATTATTTTCATAAATAACAACATGAGATTATTCTTTATTACTCATCAATTTTATTAAATTATTTTCTTCTTTTTTCTTGGATTTCTCAATGTCATTCTATGTGTATCATCTACTATTTTATTAGGAACATTTTCTAAAATATAATTGGAATACTCACTAAAACTAAAATTCATGATATATTAGATCATTCAAATAAAATTAAATAAGAATAATAATTTAATAAAAATATATCTCTAATAATTTATATATATATCAAAATAAATTATCTAGTGAAAATACAACTACAAACCCAGCATTGTTTTAAAATTACTTTTGAGGAAACATTTAGTAATTGAAAATAGAAAATAATATAATGAATACAATTCCAAAGGATATATTTATGAATTTTAAAAATCATGATAATGTTTGGATTTATTTGGAACATTTACCTTGACTCTTGACACTGTTTGAAATATTAGTGGTCATGATGACTCCGATATCATTTGTATGATATCAAAAAATAGGGGTTGTGATCCTTGTAAGAAAATAATATCTAATTCAAATTTATAAAACCATGAATGGTCGATTCCTAACCACTAATAGGGGTGAATAAGTGGTTTAATTCTAATAAATATACTCCTTTTCTCTATTCCACACTAATTTCCAATGTTTTCTATTAGGTTAGGGTTCACATGAAGATCCCAATAACAAATGATATGTTGATGTCTATAGGTTAGAGATATAACACACATGAAATATAAGTTACAAGGCTAAAGAAACTCTTTTTATCATGTGGTTACATCCTTTTAATATAAAATATTTTACTACTTTTTGTTGTTTATTTATGGTAGATTCCCCTAAAAAATAATCCATCATGAAAAAAAAATCAATTAGTAGTATTTTTGATGTATCATCACAAATATGATGATAAATAATGTTTTTATATAAATAATGATTCCTCATAAATACTATTTTCAATTGGATTTGAATCCATTATAAATATAATTCAAAAACTGTTTGTAATATAAATAATGATATGTCACAAATATTATTTGTAATAGGATTGCAATATGTTGGTAAATTATAATATGTATTTTTTTTAATGTAAAAAAATATCAATTTCAAATAATTAAAAAAATAAAAAAAAATTAAATATAAATTAAAAATTATAAAAAAATAAAATAAAAATTAATTAACATTTAACACAATATATGTTTATCTAAAAAACATAATTAAGTCCCTAGGGTGAAGGGGGTTAACTTTTGGATCAAGAGGAGGGAACTTTATGCTTAAACCACATGAAAGTCATCAAATTTACTCCATAATATTCCTATATTGTTTCTCATACCAGGAATCCACCTACTCAGACTATTATTGATGCTCTACTATCTATTTGTAAAATCTCTGCATAATCTCATCCTGAGATTTTAGCCTCTCGTTATAATCTATATTAGATGATGGTTCTATAAAAGTTATATCAAATTAGCTAATTTTCTCATCTTAGTATAATAATAAATGATTATCATTTATCATGAACCAATTATGATCACTCTTCCTCTCTCGATGTCATGCATGATCTTCTGTATCTAAACTACCTCATAAAACCTAACTTTCATGATCCCTCACCATCAAACATGGAAAAGATCACCCACATGTGATAATTAATGGCCTTATATGTCACTTTAAAGAGTAATTAGAAACTAAAATGGTAAGAAATTTAATTAACATTAAGTTTTTAAAAAATAAATACAAAAAAGAATCTAACGTTTTTCCTCCCCAGTAATAACTCCCATTGTGAAATCCATATTCATCCACTTATAAAAATAAAACTATAAAAAATGGGATAAATAGTAGAATACATAAATATAACATAGTATTTTTTAATAAAATTATATTTAAATATATAATCAATATTACTTATCGTATTTCGTTAATGTATACTAAATTTATAATTCCCATGTCCATGTGTGACCACCTTCCTCCCTCGATCTTATCGATTAGATAATATAATCTCGTGGAAATATTCTCTAATTAAGTATGATACCAATATATCACATTCCTAGTAATGGATCTTTTTAGGTCAATGGAATATGAAAGACTCATCAAAAATAATAACTAAATCTAGCTCCATGAATCTCTTTCTAATGTTGTGATAATATTAATTAAAACCCAAATGCATAAAAATATATCATACATCCCTGATAGAGGCTGTTATTTTTTCATCAACATGAGACTATAAAACCGATAAATATTTACAAATAAAATGTTTTTAAATTAATAAGTTTCAAATATAATATATTATTTATTTACATAAAATCCAGTAGTTAAACATACAATGTCGAACATCGATGGGAACCTAATCACTGACACCCAGAGCCTAGAAAATTAAATCTGCAGAATCCAACATACCATACCAATAGTTAAATTTGAAAAAATGAAAATAATAATAAAATATAAGACAACTAACATATAAAAAATCATGTTAATTAAATTGAATAAAAAAATTAACATACATCCTAAAGCGCTGATCAAAATTCTATGATGGGTGTTGCTATGAAATATTGTCTAAAATCATGAATATCACTAGGTCATGACCTCTCCTAGTCGATGATGTTTTTTAGAATCATGGGGGTTAGAAGATGGATCATAGGGATCATTACCATGTAGGAGAACATCAGTCAAGGTTTGATATATCTCATCATAATCTTCTTTATCCATCTTAAAAAAATAATGTTACCTACAAATAATTTTTAATATACTTTTAAAATATAAAAAACTAAAAAATATTTATTAAAATATAATAATTTAAATTAATTTGGAATATAATTAGAATATAATTCATCATCATAAATCTTTATCTTTATATTCATCAATCTCTATGTGTTTATCTTTCTCTTCAACATCTTCAATTTTCATATGAGATTCAATTTTATATTCTCTCATTATATCAATTCTATTGGTTCCATCATTCACATTATCAACACCATTTTCCCTAAACTATAGGGTCTCATCAGTGTTATATATATCTCTTCATGTAAGATATTTATTTATTGATGTTTCTTAAAAAAAATCAATATTTTTAAATTATATATAATCACTTTAATTTTCCATAAACTGGTTGCCCTGAGATTTTGTTATTATTACACTCCAATAGTCATTTAAATCTCTCAAATTATTATATTAACTCATATAATAAACATTATATGATTCATGTGTCAGAATGAATTTTTATTTGTTGTAATAACACTTTTAAATTTAATTTCAATGATTTCATTTTGTGGATGAATTCATAACCCCTAATCGATATCAAATAAAATAAATTAAACATTGTTTCATAATTGTTTCCCATATAGTATAACTTAATTATTTCTTCAAGTATGCCTTAAAAGTATACTTTTTTCAAAAATCCCCATATAATTCCTTTTGGTTCATATATATTGACAAAGTGATTAAAGGAGTCTCTAAAATATATTTAAATGTCTTCTGAAACTTATATCTTTAAGGTTGGAAGTACTTTAGTGTAGTTCTATACGAATATAATTAAAAAAGACCTAAATTTGGATAATTTTTACTATATAATAACTATTCTTTAAAATTTATTGTTCATCTAACATTGAACCTGAAAAATGGAAAATGGGTTTTTGTAAGGGTCACTTAAAGATTCTTTATGGGTAGTTTGTAGATTTTGTTAGGTATATTCATCGTTAAAAGGAATTTTCATTGGCCATTTGTGAATTAAATTAGTCCCATTTATTGATAATATAATTTTAATAAATGCCACATTTTTAATTTTTATGGGTCATTTCTTTGGGTAAATAAGTTAATGGCTCTATATGGGTAATTTGGAAGGAATATTATAAGATCCCAACCTCCATCGTGATATGGACTAGTATAAAAAAAATTAACCACTTGTAATTACATTTAATCAATGACTTTTAGTGGTAAAAGGAATACTTGGACCATTATAGAGGTTTGTGACATGGATTTAGGCAAAAATCGTGATGTTGCAGCACTGCCAACTAGCTAGTACAGAGCCACCAGCAAGCTGGTGACCAAGGCAGTAGTCTACGTGGTATCTTCAGATCACCAGTTGGATGTTCAAATACTATGACGTTTTTTTAAAAGGTTGAAAAAAGGAATTTTACCCCATATACCATTAACCTCCCACTTGTAAGTTTATCCCATTTTATCCTAAAGTGGCCCCTTATATTCTCATTATCCATCTACTTCCCCTTTGATGAACCACCTCAAATAGACGTCTATTTGAGATTATTGTAGGTATGAAAAAGACCCTGCAATAAGTTTATGACTTATGTTGACTCTAATATTTAGTCTATTCATTATCTAGTAATATCGAATTATTTTTATCTATTATACCTTATTTTAAGAGATTTTGTCTGATTCTTTTTTTCATCTAATTTAGGAAAAACCAACGGTCAATATTGGATGTGGATAATTATCTAAACATAAGTTATATAATCCCGAAGTCTAACCCATAGTCTTTTCTTTGATGGATATAATGGTGTGACCACGTCAACATTTTCATGTGTTGATATAAACATTAAATTGAGTGTTTTTTGAAGATTGGTTTAGTTTAATGACTCATTTTCATGAATATAAGTATGCAAAAGAAGATAGTTCCATGTGGGATGACCTTAGTTGATCTTTAACATTGAATTGGATTGGTATGAAAAATGTTTAACTATGTTTTTTAGGTTAAATGAAAATTTATGATTTGAATAGATGGTTGTGAAATGGTATTTCACAACCATTGATAGTTTTGAATGGGTTGAATCATTTAATTACACCACGTATAATGTTATTATTGAACTGTAAAATGACACTTTGAGGTTTAACTTGGTATTAATAAAAAAAATAGTGAATTCCAATGTAAAACCAGGAATTATAATTTTTAGCTAATAAATTGTTTTTGTTAAATTTAATTGATTAATTGGGGAAATGATAGTAGTTTTTATAATGGGTTGGGATATATAGAATGGATTGGTTTTTTTATTAATTTTTATTAAATTTTTATAAATGGGACCTTGTAATTTTTTTATAATGTAATAATTTGTAAAATTGGGTGAAATATTTAGTAGTAAATAATTTATGAGTAAAGATAGTTACAAATTGAAATGATGATGGGTTTGGAATGCCTTAGAATGATTCTATAAAGTCTATGTGGACCATATTATTGTCGAATGTCATGATAGATCCATGTATTTAATTAGGGAACTCATGTGAATACGATGTTGTGAGGACACTCATGGATTTAATGAGGTTTTATGTTATGGAATGCCTTAATAAATCTATTGTATTCCACTTAAATTCATTATCATGATTTCCTTAGGGAGGATCCCCCATTGGATTTGGTAAATTTCTATATTTTTCTAATTATATGGATTCATGTTGTGGATTTTTATAAGGTAATTTTTTGAATATTGCAAAATGAGCTCCCCGGATTTGGATTCATTTATTTTTGGTGGAATTACTCATTTGTAAGTTGAGAATTCCCATTAATCCAGGATTCAAAATTTCAAGGACAGTTCCAAGTGTTAAGACCGTTCAACTAGTACTGATAAATTCCAAGGGTATCCCACTTGGATTCCCTATAGGATTTATTAAAAGGTAATGCCTAGTTGAGCCATTTGGATTCCCATGAGTTATTATGACTATGATTTATTTTGTGGTATACCTTTATAATAGGGTAATACTTACTAAATATTGGCGATAGATATAGATTAGAACTTGATAAAGTGGTTAGGTCCAAACAAGGGTGTCACTCTGCACCCTAATATTATAGGTTGTGTTATTTTTTTTATTTATTAATAAACTAATTTATTATTAGTATCACCTATGAATGCCCCTATTATATGGATATTTTATTTTTTGGATTTCAAAGGGTAGGTTGTACAGAGTTTTACTCACACCTTATGTGGGAAGCCCATGAACTTGGGTACATGAGTAGAATACTATCTATTTATAGGTTTGGGTATAGTAAAGTTCTTGATGTTATTTATTTCTTCGTTTTGGAATGGCATGCTAGGAGTGGTGTATAGAAAATAGGACTATACATGATGTAGAACAAGCATGGGTAGAGTTTAGATTCAATTTTATTTATATTCTTTTATAATTCTTTCTATGTGATCTGTCCACAGGGTATCAATTATGGAATTTATGGGATACTAAATTTTTATAGAATTTTAATGATTGTTTTATTTATTGGAACCTTTCGTGTCTCATCAATGATTCTTATTTGGAATGTATTATATGTTTTTTATTATCTTTTATTGTTATTAATACCATAGGAATAGGTTATAGTCTCCCCAATGTATCCTTATAGATATTATGTTCTAGTTGGTAGCCTCAGGCATATAGGCATGCGTTTATGAGGCCATGTAGCACCATCGATCGGACTATTGTTAATTATAAGCTGAAGTCGGGCATCCCAAAATGGTATCATAGCGTATTTTTTTCTTAAAATTTGGTTATGGTATACATGATAATAGTAATGTGTTATAAAATGGTAATGATATCATGTCTATGAGTGATTAACCCATGCATGGGGGGGAAACCAAGCTGTTAGGGATAAGATTGGTTGTTTTTTGAATTTTCTTACAATAGGTGATGTTATCTCACCTCAAGTGATACACATTATTTTTTATGTCTTTATTCATGTGATTTATTACATTAGCCCAGTATATAAAGATAGGTTGTGTGTATTCATGAATTATATTAGGCACATGTGTGGTGTATATCATTTATATGTTTCATGTGATTGATTGACATATTTGTTGTCAATGATTGACATTTACAATGCATGTGACTTGTGTTACCCTATGATTTACCTGCCTAATTTATATATTCCTATTATTTATTTTTCATATTGGTTTAATGGATTTTATTATTTAATATTTCATTTGAATTTATTATGGTGTTTTCCCATATAATACTAAGGTGGAATCTTACATGTCCAATTCCCTAAGTGATTCAATGATATATTGTCCAAAATAAATGGATGGATAAATGATGTTCATGAATAAATAAGGTGATAGTAAGCAACCTATAAGGTGCGTTGCCTAAATATTGTGAATGATGGAATATCTAATCAATATTTGGAAACATGAAAACTTGTTATAACCTAGGTATAATCAAATTTTATCTTTTGGAATGAATTAAATGTAAAATTAGGAGAGATTAAATATGTTAATTTTATTGATCAAATAATTAATGGAATGATAGGTGTGAAATCTTTGGGTTATTAAATTTAAAATGAGTTTTAGAAAAGGGGGTTTCTGTTAAATATAGTTCCATTAATCACCCTATAAGGTGTTTTATTTTATAGATTATGAATTAAACCATATTTAATAAAGACTTGGAAATTTGGAAATTTTTATGAATCATGGAAAAATAAAATATAAATCCAAGAATTTAAAAAATAATTAGAATATTATAGGAAATGGGTTTATAAAGACTCCATGGGGGATGATGTGGATCTTATATATTTAGATATTGTTGAACCTATTGTGTGAAGGTCGGGATAGTGAGATAGAGAGAGATTATATTTTGAAAACCTTTATGAGTTGGGGTGTATTAGATTACAGGTTATCTCCCTCTTATGACCACTTACTGACTTATGACCTTTTATTAGTCCATGATCATATGGACTATGGTAGGTTTTACAATTTTATCCTTGTAGGGTGATGATTTGGGAGGCAATTCCATTATAAAATTAAGGACCCTATAGGTGGGTGTTTTAGTAAAATTAAGTGTTGTGTGTTGTTAAATAGTAATAGTGGGGTTTTTCTATAATCTATGAACTATATGTGTTTTGACTATAGTATTGGGTGGGTGATCCTAGTGGAATTTAGATGTGTCTTGTTATTGTTAGGTTAGTGTATTATGATTTGGGAAGGCAACCCCTGAGGGGGGTTGGCCTAGTGTTGTGGTTGTCATTGGACTCCTGAAGCATGGGTAGATGCTTGTATTGATAACAATTCATGTGTGGTTCTACCAAGTATATATTATATGTATGGTTAAACTTTGTTTTTTTATGGGATTTTAACAACATGGAGTGATAGTTCCTTATATATATGTAACACCATAGTATTCTACAATATGTTACTTTTTAAATTTAATACCTTTGATATCTTATGTTGCATGCAACACCCATCTTAAATGAACAATAAAATATTATTATGTGATAATCATAACATAGATATTAAATTAGTTGTAATTAATTATATTAAATACATCATAAAATTTATATATTTTGTATTCTATAAAATGATTTTAAATTCATCAAACATATTTTTTCGGCATAATATAAGAACAAATCCAGTTTTACACATAATAAAGATATATTTTCCTAAAGGTGTTTTGGCCTCCATTTAATGGCATGAATATTTTAAATATAAATTTTGAATCTTATATAAATTATATTCAAAAAAATATATTTTATTTATAAAATGGGGATATCAAAATTAAATTTGGTTGAATATTAGGTATTTTTCTAATATGTTTTGATAATAGTGAAAAATACTGGAATTTTATTGAAAACAGACTTTTCATCCAGATAATCAATAATGTTAAATTATATTATGAATTATTTTAAAATAAAATTAAATCAATTATATGTGTATTAATCCGATTTAGGTTATTGGAATCATTTTTATATTGAATTTGGATATAAAAACATTTCAATATTTTGAATATTTTTCATTTTAAAAACCAACTTTCTTACCCAATCTTTTGGATTAATTTTAAATTAATTTTAGCCACTTTTTTTTAAATTTTGAATAATAAATTCCATATTTGGAATAATATGTTTAAAATTTTGTAAATAATTTCTTTCTGTTGGACATTATGAAATGTAACTTTATTTATTTTAGTTTCCACGATAAAGGGTAAATCGAGTAATTCTAGGTAAAAAAATTAATGATAAGGACTAGAAAATGACCCTAAAACTTGCCCCAATTTTATTCTATAAGTAATTATAATCCATAATAATTAAATATTCATTTAAATGACAATTTATTCCCTTTGGATGAGATTTTAACCTTTATAATATTTTATTCAATGAAAACCAAACTTATCGCACTCTTGTTTTAAATGAGTGAAATATTTTTAATATAGTGTTATTTAGATGACATTTTCAACTATAAATATTATTTTGAGATATAAATTTTTTTAATTCATTATAGTAATTTATTTTTATTTGTTATTGAAGAAGTAAGTACATTAAATAATTACATAACCATGATGTAGTAATTATTCAATTATAGAAAATATCAAAAAAATAATATTAACAAAATTAATATATTTTTTTTGAGATAATTAAAGTTGTGAAAAAATATTATATATGATCTTGAAATGTTAGGGATGTAATGAATGTGTTGTTTTAAATATATATTGTTTTATTTATTTTTTTAAAATTCAAACTAATGATTATTGTCAAAATTGACATTACTAATATTTTAAAATAAATAATATTTTATTAAATTATATAAAATTTATAAAAATATAATATTTCACAAAATTATTGGGATAAGGTTAAAAGTTTCATTAATTATACATTTATAGTTCTTTTTTAATTTTATTGTAACTATATTAACTCTCAAAGAGTAAAAATTAATGTTGTCATGGTAAGAGTTACAAGGTTAATTAATAGTTAAAACAAAAGGATAGTGGTATAACCATGAATAAAATTATCCAAAATATAATTTGATGAATATTATTTTACCCTTGTATAGTTATTATTTAATGGGGGTTTTTAATAGACACTTTTCCATGAAAATAACATATATATTTTTTAAATCTAATATAGTTACAAGATGTCACTCTCTTTGTATTTAATATATTTTATGTGTACAAAGAAGAAAAAAAATCCAGATATTAATGAACCTAAATGTATATTTTTATATTAATGAAATTAATTTCATTATATAAATTTATTTTTATTTTTTATAAATTATATAATTATGTTAAATGCTTTTATAATTCTAAAACAGTATTTACTTAATTAACAGAAAAATAAAATAATTGATTTTAAAAAAATTAATTTTGATATATTTTGCATGAGTTGTTTTTTAAAAAATATATAGATCTATAATATATACCTGAGCTTTTATAAAGAATTATATTTTAATTCTCACCTTTTATTGATGTTTTTTAAGTCAAATTAAATGAATACTATCAAATTTGATTACAAGGATATTTTATTGAATTAATAGTTTATGAAATTATTTAAAAAACACAAAAATGATAAATAATCACAAAGTGGATAATATATAGTCCAAAATAAGTTTATTTATTCATGTATAGGCCATTTTTAAGTCTTTTTATCTGAAATAGTTGTATAATATTTGAATATTTTAAAGATTTCAAAGAATTCCCATCACTTTATTATAAAAGGGAACCTCTTCGCTCACTTATTTATGCCACATTGAGCAATATATATCACAAAAACTCCACCCATTAGTGTTCTAAACATCATTATCCAAGTTATGGAAGTCTTGTTCTTCCAAAAATATCAAACCCTGATCTTTTAAGAAGAGATCTAAAGGAAGTCTGTCGAAGAATAGGTAATCGTTTTTACTAGCTCATTCAAGTTCACTTCTTCTAATTTTATTTCATGTGTTTTTTGAATTATAAAATAATAACTCCATTATCATATATATTATTTTATTTTATTATGATTATATAAAAACTATATTCCACCTTTTACCCATTCTATGAAAAATGAAATCACCGCGCGTGTGTACGTACGGATTACTGTATCCATGTTGTGGTGTAATTTGATTTTCATCGCCACTTTACTTGGATGGGTATAATGATATAAATATTTGATATATATATATATATATAATAATGGAATGATATTTATTCTATAAAAATTAATATACCATCCACTTTATTACCCTTTCACCATTAAGGGAATGAAATCGTCCCTTATACGTACGTACGGCCTACCGTCTTCACAGTGAAATAAGATTCATTTTCCATATTAAACATTGAATAATGATTATAAAAAATTATATAATTAATAAATATGATATATATATACATATGACCTTAATATAATTCTGGAGATGATGTAATTATATTCTATTCAAAATAACTGGGACTTACATGACAAAATTTGCATATGAAAATGAAGCAGTTAGCAACTGAAATGAGGGTAATAACGAAATATTATTAAAAATGGGTGATAAGATGATATAATAGAATAATATATAATATAAAAATATTTATATGTTTCTATTATAAATTAATAACAAGATTTAAACATTATTCAATAGGTTAAATCATGTTTAATTAAGGGAAATATTAAGGTAAGTGTTTCTCATCTCACTTTCAATTCTGTGAGATATACCTTATTAACCACTTTTTTCTGGTTTATTGGCCTTTGTTATGTCATATCATGAATCTCTTTATCTTCATTGTATTAAATGATACATTTATAAATATTACTTTTATGTTCCATGTGATTCAACTGATTACAAAGTGTTAAGGGATTTCTTAACTCAATGTTAATTCATTGGGTTAAACTTATATTTCATTGATTATGTCATGCTAATAATATGTGTGAAATGAATTTTTATTACCTTATAATGTATTTAAACTTTTATTATGCGGATTTATAGTAGATAAACCTAATATATTAATCTATTTAATGCTCAATTCAAGTATATGATCTTTATAGGGGTCTTTATCTCAATTTTCATTCATTGAGTCATATTTTGATATAGTAAACCTAAATTATTTCATGAGGTTTTTATAATGACACTTCGAAATGTTATATCATGAATTTATTTATTCTCCTGATATTTAATGTTATTTTAAATTTAATTCATTCATGGGACTTGTTTGTTTTTCAAATAAGATGGGTTTCTACCCACATTATTAAAATGGAAAGAGGATTGATCTTGATAGTAACTATCTTGAAAATAGATCTTGATAGGTCATGGATTTTTCACTATAGACATAAACAAGACAGAGGATTTATCTTTATAGTAACTATCTAGAGGATATATCTTGATAGTTTATACATCATATATTACTCATTCAATCATTATTGTAATTCAATTTGATTAATTGATTAGTTAGATTATCTATGGAAAAGTTTCAAGATCATGTTATTATTTATATATAATTATTTGACAATATTTTATTCCTACCATATTATTATAAAATTATTTATTAATGGAATGTGTGCTCAGTTATTTACTTTTCTGTGTTAATTATTCATATATCTTCTATTGTACCTGACACTTACTGAGCACTTGAGATCACCCATATTTTGTTACCTTTCCCTACATTATAAAGAATAGTTCATTAAATGAGTTTTAAGGGTTGTAGTTTATTATATTTTGTTATGTTTTATGTTTTATTTTCTTCACCCAATATGAAATGGGTTTCATGTACATAATATGTTTTCTAAAACTACTAAAATGATCGGTCCTTTGGGATTTGAATCTTTTATCTATTACAATGAAAAAAAATAATCCACAAACTCTAGGATATTGGGGTTGGGGTATTTATAGTTGGTATAAAATAAATTTTAGTAAAAACCTTGAGAACTAGATTTATGAAAATATAGATTAGGGAACATAACCCTATGATGTAATTTGATGATAAGTATAGTAGAAAATCCCAAAGAAACAATGTTTATGATTATTAAATTAGATATGTGTAAAATTTTAAATTTATTTTATGTGTTACACCATACTTAGAATTATAAAATGTTCATAATTTTATGATCTAACTTGGTATATGCTGTTTTTTGAAAATGACTCCCATAAGTAAAAAGGGTATCAAAACTCATGAAAAATATAGAGATTTACCTACTGAGGAATCCAATATAGATGGTATTAGAACTGATCAAGTTGTGTCAATGTTATGTCATCATAACCAGGTCATGAAAAATAACCTTTCTCGGAAAGAGAAACCCATTCCATATTTAGACTTTATACTGCTGGATTGCACTATGCTATAAAGGAACCCATTATATATTAGGACTATAGATACAATGGCATAGTAATAGTGGATTAAGTCTTTATAGATAATATTTATGGTACAAGGTTGTACTGAAAAGGAAAATGTTACACGTTTAGTGTATTTTCTCAATATTGATTCTCATCAATGGTGGTTATAGATCCAGAATAGTATTGAGGAAGAGGGAAATAGAAATTATGGAATGGAAATATTTTAATGATATATTTATTGTAAAATATTTCCCTCATGAGAAACAAACTATGATGAATGGAAAGTTTCTTAGTTTAAATAAAAATGAACATGAAAGTGTTGCGCAGTATGAAGACACATTTATATGGTTATCAAGTTATTTTATGAATTATATACAAAATATGAAATGAAATATTGACCATTGAATTTAAGGGATTAATCCATGTATTTCAATTGTTATATTACCTTAAATTTTTTCATCATATGATAAAATTGTTTTATATTTTATCAAGGTATAGAAAGAATTATCCAAGCCTTATGAATTTAATGGGAAGAAAAATAAGAAGAGGGTGTCCGATAAAATAATAGATAATGGGAAGAAGGGAAAGACGGATTTTCCCACAAGCTATAACTGTAGAAATAATCCCCATGGTAAATTCTTAAAATAATTGGTTGTTTTTTATAAGTGTGGAGAAAAGGGTCACTTGGAAAAAGAATGGAATGGGAACAAATAAAATACAAATATTCATTCTTTTAGTAGTAGTGAAATGGGAAACTATACAAATAAATTCTGTGAGCATCAAGGGAATATACCTCATAAAAAGCTAAGGGGTCAAGTTGAAGCTTATGTTATTGATACAACTTAATTTTAGTGACTAATATTCTTATGTATTTGGATCTATTAAATATTTTGTCAAATTATAAAATGTATATGGATTCTACTACAGTACTTTTTATTAATGGATTTGAAAGAATGGTATAAAGAAAACTAATTCAGTAGTAGTTTGAAATTTTTAGGTAACATGTGTTTTAGGGAAATATTACCCTTAATTTGTTCCTCATGTTGAGATAATGATGTTTCAATAAATAGATGATTGATATAGATAAAGTAATTTGGGTACTACTAAATACATTGGAATTGATTTTAAAGTTTTGGATCATAATATTTTAAAGGTTCACAAGTTTAACCATTTTTGAAATAGATTATTTTGAAATTTGAAAGATGTTTGAGAGATTATTATTTTAATTCACCATATGATGCAATGAGTGCTAAGAGTTGAAGTAAAATAGTTCATGGCACAAAAAAAGGATAAAATATTCCTTATGAAAAATAAATAAAGTGAGTATATGACATTTTATTCTTAGAGTTTTAAAGAAACCTTCAAAAAAAATGGAGAAATATTTTAAATAAAAAAAATTTCTTTTTAATTTTCTTATTAATAAATCAATGGCCTTTTAATCCATCACAAATATAAGTATTTGTGATGGTTAAATTTATAATGACATTGTTTTCTGTCACTCTCCATTAGAACATGATAGTTATATTTATATTCCATATCTATGTTCTCACCTCTCAATAATTTTATCTTATTCAAAAGCCTAATTTTTTTGTGACCATAAC
The DNA here is from genome assembly GCA_963277665.1 of Viscum album. Classification (NCBI taxonomy): domain Eukaryota; kingdom Viridiplantae; phylum Streptophyta; class Magnoliopsida; order Santalales; family Viscaceae; genus Viscum; species Viscum album. Next base: position 138,356,237 of record OY728138.1, on the reverse strand, counting down.
ATTTCCCTTTCCCTCTTATCATGTGGATGATTTATTTACCCCATTTACCATGTGGGTTTTTGACAAAGAAATTTTCAAGTATCAACCTAAGATTTTGAAAGTGAAATTTCAAATTTCAAGGATTAAAATTATTTAAGGTTGGGAGAATTTAACACCCTAGTATTTCTTGTAATGTCCCTTTTTAAATTTAATCTCTTAGATAGCTTATGTTACATGCAACACCCAACATAAATGAATTATGAAATATTATTATGTTATCATTATAAACTAGCCATTAAATTGGTCGGAATGAATTTTATTTAAAAAATAATGAAATTTATATATATTATATATTCAATTGTCTATTTTTACATTCATCCAATTAATTTTATTTTCATAATATAATAAAAATTACAATTTTACTTATAAAAAAGCTATGTTTTTATAAAGGCATTTCTCACACCTTTTAATGAAGTAATTATTTTTAAACAAAATTTTGACAATTTTATAGATTATATTTGACAAAATAAACTTTATTTTTGAAATTTGAATATAAAAATTTAATTTGGATTAATTTATTGTATGTTTCTGATATGTTTTGATGAATATTGAAAAATATTGCATTTTAATTTACAACTGACTTTTCATATAGATATTTTATAATGATAAATTATATATTAAATTGATTTCAATTAAAATTAGATCAATTATAAATCTATTAATCAAATTTATGTCATTTTAATCATTTTAATATTGAATTTCTATATAAAAACATTTTAAACTTTTAAATATTTTTCACTTTAAAAACATGTTTTGTCTCCCAGACTAGGGGATTAATTTAAAATTAATTTTAGTAACTAATGAGTTCTTGTTTTTTAATAATATATTAAATATTTGGAATAATAAGTTTCAAATTTATTAAATATTTTTCTTTTATTTTGGGATATTATAAATAGTAACTTTTGTAATTTTTGTTACCATAGTAAAGGGTAAATCAGTTAATTTATGGTAAAAAATAAATAATAAAGACTATAAAATGACCCTAACAATTGAACCAATTCTATTGGATGCATAAGTTTCGTCCATAATCAATAAAGGTTTGGTTATATAACCATTTATGGACTTTTTAATGATATTATAACCTTTATAATATTTTATTCAAAAGAATGTCAAACTTTTCTCACTCTTGTTTTTAATGAGTAATGCTTTAAATATGGTGTTATTTAGAAGTTATGTTTAACTATAAATATTATTTTGAAATATAAAATAATTTTTAATAAACATTGTAATTTATTTTCATTTTTAGTAAGTAAATAAGTACCTCAAATAATTATATAATGATGATGTTGTAATTATTTAACTAAAAAAAATATCTAATAAATGATATAAAAAAATTAAAATAAATATAATTGGAGATAATTAATTTTATAAAATAATTTAATATATGACCTTAAAATATTGGAGATCTAATAAAATATTTTTTTTAATATATATTATTTTATTTTTTTAAGTCAAAGTAAAGAATAGTGGAAAAAATTGACATTAATTGTATTTTAAAATAAAAAATAATTTATTAAATGATATAAAATTTATAAAAATATAATATTATACCAAATGATTGGTATAGAGTTAAAAATTTCATCTATGGTCCATTTAGGGGTCGTTTTTCATTTTATAGTAACTATATGAACCCTCAAAGAGTAAAAATCCATGTTGTCGCGGTAAGAGTTAAAGATGTCAAATAATGGTTAAAACCCAAAGATAAGGGTATAACCATGAAAACAACTAGTCCAAAATATTTTATATGAATATTAATTTACCCTTATCAAATTATTCTATAATTATATTTATTTAATTGACACTTATTCAAGAAAATTACGTATATATTATTTAAAGCTAAGATATTTTCAAGATGTCACTCTATTTGTATTTAATATATTTTATGTATCCAAATAGAGAAGAACCAAGATATGAATGAACCTAAATATCTATTTTGATATTAATAAAATTATTATTTATTATATAAATTTATTTTGAATTTTTAAAAATTATATAATCTCCTTAAATTCTTCTACAATGTTAAAAGAGTATTCACTTAATTAATATAAAAACAAACTAATTGATTTTAAAAATACTATTTTTGATATATTTGGGATGAGTTAATGTTTATAAAGAATTTATTAGATTTATAAGATATATTACAGATTTTTTAAATCATTATATTTTAATTCCCACATAGTATTGATATATTTGAAGACAAATTAAATGAATAGTATAATATTTGACAATAATGATATTTTGTTGAATTAATATTTTATAAAAATATTTAAAAATAAAAAAATGATAAATAATCAAAAATGGGATAATATATGGTCTAAAATTTATTTCCAAATTCATTTATAGGACATTTTTAGGTCTTTATCTCTAGAATATCTTTATTATATTTTAATATATTAAATATTTCCGAAAATTCCCCTCACTTCAATAATAAAAGAGAACCTAACCCATTACTTATTTATACCACATTGAGCCATATATCTCGACTTAAATCTATAAATTTATCTTTTAAACATCTTTATACAAGTTCTTGAGGTCCTAGTCTTCCAAAAATACCAACCCTATATCATTTAAGAAGTTATCTAAATAAAGTCTATCGAAGAAGAGGTAATCATTTTTACCAGCCCATTCAAGTTCATTTATTTTTATACTTCCTTGTAATATATTATTTACATCCTCAAATAATAACCCTACTATCATATATATTCTTATATGTTATTATGATTATGCTAAAACCATATTCCACCGTTTATTCATCCTACAAAAAATTAAAACACCACGTTTGCGTATGTACAACTTATCATATTCAAGTTATGGTGGAATTTTTTTCATCATCAATTTAATTGGATCAGTAAAATGATGAAAATAATGAATATATATTATAATAAAACAATGGTATTTATTCAAAAAAAATCAATATATCATCCACTTCTTTACTCTTTCACCATTAAGGGAATGATACTATCACTCACGTATACGTAAGGCCTACTTTCTCCAGGATGTGATGCAATTAATTTTCCACGTTTGAAATTATAGAATGATTATAAAAGTAAATATAATGAATAAATATTATATCTATGACCTTAATATAATTCTGGATATTATGGAACTATATCCTTTTCACAATAATCGAGATTTACAAGACAAAACATGCATATGAAAATGAAGCAGTTAACAACCAAAACAAGAGTAATAAAAAAATATTATTAATAAACTAGTGATAAAATGATATAATAGGATAATATATGATATTATAAATATGTATATGTTTCTATAATAAATTAATAACATGTTTTAAAGAATTAAAATGGAGTTTAAATCATGTTCAATTAAGTGAAAGAGAAAGGTAAGGGTTTCTCATCTCAATTTTATTTCATTGAGATATGCCCTATTCAACACATATTTATTTTGTGTTATGTAATGAAATTTGTTATATCATATCATTAATATCTTTATCTTCATGTTATTCAATGTTCCATTTTATAAATATTACTTTTATGGGGCACAAAATTCAACCGATTACAAAGTGGTAATGTATTTCTTAACTGAATTTCCACTCATTGAGTTAATCTTATAATGAAATGATTATTCCATTCCAAGATTTTGTGGGAAATTAATTTTTATTACCTTATGATGTATTTACAATTTTTTAATATGTATTTTCAGTAGATACACATAATCTATTCATTTTATTAATGCTTGTTTTAATTATATGGTCTTTATAAGGGACTTTGTCTCAATTTTTATTTATTGAGTCATATTTTGATATTATGCAGCGATATTGTTTTATAAGGTGTATATAATTCCCCTTTGACATTTTATGTCATGAATTTATCTATTCTCGTGATATTAAAAGTTTTTTTAAATGTTATTCATTCATGGACTAATGAGTTATGCAAATCAGGCGGGTTTCTACCCATAAACATAAACGAGAAACATGAATAATCTTGACAATAGCTATATTGGAGGGAGGATCTTGATATTTCATGGGTTTCTACCCATAATCATAAAGGGGAAACATGATTAATCTTGAGAATAGCTATATTGGGGGTAATATCTTGATATTTCATGGGTTTATACCCATATACTTAAATTATAAAGAGAATTGATCTTGTAATTAACTATCTAGTGTATATATATTGATATTTTAGACATCCTATATTATTCATTCCATCATTATTGATATTCTAGGTGATTAATTAATTAGTTAGACTATCCATGTTCATGTTTCAAGATAGTGTTAATATTTATATGGAATTTTTTGATCATATTTTATTCCATACATATTATTCTAAAGTAATTTATTAATGTAATATTTGATCAATTATTTACCTTTCTAGGTTAATTATTATTATAGATTCAATTTTACATGACCCTAACTATGCATTTGAGTTCACCCTAATTTTTTACTTTCCCTAAGTTATGAAAAAGAGATATTTGAATGAGTTTTCAAGATTTAATTTTATTATATTTTGTTATATATTATGTTTTCTTTTATTTTCCCAATGAAAAATAGTTCTCATGTATGTGATTTGGTTCCCAAAAATACTAAATTGATTGGTCCTTTTAGATTGGAATCTTGTATCTATTCCAATGTAATAAAGTAAGGCACTGAATCTAGGAACTAGGGTGTGGGTATTTATAATCAAGGATTGTTTTATTAGGAATGATCACTCTAATTCCTAACTCTTTTAGTTATGGATGAATTTTTCAATCATAGTGATAGTATAGGTAAATTATTTGTATTCTTGATATGGTGCCTAGTAGTATGGGTGGTAATTCACATATTCATGATATTTTCAAGGTGTTACGTCTTTTATATAAAGGCATCTAATATGACTCTAGTTAGTAATGGTGGCATTCCAAGATCATGGTAGATTTCTTTATTGGGTGTGTGATCCAAGGATTGATGATGCTCAACTCACATGTTGATGATTCGAGTTTTGTAAATTGGTTGTAATAGATCATGAAACCCTTAGCCTTTTATAATATTAGGTGGTGTGAGAGTTATAACCCATTACTTAACAATGGAGTCAACTTGGAATGTGTTGATCCTGATGGATGTGTACTAGTGGAATGGGTCATGTGTAGTACCATTAAAGATCATTATGGTCTTATAAATGCTCGATAAATGAAATTTTGGTAGCATAATAATCAGAACTATTTCATAAATACTTTCTTGAGAGACATGTAACCATTGAAGGTATTTTTTTTGGACTCCCCTCTTTTAACTGGGTGAGCTAAAATTGAAAGATGTTTATATATTGGATGACTTATACTTTTGATAATAATTGTGATGTCCCAATGGTAAGGGATGATTTTTGTGGGTTGATCGATATTTTTTCACAGGATTGATATGATCTTAAACCTTGATATATATTTTTTTCATTTAAGGGGTGATTGATGACTAGAAAGATCATCACATGTTCCATGGTGGTGGAACCTGTTCAATTTTCACCCTATAATTGGTGTCGCTAAAGCCATAAAGTGGGTAGAACACCATTGAACAAATAAAGGAATGAACCATGCAATGAGTTGAATTTCCTAAAATGTTAATGATTAAATTCCCATAAATAATTAATGTAAAGTTATTGGTGTTTCATGAAGAGTGATATAGTACAATCGTGATAGAAACGTTTGATCATTATGTTTAGTAATAGGCAGAGTGTGGGACATGGTTATTGAGTTTTAGTATTGTTGGAGCAGTGATAAGGAAAATCCCATGGGGGTAAAAATATTTTAGAATGTGTTATGTGTCCCTAATGATTATATAGGACATTTAATATATGAATAAATTAGGGTACTAGACATTAGAGGTTTATGAGGGCATTGAATATCAATGTGGTTATAGTTTTTATGTAATCTAGATTCTAATGGTATTTTTAGATGTAAATTATAATGTGATTTTAGTTGGAGTTCAAATTATTGTTTTGGGGTCAGGAAAAAATGGTTTTATCCAAATGATATTTAGTTTGATTTTGTGAAAATACTTTTGTGAGACATAGTGAATTGTCTAGGTTCTTGATGATTCAACTATGGAATCTCATTGAGGGTTAGGGTTAGACCTCAATGTCTTTCATGATGATCAAGGCACTCCACTAGTGATCTAGGAATCATGATATAGTAATTTAATGGTTAATTATAGAGAAATTTGAGTGTTCTTATGGTGGGTTGGTTGGAGGAGTTCTGACTAGATTTTTTTGTGGGATTCGATGTAGTGGATTTAGAACCACATCAGTAACATCCATAGAGATGAAATGGAAATTATTCTAGTTGTATTTAGGGATTTAATTTTAAATAATACATGTTTAGTATTGTTTATATGGTTATTCTTAAACATAGAATACATTTTGGAACTATGAATTAAGGATAGTGATGGTATTTTGATGAATTCTCTCAGGGATGAGTGGTGTTGGTCATGAAATCTTATATTGGGGGTGCACTATAGATGGAGTGAGCATGTGAAGCTCTTTTTAAGATATTTTGTTGAATTTAAAATAAAATGTAATAACAAACCCAATTATATGGTGGTTTTATGGTCGTGAAACCACTTGGATATAAGAAGATAAGTTAAGGGGGGTTTGGTGGATAGTTATGTTCAGGTATTGGTTGTTGGGTTTTGGGTGTAATTCTCATGATAAATGATTCTTGTTATAGGGTGTAGTGTTTTGGTAATAGGTAGGTGTAGTAGTCAATTTTTTTGAACATTGATATTATATTTTGGAATGTCAATTTAAATTTTTGGGAAACACCTCATGTTGTGAATGGTCTCTAAAGTGATACTGGATTTTTCAATGAGCATAGTCGGGTGGATAGTCGACCAGTGTATACCAATGGAATTAATCAGTGGGGTGAAATTATGGTTTTCAAAAGTATAAAGTTTCACACAATGTGATATTCATAGTATATCCATCAACGTGTGAAAATAGAATGACCACAACTAGAATAATTTAGTTTTTTGGATCACCAATCAAGGGTTCAGTGATTCTCAAGTGTCAAATTTAAGGATGATAGTTATATGGTTAGGAGATTGTAAGACCCTACCAAGGTGTGCTGATTGTCTCACTAGTTGGTCAGTGATCCTACATTTACCCAAAATTGTAGGCCTAATGGATACCCATTGAGTAGCTAGGTAGATATTTTAAGGTTCAAAAAGGGTATTTTACCCTCATTTCCCCTTAACCTCTCACATGGGGTTTCTTACCATTTCATCCAATGAATTACCCTCTGCACTCCACAAATCCCACATCTTTCTCTTTGATGAATCATCTCTAATCCATGGAAATTTGATATTCTATTTGGTGTGTTCCAGATTGTAAGAACTCGGATCTTCTTTTCTGGTATGTTTTTTCTTTTCTGGTCGTTTTTTAGGAAAATAGGAAATTCTATAAATTTTCTAAGTACACACGGTGTACTTTATGAGCACACACCGTGTACTTTCTTGTCGCAGCAGACCATGTGTTGGTCGTGTAGTATCCACAGACACGACCGTGTCAGAGTGACTTGGAGTTTGCCTAATGTGGTGTAAGGAAAGATCAAGTTCACGCCATGTACTCCAAAAGTACATGCCGTGTATTTTGTTTTTTTTCATTAAACGCATCGAGGTCACATCTGACGGACAGAACGCCCTTCTTCTAGGTCTCATTTGTCTGAGAGAGTCCGTATAGCTTCGGATCATCGACAATCCCCCAAACCTCCATTAATCCTCCGATTAAAACATCGTTGATTGCATTGGAATCGCACCAACGAGTTCTCTCTTCTCCTACAACATCTTCTTCTGATTTCTCTTCTTTTCCATGTTATCGTGGGTTGAAAGTTTTATACGTTTTCTTAGATCTACAGTGTTCTACAAAGATTCAAGCTTTTAGGTCCACGTATAGAAATATCCAAACCTTAAGTTAGGTGGTTTATTCCTTTCTGTTGAAATTCATTTAGTATTATATGAAAATTCCACCAATACCCATGAAAGGGGTATTGCGTGTTTACCATTTTACCCTTTTTGTTTGACTGCCATGCTTGTATGCTTGTGTAGAGGTAATTTGGATATGAATTGGGTTTATTTTTATGATTTAGATGTTTTTCCCTTGCATGTTCTGTTTATGACTGTTTGGTCCTGTTTAGCCAGTTTGGCTGCCTTGCCTGATTTCCATGCCTATTACTGTAGGATGGAGAGTTTGTATTCTGACATGCTTAATTTGTTGTAGATTGTTATCCAATTTTTTCTATAGGTTTACTTTGTCCATGTTACACTACTATTCTCATTGACCTACATAGGGCCTTGAGAACCTGGTGTAGTATAATATAAGAGGAATTGACTGGGTGAGCTTCCTCAGAGAGCCTCTAAGAACTTAGGCTATAAGGGAGACTGACCGAGTGAGCATCCTCAGAGAGCCTAGAACCACTTGGGGATATAAAGAGACTTGAACGAGTTAGCTTTCTCATAGAGTCCTTGATTGTGTTAGACTATATGGGGATTGACCGCGTGAGCTTCCATAGAGAGTCATTGTTTGAATTGTACGACCTGGTATATAAGGGGAATTGACTGAGTGAGCTTCCGCAGAGAGTCCTATACCTTGATGATATAAGGGTAATTAACCGTGTGAGCTTACTCAGAGATTCCTTGACTACCCTAGACTATATAGGGAATGTACTATGTGAGCTTCCTCAGAGAGTCTTACTTTACCTTTGACTATAAGGGGACTGATTGTGAGCACTTCCTCAAAGAGTCTTATTATATCCATATATAGAACCAGATGGGTTAGACCGAGTGTGCTCCATAGAGGTTTGCCTTTACTTATTAGGAAGGACCAGAGGGTATGGATGTGAGTACTTCCCAGAGGGTTACCTATTTGGGGTTTAGCAGTTGGTTTTGTTGTTGCTTGATATTGAAATTGTGGATTGTTTACTGCTTGATACTCTCCTGTTTACTATTTTCTGTACTTTTACCTACCATATATTCACTGACTGTTAGGAACAGATATTTGGGTGGTTACCTACTAGGATTTAGTTTGACACCCTATTTGGGTCAAGATTTTGGGCCTAAACATATTATATCATTGCAGGTATATATAAGGGAAAGTGCTCTTCTACTTAATTTACTTGATTGTTGTGGGGCTGGGGAGCATGGGGCCAAGCTATGGCATCTGATGCTGAGGAGCTGGTTATCTTTCTTTTTTTACTTTGGTTTAGTATTGGTTGTATTTATAGCATTGTGACTTGTTTGGATGCTTTCCTAGACATATGTTTCCTGCATCATTTATATATGTGCTCAAGTTGTTTTATTATTCCAGTCTTCCACCGTTTACTGTTGTTGGATATTTACTTCTTCCGCAATTGTGTGTTGTTTACTTCTGATGTGTACTCTGCCAATGAGGGAATAGTTTCACCACTATCACACCCAAGGCCCTCACTTCTAGTCATCAACCTATGGAGTTCGGGGAAATGTGCTTGAGGCCATATGACCAACCGGGTATGGGGTGCCTTTGGGTGGCTTCCGGAACTGGGACGTTACAATGTGGTATCTAAGGATTCTTTTCTCTTGATTTATTTTTTTGAGCCTTTATCCAGGGATAGAAAGTAATAGGTACTTGGTAATATGTTGTGCCCGGGAGTAGCTAACTAGTATACAGGGAAAATCCAATCTACCTCGTTTATTTCAATTTCTTCTAGTTTTTCAAGATTACGGTTGATTTTATTTTCACCGTTGGGTGACTCACAAGTTTTTTGTTATTACTATTGAAATTATTGAGGTTCTATTTATATCTCAACCCGATGAGATGAGGGTATTGCATCTCATGCATCATATAGGTACTTGCTAGAAATCACATGTCATTCATTCTTTCTGTGTCATTTAGGATACATTAGTGATTGCATGTTGTTGTGATAGAAGTTGTGTAGAATATGCATGATGTTGTGATAGATGTCTTGATAAGAATACCTACTATTTTGATAGGGTTTTCTTGTGCTAGGTTTTGTTTGAGTGGATGTCATACTTTGGTTCTTGAGGTGTTGTGGGGCCCCATGGACTGGAATTTGGTGTATCATTTCTTTGTTTCCTTGTTATAGCATGTAGACGATGCCAAACATTGATTTGTGGAGAGTATGGGCCCTCACGGATCAAAATTTGGCACTTTCTTGTTCGTTTCAGTGTTTTCTGGTTTTCGGAGTAGTTTATAAGGCTTACGGTCTACAAAAAACCCTAGAATACATGTCGTGTAGCATTAAGTACATTCCATGTGTTCTTCTGTTCGAGAAGAAATTTTTCTTCTTAAGTACAGGTCGTGTACTTTATTTACACATCGTTTTGTCTCTAACCGTGTCATAGGCCATGTAGGAAGAGACATGATATGAGGGAAAGTCTGGTGGGAACACTCTGTGTACTAGTAGAACATGTCGTGTAGTGTTGACCTAGTTTCCACCCGTGTAACTAAAAACATGGAAGGATAAAACCTTAAGCTATACACGCCATGTCAGTATTGAAAACGATGTGTAGTCGGACCCAGGTACACGGCCATGTCACGAACAATACAGTTTGGTGTTACTGTTAGGACCACAAGGCTAAATACCCTGAGAGGGGGGGTGAATCAGGGTATGACTAATTTAAAATTAAAGCCTGTTCTAATCTTGTTTCGATGTTAAGAAAAACACTCTTCTCTCTCTTTCCTGTTTCACAATATAAACAGAAAGTAAAGCAAGCACAGGAGACATCAATTTTACTTGGTTCACCGCTAAGGGCTACGTCCAAGGAGCATACGCCGACAGATTTCCGGTCATACCAATTCCACTAAACTTCACTAGCTGTGGATTACAAGGTTCGAGCTAGATCACTTCTAAGCCCAGGCTCACTGCCTTTACAAGTTTAGGGTCAGCTCACTGCTTTCCCAAGGGTCACTCCCTAGTTCTCTCTCTCTGGCTCACTGTCGTTGGAGAGGATCACCTTCTTTCTCTTCCTTTGCTCACTGCTCTTGGAAGGAATCCACTCACAATTTATAGACATGTAGGTCTCTTCATTTTTATGAAGGAATGCATCTTCTTTTGTATGTAGATACTCCGTTGAAGCTCAACCTTCACCCATAGATGAATTTCCCTTTGCACCGAAGGTACCGGGCAATCCCCAGCTTCCACGCAGCCCTAAATCACTGCCGAAAATCAACCTTACTTGGCGCCCTTCCTTAAGGTGGCGCGCAAGTCTCGGCGCGCAAGTCAACACTGGCGCGCAAGTATTTCTTAACACTTGTGCAACTCAAGCTTAAGCATCTCCAAACTTTCCCGACGCACTTCCTTTGCTGCCCAAACCACCTCAGGTGCACAACAAACACTTAGACCACAACTTCCTTCTCTAGCATGCAAGTCCCACTTGCGCGACACACCACCACTTGTGCGACCACCACACCTGTGCAACGGGAGCGCTGAATCTTCAAAGTGTTGAACTCTGGTGAAGAATGAGGAGGGGTGGTCTAGTATTTATAGGCAATTTGACCACCCTGCGCGACTGCGCGCAGGCCTCCCTTCGGTGCGCAAGTCTCGGAGTGCAGGTCTCTTCCCCTGAAAGTCACATGCATGACCTAATTTCAAACTTGTATGAACCTCTTTACTTTGCAATATTTTGATCTTCTGATCTTAAAAAACCACAGGCGCACAAGTTATCAAGATTCCAATGCATCGACACGCAAGTCTCTTCATGGCGCGCAAGTCATCTGCACGACACCGCCAATACTTGCAGGATACTTATCCCTTTTCCATATTTTGATGATCTAATCCTGAAAAAGATACGGAGCCACCTTGTATTTTTTCTTTTTATGATGCCTCCAGATCATCCATTCCTTTATCGACATTCTTGGATCAAACATGGATCGTTGACCACAGCTCTTGAACTCGACATTCCACTATGAAATCCCATTTTTCAACAAATTTGTATGTCATGGTTTTTTTTGTCAACAATCACAGCACAATTGTCCAGTTTGTCAACAAACACAATCACCTCAAAAATACTTCAATGATGTTTTGAGTGATTTTTTCCCAACAATCTCCCCCTTTGGGTTTGTTGACAAATCTTCCATAAAAGGATACATCGTTGATTCTTCAGCCACCATTCGCCTTTTGCGATTATGATAGCGATCAAGGATTTACTCAACACACACTCTAACCCACATGAGCAATGCTCGGCATGAGAAACAAGAGTAAATGAAAAGTTCATCAATGAATCACTTCATCTCTGACATCCACTGTTGACACCAAACTGATACATTTTTTCCAAACTGATACCAATTTTTGGAAATATTCTTCCAACACCACTCTTCTGCTTTTATCACGATCCTTAGCTGTCGTGATATCTATTCTTTGATCAATCACTTCTAGCATCATCAGATTTTATACGCTCCCAATTTCTGCTCACAGCTTCAACACCTCTTTAGCCCTATTTCCTGTGTAGTCCAAGATAAGCTCTGGCTAAGCACGTTCAACTAGTTCAACTCCCCCTATCTGGATGCTCCACCTGTCAGCTTCTCCCCTTATCTATCAATATTTCTTAAATAGCCACACTGTATCCCCCTTGAACAATCACTATTTTCTCCCCCTTTGTCAATGAACCCAATGGTTACTCCTTTGAAGTTTGTAACAGAGTAGAGAACACATATCAGCACATTAGGGAAAACACATCATACCTCGAGGAGAGGGGGCATGATTCCACATCCATACTATTTCAAGTGAGGGGAGTTGACTAAACTCCCAGAGCTAGTCGATGCCTCTCAAAATCTTCCTTGGGTAAGGCCTTTGTTAGAATTTCTGCAACCTGTAGCTCTGTAGGAACATACTCCAACTTCACGATTCCCTGCTCAATGTTCTCCTTGATAAAATGATACTTTATCTCGATTTTCTTTTTCCTTGAGTGATGAACGGTATTTTTTCTGAGATTTATGCACTTGAGTTATCACACTGGATTCTAATCGGAGACTTCACATTAACTCCCATATCTTCAAGCTGCTGCTTCATCCACAATAACTGTGTGCATGCTTGAGTGGCCTCAATATACTCTGCTTCCATAGTTCTCAATGAAATGAAATATTGCTTCTTTCTAAGCCAAGAAATACACAATCTACCAAGATAGAATGCACCACCTGATGTTGATTTTCTATCATCCGCTGAACTAGCCCAGTCTGCATCATTATATCCCAATAACTCTGTCTGATATTTGTTAGTATATGTCAAGCCGAAGTCCATTGTGCCCTTGATATACCAAAGTATTCTTTTTACTGCAAGCATGTGGATTTCCTTGGGATCACTCTGATATCTCGCTGCTTGGCATGTGGTGAAAACAATTTCAGGCCTTGTTGTAGTCAAGTATAGCAAACTTCCAATAATTTGCCTGTATTCTGTGATATTAACTACCTTTCCATCTGCATCTTTTGATAATCTCATATGGGTAGCAACTGGAGTCTTCATATCCTTGGAATTATCTGTTCCAAACCTTCTTAGAACCTCCTTGGCGTATTTGGATTAAGAAATGAAAGTGTCATTACTTCCTTGTGTCACTTGTAAACCAAGAAAAAATGTTAGCTCTCTAATCATTGACATTTCAAACTCATTTTTCATGAATTCGGTGAACTGTCTACATAGATCTTCATCTGATCCACCAAATATTATGTCGTCAACATAAAACAACACCATCATCCTTTGATTACTGTCATTGCTGAAATAAAGATTGTAATCAACTCCCCCGCGCTGGAAACCAAGCTTCTTCAAGTACTGATCAAGCCTTGAGTACCATGCTCTTGGTGCTTGTTTCAGCCCATACAATGCCTTATTCAGCCTGAAAACTTTGTTCTCACCCTCATGAATGAGAAAACCATCTGGATTTTCAATGTACACCTCTTCTTCCAAAACCCCATTCAAGAATGAAGATTTGACATCCATCTGGAACACTTTGAACATTCTTTGCACTGTTATGGCCAAAAATAATCTGATTGTCTCCAGCCTTGAAACCGGTTCAAATGTCTCATCTATATCTATTCCCTCTATCTGGGTGTATCCCTTGCACACTAGTCATGTTTTTTTTCGAATCACAGTTCCATCTTCATTCATCTTGTTGAGATAGACCCATTTAGTCCCGATGACATTCTTGTCTTCTGGTCTCGAAACAATCTCCCATGTCTGGTTCTTCTCTATTTGATTAAGTTCTTCATTCATAGCATGAACCCAGTTTTCATCTTCAAATGCATCAGAAAAACATTTCGGCTCCACCTGAGATAAAAACGATGTTTTCTGTAATGATTTCATTCTTCGAGTCTGAACCGGACCTATCTGATCACCAATGATATTATGCTTATCAATTTTAGATCGACTCTTTGGATTTCTTGCAGACACAAACTTGACACTTTCTTGTTCATCATCAGTATCTTCTTCTGAGTCAGCCTCTGCCACTTCTACTCCCCCTGTGTTTCTTACCTCATTATCACTTTCATCCAGGAACTGTTCACTGTTTCGTTGGGTATTCTATTCATTTTCAACTATAGTGAAATCATTGCTCTCAACAATTTTTTCCAGCCTTTTGTTGAAGCATTTATATGCTTTACTTTTCCCAGAATATCCAAGGAATATCCCCTCATCTTCTCATGCCTCAAACTTCCTGTGATTATCTTTGTTGAGAATGAAACATTTACTTCCAAAGATTCAAAATTATTTCAACGTTGGCTTATTTCCATACCATAGTTCATACAGAGTCTTCCCTTTCTTTGATCACAATAGAGACCTGTTCGAAACATATACCGATGTCAAAACTGCTTCCTTCCAAAATTTCTCTGGTAGGTCTTTATCAATAAGCATCGTTCTGGACATGTTGTTGATGATATGATTTCTCCTTTCAACAACTCCATTCTATTGTGGAGTTATCACTGATGAAAATTGATGCCTTATTCTTTGTTTCCCGAGATAGTCATCGACTTGACTGTTTGTGAATTCTGTACCGTTATCAGTACGAAACATCAGAATTTTCTGCCCAATCATCCTTTCTGATTCCCTCTTATACTGCTTAATACAACTGAGCACCTCTGTCTTATGGGTAATGACAAATACCCAAGACATTCTGCTATAATCATCAATGAAAAGAACATAGTACCTTTTTCCATTTATGGATTGTGGTGAGATAGGTCCACATACATCAGCATGCACCAATTCAAGAACTCTGGTTGATTTCTGTTCCTTTGGCCTATATATATTTCTGATGATCTTCCCTTTTTGACAAGCATCGCATGTATGAGTATGATCACATGATAGTTTGTGAAGGTCTCTAGCAGCATCACATTTTACCTGATCTTCCATGGATGGTTGACATAGGTGACCAAGTTGCTTATGCCACAGCTAGTTTTCTTCCTCTCTGGATAAAAGGCACAAATCTTCTTCCCCACTTACAAGGTAAAGATTTCCCTTTGTCCTTTTTCCTTGTAGAACAACTGATCCATCTTTTTCTTTCACAACACACATCTTCATGGTAAATCGAATAGAGTGCCTAGAGTCACATAATTGACTGACACTGAGTAAGTTATGACTAATCCCCTATACTACTAAGACATCAGCACGTCTTATTTCTTTCCCCCAAATTTGGCCTTTCCAGAACCAACAATATTCAGTCCTTCGTCATTCCCAAACTTGATAAATCTTTCTTTGTTATATTTTATGTCTGTAATTAGATCCTTGTTCCCTATCATATGGGATGTGCAACCACTATCAAGGATCCATATTCCTGAACAATCGGAAGCTTTAAGGGAAATTTCCACAACTACTTTCTTTTCTTCATTCTACTTCTTGGTCCAAACTTTTTCCTTCCCACTCGGCATAGATTGAGACTTATGTTCTTTCTCAGAGTATGATGGACTAGCTTCATCTTGCAAAGATGCAAATCTATTCTGCATTTTTAACTCACCTGTGGGTTTATTGATCTTCTTCTTTCGAACGTTTTAATTCTGCTTTGGCTCATTTCTCTGTATGGTCGAAGTACAGTACATAGCCATATGTCCAAATCCTCCACACCAAAAATAGTTTCCTTCAAAATATGTTCTGGAAAACTGTTCGTTGTTTGGATGCAACCTCTGTTCTTGTACCCTTCTATATCTCTTGTCTATGGAACACAGATACTGTGAATTTCCCATCTTCCCACAACAATGACACCTAATATAGGGTGCATTCCTTCATGTTACTTCAGCACTATGATTTTCCCTTTGGGATCTCTGAATATTCTGATTCTGTTTTGTGCCCAAATCAACCTTCAATTTCGAGATGGGTGCTTGCAGTTTGACATCAACAACCACAGATTTTTTTTTCTTATCAAGCCCTGAATCAACCTTAGCATTTGAGCTTTCTTGCTGCTTCACTCCTGCTGAAATACGAGCCTCCTATTTCATCTTCTCTGTCTTCTGAATAGCCTGTTTTTTTATATCACATTGGGGGTCAAGAGTTTTTCGTGATCATTAATTTTTTGTCGTAGACTGACCACTTATTCTTCAAGCTCTTTGATATGTCTGACATGCTCCTTTCCTGTGTTAGTCAAACAATAAATTTTCTTCTTTTGTTCCTCAACTTTAATCTTATGCTCATTACTATTTTCTGAGCTCTATGGTGTTGAGGATTTTAGTTTTTCAATTTCTTCTAACAGCTTAGACTTTTCTTCATCTTGTTGTTGCATATAGAGTTTGGCATCACGAACCACTTTATTGGCTATCTTCGTTTTGGCTCTCCAAACGTCTATCTCCTCAAGAGCTGCTTCCAATTCGGCTTCCATATCAACTCTCCCTTCAATTTCTTCTTCTTCTTCAGCATCAGATTCTTCCTTTTTCAAAGAACTACCAAAAATCGCCACCATGAAATTTACCCCACGATATCTGCAATTTTCTATCTCTGCAACCTCTTCATCCTTAGACTCATCTGAACTTTCAAATTCTTGTGAAAGAAGATTCTTCTTCTTGAAAAAATTTCTCTTGACTTGTTTCTTCCCTTTCACAAATGCTAAAGACTTATTCTAGGGAATTTCGACTTCATCTCCATCATTTTCTTCTTAAACATTTTGGGGCATCTTACAGCAATATGAAAAACTTTTCCACATCTAAAGCAAGCGAGTGGAAGCTTCCCTTTGAACTTTCCTTTTCCTCTTTGAAGATTTGAGGAAAGGAATGACATAACCTCATCTGTCTCTTCTTCTTCCTGATAATCTTCAACGGTGAGATTTTTCATGTCCTTAAATGTCATATCTTTGGATTTTCCCTTTTCCACAGCCTCGTTGTCATCATTCCTCATCTCATATGCAACCAAGGTACTGTGCAAGTTGTCCAGTGTCAGCTCTTTGGGATCTCTATCTTCTAGAACAGAAACATTCGGATTGAACCGAGGTGGAAGCTTCCCCAAGATGCTCTTTACGATATTTATGTCTTCAATGACTTCACCAAGACCTCGCATATCTTCCACAACAATATTTACCATGTAAAAGAATGCATCAACAGACTCATTCGGGTTCATCTTCAGATCTTCATACTTATTCCACAACACTTGCATCTTTTCCTCTCTAACCGTTGTATCTCCTTCATCTATATTCAATAGCTTTTCCCACATGGCACGTGACGTTTTTTATGAAATCACTTTTGTATAGATATGATTGGATAGGGCTCCCCCTAAGGCATTAATTGATTTGGAATCTGCATCTAACTCTCTACGTTCAACTTTGGATAATGTGCCACTATTAATATCAGCTGTTATGCCATGCATTGCTGCTGTGAATACATCCATTCCCAAATATCAGAAGTAGTGTTGCATCTGATTCTTCCACAGCTGAAAGTTGTTCCCATAGAAGATCGGAATCCCTTTATGATTGGTGATCTCCATTTAGAGAAGAACTAATATCAACATTTCCCTTTGATACCAATTTTTAGGTCCACAAGGCTGAATACCCTGAGAGGGGGGGAATCAAGGTATGACTAATTTAAAATTAAATCCCGTTCTGATCTTGTTTCACTCTTAATAAAAACACTCTTCTCTCTCTTTCCTGTTGCATAATTTAAACAGAAAGTAAAGCAAGCATAGGACACAACAATTTTACTTCGTTCACCGCTAAGGGCTACGTCCAAGGAGCATATCCAAAAAGTTGTCGGTCGTACCAATTCCACTAAACCTCACTAGCTGTGGATTACAAGGTTCGGGCTATATCACTTCTAAGCCTAGGCTCACTGCCTTTACAAGTTTAGGGTCAGCTCACTGCTTTCCCAAGGGTCACTCCCTGTTTCTCCCTCTCTAGCTCACTGTCGGTGGAGAGGATCACCTTCTTTCTCTTCCTTTTCTCACAGATCTTGGAAGGAATCCACTCATAGTTTATAGACTTGTAGGTCTCTTAATTTTCATGAAGGAATGCATCTTCTTCTGTCTTTAGATGCTATGTTGAATCCAAACCTTCACCCGTAGATGAATTTCCCCTTGCACCAAAGGTACCAGGCAATCCCGCAACTTCCACGCAGCCCTAAATCACTGCTTTAAATCAACCTTACTTGGTTCCCTTCTCTAAGGTGGCGCACAAGTCTCGGCGCGCAAGTCAACACTGGCGCGCAAGTATTTCTTACCACTTTCCCGACTCAATATTAAGCTTCTCCAAACATGCATGACGCACTTCCTTTGCTGCCCAAACCAGCTAAGGCGCGCAACAAACACTTGGAGTGCAACTTCCTTCTCTGGCGTGCAAGTCCCACTTGCGCGACACACCAACACTTGCGCGACCACCACACCTGTGCGGCGGCAGCTCTGAATCTTCAAAGTGTTGAACTCTAGTGAAGAATGAGGAGGCTTGGTTCGGTATTTATAGGAAATTTGACCACCTTTCGTGACTGCGCGTAGGTCTCCCTTCAGTGTGCATGTCTCGGTGTGCAGGTCTCTTCTCAATTGAGCTTGTTTTAGGAGTGGAACCGGTGTCCATTCCTCCTTATAGGATGGCTACACCAGAGTTGCAGGAGCTCAAGAAATAGTAGGAGGAGTTGCAGGCCAAGGGTTTCATCTGACCCAGTACTTCTCCTTGGGGTTTGCCTATCCTATTTGTGAAGAAGGTAGACGGTAACCACAGGGTTTGTGTGGATTATCGAAATTTGAACCAGTTGATGGTCAAGAACATGTATCCTTTACTAAGGATTGATTATCTATTTTATCAGTTTCGAGGGGACCAGGAGTTCTCGAAGATTGACTTGAGGTCCGTTTATCATCATTTGCACATTAAACCATTTGATATACATCTCATAGCCATCTAGAGTATGTATGGTCTATATGAATATATGGTTATGTCGTTCAGTCTCATGAACATGCCTTCAGTTTTCATGGCAGTGATGAACCGAGTGTTCCATCCATACTTGGATTCCTTCGTGGTTGTCTTCATGGATGATATCTTGGTGTACTATCACACTCGACATGACCCTGCTACACATCTTGAGATCATTTAGAGTAAACTGGCAGAGCATTAGTTATGTGTTAAGCTCTCAAAATTTCACTTTTGGATGGATCAGATTCACTTCTTGGGTCATATTATCCTAGAGTTCGGAGTATCAGTAGACCCAGAGAAAGAAAGAGTTGTAGTTTCATTGGAGCAGCCGAAGAACATCTTTGAGGTGTGGAGTTTTCTAGGGCTAGCTGGATACTACAAAAATTTCTTACATAACTTTTCAAGCATAGCAGCACCACTCACGGGATTGACTAAAAAGGGTGAAAAATTCTTGTGGTCAGAATCTTGTGAGTCATCCTTTCAGGAGTTAAAAGGGAGACTAACTTTAGCACTGATACTAGTTTATCCAGATCCAAGAAAGAGATATACTATTTACTATGATGCATCAAGTATCAGCCTAGGAGTTGTGCTTATGCAGGGAGATAGAATTGTTTCGTATGAGTCTCAGCAATTGAGACCACATGATGGAAACTACTCGACGCACGATCTGGAGTTGGCAACTACTGTTCATGCTTTACACTATTGGAGACATTATCTGTTAGGAGATAATTTTGTGGTTTTTACTGACCAGAAAAGTCTCAAGTACATATTCACTCAGTGTGACTTAAATTTGAGATAGCGAACGTGGGTTGAGTATCTTCAGTCATTTGATTTCAAGCTTGCATATATGCCTGGGAAAGGAAACTCAATACTTGATGCACTGAGTAGGAGGACTCAGATATAGGTAGTTCAGGATGCCAGCAATGAGTGGAAACTTATGGCTCTGTTCTCTGAGATGAATTTGGAGGTGCACAATAGACAGGGCCAGATGTTACTTTCTTCTGTAGCTGTTACCTCTACCCTTCTTAATCGAGTACGAATGAGGAAGCTATCAGATTCCAAAGGCCTAGTCCTATGGGAGAGCATGTCTGGAGAGGTCCCTATTCCTATATGGACCATAGGTCAGGATGAGATCTTATGTTTCTAGGGGCACGTATGGTTGCTAGCAAACATATGCGAGGAGCTAATGCGGGACCTTCATTATTCAGTTTGGGCAGTTCATCCTGGTGTCACCAAAATGCATCGTGATCTACACCGTTATTATTGCTGGCCAGGTATGAATAGAGATATTGCTGGTTTTTCCATGAAATTTTCCACCTGTTAGTGGGTGGACGTGGAGCATCAGCGACTAGTAGGGCTTTTACAACAGTAGCTTATTCCTGAGAGGAAGTGTTATAACACCGCGATGGACTTCGTGACCGGTTTTCCGAGGTCACCTTGGGGGAATGATGTTGTCTGGGTTGTCATTGACAGACTCACGAAGGTTTCTCACTTCTTATAGATCAAGGATACTTTTAGTGTTGATGAGCTTGGATGGTTGTGCATCCGAGAGATTATAAGTCTTCATGGAGTTACACATTCCATTATTTCAGACAGGGATGCATGTTTTACTTCTCGGGACTGGAAGGGGCTTTAGAAGGCTTTGGGTACATAGGTACTTTTGAGTACAATTTACCATCCCCAAGTAGATGGAAAGTCTAAGCATACAATTTAGGTTCTTGAGGACATGCTTCGTCCAAGCCTCCTAGATTTTGGAGGTTCTTCAGAAAAGCATATACCTCTTGTGGAGTTTTCCTACAACAATAGTTTTCAGGAAACTGTTAAGTTGGTACCCTATGAAAATTTGTACAGTAGGCCATACCGATCACAATTATGTTGGCTAGAGGTAGGAGAGGTAGCTTTGCTGGGACCTTTTCTTGTTCAGGAGACCACAAGGTACATTGGGTTGATTTAGACAAGGATGGCTACTGCATAGTCTCGACAAAAGTCTTATGCTGATCAGTGGAGACGACCTCTAGAGTTCGAGGTCGGAGATCAGGTTTTCCGGTGTGTCACATCGAGGTTGGGACACAAGAGGATTAAGAGACATGGTAATCTTTCATCGAGGTATGTCGGGCCGTTTGAGGTGTTGGAAAGAGTTGGGCCATTTGCCTGTCGGTTTCAGTTACCTCAGAGGCACCGAGCTATGCACGACATCTTCCATGTTTCTCAACTTCGACATTACTTTTCAGACATGTCTCATGTCTTTCAACCTAAGGAGGATGATCTCAAAGTGGATGCATTTGTTTAAGAGCATCCTATCTGGATTGTGGATCACGGAACAAAGCTTCTCCATGGTTGGTCTGTTCCTCTGGTATGAGTGCTACGGCAACACGGGCGGGTGCCAGACGAGACTTAGGAGAGGGAGGCCAACGTACGAGCATAGTGGCCAGAGCTGTTTGGGGTTTCTTCTTCTATGCCGCGCTAGGGAAATTCGGGGATGAATTTCTTTAAGGGGGGAAGTTTGTAAGAAACCGGATCTTCTTTTCAGTTATATTTTTCCTTTACTGGTATTTTTTTAGGAAAAGAGGAAATCATGAAATTTTCAAAGTACACGTCATGTACTTTATGAGTACATGCCATGTACTTTCTTGGCACAGCAGACCATGTGTTGGCCATATATTAGACACACACAAGGATGTGTGGGTGTGACTTGGAGGCTTCCTAATTAAATGTACGGAAAGAGAAAGTACACGTCGTGTACTTAAAAAGTACATGTCGGGTATTTTGTTTTTTTCATTAAACGCACAGAGGTCACGTCTGACAGACAGAACACCCTTCTTCTAGGTCTCTTTCATCCCAAAGAGTTTGTACGACCACAAATCATCGAGAAGCCCCTGAGTCTCCGTCCATCCCCTAATTCCAACACTGTTGATTACGTTGGAATTGCACCGGTGAGTTCTCTCTTATCCTAGAGAATCATCTTCTGATTTCTCTTCTTTTCCAAGTTATCGTGGGTTGAACGTTTTAGACATTTTCTTATATCTATGGCGTTCTAAGAATATTCAAGATTTTAGGTCCACATATATTGATATCCTAACCCTGATGTAGGTGGTTTGTTCCTTTATGTTGAAATTATTTGTGTATTATGTGAAAATTCCACCAATACCCTTGAATGGGGTATTGCGTGGTTACCGTTTTACCCCTATTGTTTTCCTGCCATGCTTATACGCCTGTGTAGTGGTAATTTGGATATGAATTGGGTTGATTGATATGATTTGGATGTTTTTTCCCTTATATGTTCTCTTTACGACTGTTTGGTCCTGTTTAGCCAGTTTTTCTGCCTTTCTTGTTTTCCATGCCTGTTGCTATAGGATACAGAGTTTGTATTTTGACATGCTTAATTTACTATAGACTGTTAGCCAAATAGTTCTGTAGGTCTACTTTGTCCATGTTACACTTATATACTCGTTAACCTACATAGGGATGTGAGAACCTGGAGTAGTAGACTATAAGGGGAATTCACAGGATGAGCTTCCTCAGAAAGTCTTTGAGCACATAGGCTATAAGGGGGATTAACCGAGTGAGAATCCTCAGAGAGCCTAGAACCACTATGGTATATAAGTGGTATTGAAAGAGTGAGCTTCCTCAGAGAGTCCTTGATTTCATTAGACTATATAGGGATTGACCGTGTGTGCTTCCTCGGAGAGTCTTTGTTTGAATTGTACGACCTGAGCTATAAGGGGAATTGACCAAGTGAGCTTCCTTGGAGAGTCCTAGACATTGGGGCTATATGGGGAATTGACCGGGTGAGCTTCCTTAGGGAGTCCTTGACTATCCTAGACTATATATGGAATGGACTATGTGAGCTTCCTTAGAGAGTCTTACTTTACCATTGACTATAAGGGGATTGACTGTGAGCGCTTCCTCAGAGATACTTTTTACATCTATATACAGAACCAGAGGGGTTAAACTGAGTGTGCTACCCATAAGGTTTTTTTTAATTCTTTGGTAGGACCAGAGGGGAGGGTTGTGATTACTTCCTTGAGGGTTACCTGTTTGGGGTTTAGTTGTTGGTTTCACTGTTGCTTGATATTGAAACTGCGGATTGTTTACTGCTTGATATTTTCATGTTTACTGTTTTCATTACTTTTACCGTCCATATATTCACTGACTGTTAGGAACAGATCTTTGGGTGGTTGCCTACTGAAATTTAGTCTCACACCCTATTTGGGTCATGATTTTGGGCCCAAACAGATTATATTATTTTAGGTATAGATAAGGGAAAGTTCCCTTCTACTTCAGGTACTTGACTGTTGTGGATCTGGGGAGCATGGGACCAAGCTAAGGCTTGCAATGATGAGGATCTAATTATCTGTCTTTTTGTACAGTGGTTTAGCATTGGTTGTATTTCCAGCATTGTGACTTTTTTGGCTTCTTTCCTAAACATATGTATCTTCCATAATTTTTATATGTGCTCCAGTTGTTTTATTATTACATTCTTATGTTGTTTACTGTTGTTGGATATTTATTTCTTCTGTTGTTGTGTGTTGTTTACTTACACTGTGTACACTGCCAATGAGGGCATAGTTTCCCCAATATCACACCCAAGGCCCTCGTTGCTAGTCACCAGCCTCTGGCATTCGGGGAAATGCGCATGAGGCCCTATGACCAACTGGGTACGAGGTGCCTCTGAGTGGCTTCTAGAACTAGGACGTTACACAGATCCTATAGTAACATAATAACCAAGACACTATTGTATCATGTAAACACTATATCTTGTACTATCACACAATGAGAAATATAAAGATCCCTTTATACTGAAGTATACTAATAATTTTAATTTTTGAAAGTTGGAATTTTATTTTTAAAAAATAAACTTCATTTTTGATTTCATTATAAAAATATTATCTTAAGATAAAAATGTTTTATTTTTCCAAAATAGTCAAGTTTTAAGTTATTAGTGAAAAATACATTTTTTAATAAATGTGTGGATTTTATACCATTTTAATTATATAATAAAGAACAATAATTTAATAAAAAATGGTAAAAAATCTTTCAAGGATTAAAAATTCATATTTTTTATATACTATTCTTAAATTACAAAAATTTTGTTCAATATCTTATAAACATAAGTGATATTTTCCAATAAAAGAAAATAATTTCAGTATTTTTTTACTTTAATGTTATTTTTATAACATAGAGTTTTGGATTTTTTTGTAAACTTAATAAAATTTATTTTTTTATAATAAACCACTTTATTTCAAGAAAATAAAAAACAATAATAATTTAATCCAAAATATAATTTGTATGCTTAAAAATGCACTTTTTCTAAAAAATGGGTTTTATGTATGAAAATTTTAAAATAAATTTACCAAAAATATATTAATTAAATATAAGTATATTTAAGATCATTATAGAAAATTATGTAACTATACAACTATTATTTTTATAATTTTAAATTAATTTACTAAGGTCAAAGATAATTACCACTTTAAAAGTAAAAATGTTTTTTTAAGAATTAATTTTATAAGAGTTATATAATTTATATCTAAATAAATTATGTTAATTTATATTAAAATATAACTCTAATAATATTTTTAAACACATAAAAATATATATAACTCATTAAATTAAGAAATAATGGTAATTAAGAATAAAAAATACATAATATATAAAATATCATTTTACTAAAAAAGTAGTTCTTTCTTATATCACATATTTTAATTTGAAAGATATTTTTTCTCATATTTAGAAACTAAATTACATTAAATGGATCCAAGATTTAGATTCATAATGTATAAATTTAGTAGGAAGGTACATATTATATTTTTATTAATAAAATAATAACCATGGACAGTTTTTATTTATTATTGATTAGGAAAAAAGGGTAAATAAGATATGTAGAATTTTTATTAATTAAAAGGTCACTTGAAACTTTTAGAAAGACATTTTTGGTATGAAAATAATACCAAAATTTCTCACCTACTATTAATCCAACTAATTCACCAAACTCTCCAATCTCACCTAACACCCATGTGATTATATTCCCTCCCCTTACCTAACAGTAGTTTCCATGAAAACCCCCTTATTTCCACCTTTAAAATGATCTCACTCCCACCCATTATCTGATCCCATTCCAGCCCAATGGAATTGATCTTGAATTTAACTACCCTATACATATATAAATCCCTCATGGTGATTTTTTAAGGTTCCAATGAGTCCTATCAATATTTAAGGATTCTTTTAGCAGGGTAGGTGTTTCTAATCATTCTCTTACCTTTTTAATTGAAATTATTTTTTTATAATAAAATTTCCACATATTTTTGTGATTTTAATTTCATGTTATTGTAACCCATTTTATATGTTTTTAATGTGATGTTATATATCCCCTCTAATTGGTTCCTTTTCCCAATGTCGTTGTTATGAAAATATAAAGGATTCCATTCCACCGATTCCATTTTCAATTAAAAATATTTATTATAATTTCATTATGATTGTAATTCTATGGTATTATCACCCATTTACTATATTGAAAATGATATTTCTTATCATTAAATCATTTCCGTAGGATGTTATAATTCCCAAAAATCCTAAATATTTCGAAAGTAAAGAGGGTATGGTTTTCCTAGCAGTGGAATCCCTGTCTAGATACTATCAAGTGGATATAGTTGTGGCATAGGGGCACCTAGGGGTAATCACCCTAAAAAGGATTGGTTAAAGTATTTAATCAACCATATCCCATTTTTAAGAATAGTATACTTAAGATGGTGTAGCTGGATAAACACTATTGGGGGGTATGATTTCTAATATTCAAACACTATTTATGAAACATGGTGAAGGATTTTTCCTAAAATTATTATGTCCTTTTACCAATTAAAACTATTGAACTTAATTAATAACTTAAATTTATAATCCAAAACATTTATAGTAAAATTTACTGATATCTTATATTTATTTATCTGATAATATTACTTAATTTTACATTTAGAATAACCAATAATTTCTAAATTGATTATATATTTTTTAAACAACCAAATTCATTCTCTAGATGGGTTATAATCCTGTTGCCCCTTTTATTGAATTGGGTAAAAGTATTACCATTCTATATGTCCTTATACTAATATGGATTATTATTTTCAACTTTATTTTGTACTGTTTAAAAATCCACATTCATTCTCTATATGGGTTATGATCATATTATCCATTCTGTTGACATGGGTAAAACTTTTTAGAATTCCTTATGTAATTATTACAATACTGATGAGTACTAAAAAATTAATTATATATTTTATAACCCTCCACTTTACTTCTCTAGAAGGTTTATAATCATGTTATCTCTTTTGTTAACATGGGGAAAATTATTGGCATTTTGTGTGTCATTATTCCAATGTGGATGATTATTGGATTGTTGATTATATATTTTTTAACTATACAACTTATTTATCATGTGTTATGATCATGTTATACATTTTATTAAAATGGGGAAAATTATTGGTGTTTTTTATATTATTAGTCCAATACATAGGATTATTGGAAAAGTTGATTATAACTGTTTTTCATTTTATCATATGTTGAATGTACTATAATTTAAAAAATATTAAAAGGTGGTCCCCATAATTATATATCCACTCAATGCATTAGTATGTCTCATGAGACAAAAAAATTCATTATTTTAGGGTATGCCTACCTAGAAAAATATATTTCTTTCATGGTAAGATCGTGGCGTCTAAGACCATGATGTTTTGGCTTAAGGTATGGAATTAGTTGTCATACATCATTCATTTAATCTCTAAGGAACTGGATAATGTAATCAATGTGGTCTATTTATTTTCATTATTATACACAAATATATTATGCTCACAGTTCCATTTGATTATGGATATATATTTTTTATCTATTCATGACATATCTCTTATTCCATGTTTATGTTATGATGGCTTCTGTTTTATGTTACTTATTATTGATAATCTCATATCACACTTATTTGTTTTCCTTTCCCCATGAAACCAATATGAGAACTATGTTTAGTTTGCAACTAATTGATGGAAAGTCTTATAATGATCTTGTAATGTGTTCATGTGGTGTCTTATGTTTTAAAATGTAATTTTTGTTTGTATCTAGTATTCCAAGACTACTAAGTTGTTGGATCCTATGAGAACACATATATTTTGTAAAAATAATGTAATATAACTACTATAAACATAGTTTTGGATTTTGTGGTGTTACGGTTGTTATAAGGGAAATTTTAATAAGAACCTTGGGGTCTAGATTTAGAGTAACCAAATTAGATGTCCCAAGTTTTATAAAAACCCCTCTTGAATTCTAGGGAAGAATCTAGAAAACATAATATTAATTTTATTTTATAATTAAATATCATTAGTTAATTATGTGAATTCTATTATATAAATATAGTGACTAACTAGAGGAATGGGAACTATATCAACAGTCATAGTCAATTTAGACATATTACCCATGAGAAAGTAAACGAATCTTATGTTGAGTCTAATTAGACCGCATCTATATTTGAGTAATTGACCTAAACTATGAAAAATAAACCGACTCACATAGAACATCTAACTAATCCAAAATTTCTTAAAACATTATTGTATAACTTTATTAGAAAAATTTAACTACTAATCCATTCATACCTAAGAAATAGATCAATACCTATCAATGATATTAATCAATTTGAAAAGTAGTCGAAGGGAAAAAGTAATCATAGTGGTGTACCATTTAGAGGGAGGGACTACACCTCCTGATCCCATTCTAGAACCACCCCCATTACATCTCTGTAATGATATTATAATAATAGAGCAATATCAATCATGATATATGTATAATGAATACATCCTAAGGGTATAAGATATACTCATTGTGAAAAATTGGATTGATATATTCCGAGAGGAATTACCGTGTCATCAAATTAATCATCAAGATTAGTTTTACATTAAATTTATTCCTGATTAAAGACCTATATTTAAAACTTCATAAAAAATGGAACTAGTGGAGTTGTAATAGTTAAATATATAATCGTAGGAGTTGTGTGATAATTTATTTCTACACCCTAGTGTTTCACCATTGGGAGCCTGTATTTTATATAAAAAAAATAAGGATGTTTCTATGAGATTATAAATTGATTATATTGATATCAATGACATTAAAATACATAATATGTATCATTTAATACATATTTATTACTTATTTAATAAACATAATGGAGAAAAATATTTTTTAAAGATCGATCTTCACTCTGGATATCATTAGTTAAGGTTGAAGAAGGACGATATACCAAGGATTATATTTCTAAAAAGGTATGAACATTATGAGTTTATGGTAATGTATTTTGGATTAACTAATGAACCTTCATTCATTATAGATCTCATGAATAGAGTATTCAAGGTTTATCCTGGTATATTTTTTATTTTTTTTCATTGAGGATATCTTGAAATACTCCAAGAGCTATAAAAATTAATGAGATTCATTTGAAAATAATTATAGAGATACTCTTAAAAAGGAAATATATGGGAAATATAGTTTGTGAGAATTTTTTATCAATGAATTTTATTTTCTTGGATATATTTTCTTTAATTATGGAATATATTTTGACCCTTTATATACGATGTTAGTCAAAGAATGTCCCACATTAATGAACATAGCTGAGATCCAAATCCTCTGAAATTCAATAGTTTGATATTGATAGTTTGATCAAGATTTTTTTCGATTATCCAACCTGTTATCCAAGTTAAAATATAATGTGGTAAAATTCACATGGATAAGATAATGTGAGGACTATTTTGAAGATCATAGTATAATATTGATTAATGAACCTATATTAACTCTACCATGAGGTAAGAAATGATTTTTAATATATAGTGATGCATTGAAGAAAGTAATTGGTTGTGTCCTTATGAAAAATGATTGGGTGACTTCTTATACATCAAGGAAATTTAAAATCCATAAAAAACTATAAAAATCACAACCTTGAGATAGAAACTATAATATTTTATTATAAAATATGGATACACTGCCACTATGGTGAAATATTTTATATATATAAAAACCACAAGAGTTTCCATTATATCTTCTCTTAGAAAAAGATCATCATGTGTAAAAGAAGATGGTTAAAACTACTCAAAGACTATGATTGCTCGATACATTACAACCCAATGAAAGAAACTAAGGTGGCTAGTGCATTGAGTAGGAGGAGTAAAATGGTTTTGACCATGATGAGGATTAACAAGTTTATTATATGTAGATATCTAGTAAATATGGATATAGTTATTTTTAGGTAAGGGGATCCATGAATCCTTTTCCAAGAAATTGCTACAGCATCCTTAATAGAAAATATAGAGATGTATTGATAGGATGGAAAGGATATACATAGGATTATTAAAGAATTAAATGATGGGAAATTGGAAGAATTTATCTATAGAGATGGAGTGTTCCATGTTTAATAAGAGGATATGTGTTTGATTCATACCATAGTTGAAGTGGAAATTGATATATCAATTACATAGCTCAAATTTATCTATAAAACCTTATATTAAAAATATTTATAGCAATTTAAGATAACCTTTCTGGTGGGATGGTATGAAGTAAGAAATTGTAGACTATGTGCCCAGATTCTTAGTTTTCTAGTATGTAAATGATAAAATAAAGTATCCTAAGGGAGAAATGAAACCTCTTCTGATACATACGTGGAAGTGAAAGAATATTACAATGGAAATTTTCATTACACTCGGAATGACTCTAGGGAAGAATGATGTTATAATTTTCATCATTGTTCATGTTACAAATTATAATCATTTATATGAAATAAGAAAGTATCTACCCCTTTATCCCATTTCCTAGATTTATATCAATGAAATTATAAGGCTTTATTGGAATCCTATATGAATTGTATTTGATTACAACCCTTGGTCAATATTAGATTTCTTGAAGAGTACTCAAAGATATCTCAACACTGATATACAATTAAGCATTGTCTATCATCTCCAAAATGATAGTAATTTTTAAAGGACTATCTAAACATCAGATAAAATGATGATATAATATTATATTGGCTTACAAAGTATGGGAGATTATTAACTACCTTCAGTTGAATTTTTATATAATAATAGATTCAATTCGAGCATCCATTTGGCAGTATTAAATCATTTTATAAGAAGAGTTTTCATACTCCAACCTATTGGGAACAATTTTTAGAATGAAGGTTAATTGGCCCAAATCATGCAGAGGAGAAAACTGTTAAAGTAAAAAACTATTCAAAATCAAATTAAAGTATCCCAAATTAGACAGAAGAGTTCTATTGATAATAAAAAGAAATAATTTGAATTTCAAGTTAGGGATCATGTATTCTTGAAGGTTTCACTATAGAGTCGAGTAGTAATATTTTCTAAAATGGGAAGTTAATCCCATGTAACATTGGCCCTTTTGAAATATGAGAAAGTCTCTGAGTTGTGGCTTACTGTTTGGAAATGCTTCACAACCTTTCTAAATTATATGATTCCTTCTACATTTCATAACGAAATAAATAAATTCTAGATCCAATGTATGTTTTATGATATTTAGGAATAGAGTTTCACCCTAAAATATCTTATAATGAGGATCCTATCTAGATTTTTGATACCAAAGACAAAGTATTACAAAATTGAAGAACTTTATTGGTGAAAGACCAGGGGAGAAATAAAAAAACTAGAACCAAAAAACATAAATACTGAAGAAACTATGAGGAAGTAATATCATCATTTATTCAATAGAAAATATATAGTTTAATTTTGTGGATGAAATTATTTAATTTCGGGGAGAATTTAATACTTGAGACCCTACTATATTGGGTAAAAATTATATCATGAATTATCACATAATAGTCACTCTAAAGATACATTTATTCATGAGTGTATTTATAAGATTAATTTCTAAATGTCATAATTTGATTTTAACAAAATAAATTCAATTTTTAAATGATCATAAATATATTATCTTAAGATGAAATTTTGTGATTTTCCACAATAGTTGATCTTTAAGTGATTAGTCAAAATGCATTTTTTACCAAAACAATGAATTTTATAACCCTATCATTATAAAAGTAAGACCAAAAGGTTTATAAAAAACTTTAAATGGTAAAAATGTATTCTAGGATAGAAAAAAATTAATAATATTTTCAAATTATAAAACCTACGTTTAACATTTTATAAGCATAACAAATATTTTCTGATAAAAGAACGCGTCTTTGGTCTTTTCTTTTAATTAAATATTATATTTGTAAATTTTCGTTTTGTATTGATTTTGGAGACACATAACATTTATTTTTGTTATAAAAAAACAATTTATGTAATGAAAATAAAAATCATTGATACTTTTATCCAAAATATAATTTTTTATGCTTAAAAAGATCTTTTACTAAAAACAGGTTTTATGCATGAAAATGTTAAAATTAATTTTCCCTGTCCATATTAAAATAATATAATTTATATTTAGAATTATTATGTAAAAATTATTTAACTATTTAAATATTATTTTTATTCATTGAAATTTAAATTCTTAGGATAATTATTAATTACTATAGTAAAAGTAAAAAGGTTATTTTCAATAAATTATTTTTATAAGGGTTATATAATTTTTATAAATAAATTAAATCAATATACATAAAAATATATATAATATTTAAACACATATAAAAATATATAAAAACTCATTAAATTAATTATTAATAGAAAATAATAATTTAAAATACATAATATATAAAAAATACATTTTTCTATAAAAAACAATTTTCCTATTTCTTATGCTTTGATTTTAAAATTTATTTTATCATATTTATAAATTTAATTACGATAAATGGATCCAAAATTTGGATTCATAAAGTAAATATTTGGTAATAAGGGTCGTCTTATATTTTTCCTGATGAAATAATTACCACTGTAAATTTTCAATCAAGATTAATAAGGGTAAATGGGTAAATGAGTTGTCTCGATTTTTTAATAATTAAATGGTTTCTTATACTTATAGAAAGCCTTGTTAGGTATATATTTATTTCCAAATTTATCACATAAAATTTCACCACCTAATCCACTTAAATTACCAAACCCATCTAACAACCAAGTGATTTCACTCCCACCCCTTACCTAACTATAGTTTCCATGAAAAAATCCCCTCTTTTCACTTATAAAAGGAGCTCACATTCACCCATTATCTCATACCACTCAAACAAAAAATCATTTATCATGATTTTACCTTCCCAATACCTCTCTAAATCTATCTCAATGAGTTCTTAAGTTTCTAAGGAGCCCTCCAAATTGTTAATAAGCTTCCTATAAAGGTAAGTGTTTCTAATCCTTATCTTTCCTTTTCAATTGAAAGTATTTTTCTATAAAACCATTTCCACATAATTCCTTGTTTTTAATTTCATTCTATTATATCCCATTTGATATTTTATTGATGATTTAATACTTATCCCCTCCCATTATTTCCTTTTTTCTGTGTCGTTATTATACTAAAATAAGGGATCTCATTCAATAACATCCTTTTTCAATTAAAAAACATTATCATAATGTCATAATCTATGTAATTAATTGTAATTAACACCAACTTGATATATTGAAAATGATATTTACTCTCATTAAATCCGTTTAAAAATACATTATAATCCTTAAATATCCCAAATTTTGGGAAAGTAAAGAGTGAATGGTTTTCCTAGCAATGACATCTATATCTAGATACTAGTAAGTGGATGGAGTTGTGGAATAGATCCACCTATGGGTAATCCCCTAAAATATGGTTAGTTGAATAATTGACTAAACCCTCACCCTAATGCATGATGTGTGGGACTAAGACTACACACTTATCTAGAAACTCATGGGGATATGATTTGGAATATTCACATGCTCTTTAAAAACCATAATGAAGGAATTTTCCTACCATTGTTATGGTATCCTGGTAGTGCACACTGTTGAACTCAATTATTATCATCTATTAATAACCCAACACATTCAAATAACCCTTCATCGTTACCTTATCATTATTTCATTGATAAGGATAATTACTTCAACATTTATAATACACTATGTTATTTATATTGATTATGTATTACATAACCATCCAACCTATTTATCTAGATGGGTTATGATCATGTTATCATATTCATTGACATGGGGAAAAGTATTGGAATTTATGTATATCATTATTCAAATATATATTATTTTTGGAAATTTTATTGTGTATACTTTAACCATCCACCTTCTTTATAAAGATGGATTATGATCACTTTATACCTTTTATTGACATAGATAAAAGTATTGACATTTTATATGTCATTATACCAATATGGATGATTATTAAAAAGTTAATTATGTATTGTTCAACCATCCACCTTATCTCTCATGATTTCTTATGATCGTGTTATCCCATTTATTAACATGGGGGAAATTATTTTCATTTTTTATATCTAAATAAAAAGTGTTATTTTTATTTTATTATCAAATCACTTTTCAGGAGAAAGTGAGAAACCACCAGATCCAAAAAAACATCCAAAATAAACAGCATAGAAAAACCCAATCAAATTACCGGTATCACCTCTACCCAGCTGCTATATCAAGTTAAGGCCCTCCACCAAAGCATGAGGACCTAGTAAACAGTCTCATGAAATGATGCACAAGAACAGAACTGGTGGCCAAGCCATACCCTCTTGGTCTTCCACTCCAAGTGTCATGCAGATGTGATGGCCTCATGCTCTGAACCCCATCTAAAGTGGAACCAGGAAACAAGATAGAAATGAAAAACCAAATTTCTCCTAGAAACGCATAAACTGATAATGAAATACTCTATTTCATATGCTTTAGGAAAATTTAAGAAACCAAGAATTAGCCAAAAATGTATAAAGCAGAATCATTGAATAAAAGATTAATTCTACCAGAAACCGTATCTCTAGACAACTTCCTGGATATAGTGGTTACTTGGATGTGTTTCATTCTCTTTAACAGGACTTTAAATGTAGAAGATAATGTATCCCAAACCTATATATACTCCTCTATGCTGATCAACCACTTGTTAAAACCCCAAACTAGAATCATATAATGTTTTTCAACCCATGAAAATTTTACCTCATTCAGATTTACTTTAATGACTCGACCCATAGTCTTAGTCACATCCTCTTTGGAGGCATTCAGAAATAGAACTTTCTCTGTCGCATCATCATCCAAACTTAGAATCAAATCCAAGGAAAAATCGAGCTTCCCAGATGGTTTCAATTGACTAATGACCTCCATGCCCAAATTCTCCTCGATTTTCTTCCCTACGGGCTGAGTCGTCAAAGTGGGTGGCAAGGATGAGTAGTCCTTCTTGCCCCTGCTACTCCTATTACTCCTATTAGTCCTCGGTCTGATTTCCCCTACAGATTTATTCTTACTAGTTTCAATGGATTCCTCCTACCGGTCCCCCAGTTTGTCTTTTGATTTCTTCGTTGACCATGTCTCAATAGGGAGTGGCAAGTATGAGTATTCCTTTTTAAATTTTTGGTTTCCCTTCTAGTTACTACACCTCCTCGGACTTGAAATTCCTTCACCCTGAACCTAAACCTCACCTTCCACTTCATCTGCATGATGTCTAGAACTGTCATCACTGGACATGAGGTCCTTCTGCCCTTCTATGGAGAACATGGATGGTTCCTGCTCATCCAAAACTAGGCCCACATTATGTTGGCCATCAAAACGGTTTTCCAACTCAATAACATACACCTCCTTTCTAGGATTGGGTATGAAACCTGAATACATACCCTCCTATTATTATTTCAGAGTCGTTGTTAGACCTCTATTATAGTTACCAATCCTTGAGCACATCGCATCAGCATATGAGGCACCAAGGAGGTACTTGGGACCTCCCACTTCTACTCTTGGAGAATTAACTCTACTTAGATCCGGGGTACCCCAAACTCCAGCCCCCATTTCCACTTCTAATTGCTTCACTGAGGCATCTATAGTCGTTTGGTGAACTCCCAACAGACTGTCTTCTCCGGGAGGAGCTACCTTGGTCACGGCCTCCACACCCGCTACCGTCCTGGTCACAGGATACTTGACACTACTTGTTGTACCCCCATCACCTTTTCTATCTGAATATATAGAGTCACACCTATAGGACTTAGGGGAGTGACCCATTCATTTTCAACCTAAACAGAAATCAACCCATGATTCATATACAACTTGTTGTTTACAAACAAACTCCTCAACTACTGTGATCCAAAAAAAGTCGATAGGAAACCCTGAGGCATCAACTTCCACACAAATTTTGGGGTTAAGATGATGGAAAATTGAATTAGTTCGGCTATCAGAGCATAAATACCTACCTACTAGGTTTTTCAAGAATCCAAACTATCGAGGGATTTTGAAATGGTAATGTCATTTTGGGAAGACTAACCCATGGAAGTAGTAGGTCCACCTGAAGAAGAAAAAATGAGAACCATTGTAGAGGCAAGGAGCGCTAGACCAGGCTTTAATCAGGTCCTATTCTTAATCAAAACGAATCATGAGGTTCTTGTTGTCGATCAGTCCCATAGTTGCCCTATCCTGTAAATCCCACAAGTTGAAGACAAACCTTTCAAATGAGTCCACATAAGGCCTTATTTGATAGAATCGAGCAATTAAAGTTGGGTTGTGGAGTGACAAAGCATCCTTGAATTCTACTATCGAAAGCGGACGGTTCAAGCATCCATAATGTAGCTCTTGAACCTTGGGACACAAAAATTATTGCGGGAAAGGGGGTAGGATATTGGGTTTAGAAAAGGGGAGAAGGAGGTCTCCGCTCCCTCGAAGGACATTGAAGGTCTCTCCCTCGATGAGGGAGGGACCAACCCAGAGGCCGCCACTATTGTGGAATGGGATAAGAGGACCAAGCATACCCCTGAGGCCACTATGAGAACATTCTATATATCATTATTCCAATATTGACGATTATTGTTAAATTGATTATGTATTGTTTAACCATCCACCTTCTTTCTACAAATGGGTTATGATTAGGTTGTTGCTTTTATTTTCATGGGTAATAGTATTTGTGTTATACATATTATTATTCCAATGAATGTGATTATTGGAAAAGTTAATTATAAATTTTTTATTACTTTTCACATATGAAGTATGAATTTGTATTAAATAAATAATGGGTAGGACATACCATTATATATCCCTTTTATACATTGACAGGTCTCCTGAGATAAACATGTTTGGGTGTTTTGGCGTATCCCTACTCAGAACAAGATATTTCCTTGATAGTAAGATCATGATGGCTAAGAACATTATGTCTGATCTTATGGTATAGAATTAACTATTTTACATTATGAAATTCATTACTAAGGAACCATTTATTGTCATCTATGTAAATTATTTATTTTCATTACTATACATTGATATATTTTTCAATCATTTATAGTTGACTATGGATTCATATTGTTTATCTCTTCCTTACATATCACTTATTCCATGTTTATATTATGATAGATTCTATTTTATGCTACCACTTATTGATCATCTAAACTGATCCTATTTTTTCTTCCTTTCCCTCAGAAACCTAGAGAACAATTATCTGTAATTTTCAAAGAAATGAAAAAAGGGGAAATAATATTTTCTTAATATTTTCATGTTGTAAATTATATTTGAAAATGTAATGTATATATGTATCTATTATTAAGATAATATTAAGTTATTTTATCATTTGAGAACTCTTTTATTTTTTAATAGTAATGTAATATAGCTACTCGCTCTTGGTTTCAAGAATCTATGTTGTTATAGGTAAGTTTATGAATCCCCTTACATATAATCACCAATTCATTACTTTTCTAATTATCATTCACTGGTTTTAACTAATTTACACAGTTTTTATGGATTCTATCATCTTCTTTATTTTATTTTTATTTAGGATGAACAAATAGTCAAAGGTAGAAATATGGTATTTTCTAAATATAAGGTGGGTGGTCTCTAATCCTAACCCATAGTCCTGTTATTTTTCATAATTGATGAAATTGTGTGACCATATTGGACTTACTATCTATTGGCCTAATATTTAGATTAATTTTTTTTAATTCTTTATTTAGTTTAATACCTCATTTAACATTAATTGGATCATTGAAAATGGATAGTTTCATGTGGTATGACTTTAGTTTAGATTTTTCCTTGGATAGAATTACTATCAAAAATGGTTAACTATGTTTTTATGTTAAATAAAAAATAATGATTTGAATTTATGGTTATGAAATGGACTTTCTCAACCATCAATTATAATGAATGGTTTGATATTTGAATTGGACTTGGTAGATTGTGATTTTTGAATTATAAAATTGCATATTAAGGTTTAACATGGTATTAAAGAAATTAAAAGGGTAATTCCAATGTGAAACCTATAATTTGAATTTCTAGATGATAAATGATGTTTGTGAAATTTAATTTATACCTTTATAAAATAATATGCATTTATGTAGTAGTAATAAGTATAAAATGAATTGATTTTGTTGATAAATGGTAGAATGGGTCCATAAATGAAACCTTGGAATTTATTTCTAATGTAGTGAATTATGATATTGGTTGATATGTTCTTTTAGTAACTAATGAATGAGTTATCAAGATTCCTATTTAAAGGATAATGGGTTTGGAATGCCTTGTAATGATTCCATGGAGTTTATATAAACCTATTTGGTGTGTAATTCCAAGAGTGAGCCTTGGACACCATTATAGGACTCATGTGAATTCCATGGGCAGATGAAACCCTCATATCCAATGAGGTTTGACATTATGGAATAAATTTATCTAGAAATTATATTCTCTTTAGATTCATTATCATTAATTCCTTGGGGAAAATCCCGCATGGATTCAGGTAATGTCTATATTTTTCAAATTTTTTGAATGAACATCAAGGGTTCATGAAGGGTAACTTTTTTAATACCATAGGTTAAGATCCCCAGATTTGGATTTATTTCTTTTGGGTTGAGTTATTTGGGTGTAAGATCAATAGTCACATCAATTCATTCTTATAGATGTCAAGAATAGTTCCTTCAGTTTGGATTGGTCACCTGGTACTAAGAAACTCCAAGGGCCACCCCCTTGGATTCCCTATGGGATTTATTAGAAGGTAATATCTAATTCATCCATGTGGATTCCCTTGAGTTATTGTTACTATTTTTCCTTAGTTGTATACCTTGAAGTTGGATAAGTCATACCATATATCATGGACAAAGATACACCAGGACTGGATGATGCGGGTGGGTCTGACCTAAAGTATCACTATAGTTCCTATGATAAATTTTGTGTTATTTATTCATATTGTTTCAAACTAATTTTTTATGAATATAATTTCTCCATACACCTGTTATATAAACTATTAATTTTAGGAACGTCATGGGTGGTGGACTACTAAGTTGTAATCACGCACTTATCAGGCCGCTATGGAACCTAGATACCTGAGGAGAAGATGATTTGTTTATAGGTTTATGTATAGGAAAGCACCTGGTGTTATTGATATCTTTGGATTAGAATGGGATTCTAGGAGTGGGGTATGGACAATTGAGCTAGGAAGGAATCAGAACCATCCTAGGGTAGAGTTTTTTTTAGCTTTTTTTCTCTTTATTATTAATTTTATTTGATCCTCCCATGAGGTATTGGTTGTGAAATTAATGTAATAATAAATTTTTATAGTATTGTAATGAATGTTTTATTTAATGGCACGTGACCATCTCCTCTATGATGTTTTTTTGCCCATATTATATGGATTTTATTATTTCTAACTACAATTTCTACTTTGATAAGAGGGTATAGTCTCCCAAGTAATAATAATAGACCTCTATGGTGAATTCAAAGCCCTTGGAATATAGGTAGGTGTTCTTGAGACCAGGTAAAACCACTATTCTTGCAACTTTTCATAGTGATCCACTAAGGGGGTCACATATTACTTATTTATATAAAGGTCATCATAGATCAAAGAAACAAATCATAAGAATCATTCTCCTCGAAAAATTCTGATTATATTAACTAGTACCACTTTACAATGAATTTTATTAATCATAAAACATTATTTATCACATATTTAATTTTTTTTAAGTGATAATACAATCGTTATTAATAGGATATTATGAATCAATATTACCGGACATTTAAATGAACAACATTTGATTATTTTATTGATTCTAAATCAAGTTATAATAAAGGAGTGTGTATTTTGAATACGATCATTCATATTAATATTATCAATCATATATAATGACTAATAATTTTATTAGATATGTAGAAGGAATCTTGGGGATTTTGGGGATAATTGAAGTTCTAAATTCATGATAGATTAAATAGAAAACCATGTGGTATATATTAAAAAAAGTTTCCATATTTAAACTATTGAATAATATTTCATGTGGATATTTCATGTGGATATTTCATGAAAATATAATCATTGGGAACAAGTAAAATAGAATAATTGGATATCATCATGATATGAAGAGATAAGAAATATGTTATTTCTATTCAAAATAAATAAAGAAGAATTTTAGGCTCACATTGGGAAGTGGAAAAGGATAAATTAATTATATACCTAGTTTAGAAGAGAATAGTAATTCCCATCCTACATATAAATGTTTTAAACATTGAAGGAGGTGTTTTAGGATACTTCTCACTATGAAGTTCTTGTGATGTTATTAAAGAAGAATATGGTGCAAAAAATCAATAAATTTTTATTGGTGAAACTTTATTATCTGTATGATTAGGTTTAAGCTAATCACATTTAGATGATTAGTGCATTTCCTATGTGTTTAAAAGTAGTGATCTTTAATTCTGTAAAGGTTATAAACCTAATGGGTTAGTGTGGGTGCTCTAAAATTTTAACTAAACTAATGGACTCAGTCTTCCAGTTGTATAGGAAAGAAATACATACCTTATATTTAGATTATTCCATTGTCTTGAACAATATAAAAATAACTATGTCACTCTTTATTACATTATTAATTCATATAGACTGTGAGAGAGAGATAAAAGAGCCCTTATTAAATGGGACAGGATCGTTATCAAGGGATAAAATTGAAAAACCTAGATTCACCCCCTACTATAGTGTATTATCTTTATTTTCATCCCACAAGTGGTATATGATAAATGATTATAATTATAAGTTTCTCTCTATAAATTTATGGAAGTAATTTTCAACAATATGGTAATTCCACTCTCTGAAGGAAATAATTTCTAGTTATGGAAAACTGAAAATCAACAGTAACATAAATCATTATGAATGAATGTGTGCATGGTTTCTATGCTTGGGATCTTAACTATTGAGCTCTATCAGATATAGGTCACAATGAGTAAGATGTCAATTAGAAGATGTTTTATGTGTAACACCCAAAATATTTCAAACCTTATAAATAGAAATTGTGTGTTTAATGCCATTAAAGTTTTCTCCTTTTTAACCAAACTAAATGTAGAAGATAAAACATAGAAGTTTTTATTTAATAACATGACACCAAAGTGTCTTACAACATCTTGAGTTTACAAGAAAAGATCACTAACCATAAATACCAAATAAAAACCCTAGTATGATCACTAGAAGGCTACCTAGGATGAAAACAATCCCAACTTCATAGTGTGGATCATTAGGACCCATCATAAGCATCAGGATAGCTAGTGCCACACCGACCGTGATGAGTACCAGTGAGATGTAGTGAACCATCCTTAGCTGACAAACCGATTTCAAAGTAGGGATACCAACACTACGTATTTATAAATGTTCCACATATCCATTTCAAAACCTTACCATTTTTGTCTTTTCCAGATAACCGATGGGATTTAAATTCGAAGTCCTTTAGGGTTTTTCTAAATACATTCATAATAGTAAAGACGTTTTTCCTTAAAAGAATAATTAATGAATCTAGTTAATTTGTGTTCTAAGTTATAAGAAACAACATATATCTATACATTTATATTAGAGATTAATTATATGAAGATATAAAATTATAATGTTATGGTAATACTTGGCATTAAAGATTATTAAATAAGCACACTTTTTTTAACAAAAAAAATGAAAATTATGAAGTTCGTGTTTTGGAATTATGTCACTTATGAGTTGAATAATCAAATTTTAATAACAAAATTAATGTACATATCTCTTTACATGTAAATATAGATTAAGATAATTGATTTATAGAAATAAATAAAGAGAAATGATAAAATGATTTATGATATATAAGGGTTTAATAGTTTAACTTATATGTGTATTTATAACTATTGACTTATCTTAAGATAATATTAATTGATTAATAATAATTTTATGTTAATAATAATAAAGATATTATAATAGGTGTAATAAAAGAATAAAATAACAATTTTAATATTATGGTAAAGATGATAAAACCGAGGAACGGGTTTTTTTTACGTAGCATCACTCCCAGCTGTTCGATCCAGCGCGCCTTATCGCAGCCGTCCAAGGTCATTTAACGCTGCATCACGTCGGGCCGTCCGATCAAGCCCCGGTTCAATCATGGTCATCCAATTCTTTTCGGATCTCTGCTTCCCCCACATTTCTTCATCTTCTTCCTCGCACATGTCATGCACCAGTATCATATATCTCCGTTTTTCCTTGGACTAGGTCGTCAGTGGACCCAATATCGTCCCTCCTTTCTACAAAGTTGGAACCACTCATTTAATGCTCGGCCTCGAATCCTCTCAACACCTCTTAACTCTAGGTCGGATGCCTCCTTTTCTTTTTTCCTTTAAGTCTCATGTTGCACTAAAATGTGCAGGGTTCCTTCGCGTTTTCTCCCCAGAGTTTCCGACCAATCACGACGACCTCACTTGATCCTTCTCCTCCTCTCTAAGGCGGATTGAACCAATGGGGTTAGGGTTTTTCCTTTTTATTCTCTCCTCTTCTTATGAAAACCTGTTTATATATGTATAGGTATGTAAATAGGTTATATATATAACACATATACAGATGTTTTCAACTATATTAAGACCCTAATCTCCTCCTTTTTCTCCTGTTTAAAGATTAATAAAATCTATAAGGGATTTAGTTTTCTTTAGGTTTTAATTTACAAAACCCGTACATACATATATATATTCAGTATTTATGGTTTCATGTATATATATATATATATATACGCACTCTTGTGAAAGAGGATATCATGTTATGTTATTTTTTTACAAAACCCATTTTTTATATAGCTATAGGTGTATATGGTTTACATGTATAAATGTACATATATATAGTATGTGTAATCGAGTGTTAAGTATTTATGTGTATATATTCCCTTTTCCAAATATATTTCTATGATTTTCAATTATTTAATTATTATATACTAAGATTATGTTATAGTATAAAACCATCATTTTTATATAGTTATTAACATACGGTTTCATGGATAATAAACCTTATATGTTTTGGTTTTAAGAAAATAAATGGATGTTGGTTAGAGGTATTCTAATCTTTGGGAAATTTAATAGTATTTGATTAAATTGTGTAAAAAACCATATATATACACTTTGCATATATATGGTCATGTAAAATGTATAAATATATAGGTTTATTTTCCCAAAACCCTATTTTCGATTATTCATTGTCAGGACTTAGTTCATACTTTGATACGGGTAGGATTTTAATAATTTTGGTGGTCGCTAAGCCAATATGTATTTTTTACTTATGAGTTTGTTCCATTAAAGAGGTTATACTGGCATATACCCTTGATGTAATTTACGATTTAAAAGAATGTACTTTGGCTTACCTTAAAATTTACATTAAATGATTAAGAATTTAATGGTTTATGTTATCATGAAGAAACCAATTATTATTTGAAGTTAACTTGCAGTAGTGATTATTAGTGGTCAATCTGGTTATGGTTTAATTATAAGTTAAATGACATGTTTATCACAAATAATTAAGGTCAAGTATTTTCTTAAATTTTTTCATTTTAATGTACTGGAATTTTAATGAATTAACATTTAATACCTCTTGTGGAAAACCCTAGTCATCCATCATTTTGTGTGCTTTTTATGAGTTAAATTAATGGAATCATGTACCTGAAATTAATAACATAGCTCTTATCAATGTTGAAATGATGCATGTTATATTGTCATACTTGATGAAATAATTTCTTCCGTAAATGTCATTTAATATTTTATT
Source organism: Viscum album (assembly GCA_963277665.1). Classification (NCBI taxonomy): domain Eukaryota; kingdom Viridiplantae; phylum Streptophyta; class Magnoliopsida; order Santalales; family Viscaceae; genus Viscum; species Viscum album. The sequence goes on along the minus strand of OY728138.1, from coordinate 138,312,817 downwards.
AATTTGATTGATAAACATCAAATAGTATTAATGAATCTAAGAACCCTTTATTTGGAGTGGAATGGGACACCCCAAATAACATCACCTTAAAATGGGTATCCAAATCGGTATGGGACACCTTGGATACATATCCCCCTAAGACATCAGATAATTGTATTGGACTGATTATGTGATGGGTGGGGCCCACAATAGCCCCTCAATGCATCGATAGGTAACATGAGACAAAACAGAGTCATGGCACAGGGCCTGACAACAGTTAAGGTTCAGATGAAATTCCTGGGCATAGACGGTTCAGGTGAAATTCCTGAACATAGATGATAATGGTCTTGGCACGAGGCCTTGACACAGTCTAGCATTATACCCTCCTATTAATGTTTTAGTAATTGACCAACCATAGGATTTTTGGTCTAGTAGGATATCCCTAGTTCAGTGCCTTTCGTATGCACAGAATAAATTAATGGAATGACATGATATGTCGCAGTAGTTCTGGACTTGATCCATTTAACAGCAGTTTATGTTATTATATTTGAACAGATATGGATATGGCCATAATAATATGTGCACCAATTATGTTCATAATTAAAGAATTTTTTATTATGTTTTGTGCACTCAGAACTGCCTTGCTAGTAGTATTCATTACCTTCCATGTTGTTAATGGTCAAGTATTATACAATCATTTAATTTCCCTAAATGGAACTACGCACTCCGATCATGACTAGATATTATGTTATTATTTTTCTTTATTCCAAGATAATTAATTTCCCAATGTTTAAGTTAATTTTCAAGAAATATTTTTTTCTTTTGAGAAAATAAATATTATTATAAATTTGTCTTAAAACCCCTTACTGGGCATACTTTTCTCACCCTACGTTTTTTTTTAAAAAATTTCAGGTATGGATTTTTACTAAAGATGTTTTTCAGAAGCAGATGGTTTCCCAGAACCTGAACATCATGATCCTATGTAAATATGGGACATGATGTAATACTTATAAATGTTTGGAATGTAATTTTTGATACATCAATTCTCATAGGCACCTGGGAATCAGGGTCTTTACAGTTGGTATCAGAGTATAGGTTCAGATAACTCTGGAAAACTAGGTAGTATAATTATATGACTAAGAATCATTAAGTAATTATATTATAACTTTCAGATGGAATATGGAAACATACCTAACAATCTTCTGTCACTTCCCACTGGGGATCTAGAGATCATTATGTCTCTAGGTATCCAAGAGAACGTCCTTAATTATTCACATGTCTGCATGTCCTGCAAGCACCTATATGACGTGTCAAACTCACCTCAGGTGCTTAGTCTACACTGGGGTTTGTGAATGGATTATCTCCTTATGTTGATGACCCAATTTCCCTCATATGCACTTTGGGGAAGGTACTATGAGGGACTCTTCCGAGTATTCACGACAGGTGAAGAATTTGGAATTATGATCCTTAACCCTTTTCAAGAATATGCCACTACCGGAGACCTCCGAGCAGCCTACAAATGTCAGATTTTGAACTACGGCTTCTAAGGCCAGTTGATAGACTTTGGGATGTTAGAAAATGAGTCCACCCGATTGACTTATAGGAAACATGTCTATAATGACATTTCCCAAATTCATACTGCTCATGCTAAACTCAGGAGACTTCACAGGTGTTTCCATGAGTTTAACCCCGTCTACTCAGCCTGTGTTTTGTTTGAAGATTTAGGGATTTTTTTCATCTCTATGTGGTGTTCGTTTAGTAAATCATTAAGAAAACTCAGGCACTGTTATATAAACTTTTGTGTTATTGAAATATTACCTGTTTTCCTTTCTTGTCTCTACTTTATCTGAACTGTTAAGTGAATTATCATGAATTTATTTCTCATATGTCTAGACAAACAAACAACTCGTCTCTACCTAATGAGATAATAAAGGATATTTTAGTCAGAACATGCACGGTGGACTATCCATCTTTCCTCAACCTGCGAGGATCTTGTCAATGCCTTCTTGACTTGTCAAACATCCCTAAAATTCTTTGTTAATGTCAGAAGAATGACCATGTTTTCCATCTCATTGCCACTGATCAACTCCCCTGCTATAGTAGAAGGGGGAGATACTACGAAGGCCTTTTTTAGTGTTTTAATATAGAGCAAAACTTTTTTGCTAGAGCATGCTTCCTTATAGCTTCCCAAGATGGCCACCTCAGGGCATCCTTTATGTTCCAGATCTTAAATCTTAGTATATTCAATCATATCAATCCCCTCGAATATCTCGAGCATGATGTAGTCCTATGGGTTATGAGGTAATTTGTCCATTCATAAATTTCTGAGCTTTTTACCGCACGAGCCTCCCTATGGAAGCTTGTGTGTAGAACAGATGAGAAGGAGTTCAAAACATATTACTCAAGGTGTATCTGGGCTTGGGAAGTAGAAGAGTTGAGTGTCAATCTGGGTATCTCATTGACCGAACCAGATCTCCCATTTTGGTGATGATGTTATTCAGTGGGGTTTTCTTTTTTAGTTTATGAATAGAATTGTGAGGATGCAATTCATTGAAGGGGGGGATAATGTAACACCCTGAATATTTCCAAACTTATAAATAGAAATTTTGTTTTTAATGCCAATAAAGTTTTCTACTTTTTGACCAATCAAAATGTGAAAGATAAAACATAGAACTTTTTATTTAAGAACTTGACATCGAAGTGTCTTACAATATCATGAGTTTATAATAAAATATCACTAGCCATAAATGCCAAATAAAAACCCTAGTATGATCACTAGAAGGCTGTACAGGATGAAAAAAAATCCCAAATTCATATTTTGGATCATTAGGACCCATCATAAGCATTAGGATAGCTAGTGCCACAGCGGTCGTGTTGAGTACTAGTGCGATGTAGAGAACCATCCTTAGCTGACAAACTAATTTCAAAGTAGGGATGCCAAGAATACATATTTATAAAGGTTCCACATAACTGTTGCAAAACATTATCGTTGGTGTCTTTTCGAGATGACCGTTGGGATTTAAATATTAAGGCCTTTAGGGTTTTTCTAAATACATTCATAATAATTAATACGTTTTTCTTTAAAATATTACTTAATGAATCTGGTTAATTTGTGTTCTAAGTTATAAGAAACAACATATATCTATACTTTTACATTAGAGATTAATTATATGAAGATATAAAATTATAATGTTATGGTAATACTTGGCATTAAAGATTATTAAAGAAGCACACTTTTTTTAACAAAAAAATGAAAATTATAGAGTTCATGTTTTGGAATTATGTCACTTATGAGTTGAATAATAAAATTTTAATAACAACATTAATTTATATAGATCTTTACATTTAAATATAGATTAAGATAATTGATTTATACAAATAAAGAAATAGAAATGATAAAATGATTTATGATATATAGGGGTTAAATAGTTTAACTTATATGTGTATTTATAACTATTTACTTATCTTAAGATAATAATAATTGATTAATAATAATTTTATGTTAATAACAACAGCGATATTATAATAGGTGTAATCAAAGAAGAAAACAAAAAATTTAATATTATGGTAAAGATGATAAAATTGAGGGCCACGTTTTTTTTACGCAGCATCACTCACGGCTGTCTAATCTAGTGTGCCTCATCGCAGCCGTCCAAGGTCATTTAACGCTGCATCATGTCGGGCCATCCGATCAAACCCCGGTTCAATCTTGGCCATCCAAATAGTTTCAGATCTCTGCTTCCCCTGCATTTCTTCTTCTTCTTCCTCGCGCATGCTGCGCACCAGTATCCTATCTCCTCATTTTTCCTTGGACTAGGCCGGTAGTGGACCCATTCTCGTCCCTCCTTTCCACGAAGTTGGCACCGCTCAGTTAATGCTCAGCCTCAGGTCCTCTCGACGCCTCTTAACTCTAGGTCGGCTGCCTCCTTTTTTTCTCCTTTAAGTCTCATGTTGCACAGAAATGTGCAGGGTTCCTTCGCGTTTTCTCCCCAGAGTTTCCAACCAGTCGCGACGACCTCACTTGATTCTTCTCCTCCTCTTCAAGGTGGATCGAACCAATGGGGTAAGGTTTTTTCCTTCTTATTCTCTCATATTCCTATGCAAACCCGTTTATATATGTATAGGTTTGTATACGGGTTATATATATAACACATATACGAATGTTTTCAACTGTATTAAGACCCGGATCTCCTCCTTTGTCTCATGTTTAGAGATTAATAAAATCTTTAAGGGCTTTAGTTTTCATTAGGTTTTAAATTACGAAACCCCGTACATACATATATAAATTCGGTATATAAGGTTTCATGTATATATATTTGTATAAGCACTCTTGTGAAAGAGGATATCATGTTATGTTTTTAGTTTACAAACCCCATTTTTTCTATATAGCTATAGGTGTATACGGTTTACATATATAAATATATATATAGTATGTGTAATCGAGTGTTATGTATTTATGTGTATATATTCCCTTTTCCAAATTTATTTCTAAGATTTACAATTATTTCATTATTATATACTAATATTATGTTATATCATAAAACCATCATTTTTATATAGTTATAAACATACGGTTTCATGGATAATAACCCCTATATGTTTTGGTTTTAAGCAAATAAATGGATGTTGGTTAGAGGTATTCTAATATTAAGGAAGTTTAATAGTCTTTGGTTAAATTGTGTAAAAACATATATAGATATACATTGCATATATATGGTCATGTAAAATGTATAAATATATAGGTTTATTTTCCCAAAACCCAATTTTAGATTAATAATTGTCAGGACTTTGTTTATACTTTGATACAGGTAGGATTTTAATAATTTTGGTTGTCACTAAGACAATATGTATTTGGCACTTATGAGTTTTTTCAATTAAAGAGGTTATACAGGCATATACCCTTGATGTAATTCATGATTTAAAATAATGTATTTTGGATTTACTTAAAATTTACATTAAAGGATTAAGAATTTAAGGGTTTATGTTATCATGAAGAAAACAATAATTATTTGAAGTTAACTTGAGGTAGTGATTATTAGTGGTCAATCTGGTTATGGTTTAATTACAAGTTCAATGAAATGTTTATCACAAATAATTAATGTCAAGTATTTTCTTGAATTGTTTCATTTTCATATATTGGAATTTTAATGAATTGACATTTAATACCTCTTGTGGAAAACCCTAGTTAGCCATCATTTTTTGTGCTTTTTATGAGTTAAATTAATGGAATCATGTACCTAAAATTAATAACATAGCTCTTATCAATGTAGAAATGATGCATGTTATATTTTTATACTTGATGAAATCATTTCTTTCGTAAATTTCATTTCAGATTTTTTTTATTTGATTGATAAAACATCAAATAGTATTAATGAATCTAAGAACCTGTTATTTGGAGTGTTATGGGACACCCCAAATAACATCACTTTAAAATGGGTATCCAAATCGGTATGGGACACCTTAGATACATTTCCACCTAAGACATAATAGGATTGTATTTGACTGATTATGTGATTGGTGGGGCCCGCAATAGCCCCTCGATGCATCGATAGGTCTCATGAGACAAAATAGTGTCATGGCACAAGGCCTAACAACAGTTACGGTTCAGGTGAAATTCATGGGCATAGACGGTTCGGGTGAAATTCTTGGACATAGATGATCATGGTCCTGGCATGAGTCCTTGATACAGTATGGAATTATACCCCCCCTCTTAATGTTTTAGTAATTGACCAACCATGTGAGTTTTTTTCTAGTAGGATATCCCTGGTTTAGAGCCTTTCGTATGCACATAATGAATTAATATAATGACATGATATGTCGCAGTAGTTCTGGACTTGATCCATTTAACAGCAGTTTATGTTATTATATGTGAAATGATATGGATATAGACATCATAATATGTGCACCAGTTATGTTCATAATTACAGAATTTTTTATTATGTTTTTTGCACTCAAAACTACCTTGTTAGTAGTATTCATTACCCTACATATTGTTAATGGTCATCTATTATACAAGCATTTAATTTCCCTAAATGGAACTGTGTGATCTGATGATGACTAGATTTTATGTTACTAGTTTTCTTTATTCCAAGAATATTAATTTCCCAATGTTTATGTTTATTTTCAAGAATTTTTTTTTCTTTTCAGAAAAGAAAGATTATTTTCAAGTTGGTTTAAAACCCCTTACTGGGAATACTTTCCTCACCCTACATTTTTGTTTAAAAAAAATTTCAGGTATGGGTTTTTACTAAAGAAGTTTTTCATAAGAAGCTAGTTTCCCAGAACCTGAACCTCATTATCCTCTGTAAATATGGGACATGATTTAATACTTTTAAATGTTTGGAATGTAATTTTTGATACATCATGTCTCATTGGCACCCAGGAATCAGGGTCTTTACATTATGTGTTAGGTGGCATTATACAACCCAATCTACACAACAGTTATGTCATGTAAAACATCACAAGATATGTGGGAAAAGATTATATATATCTATGAACGTGATTACAATATTCAAGAGAAATATTTATATGTGATGAGAAAAATGTATGAATAATTTATAATGGGATCGAATGATAATTCTTATGCTTTCCTTCATTGGGTAAATATTCGTATGGAAGATATTAGTGTACATGGAGAGATCCTTGATAATATCAAAATCATGAAAATAATTTAATAATATTTCCTCTATATTTTAATGAAAATTTTCTAGTCCTTGATGAAATAGAACTAAATGTGGTGATTTTTGACTACCTTTACAGTAGTCTCGTTTCATATGAAATAAGAAACAGTGATAATGAAATTATTCCAAAATAAGATTCTTCAGTGGTAGAATTCAAGGATATAAAGAAACTATCATTACTAGATAATACTAAGGATGACTAATCCTATTATGTTATTTATTTTTATTCCTATAATATTAAAATACGAAATGTAAAATTCAATTAAACACTTTCACATGCTTAATTTTTGTGTCTCAATCTTTTAAATCATGCTACAAAAAATCCAAAGTATTTATGATATAATGATAACGTTTAGGAACCGAAATTAAATATTTTAAATCCATTAAATGTAAAAGTAAACTATAGATTAAATTCTTCAATAAAAATTTCTTGTTAACTTAGGAAATGAGAGCTCAATGGAGAGAGAAGTGGAGGGGTAAAGGATTTTAGTGAAAATGTTGAAGAAGTTAATTTGGTTGTTTTATATATTCCAATAATAGAGGATAGTGGTGATGAAATATTAATATATATGGAATAGTCTATATCAAAGAAAAACATGATTATCCTCTTGAATAAATTAATATTTAGAGGGACAAAAAAATATTTATAATAGATTGTTACATGAATACAAACTCTATACGAAACATCAAGATATAAATGATTCTATCTTGAAAATTGAAATTGAGTGACTCAAATCTAAAAGTTATGTATATTCAAGAAAATTAATTTTACTCAATACCAATATTTAAGAGAAAACATAGATTATTTATAACCTTATCAACTTAGTGAAATATTGTAACGCCCTGACCCCAGTTACCCAAAGTCAGTGCATTATTACATAACAATGGCATGATTACAAGGAAACAAGTCCCGAAGGACTGATTGGTTTAACAGTCTTGGAAAATAGATTACATACATAACTTCAAATTTACAACATGAAAAGAAATATATCACGAATTTATTATATTGGAAACATCTAAGCCTTCTAAATAATGTCTGCAAGTCACTCATAACTAACTTATTCATATCCTAGGAAAAGTAAACATAAGGAAGGGGTGAGCTCAAATTCTCAGTAAGGGTAAGAAATATAGCGGAAGATAACATAAATATTAAGCATGGTGAATAATTGAAACCACATTCCTTTACCAATAATACACATGAATACTTTTATGGAATTAATATAAGTTGAGTAAATAATGCCATAATAAAACATAATCATTGGTATTATACTATTCGAATGACCACATGAACCATCAATATTATTTTCATAATGAGGTATTGTATAATACCGGACATTCTAAAACATTTTGTCAAGGCCTCGTCCAAGATGTCTAAAAATGATTAAGGCCTCGGCCAAAACCATAAATCAAATTGGGAAAGGGCCTCGGCCAATTCAACGTCTAGTTGTCTCATGGTACCTACCGATGCATCGAGGATCTATATCGGGCTCCACCAGTCACTTACAAAGTCCAATACATTCCTCATATGAAAAGGTTTAAACATATCATAAACATTCGTATTAAAACTAGCATACAAAATGTAAATACTTTAACCATAAATCATGGATGGTGTAAAAATATCACATCCACAGTCAAACATATCATGAAACCTTCAATGAAATATGGAAGTTTTGTATCATAATAAATCAACTCCAAATAAAGTTAAAATCCATCAAAGGATGTTGACATAGATGAAATCAAACCCCTTTTTAGAGAAATATCTCTTTCTATTTTGAAATAATTTAAGAGTCACATAATTATAAAATAAAACAATTACTTTGAAAATATTCTTATAAGCTTGTAAGGAAAGCTTCGATGAGTTTATAATGGTAGAAAATATCTGCACCCACCGTATAAGTTAAAAAAACATTCTTACCTTAATTTTGTCGAAAATGTTAAAAAGGACCTTGTTTGGAAAACGACAAAAAGATTCCTTTATAAAAATCATATAAAAAGTCAACATGGGTATAAATGACTTTAACCCATAGTCTATAAAATACTAAGAATGTTTTGAAATAAATTTTTAAGAAATATGTATGTGGATGATAAAGAGGTCCCAGTAGATAATTATGTATAAACAATCTCGGATAATTAAAAGATTGTGAAATAAACCCTTACCTCACTATAATCAATCGAGTCATATGACCAAAAGATAATAAAAACCAAATGAGTCACATAATAAAATGAAAATAAATTGATTCATGATAATATATATGGAATGGAAGTACAAAATACACCACATTAAATAAGTGACGAACAATGGAAATCTCATGGAATTAAAAGTGAGATAAGAAATTCCTTACAAAAATTCGGCAGCCTAACGGCGCCCCTTAAAACTTCAATAAATGGATTAATTAGATAAAATAGGGTCTCTAATTATAAAAATTATAGTAATTGGAATATAAAATAACATCCCCCAACATAATAAAGAGGAGTTTAAAAGAAATGGCATAAAAGAGAGTACTTAAAAAGAAAGAGAGAGGCAGGATCCCTTACCTCAAGCCAAACTTGACCCGTTCATTCTTTAACGTCCTGAATAATAAACTAAAGTTAATTTCTACTAGCTTAAGAACCTTTTTCAAGTTTATTATATCTCTTATATCACTTATTACCGCGTTATAAACATTACATATTCATTTATGTTAATAATGGTCGTTTTGTCGATATTTGGTACTTGAGTCAAAAATGGACTTCTAATAATTTTATGTTGTTCAAGTGGTAAAATATCCATTATAATAAGAATGATATTAATGATTTAGATATCATATATTTCATATATATCTATTATATACATGTATTTATAATAGTACATAACATTTAGAGGTAAGAAATGAAATGCACCGTTCATGGAGACGGTAAGTCGTACTTACGCATGAACGCTACTTTCATTTCTATTTCATATTTAATTGAATTAAAAAATTATGATACATAGTTATATAATAATTACAATATATTATAATATATAATATCATTAATTACATCCTTTATACGTACCACATATGGTATTAACGATTCACATCACTTTGAGGGGGAGGTAGTCTGCACTTCCTCTAATGAGATTATCGTGTTTACCCATAATAGAAACCATAAAGGTATGATATAAAATAAAAATACATAAGCATAAATAAAACATAAACATAATATATATCATATATAAAAATAGTGTCATCATAATGGCCACCATGAGAGGTGTTAAAAAAGATTGAACAATCATCGTTTCGTGAGGCAGTAATTCGCCACCCACAGAAACAGTATGTTCTTTAACCATTAGAAGAAGGTGTGTGTAAGTGTAAATCAAATCCTTCTAATAACAACATCTTAGTATATTTAATAAACCTTTGTTGTTACAAATTCAAGGTATAAAAGATTTTAAGGGGTTGGAGAAACAAAATAAAACAAAAGAATATAAGAGAAGACATTACCTTTAAATCGGGTAACTCCCCTTGAATTGAAACAAAAGGGTTTCTTGAAGTGATTTCTGCCAAAGTTAAGGCTTCTAGGATTAACATAGGAAAGTTTAGAGGGTATTTGGGTAGAGTTTGGCAGATCCAAATGGATTTGAAGGTGTGAATAAGGTGGCAGAGGTGGGGGCCTTTTATAAGAGGAGAGGAGGGGCTCTTTTGGAAATATTGAAAATATTATTTTATTATGAAATGGTTTTCAGATTATAAAGGTCCCACAATGATATATTTCAAAGATAAGGTGATAAGGGTTCTAAATACACCCATACAATAGGTTTTTGACAAGTTTTAGTCTTAGATTTTACCTTTTATTTTCATTTTATTTAAATCGTTCATTAATGAGGTAATCACTGCATCATCATGGTGTCATAAATAAATTTATTTATTCAATGTCTAAAAATTATAAAAAAGTTACCATGATGTAGGAAATATTATTATATTTACAATGAATATTTATAGTCGAAAAGATAACATGTATAACCTCTTGTAAAAATTGTTTTAGTAAAATAATACATGTTTGTGACATTTTTATTTTTACTTTAAATAAAAGGTATTAATGTCATTATCTTACCCAAGTGGCTCCATGGGGTCCAAAAAATTGTCCTATGGTTTGTCGTGGCCGGCCATGACTCATCCAATAAGAGTATGACATGTGTCATGATATTTTTATATTCTTATAATATCATTTTTACCTTAAATTACCCTAATTACCTCTAATCGCGGTTAATAAAACTCAAAAGTTACTATTCACCAAAAATTATTTTCATCCCATTGAACCAAATTTTACTTACTAAGGAAAAACATGTATGTCGTATTTTTGAAATTAAATTCATAGAAGCGGTAAAGATTCATTTGAACAAAAAATCAGTTTTTTTAACTACCACTTAGTGGTTTCTCTATTCATCAAAAATTGAAGTTTTTTAGAACAATACCAAAAATTCACCCTAAGATATAATTGATATTCTGAATTCAAAGATGATGTCTATTTTACAAAATTCAAAACATATAATTTTCATTAATTAATTTTCAAATTAATTCCCGTTGCCAAAACAAATAGCATGTTTTTAAGAAACAATATCAATCAAAATATTTACAATTGTTTATATCCAATTTCAATGTGAAATTAATTCTAATGACCAACATTAGATAAAATGGTAAAATTACATTCTAATTATACCATAAAAACACTCAATAGTATAATTTATCCCTATAAATTATTTTGATTAAAAAAAATTGTTTTTATGTATTTTTCACTATTCATCGAAAATTGGATGTTGTCAGAAAAATACCAAAAATTCAACGTAGGATAATTTCGATATTCAGAATTCAAAAATAAAGTCCATTTTGAAATATAAAATTTATATAATTCAAAAATTGGGTATTACTATTCATAATGGCTACTTTGATTGATCGTAGTGTGCTAGAATCTTGAACTTGCGTACAATGCAAGCTATTGCATTATTGAAAGAGAAGCATACCATGGAATCTTGGGGTGTTACATTCTCCCCTCCTTAAATAAATTGCATCCTCGGAATTTGAAATTTTTCTTTGAAAATAAAAGGTTGAAAATAGAAAATACTTTTGTGGAAAACCCACATCAGAAATAAGGTTAATACATTTTAGCCTTAATAAGAGGGAAAGGGAAATGAAAAAGTCACTACCAAATTATGATCTCGATTTGGATAACATTGGTGGAAATTAGAGACACGTAATTGAAAGAAAAACGTAAATATTTGTAGGGAGTGATTGAGGTCATCAATCGCAAACAAGTGTAAAATTGAGGGCCTCAAAGCCTTCAATCTATGGTGATTTAAAACATCATCAGTTCAACAAAATATTAGGTATTATGATAACACATTTTTTGTTTTAATATCCCCTTCCTAAAGTTTAAGAATTAATTTATTCATCGAATAATATAGAGGTATATATATATATATATACTTGACAAGTAGAGTTTCAACCCTCAACTAATTTATACCACAAACTCATCTTTCACTCAAAAAGATAATAGAACTCAAAAATATTAAATTTATCCTAATCATACAAGGTTCCAAATATTAAAACATACCATTTAGATTAAGAAAACCATTTTTTAATAACCAGGGACTTATTGTAGGCTAGTGGTAGGTAATTAAGGCATGTCGCACTATAGTTGTGGGTTCGATTCCTACAGCTTGGTCCGACGCGACGGGTTATCCCCTGACCTGTAAGTGGTCCTTTTCCTAAAACTATAGTATTATAATATTCCAAAAATAATCTTCCAGAATGTATTAACCTTAAACAATACTATCCAAAGATCAACTTAATCCACTCCAACCATTATAGTTATCCAAAATACCTATGTCCAGACTTTCTCTAAAAGGTCTCTAAATTCCAAAATCAATTGTAACATCAGATTCCCCAAACAAAGTAAAGTTTCTCGTATTGTCACATACTAAAAATATGATTACCTTCATCATATTAAAACCTTAATGAAAACAACAAGTACTCCAGTACAATCCTTATATATATCACATTATTTTTATAACCATAATATAGTTCTTGAGTCCAAAAACACAAATACAATAATTATTCAACTTCATCTGTAGTAATAGCATAAGCTTGGCCTTGATACCTTTTCCTTTTCTGAGGTATTTTTCCTTGGTGCTTAGGGAATTCATTTTCATAATGCCCCATTTCTCTATAATTATAGCATTCAACATTGACAGCCTCTTTCTTTCCCTTGCAATCATGTGTCTGCTGACCTTTTTATCCACATTTGTAACAAAATCCCATTCCTTTTAGGCAAGTACCGGGGTGTTTATTACCATAATTATCACATAATGGAAAATCCTTCTTTCCATTTCTCCCTTTATCTGTCTCTTGTTCCATCGGTCTCTTCTTCTCTTGCTTTACTTTATTGTCCTAATATTTAGAGAATTCCTTTTCTGTCTTGATAGCACATGATACTATATCTTCGTACGCTGAGAAATATTGTGATACTAATGCTCGATGGAGAAATTGTTTTAACCCATCAAAGAAACGATCGATATTAATTCTTAGGTTACGTATATAATCTGTTGCATCCCTTTATAACCTTGTAAAGTTATATTCATACTTTGCAACATTCTCATCCTCCTTTTGCCTCAGACTGAGAAATTGTTTTTCCATATCTGCTCGATGGTCATCAGGAAAGTATTTTTCTAAGAAAATTTCTTTAAACTCCCTCCATTCCATATTTTTTACTTCATCGTCTTTCTTTGTGTTTTGAATCAGTTACCACCATTGATCGGCATCTCCAGTGAGGTGGTAAACTTCCATAACAACTTTCTCCATTTCACTACTCCCCAAGGAGTGGAATATTTTATCTAAGTAGTTTATACATTGCTAAGCTACTATTGGATTTGTACCCGAATTAAATGTTGGTGGTTGTTGCCTCATGAAGCGGTCTAATATTTATCCTCCACGTTTTGGATTAGGGTGCTCCATACGAGTAAGGTAGTTATTCACAACCTGTGTGAGTTGTCCCAGTATAGTGATAAGCTTATCAACAACATTTGTATCACCAGCTCCACTATAATTATCTTGAGCAGGAGGTAAATCCTTGCATGTAGTGTGTGCATTGATACGGTTTCCATTCCTTACACTAGTTTCCATTCCAAAATTGTAACATTCTTAACATAAATTAAATAGTTTTACAGATATAATCCATAATCAAAAAAAGGTTTTATTTGAGGAGTTATATACTCATAAATCTTTCATAATGGTTTGTAAAGAGAGTGAGAATTGTCCTAAGCATATCCCCCAGGGGTGTCGTAACCAAGAGTGCAGCAAGGCCCGTTGTGGTGTACCAGGATACCCCGTGTCAAGCCCGAAACTCCTTGTCGGAGTTTTCACTCTTAGGTACGTCTGTGCAAGAGCCGCCTCTACCTAATCGTATCCAAACAGGTATGTATTTCTCATAAAATTCACAAAATATATACTTTACCAAAATTCTAGGATTTTCTTCTATACTAATCCTCAAAGACTATCTTAGGATAATGTGCTCTAATTAGAGTTTATCTAAATCTAGTTTCCAAGGTTTGTACTAAACTTCCTCTGATACCAACTGTAATGCCCTGACCCCAGTTACCCAGAGTCAGTACATTATTACATAACATTGGCATTATTACAAGGAATAAATTACTGAAGGACTGATTGGTTTATCAGTCTTGGAAAATAGATTACATACATAAGTTCAAATTTACAACTTGAAAAGAAATACATCACGAATTTATTCCATTGGAAACATCCAAGCCTACTAAATATTTCCTACAAGTCACTCATAACTAACTTCTTCATATCCTGGGAAAATTAAACATAAGGAAGGGGTGAGATCAAACGCTCAGTAAGGGTAAGAAATACCGAGGAATATAACATAAATATTAATCATGGTGAATAATTGAAACCACATGTGTTTACCAATAATAAACATGAATACTTTTATAGAAGAAATATAATCTGAGTAAATAATGTCATAATAAATCATAATCATTGGTATTCTACTAGTCGAATGACAACATGAACCATCAATATTATTTTCATAATGAGTTAATGTATAATGTCGGACATTCTGAAACATTTTGTCAAGGCCTCTGCCAAGATGTCTAAAAATAAGTAAGGCCTCGGCCAAAACCGTAAATCAAATTGGGAAAGGGCCTCTTCCAAATTCATGTCTAGTTGTCTCATGATTCCTACTAATGCATTGAGGAGCTATATTGGGCTCCACCCATCATTTACTAAGTCCAATATATTCCTCATATGAAAAGTTTTAAACATATCATAAACATTCATATTAAAACTAGCATACGAAATGTCAATACTTTAACCATAAATCATGGATGGTGTAAAAATAGCACATCCACATTCAAACATATCACAAAACCTTCAATAGAATATGGAAGTTTTTTATCATAATAAATCAACTCCAAATAAACTTAAAATTCATCAAAGGATGTTGACATAAATGAAATCAAAACCCTTTTTTTAGAAATATCTATTTCTATTTTGAAATCATTTAAGAGTCACATAATTATAAAATAAAATATTTACGTTGAAAATACTCTTATAATATTGTAAGGGAAGATTCGATGAGTTTATAATGGTAGAAAATAGCCGCACCCTCCGTATAAGTTAAAAAAATATTCTTACCTTAATTTTGTCGAAAAGGTTAAAAAGGACCCTGTTTGGAAAACGACAGAAATATTCCTTTATAAACATCTTATAAAAAGTAAAAAAGGGTATAAATGACTTTAACCCATAGTCCATAAAATACTAAGAATGTTTTGAAATACATTTTTAAGAAACATTTATGTGGATGATAAAGAGGTCCCAGTAGATAATTAAGTATAAACAACCTCGGATAATGAAGAGATTGTGAAATAAACCCTTACCTCACTGTAATCAATCGAGTCGTATGACCAAAAGATAATAAACAAAAAATGAATCACATAATAAAATGAATTTAAATAGAGTTATGATAATATATATGTAATGGAAGTACACAATACACCATATGAAATAAGTGGCGAACAAAGGAAATCTCATGGAATTAAAAGTGAGATAAGAAATTCCTTACGAAAATTCGGCAGCATAACGGTGCCACTTAAAACTTCCAAAAAAGGATTAATGAGATCAAATAGGTTATATCATTATAAAAATTATAGTAATAGTAATATAAAATAACATCACCCAAAATAAGAAAGAGGAGCTTAAAAGAAATGACATAAAAGAGAGTACTTATAAATAAGGAGAGAGGTAGGATCCCTTACCTCAAGGCCGACTAGAACCGTTCATTCTTTAACATCATGAATAATAAAATAAAGTTAATTTATACTTTATTAAGAACATTTTTCAAGTTTATTATTCCTCTTATATCACTTATTACCATGTTATAAACATTACCTAGTCATTTATGTTAATAACGGTCGTTTTGTTGATATTTGGTACTTGAGTCGAAAATGGACTTCTAATAATTACAAGTTGTTCAAGTGGTAAAATATACATTATCATCAGAATTATATTGATGATTTATATATCATATATGTCATATATATCCAGTATATACATGTATTTATAATAGTACATAACATTTAGAGGTAAGAAATGAAATGCATCGTTCATGGAGACAGTAAGCCGTACGTACACATGAATGCTACTTTCATTTTTATTTCATATTTAATGGAATTAAAACATAATCATGAATAGTAATATCGTAATTTCAGTATATTATAATATATAATAACATTAACTCCATCCTTTATATGTATCACATATTGTATTAACGAGTCACATCACTTTGAGGGGGCGGTAGTCTGCACTTCCTCTAGTGAGATTATCATGTTTACCCATAGTGGAAACCATAAAGGTATGATATAAAAGAAAAATACATAAGCATAAAGAAAACGAAAAAAATAATATATATCATATATAAAAATAGTGTCATCATAATGGCCACCATGAGAGGTGTTAAAATAATATTGAACAATCATCGTTTCGTGAGGTAGTAATTCACCACCCACAAAAACAGTGTGTTCTTTAACCATTAGACGAAGGTGTTTGTAACTTTAAATCAAATCCACCTCATAAAAACATTATAGTATATTTAAGATACTGTTTTTGTTACAAAATAAATTTATAAAAGAGTTTAAGGTGTTGGAGAAGCAAAATAAAACAAAAGAACGTAAGAGAAGACATAACCTTTAAATCGGGTAACTCCCCTTGAATTGAACCAAAAGGGTTTCTTGAAGTGATTTTTGCTAAAGTTAAGGCTTCTAGGATTAATATAGGAATGTTGAGACCTTATTTGGGTAGATTTTTTCTGAGTCAAATGGATTTTTATGGTGTGAATAATGTGGTAGATGTGGGGGTCTTTTAAAAGAGGAGATGAGGAGCTCTTTTGGAAAGATTGAAAATAGTATTTTATTATGAAATGTTTTTTGGATTATAAAGGTCCCACAATGATATATTTCAAATATAAGGTGATAAGGGTTCGAAATCTACCCATAAAATAGGTTTTTGACAAGTTTAAGTCTTAGATTTTACCTTATCTTTTCATTTTATTTAAATTGTTCATTAATGAGGTAATCGCTACATCATCATGGTGTCATAAATAAATTTATTTATCTAATGTCTAAAAATTATAAAAAAAATTACCATGATTTAGGAAATCATTTTATATTTCCAATAAATATTTATAGTCTAAAAGATAACATGTATAACCCCTTGTAAAAATTTATTTAATAAAACAATACATGTTTGTGACATTTTTATTTTTACTTTAAATAAAAGGTATTAATGTCATTATCTTGCCCAAGTGGATCCATAGGGTCCCAAAAAACGTCCCATAGTTTGTCTTGGTCGTCCATGACTCATAAAATAATAGTATGACATGTTTCATGATATTTTTATATTCTTATAATATCATTTTTACCTTAAATTACCCTAATTACCTCTAATCACAGTTAATAAAACTCAAAAGTTACTATTCACCAAAAATTACTTTCATCCCATTGAACCAAATTTTACTTAATAATGACAACCATGTATGTAGGATTTTTGAAATTCATTTCATTGAAGAGGTAAAGTTTCATTTAAACAAAAAATCAGTTTTTTAACTACCACTTAGTGGTATCACTATTCATCAAAAATTGAAGTTTTTCAGAACAGTACCAAAAATTCACCCTTAGATATAATTGATATTAAGAATTAGAAAATTATGTCTATTTTAAAAAATTCAAAACATATAAGTTGAATTAATTAATTTTATAATTAATTCCCATTGTCAAAACAAATAGCGTGTTTTTAAGAAACAATATCAAACAAAATATTGACAATTGTTTATGTCCAATTTCAAAGTGAAAATAATTATAATGACCACAATTGGATAAAATGGTAAAAGTATATTCTAATTATATTTTAAAACCACTCAATAGTATAATTTATCACTATAAATTATTTTGATAAAAAAAGTTGTATTTATGTATTTTTCACTATTCATCGAAAATTGGATGTTCTCAGAAAAATACCAAAAATTCAAATTAGGCTAATTTAGATATTCAGAATTCAAAAATGAAGTCTATCTTGAAATATAAAATTTATATAATTCCAAAATTGGGTATTACTATTCATAACGACTACATTGATTGGTCGTAGTGTGTTAGAATCTCGAATTTGCGTACAATGCAAGCTATTGCATTATTGAAAGAGAAGTGTACTGTGGAATCTTGGGGTGTCAAAAATATCATGTTAAAAGAATTGAATAACTCAAAGTTGAAGTTTTCATGTTGCAATGAGATATTGATGATCAATAAATACTTTTACCACATGATGTTATAGTAGGGAGTTCGATTCTACCAGTCCCTAAAAATATAAAGAGAGTTATAGAATGTAAATAGAATAATTATTTCCAATTTTATAAGTATAGTGTTTCAAAGATAAAGTTAAATCCAATTTAGGGATTTATTATAAGTAAA
Source organism: Viscum album (assembly GCA_963277665.1). Classification (NCBI taxonomy): domain Eukaryota; kingdom Viridiplantae; phylum Streptophyta; class Magnoliopsida; order Santalales; family Viscaceae; genus Viscum; species Viscum album. Next base: position 138,294,166 of record OY728138.1, on the reverse strand, counting down.
AAGGTAGTGGAAATTGATTAAAAGTTGTAATAACTCACTCAATGAAAAGAAATTGATTTATATGAGTAAAATTTACCAAAAAGGTCATAAATGGATTAGAAAATTCAGACTATAATTCACTATGTCTCTGATGTTATTATTTTAGAAATATGGGCACACAAAATGTTTATGTTCTATAGTGAAAAAAAATTAGCTCAAGAGAAACACAAAAGATGAGAAACTTTTCCAATACTCAATATGTATTTAGTGTCCATGGTTAAGGGTTCAGACACAAATCCATGTATTTCTTATCTACGTTACAAATGAATATACCAAAGGGGACCTGGAAAAGGAAATATCAGTGGTTGGAATCATCATTAGACTTTCGAAAAACATAAAATAGATATGCGTCCTTGAAATATGGGGATGAATATATGGATCCAAAAATGGAATAATCTAATTTAATTCCAAAGGAAGTGAATCAATGGTCATGGATCAATAAATGAAAAAATGGAAAGGATAACCTCATTTAAATTTTTTTAGAGCAACTAAGAGAGTCGAGATATAGATTTTGAAAAGTAGGTGTACATCCCATATGTCATAAATTATGATATTTTCATAGGAATAAGGAATGATAGTGATGGTGTCGTTCTAGTTTTATATAATTAGGGGATGAATATCATTATCATTGGGCAGTCTAAGATAGTAGGAAGAGAATTTATGTGCATATACATCTTGTTTGTTTAAGAACTTAGTTGAAAATTACAAAGTGAATGAAAACTGTGTGATGGGAGCCATCCATTTAATTTCAAAAGGAATACATGACTCATTAAAGGAAAATATTGAATTATTTTTTACAAGTAAGGAACACCAAAAGAAATTTATATCTCATTAATAGGGAAGAGGATAGTTGTTTTTTTCTAAGTAAGAAAATCGGTTGTGGCACAAATGGATTGGTCATTTAAGAAAAAAGACTTTAGAGTAAATTTTGACAAATGAAGGAGATCAGGACATCCCTAAACTATAATTATATCACACTCAAATGTGTCATAATTTTCAAAAATGGAATTTTTTTTAGATGACATATTAACCATAGGAGTATAAATTTAAAAAAAAACTTGAGTTGGTTCATGTTGATGTGTGTGCTCCTATAACACCCAAATCCTTAGATGGAAAGAGTTATTATGTATTAATCATTAATGATTATATTGGTATTTCATTTTTGGTTTTCATCATTCCAAAAACATAAGTTTTTGAGTTCATTATATGTTATTGGATAATAAATGAGAAGATTATTAGGGTGAAAATTCAGAAGCCTCAAATTCATAATGGCATGGAGTTAACTAGTAATCTGTTGGAAGAAAATAAACAGTAGTGTGTCATAAGGCATCATGTTTTTATGGTGATAACTCCTCAATAAATGCGTTTTTGAGATGAGGAACTAAATTTTCAATAAGATATCTCAAGAACTACTCATTGAAAAGTGTCTCTTGATGACTTATGTAAGGAGGATGTACTTACATCAATATATGTTTATAATATACATTTTTGACAACCAAATTAAGATAAGATCATGTATAATATGTGATATTGGATAAATAATATATTTATGTAATTTCATGTTGTTGAAAGTAAGTGTTTTTTCCTTATAAATAGATAAAGCATATGTTTTAGGATCATGGGGATGAAGTTATGTTTCATGAATATTTATCCAAAATCAAGGAATATAAATTCCATAACAAAATTCATGGAAAGTTAATTTAAATGAAATATGTAACCTTTCTTGATAATGATAATTTTTTTAAAAATAGTTGGTATATTTTTCAAAATAATTTTGAAAAAATATTTTAAGAAAGTGATTTTGAGGTGAGTGGCTTAGGTGGAATCATGTTGTTGTATATTACATAGAATAAGACACTAATAAATAAGAAACTATATTAGGTTTAGTCTATATATAAAAGATAAGTATTAGAACAAAAATCATTGATAACAATATAGTTTTTGACATGAAATCTCTAATTCAAACACGAGGGATGAAGGCCTGACAAAAAAACACCTTTCTATCACAAGTAGAGACTATATGTTTTTAATAGTATACTATAGATGGGAATTCTGTCAATGTTATGCATGAAGAACTTGAATAAATATAAAACTAACAAAGTTAAGAAATTTTCTCTAGGTTATAAGATAATAATTACATCATAATCAAGTCAGTGTACTAGAAAACACAATGAAGATGAAAAGGTGACACAACAAATCATGGTTAGTGTGAAAATGGTATTCCCAAATCAAAGGAATATATGTTAATTAAACATTTTCACCTATGGCCCAATTTAAAATCATATTATTGTTTTCGTATGGACATATATATGGGATTCAAGGTGCATCGAATGGATATTAAATCAAAATTCTGCAATATATTTGAAGAAATTGAATTATATATTGAGAAACTAGGTTTATTTCTTATATATGAGGATAAGGAAAAGGGGTATTGATTGAAGAAGTAATTGTATAGTCTAAAAGAATGAATCATGGGATTTTTACTCATATCCTGAATGGTATTTAAAGAATTTTAGATTATGAAGATTAGGATTTGATCATAGAAACTACATCAAGAAATAAAATGATCAAAGAATATTAGTGCTCGTTTATGTGGAAGATATCATTTTTATGGTGTTGGATGATGGAAAATAAATATTTTTTCATAATATATGAGGTGTGAATTAAAAATGTCCATCATTGGAGAAATATGTTTTTAATTCACTTACAAGTGATTCAAGGAATGAATTGAAAAATATTTTTCTCAAAAAAAATATGTTAATGAAGTTCTCAAGAGGTTTTTAATCGAATGGCATGAGCCAATGAAAACTCCGGTGGATACCTATTTGAAATTACATATGGCTCTTTATGGATAGTTAGTTGATGTTATATAATATTGATGACTGATTCAGATTATTCTATATCTAATAGCCACATGACATTATATAGTGTCTTCCTCATGTTGAGCTACATAATTCCAAATTTATCTTAGGAAAATAAATATTCTAGTGATAAATATGATACTTCTTTATATCAAAAATATGATGGAAATTAGGTTGTTTTATTATAGAACATAACAACATGAGTTACTTAATTATAAGGATATAAATTTTAAAGGCTCTTCTAATGAGAAAATGTTAAAATTAGGTGGTTCAATTTATATTTTATGTTCTTGAATTATTTTGATGGGGTAAATGAAAGTCTATATTTCTTTGAGAGTAGTTGGGGATAAATACGTAATAGCTACTCAAGCATGTAAAAAACTTATATTTATGAAAACATTACTTGAGGCTATTGGTGTTGATGTGAAATATCATTTTATTATTATGTGTGATAACTCATATTATATTAATCTTAGAAAAAATCACATCCATCATTAAACTTTAAATAATATCAAGATAAATTACCACTTCATCAAGGAGAAGTTTTAGAAATAGATTGGGAAGTTGGAGTATGTGTCTGCACAAAGTCAATTTATTGATATAATGAAAAAAGTGATAACTAAAGTATATTTTAAAACGTATAGGTTTTCTCTTATAGTCTAATTCAGTCACCAAAACTAGATAGGTTAGATAAAGAACCCTAATTTACCCATGTCATATTTTTACTTATTGAAAGTTGTAGTAACTCCATTATATTAACTGTTGAATTTATAATTCTCATTTTTGAACTTTTAAAGAACTGCTCTTTGGGTTTTTTAACAAATGGAGAGATGAGTTTTTATTTGAAAACATAGTAGAATCCATACAAGTGTTGAGATGTTATTATCATCTAGGACTGTTCTTTTTTATTTATTAAGATTCATAGATTTAATGATTGTGATTTAAAATGGATGAGTTTATTTCATTATTTAATTAGGGGGAACATATTTGTGAATGAGGTGAAGAGAATAGAGAAAAAAAGTATTTTATTCATGATGCTATTTTTTATTTAACTCTTATTTATAACACCAATATTGTCTCAAGTGGTCTTATAATTGGTGATTAGTGAATCATTAACACATTATTTGGATGAAAAGGTCCATATTGAGTTTTTTATCAGATCACTTTTTCTACAGTTTATGAGTAATGACTTGTTGAATATTTTTTCTAGTTATCAATAATACGAATGGGGTATATTTTGGAAAAAACATCTTTATATAATTTCTAGGTTTTCATTACTAACAAGTTCATTTAATTAACTTCCAAAAAAGTGTAAAAAGTCATGTGGAACTTATCTTATGAAGGTTATATGTAGTTTAGCATAGTTTTTAAAGAATCTTGTTTGTGTAGGACATACAGAATTTGGCTCAGTTCAACACTATAAGAGTCATTCTCAATTCTATAGGGCCCATCTGGCTCTGAACATGAAAATTAGTTGCCATATTTTTGTATGAATAATTTCTAGATTCTATAGGTTTCTATTATAGATTTAGTAAGGTGATTTAAGAAATAAAGGATTTTTTCTGTGTTATTCATTAGAAAAAAAAATCTGTAAGGGTTGGTTATGGATTAAATATGGGTCATTTCCTTGGGTAAATTTAAAAAAGGAAAGGGTTTGTACGGTTCATTTAGAACATCATAAGGTTTATTCTAGGTCTTCATATGGTTCATCTCAGAGTAAAGGATCATATTTTAAGGTTCATTATCTATGAAAAATTTCAATTATTTCTACATTTTTTTTTATTACAAATAATTTTATTAATAATAAAACATGATTAATAACTCTTCCAATTATGGGATGAGAATATATACATTATATTAATGGTTGATTAAGTTGTGAGATTACTAGAGATTAAAATTGGGAATCTATTCATATTTTTTGGGATATAAAATCATGTTGTAAGAAAGTAGATAGCACTATGAATATCATCAAGCATGAAAAAGTTTTTAATCATATATTAAAATTAAAAAATTTATAAAATATAAAGACTGAATCAAGTGGATTTTGTGGAGAATTGAATTCTAGGAATCATGTAAACATAAATGGAAATCCTTGTGATTGAAATTAATAAAGGGTTTTGATATTTCAAAGGTGTAATAATATAAAAAATGGATGTTTCATTAAAATGTAAGAATAGGGAAAAGGAAAAAAATAATGATGGAAGATCATCATGATATGAAGAGGGAAGAGGTAAATTTTTTAATTTGAAAGAACTGAAGAATAATTCTAATCTCCTACAACAAATTTGAAAAGTATAAATGAATTCCATACCTTGACTAGAAGAGAATCAAATTTTAAGCCTTCACTAAAATGTTTGAAATAAAGAAGGCAGTGTTCTAGGTGACTTCTCACTAAAAAAATTTATGAAGTTATTTGAACAGATGAAGGTGGATCCAATAGATACACCAATATTGGTGTAACATTATTCTCTACATGTGGAGGTTGAAGGTAGCATATCCTAGAAGATTTATGTGTTCTCTAAGTGTTATAAAGTATGGATATTTTTTTGAAGGCTATATGCCCTTTCGGTCAGTGAAAATATTCTAAAATTGTAACTAAAGTATTGATATAAGAGTTTTATGTTCATATTCACAATACTATACCTTTTCCTAAAATTAGTTTGTTGAGGTTAAATGTGTAAAAATAATTATTTCTCTCTTTACCACATTATTATTTCATATCGATTATGTTATAGAGAGATAATACTTCGTAGTAAAAGTAGTACAGGATCATTTGTAAGTTATAATTTAAAAATGACATACCCAGATTCACCCCTAGGGAATTTAACTTATTTGGGATTGACACAACTTCACTTTCTCAGGGATGTATTCATTTTAATCAAGAATTAATCTTCACTGATCTTTCTGATTCACCATATGTGTATATATGAAATAAAAATCTATTTAAAAATATATATTATAAAATTCTACCAATTTTATTAGTGGATTACTCATTGAACATAATAAACTCTTATTTTTATTTCCATATTGTAATACATGAAAAAATAATAAAAAATTAATTATAGATAAAATAAGAAATAGATTCCATATGTTAAACCATAAAAAATTGAAACTACTTTAAATTAAAAAAAATAAGAAAAATTACACTATCATCATTCATTAAGAGATTTTGTGGTAATATGTATGAATTATTTCTTGATATGGTAATTTTATAACCTATAAAACAATTAATATAAATTTATTTTTAAAAATATTTAGAAATAATATATGTAAAAGTATCACTTAATGGACAACTCATGTCATTTCATTATAATTTATCAGAATATATTTGAGGTCTATGTTGTTTTTCATCTGAAATCTATTTCTCATTACCGCCACCAAAACTAAGATCAACATGATAAAATACTGATAATATATTTTTTATGGTATCATCAGCATTTTCTTTATTGTGAACCATTCTATTATGTTTTGAAGGATATTTATGTTAAAAAAATAAGAGAAAAAAATAGAATTTTTCTTCTTTAAGAATCTTTCTTCAATTGAACCTTCAACTACATTTTTAGTAGGTATATTTTTCTTTAATTTTTACATGCATCTCTCATATAGTTACATCTATCATAACTATAACAGCCCCCCTTGTTTTTCTTCAAACCAAAAATCTAATATTAAATGTTCAATTGAATTAAAGAATTATAAAAGAAATATTTTTTCTAATTTATATAAAATTAGAAAAGAATGATTTTATAACATACTCATTGTATTATAGTAAATTTTTTTAAATTAAATTATCAAAATAAATTTGATATTTCTATCAAACAGATATAAAATTGAAGAATTCAACAACCCAATAAGACCAAGAGGCAGTAATATTTCCATTATGACATGGAAACTAAAACTTTTAAACCTAGTAATATGACTATTTTTGAAAAAATGAGACAAATTAGAACAATATCCATCTAGTAACCACAAATCTACAATCCATAAATATAATAATTAGTTAATTTTATTATAGAGTTTATAAGATACTTTTTACATAACTAAATTTTGTGATATATCATTGTCAAATAACTCATATTCATGATTCCCGTAAATATAGGTAAGATATCACCATGCTTTTAGAGTATATTAAGTCTTACTAAGTGTCTCCAACAAGATATAGAATATGATATCAAAATAGTTCTTCTTAATATGAATTACATCTATCATGTGATGAACCTACAAATCATACCAATATAGAAATTCCAAAAAAATACATTCATTTATCAAATTGTGATATCTTCTAAAGAAAACTATTTTTTATTGGCTTATAGTTGATCCAAAACTTTTAGGAGATATTAAAGAGATGATTGATTTTACTTAAAAACCTGATAGAACTGATAGAGGTTTGCCTCTTTCAATTATATCTTTTGTAAAATTATTTCTATTTCTTTAGAAATGATGATCTGTTGGAAGAAATATATGATGAAAATAAAAAAGATAAGGTTTTCATCCAATGATAAGAATAAACACTTTATTAGCACCCATGAAGTATAATTAGTCTTTTGGACCATGTGTACTATATCAAGATAGTATACCATATGATGGAAAGTCTATTATTATCCAAATTAATGCATATTTAAATGTAAAATTATATTCTTTTATTAAATTATATGTAGTTACACAATCACTCTACAATTAAAAAAACTCATTAATCAGTGGATCCAAAAAAACATTGATATATCCTTAATTAGACTTCTTTCAATTAATAATTACAAATATATATATAGTTCCTTCGTCAACATACTAGGAGGAAAGTTATATAGAGTTATGAAAATATGATAGTAAAAATATTAAAAATCATAACCACCAAATGAACATAAATTATTGGTAGATATATGAAACCGTGTGTCACAAGGTTTTGAAGTAAAAGAAGAATGCACCCAATCAATGTGTTTCCATGAATCATTGTCACAAGAATGATTTATGACTATACTTATAGAATATTAAAATTATTTCATTCCATCAATTTAGTTATTTTGTAAGATATAAGTAGACTCTATAATATAGGTGTAATTGTAAAACAACACAATAATTTAATAAAGAAAATCTAGAATTTCTTCATAGTACCTTGATTTTCCACATTTATGAAAGTTAACTAATGAATCGTATTCACAATAAAATAAGATGAAATCATTTTATCATGGATGGATCTTTTGACAATTTAGACTCAAATTAATTAAAAACATTATACATTCATGGAAGTTTTCAAAAAGTGTATTTATCTGTGGTAAAAAAGATTTAAATAATGAAATATTTAATAAAAAACAATTTGACATTCCAAAATTTGATTTAGTAGCCATATATTTCATAAAGTCATCAAATTTATTTATTTTTCATCCAAGATATAATCCCTCTTTATCATATTTTAAAAACTCATAAAATCTATATGATTCTAATTCTAATTTTGAGTTGTCATTTTAAGTTTTTTTCCCTAAAAGGACGGGCTCATGACCTCATATACTAAATTTTGAAAGTGTGATAGATGTAGAATGAAAAGCCTTATATTATATTTTTTATTACACTCAACATGTTGATACCAAAAAATATAATAATACAAAAAACCAAATAATAATAGATGAATTCCAACATTATCAAAAGTTTCAAATCACCTGAGATTATATTTCTTACATGGACACTTAATTTTCTCTTCTTAAAAAATTATAATTTTTATGATTTAAATTATATATACATTGAAAAATTCTATGTAGATTTCTATGAGAATTTATCCAGTTATAATCCCATAATAAAATCTATTGTCTATTTCTTGGGTCATTAGTTTTCTAAAAAAATCAGAGTAATTAATTTATTATATATATAGTTAAAAAATTATAACATAAATTTTTACTCTAAATCTGTAGTTATTTTTTCAACTTTTAATTATTTTTAAAAAATATTCATTAGTTTATAAGAATGATTAAATTAAAATTTATTTAAATTAATATATTTTAGATATTTTAATATTTTTTATAACATTTCATTATTTTTTTAGACATTTTTTTTTATTTATTACTAACATTTTTTCCAATAGTTCATTACTTTTTTTATATTATATTATATTTTTTAATTTTTTTAACATTTTTTATTATAAAATTACTAATATATTATAAAATATTAGTGCTTAAATATTTTTATTAACATTTTATTACATTAAAATATTTTCTTTCTAATATTATAATAAATATAAATGTTCTATGACTTTTTTAATTACTAATTTATCATATTTTAATATTTTATAATTTATCATAATATTTTATTATATATTTATTTATTACTAATATTAATAATATTATTATTATTTGTAATAATTTATAAAATAGCTAAGTAATTTTTGTAATATATTATTAGTCTCTAAAAATGAATTAATTAAATTCCTATCATTTTTAAATGTGATTCATTGAAATGTTATTATTTTTTAATTATATATATATAATTAAAGAATATAAAATAATAAAACTTAATTAATTATTGAAATACTTTATTTGTTTTCAATATTATGTTTATAATAATATACATTTTATGAGTGTTTTATAAGTTTTACAATTATTAATTTGTTTTTTTAATTTAACTACAGAACATACCATTCAATTGTATGGGAATGCCACTCTTTGTTAGACATGTTAATTCTTATTATCTCAAGAGTATTGTTCAAAAAATCACTAGTCATCTCTCTAGCTGGAAGGGGATGACACTCTCAAGATGGCTGAATTTGTTGGGTTACCTCTATGATCATATTTATTTTTTTATATGTTTTTCACATTTAAAAGTAAATAAGGTACCTATTAAAAAATCTTCAGAAAAAATAAAAAACATCATATTTTAATAAAATTATTCATGAGAATAAGTTTTTTATAGTGACTTAGAAGAAGTGTATCAGAGAGACTAATTTTAGTGGTTTGGGAATCAAAAACCTAGGGCTCTTTAATTAATCACTCATTTATAACTTTCTATGGAAAATTCTCCAAAGTTCATATATCTCCATAAGTTTCATCATGGATAGGTTCATTGTGTAGATTAAAAAAGTAAAACTAATTTTATATGGCATCTTCAGTTTGGATAGAGTTGATGCACTGTTGTAAATAAATCATGCCTTCGGTCATATTGGGTCATTCTAGGAAAATTATCCTCAAATTTTGGACCATTAATTGTCTTTTGAGCCCTATTAATGTTTCTTATAGTATTCTAATTAACCTTATTGATATATACATAGTGCAAGTTATAAACTACTTTTCACAGGTTGAATTTAATAGCTCATATTATCGAATAGATTCATGAATTCTACTTTAGAGATAGGGATTGATGCCAATGGATATTAACAACGGTAGGGATCTTGAATATAAGTCTATTTTAAGAAGAACATTATGGAAATTTATAAAATCTTCCTATGAGTATTAAATATTTCAAACAGAAATTTATTTATCCCTCTAGATTAATTCATGTTTTAAAAATATTGCGTAATAAATTAACAACTACTGATTTTATAGTCATAGTTTGTCTATATATCCTATCAGTATGCATTCTCTATATGAGGGCCCTTAATAATTCTCATCACTTATTCATTTCATGTTATTTTTATAATATGTTCTATGGATTTGTATTTATCTAATTCAAAATTGATTCCTTGACTTTTTCAAGGATGTTTAACTTAATGTGGAATGGTATGGATCACCTCTTAAGTCACCAAATGTGAAATTCACTACTTTTTTCTATGGTTGTTAGCCTTTTCTATATCTAGAATGCAAAAAAATCATATTCTTTGATGGTCATATAATTAATATATTGGTATTTTTCTTTTATTAACAAGTAAATACAAATGGATTCTATAAATCAAACAACTATGAGGAATAACTGCATTGATTAATGGATTATATATAGATTTATTAGTGTTTAATGATGTCACAAGAAACGTATTCAATATAAGAACATCATATGGATCCCTTTATTCCCACATTTCATTAATAGTAACATGTATGAGGTTGTTATTGAAGATCCTAGCCATTACAACTTAGGAGGAATTTTTAGGACATATAGGGGTTTTATCAAGGGTACCTTCTCAATAATTCATATATCTTGCACCCCAATTGAAACATAGATTTGGGCAATCATCTATACTATTAAATATGTGTGGGAACTCAAGTGTTATGAACTCTGGATTGAGAGAGACTCTATGTTGGTTATTAACTTAGTTAATAATATATTTTATAATTTTCCACAGAAACTACACTCTTCATAGAAGAATTTTCGAAACTAGATAATGGTTTCTTGTCTCTTACATATATAGGGAGTTGAATATAGTTTCTCATGATATTTATAAGAAGGTAGTTGTTGCTCGTGAATCTTATTGGTTTTATATATGAGTTAAGGATTTATCTTTTCGCACCTTTCAAATGTTGTGGGGGATACATATACTTGCCTTGTAAAACCTCCTTCTATCATGACTCTCATTATTTTATATATTTAATTGGAATGGGTTCCTTTAACATATTAATCTCCCATGGAACATCGTTAATTCCTCATGGTTTGGACCAATTCAAAATTTATAAACATGGAAACACTAATCACTAAATATAGTAAAAATTAGTACATAATGTTTGTGTACTGAGTTCAGTCCCATGAAGAAGAGGGTATAACAATACATAAAGATGATATTTGATACACTAAGCAATGAATGGAAAAAAATTGTGTTATAATATGAAGAAGAATGAGTGAATAATATTTTAGAGAAGGAAAAAAGATAAATTATAACAAGAAATTTCAAGTTTAGGTTTGTGATATAATTGAGCATAAAGTATTAAATATACAATAAAATGGATATCTGATTTGAGTCTAGGTGAGTCCCCTGGTCTGGGTAAAAATTTACTATCATAAGAATCTCATTTACATATGGTCAACTTCTTTGAAAATTCAAAATATATGTAATTCAAACAAGTTTTTAAACATAGGATGAAATTAGCCCAATGAACATGGTGAAAACAACATCCCAGTCAATGAATTAATCTATACTCACTAACCCACAAAATAATGGTCACTTTTTATAGAATGATATATTTATATATATATATGAGAATAAGTATGAATGAAAAAAAAACTCTAATATGAATTCAAATTTAAAAATATAACACTTCACTATATAAATTCTCTTATTTTGAGATTACCAAACCACAAAAGAAATCACCCTCTCATATTTTTCATAAGAGGGTGAGGAGAAAATATAAAATAAAAGTCTTATAAAAATTGTCCAATGGTAGATAAACTCATAAAATGAATTAGAAAGTCTCATACTAGATCTCTTTTTATATTGTCACCCAATGTAGTGACCCCAACCCAGTAGCATAGAGCTAGTGTTTTCTTTAATAAATTGAAATAAGATACAAGTAATATCATCCTGAAAGACAAATTAGTTTAGTACACTTAGTAAAATAGATATATACATCATTCCCATATTTTAATTGAATACAGAAATTACAAAATAATTTTTTTCAATAATAAAATTATTCCATCAAGAATATTCATGAGTACTAATCATAGTATACTACATGGATTCTAGGGAAAAGAAAAAAATAAGGGTGATATCAAATTCTCAGTAATGGTTCAGTATATCAGAAGATATCATGAATCAATAAGAATAATCAGATTTTAAATGTAAATTACTAAACACACATTCCATTTAAATAACTTGACTATCATGATAATGTAGGTCACAGTCAATGTGGAAAGGTTAATAACTGAAATCACATGTCATTTAATAAATAACTGAGAATAAAATTCATCCAAAGATAATATCATTATGAAAATATAATTAATACTAAAAAAATAATACCTTAATGAATGAAATTATTAATTATTGGATTTCATGATCTCAGGCTTCATTATACCTCTATCATAAATACCATTAACAAGATGTTTTAAAATTATAGGTAGAAACCGGTTTAATTTGGACAACTAAATTGTCTCATGAGACAATAACTGAATCAAGGGTATATCAATAACCAAGCCACACCCATATCTATATTTCAAAATCATTCTTCATATATTGAATAACTGGTTTAATTTGTGACCAATATGCCTTACCATATGATATTTGTGTTGACTAAAGGATAAAAATTTATTTTCCCCAGTTAATTAGATTTCTTTCAAGGTATAAATCTGTATTTTAAAAATGATAAAATTTTTATGAAATAATATTATCCATCATAAAATAGTATGGATATTTAATATAAATATAATTTCCAATGAAAAACTATCATATGAAATTAATTGTTTCAATAAAACATAACAATCACAAAAGAAAGAGGTATTTTACAAAACCTTTTACCACTTGATAAATTTCAAGTCAAATCCCATTAGATGAAATAATATAAATTGATAAATAAAATACCATGAATCATGAATTAATCATGATATTACATGTCAATGGGTTAGAATGTACACTATATAAAATAAATTAGGTATATAACATTATAATATGCCTCAGTGAAGGGAAATTGAGGTGAAGTCTCTTACCTCACGCTTCCTTTTGGTTGAACATGATTTAACCTCATTTGCAGTGGTGTTAAACAAGTTATTAACTTTTAATAGAACAATATTAATATTTATAATATCATATATTATCCTTCTATAATATCTTATCACTGATTCATTAATTATCTTTCATTATTTTCATTATTTCAGGTGCTAATTTCCTTGTTTTCTCTTGCGTGTTTCATCATGAAAGATGCAGTTCATGAATATATTATATAATTCCATCATCTATAATATAATAATTATGAAATTATTATCATATTTAAACAAAATTTATACTTTTAATACTAATAATGAATAATTGTTTTAAAAAATGAAATATGTTATGATCATGGAGATGGTAAGTCGTATGTATGCATGGGTAATATTTCCATTTTCAATGATAATCATGGAATAATGGTAAAAAATATTTCTAATTTCTAGAATTATAATGATATCATAAACACCATATTATTTATTAAATATACTTATATATTTCATTCAAGTGGTTTGTTAATGAACAGATTCACATCTATTTGTGAAGGCGGTAGTCCACACGTACATGAATGATGTTATTATTTATAAGTGAGTGAAAAGGTAAGAAATAAAATGCTATATTATGTTTTAATAATAAAAATATGTCATTAATATCATAATAATTTCATTTATATCATATAAATTTATTAAATTGTCCCTTATTACCAACCATGTAAGGTGTTAGTGAAAAATTAATTGCATCGCCTCATGAGGTGGTAGTCCATTGAACACATGAGCGATGTTATCGTATACCATACATAATAGAAAGTAAAAAATATATATAATATATATAATGAATAAATAGGTATAATTATGATATTGAAATCATATATATACTTTATATCCATCATTATACTCAACCTTGAGAGTTGGTGATGGAAAAAATGAATGACATTAGTTCGTCTGGCTATTGTCCGCCATATACACAAATGATGATTTCACAACACATTTGATGGAAGTGGGTATGGTTTTAGGTTTTTACCATAACATTAAATAATCAAAGTGAATTAAATATACTAATGTTTTTATATCATCATGGTTCAATAAAAATTAAATTAGGTGGAAGAAGAAATAACCTATAAACGCTTGTTAAAGATTGTTACCTCTTTCTCAGGTAACCTCCTTAAGTTTTCACCAAAAGACTTATTAGGTTGGATTAATGCACAAAATAAGGATTCTAGGATGAGAGGATGGAAATTTATAAGTTATTTGGGAAGTTATTGTAACAACCAAAAGGGTTTTATGGTGTTAAGAAAATAGGAGAGAGGTGTCCTTTTATAAGTGAGGTGAGCGGTACACTTGTAATATTTGAGAAGAAAAGGTGTACCCATGTTTTTCACATTCAAAAAGGGTCTAAAATGGATTAGTATAGATACCTAGACATTATATAGTTAACTTATTTCCATAAAATAGATTTTTTACAAATATTTAGGTCATTTTTACCCTTTTCTTTTTAGTTTAACACCCCGATAAATCATTTTTAACCTTAACCACGGTACATAATTTATACTTTTTTACCATTGATTATGAAAAATATTTAAATTAAAGATATTAGATAATATAAATAATTATTTTTACAAATATGGAAGCCATTTTTTTAAATTAAATTAAAATAATTGATAAAATCTACTTTAAATTTAGTCCTATAAATGCAATGAGAATGCAGGTTTTCAAAGAGAAAATGTTCAAAACTTTACAAAGATTTTATATCAAAATAAAATATGGAAATTATTTTAATGACATAAATTATATTAATTGATATAAATATGAACTAATTTTTTATTAAAACTAATTTAAAATATATTTTAACTTCTTAAGTAATTGAAACAAAAATATATTTTTCAATTAAAATTATGTACTTTTCACTATTTATAAAAAGGTGAAACATTTTTGAAAAACACCAAAAAATCTGCCTAATATAATTTTTATTTTATTATTTAAAAAATTAAAGTTTATTTTATAAAATAAATTTTCTATAAGTGGTAAGATTTTATTTTAAATTATGTGCACGAAGAGCAGCTAAATCATCTTCT
The DNA here is from genome assembly GCA_963277665.1 of Viscum album. Classification (NCBI taxonomy): domain Eukaryota; kingdom Viridiplantae; phylum Streptophyta; class Magnoliopsida; order Santalales; family Viscaceae; genus Viscum; species Viscum album. Next base: position 138,278,661 of record OY728138.1, on the reverse strand, counting down.
TGAAAAACAGAGTTTTCCAGAAAACATTTTTTTTCTTTAAAATGATTCATATTTTATTTCTAATAAATATATAAGTATAATATACATATTTTATTTATTACTATTCAAACACTCCAATTAAACATTTAAGTTATAATGGTATACTACATTATGGTTCATTTTGACACAGGGTTGCGTGTTTCAAAAGCTATTTATAAAGACCCAGAATTTCCATGGAAATTTTTTTCTTAAATACCTGGTTATTTTACGAGTCAGTGAAAACTGATGGTGCGCGATTCTGAGGCTCGATGTGCCCAGAATCAATTTATGAAGTTTTATTGGGGTATGTTTAGTAAACGTACAAGCGGGTTTTGATAACTTTTGAATCTGTGCTTGGAATAGAAATCTGAGGGCACCGTTGAACTTGCATCGTTGATATTTGCTTAAGAAAACTTTCACTTCGACGGCAGTGAGTCGAGCATAGAAGTTGGTTTTTGGGTTTTCTTAAAAAAAAGTGCCCCACACTTTATTTTATTTAATCTTTCGTTTGGTGTGTGGTGGTTAAAACCTCCTGGTGGAGTTTGGTGGTGGGGCCCACCCAAACTCAACCTCCCATGATAGGATTAATGTGGTGGGGACCACCCGGTCTCTTAATCCCTTAAACTCCCCATTATATTGGAGAAACCCAAAAGGTCTAATTAATATGGGGGAGCCTCTTCAACTCCCCTTTATTAAATTTGTGACAACTCTCATCAATTAATTTTGTGGAGCCTATCTAATTAATTAATTATCTATTTTAATTCATGCCAACGACTAAAATAATAGACAATATTTTATTTCTTTTGGGTTGGTATCTTTCATTTGGTGGAACTTTGGAAGAGGAGAGCTAGGGAAAAAAGCTCCCAATGAAGAACGAAGAGCGCTCCACCAATGAAGAACAGTGATCCTCTTTGACTTCTTCCCCGGACACCTACCGACGTGGATCATCTTCCATGAGCCAATGCAACTCAGGTTTGGAAGTGCTTGGCGGATGCAACGAACAACCATCCTCTTCGTCTTCTTCCCGCTACTCCTTCAACGAACGATAAATGGACAACAAAGGTAGGGTGTTTACTTTGAGAAATATACCTTTCTTTCCTCATCTTAATTTGAAAGGAATCGATACGAAGGTTTGTAAGAAATTTTTCTTCATCATTCTCCTTTGATGAACCAATTGCTATAACCAATAAACGCAGAGGGTGTGGGACAAACTAACATGGACCAACTCCCTCCGCTGATCTTTTATGATGTTTCTTTGGCATGACTATGAGGAGACGACGACTAAGGTGGCAACGACAAAGGCTATGCTACCTATGGCCTCTGTGAATCGTGTCACCCTTGCGGCACACCAATGCTTCTGTCCGAACACCGTCGGTCCACGCCGGCCTGATCCAAACCGCACAGGCCTGCCCGCGGCCTCCCGCACACCCTGTCAACCTGCCCGCGCCTTGCCCAGAGCCCTGCAGACCTACCCGTGCCCCGTGCGGCCTACCCGTACCTTCACGGCGCCCTACCTGCCTGTTCGGCGCACCATCGGCCGACCCGTTCCCTGCCCGTGCCCCAGGAGGCCTCCCGCACACCCTTTCCGGCTCCACGTCAGCCTGCTCGCACCCCAACAGCCTACCTGCGGCCTGCCCTCGCCCTATCGGCGCCCCGTGCGACCTACCCAGTGCCCTACGTGGCCTGCCCGGTGCCCCACCGTCCTGTCCATCACCCTTCTGGCCTGCCCCGCGCCCCGCGTGGCCTACCCCGCACCCTGCATGGCATGCCCGCGCCCTACCCGTCGCCCGGACGGGCTGCCTGTGCCCCGCGCAGCCTCCCGACGCCCTTCCATGTGCCTCTCCGGCCTGCCTTCACCCCGTGTGGCCTCCTGGTGCCCTTCGGACCCCTCATGCCAAACCGTCGAGCCATTCCCCTCGCGGCGCTGGCCGAACTGGCCCCGGCCACTGGGCTGAGCTGCCTACGTGGTGACCTCCAGGGTAAACAGCCCCCACAGTCTGCTGGGCCGATACTAGCGGGTTGTCCGAGTCAGCCCAGTTTGGGTTGGGCCGAGTCGGTCCGACTGGTTTGGACGGGGGCCAGGCCTATTACTGACTGTTACTTCCTCTGGCCATATCTTTGGCACCAGATGACCGTTTAACGAACTATCTGCAGTGCTCGTTTTCTTGAAACGCAACGGTCCCTTTGAGTATAACCCACTAGAGTTCGGGGTAATGTTGAGATATAGTCAGGTTTGATCGTACACGAATCCAACCATGCCCTCGGGACTAAAGGCTAATAACTCACAAATGGGGCCTCTGATTGACATGTCATCTATTGAGTTGAGACCCATATGAAGTGGCAGACCTCTGAGATACTTCTTCATGGGACTTTGTGGAAATTGACGTATCGACTCTTGTCTTGAGGAGTGGACCCTCCCAGAATCAAGCATTCTTTGTGGAAATCTTGTGGTTGTCTATGCTCTAACTACTGTTCCTGGATCATGTGATGGTCAAACAGTTCATACTTCTATTCTCGGATCATGTGTCGGTCCGACTGAATAGCTGGTCCTGGATCCTGTGTCGGTCTGATAGCTCTAACTACTGTTCTTGAATCATGTGTTGGTCGGACAGTTCTGACTTCTATTCCTAGATCATGTGTTGGTCCAAGAGAATAGTTGGTCCTGGATCTTGTGTGGGTCTGACAGCTCCAACTACTATTCCTGGATCCTTTGTGGGTTCGAAAGTTCTAATTTTTGGTCTTAGATACTGTGTGGGTCTGATAGCTTAGATGATTCAGTGGCTATATATGATCATCTCTATACCTCTACATATTTTGTATACCTGTGTGAGCCTAGTCAGTGATTCCTATGTTTTCCTCATGATTGAGATGGATTACTTGATAACTTAGGTATATGTGTGGGTATATACCTAAGTAATGGAAATCCGTTGATTTCATACTTTTTGGTTTATCCTTGTTGGATTTTGTGAGACCTAGAGGGTCTCAGGGTCCCTACTAAGTGTAACACCCCAGGTAAATAAAGAATATGACATTTTTATATTTATCCATATTTATGAATAAAATATTAATGCTACTTTAAAGGGGATGCTATGCTCGATGGCATACCCAATACGCAACTTCGAGTTTCTTGGGAATCTTACGTTGCACTCTAATAATAAAATAATATTATTTTAAATAGTAGTTAATGTCTAGCCGTTGTAATGGCGGGAATGAATTGAACTACCTAAAAAATGATTATATATGTTTGTCAAATATTTTTACTCTTTACAATAAATGTTAGAGGATTAAAAATGCGAATGAATCCAATTTTAAGCGTAGACAGTCTAATATTCTTTAAAAGGTCGATTAACCGCCTTTTGATGGTGAACCTCTTTTAAATCCACTTTTTGACAATTTTATGTGTTATATTTGAAAAAATAAAATTTTTATTCATAATCGGGACATCAAAATTTACTTTGTGTAAATTTTTGGTATTTTTCCGAAAAAGTTCAATTTTTAATCAATAGTGAAAATGTTGTATTTTAATTCAAACCCTCTTTTTAATCTAATTAATTAATATGATTAGATTATCTTTTTAATTGGTTTTAAAGTGTAAATAGAATATATTTTTACCATTTAATCCAATGGTGGTCATTGTAATTAATATCACTTTAAGATTGGACATAAACGAGTGTTAATCTTTTGAAAGATATTGTTTCATAAAAACACGCTATTTGTTTTAACAGCGGGATTTAATTATAAAATTAATTAATGAAACTTCTATGTTATTAATTGGTAAAATAGACATCATTTTTTAATTCGGAATATCAAATATAGCTTAGGGTGAATTTTTGGTATTTTTCTGAAAAACATCAATTTTTGATGAATAGATAAACCACTAAGTGGTGGTTACAAAATTTGATTTTTTATTTAAATGGGACTTTACCACTTCTGTGATTTGAATTTAAAAAATCCAATTTAAATGATTTTAATTGTTAAGTAAAATGTGGTTCAATGGGATGAAAATAATTTTTGATGTAAAGTAACTTTTAAGTTTTATTAATCGCGATTAAAGGTAATTAGTGTGATTTAAGGTAAAAATGATATTTTAATAAAATGGAAATATCTTTACACTTGAACTAACCCTATTGGATGAGTTATGGCCGACCAATACAACCCATAGGTCGATTTTTGGTACCCCATGGAGCCACTTGGGTTTGATAATGACATTTATGTCTTTTATTTAAAGTTAAAATAAAAATGTCACAAACATGATTTGTTTTACTAAAACAATTTTTAAATGTGGTTATACAAGTCAGAATTTTGACTATAAATAGTAATTGGAAAGCTCAAAATATTTCCTACATCATAGTATTTTTTTATAATTTTAGACATTAAATAAATTAAATTCGTTATGACATCATGATGATGCAGCGATGACCTCATTATTTAACGATTTAAATAAAATGGGAAGATAATGAAACATATAGGACCTACACATGTCAAAAACCTCTTGGATGGGTGTATTTAGAACCCTTATCACCTTATCCTCAAAACACATCAATGTGGGACCATTAAAATCCTAAAACCATTTGAAAATAAAGTAACATTTTATACTTTTCCAAGAGTGCCCCTCCTCTCCTCTTATAAAAGCCCGCCACCTCTACCACCTTACACACACCTCTCAAGCCTTTGGTTCGGCCAAGATCTGATCATTTTCTCTTTCCACATCCCTCTCCTCATCCTAGAAGCCTTAACTTAGGCAGGAAGCTCTTCAAGAAACCCTTTTGGTTCAAACCAAAGGGAGTTACCCAATTTTAAGGTAACGTCTTCACTTGTCCTCTTTTGTTTTATTTTGCTTCTCCAACACCATAAACTCTTTTTATTCATTTATTTTGTAACAAACTCTAGTATCTTAAATATACTATTATGTTGTTATAATAAGTATTCGAGCTACACTTAGACACACCTTCATCTAATGGTTAAATAACATACTGTTTCTGTGGATGGCGAATTTCTGCCTCACGAAACGATGATTGTTCAACACTCATATAACACCTTCAAAGGTGGCCATTAATATGTCACTATGTCTATATATGATATATAATATTTTTATGTTTTACTTAAGCTTCTGTATTTTTTCATTTGTGGCATACCTTTATGGATTCCATTATGGGTATACGTGATATCATCATTTTAGGAAGTGCGGACTACCGCCCCCTCAAATTGATTTGATTCGTTAATGCCATATGTGGGACGTATAAAGGGTGGATTTAAAGTTATTATATATGATGTTATACTGGAATTATAATATAACTTTATATCATTATTTTTTTTCTTTCCATTAAAGTATGAGAGAGAAATGAAAGTAGCGTTCATGCGTACGTACGGCTTACTGTCTCCATGAACGGTGCATTTCATTTCTTATCCTCAAATGTAATTTACTATTATAAGTACATATAATGTATATATATGATTTATGATACATATAAAGGATGAATATAATTCTGGAATTAAAAATATACACATCTCTCATTTAGTTTTAATTCCATTAATATGACATAGAAATGAAAGTAGCGTTCATGCGTACGTACGGCTTACCGTCTCCATGAACGGTGCATTTCATTTCATACCTCTAAATGATTATGTAATACTATAAATACATGTATATTCTGAATATATATTATATATATGATATCCAAATCAGGAATTTCATTCTGGATATAAAGAACCTTTGACCACACGAACAACATGTAATTGTAAGAAGTCCACTTTTGACTTAAGAACCAAATATCGACAAAACAAACATTATTAACTTAAATGATTACATAATGTTTATAACATGTCAATAATTGATATAAAAGGAATAATGAACTTGAAAAAGGTTCTTAAGCAAGTAGAAATTAACTCAAGTTTATTATTCAGGATGTTAAAGAACGATCAAGTCAAGTCGGACCCGAGGTAAGGGATCCTACTCCTCTCTTTCTTTTTAAGTACGCTCTTTTATGTCATTCCTTTTAAAGATTATCTTTCTTGTTATTAGGATGTTATTTTATATTACTCTTACTATAATTTTTATGTTCATATGATGAGAGACCCTATTCTCTCTCATCAATCCATTTTTGAAGTTTTGAGTGGCGTCGTTAGGCTGCCGAATTTTCATAAGAGATATAACATCTCTCTTTCTTTTTAAGTACTCTCCTTTATGTCACTTATTTTAAGCTTCTCTTTGTTATGTTGGGGGGTGTTCTTTAATATTCCTCCTTCTATAAACTTTATGTTAATATGATGAGATACCCTATTTGATCTCATCAATCCATTTTTGTACGTTTTATGTGGCGCCGTTAGGCTGCTGAGTTTTTGTAAGGGATTTTTCATCTCACTTTTATTCCCGTGAGATTTATGCTACATTTTCCAAAATTGCCTTTGAGTGGTGTATGTACTGCCCATTATTTTACTCATTGTGTAATATGCTTTCATTTATGAGTATTTACATCAATGTTGTATTGTCCTTCTTTCACGGGGTGTATGTTTCAAAAGATACCCATGTCGGTAATGGAACCTTTCACCCTCTTCTTTTTAAAATACTTCTTTTGTTATGTCTTTTAATTCACATAATATTATGTTGGGATATGTTCTTCTATATCCTTATTGATTTAAATTTTATTTCCATGTGATGAGATACCCTTTTTATCTCTCATCCACTCATTTTCTGAATTTTGTAGTGACGCCATTAGGCTGCCAAATTTTTGCAAGGGAACTTCTTAACCCAAATTTGATTCTTTTGGATAAACTTATACTCCTTGAATATGTCATTCTATGAATATGTGTGAATAACCTCTGATGTTTTTACACTTAACATCCACTTATATTTGGTGTATTCATTTGTCACACATAATTATGTAATTGATTTATCCTTAAACGAAGGATACCGTCTTTGTAAGGGACTTCGTCTCAATCTCCTTTCATTGAGGCATATTTTGTTTTATACACAATTTTCTTTTATACGGTGTATAAACCCCTTTGACTTTTACTTTTATATAAAAAAATATTTTTCTACGAAGTGTTTTACTAAATGACAAAAAGGAATGTTTCTTTTAACGTACACGGTGACAACAACCTTTTCCGCCACCACGAGTATTATTTGATATTTGGCTTCCTCAACAAGTCGTAATGTTTTTAAAATAAAATAAATACCATATACTCTTTTATGTATTTTGGTATTGAAAATGGTTTTGATAAAGGATTCTATTTTTTCAATATATTTAAATGATATATTGTGATTGAAATGTGGAAATGTTATCATTCCTTTATACTGGTTTTGTGTGTTATAATTTTATAATGGTACTTGGACATTTTACGGGTGGTTACGTGATAAACCATATGATGGGTGGTGCTGTGAATACTAGGATGGGTGGTTACGTAATATCCTCCAATGCATTGGGTATGGAAGTCGTCCGTATGGCTATTCCATTAAGTATGTATGGAAGTTAGCCGAATGGCTATTCCATTAAGTGATATGTGTGGAAGTCGACCTTATGGTTATTCCACTTAAGTATGTTTATATCCCAAGTTACCTTTATATGTTATGTGATATTTATATGGGTTTTATGGTAATCTTTTGGTTACATAAGGGTAAGTAATGAACTTTTATTCAGTGAAGAATTTTTACTACTTTGAAAAGGTGAAAAGTATTACTTTGATAAAGTATACATGGTTTACTTGTTGTTTTAAAAAAAGAACAGTTTTCATTCTTTGTGTATCTCTTACTGAGATTTTTATGCTCATCCCAAGTTTTCAAAATGTTTTTCACATGACTTAACGTGGAATAGGGTCAAGGATGGGATCAAGGGAAAGTCATGCAACCTAAAAACATGGAACTAGACATGTTTCTTTTTAAGAGTTTTTATTTTATGGAAACTTAGTAAAAGTTTCTACTTTGTAATCTTTTGAGATGTAATAGTTATGTCCTAACACTACTGGAAATCTAAACTTTACCAACGGTTTGAAACCGTTGGTATAGCCTATACCAACGGTTTGGGGAACCGTAGCCAAGTAAGCAGTTGGGATAGGTCTATACCAACGGTTTTCCAAAAACCGTTGGTATAGGTAATATGAAATCTATACCAACGGTAATGGAACCGTTGGTATATAAATTCCAAAAATAAAACATCCGCTGGGATTTGATCCCAGGACCCCTCGTTTATAATTGAACGACTCAACCACTAACCTAACATGACTTTTTTGATCATAATTACATAAATATATATATGTATTCTCATAAATATTTTAGATTTTGATTTATATAATGTTCTCGGTACGAAGGTCCGATAAAAAATGAAAGTACATATACCAACGGTTGTTAAAACCGTTGGTATAGACCTATACCAATGGTTTTAACAACCGTTGGTATAGGTCTTTGGTTGTGATTTTGATTCTGTGTAGGAAGTTGAATTTTGGCCCACTTTTCCCAACGGTTTGGCCAAACCGTTGGGAAAAGTGGTATATTTGGGGACCTATCCCAACGGTTTGTCCAAACCCTTGGGATAGGTCCACCTTTCCCAACGGTTTGTCCAAACCGTTGGGAAACGTGTCCAATTTGAGGGCATTTCCCAACGGTTTTTTCAAACCGTTGGTATAGAAGCGTTGGGAAATATCTAATTTCCAGTAGTGTAATTCTCTAAAACTCTAAACCTGAAAAGATCCTCAATGTGAATTATTCATTTAATTCAATATTAAGTAAGGTTTAGGGTCGGGGCCTTATAGTTGGTATCAGAGGTCGGTTTAAATAACTTTAGAGGTTAGGGTATTCTTTAAGCATAAGTGGCATTACCATAATGGTTAGGATTTCAGAAAGAGTCCTTGTTTTAGATAAAGTGAATGAGTAAGTATATCTTAGTTTTTATCTTCCTCAATAGTACATGATGGTTTTGTTGTTATACTCACATTGACCTTTTTGGTTTTAGTAAATGGCTGGATCTAGCAAGCACCAAAGTAACAGTGGATGTGAAGGAAACTGTGACAGTTTCCTGAGTGAGAAACTGAATGATATGGGTGCTGCAATGAGAATTCTTGTGTATATCCTCAACCAACTATCTGGAGTCATGATTGACCACCTAAACCTTGGTAATTTCTATAAGGCATCATATATGTGAGAAACAAATCCTTACGGAACTACAGGTAATAATCATAAAGGTAAGTGTGTTCAAAAACCTATGTGTCAAAGATATGGAAAGAAACACCTAGGAAAATGTTTCAAAGGGACAGAAATACGCAATAGATGTGGAAATGAAGGTCATAAAGCAAGAACCTGCCATGGAAAAAGGAAGCATCCAGTTGAATCGAGGAAAGGGAAAGAAGTTCTTTCTGAGGGATCAATTGAATGTTTTAAATGTGGTGTGCATGGTCATTATGCAAACACATGTCCTATGAAGAAGTTTCGTGAATGGGATCACCAAGATCGTACAAATACTCATTTACCAATACCTAATGTCATTCCAATTGAGGATGAAGAAACTAACAATGACTAATCAAAGGTATGGATTATTTCTTAACTTTCGTTTTCTATTTTGGAATCTTAGGATATGATTCATGATTTTGTTTGTAGGAAAGAAGTATTTCAGAATAAGTTGGAAAGTAATGGTTAATGGATCATGAAGAATGTTGAATGAGTAAGAAGTCAACATATAAGGACTTCAAGAGTTATGGTGAAATTCTTAAGAGTATTAAGTCTCTTTTGATGATGGGGTACATTAGAAGACTTTTTATAGTATGTGTAACACTGATGATTGGTATATGAATATTTTATTCAAAGAATAGTAATCTGTTCTTTTGTGGACATAGTTATAGAGAACCATTTGGGGTTTATATGATCCTTACTTTCGAGGTAATTATGGGTTACTATATGTAATGATGGAAAGTGAAAGTCATGAGATAAAATTGAGGTTAAATTACATTATGGTTATTTTTGAAGATTTTATCTCATTATTGGGAAATGTTTTAATAATTATGTTGTTTTGGAAAAAGGACAACACGCAGACTGTGTGACAACCCGTCACGTCAGACAAGGCTGCGGGAATCGAACCCACAACCAAAGTTCAATGGGTATTTATCACCGACCACTGGACTATGTGAAGTCCCTGGTTAGTTTGACTAATTCTTTTTAGTTAAATGATTTTATGAATTAAGAGTATGTTGATTTTGGGATATCTATGGAAATTTATTAACCTATCATGGAGGATATGTGATTAGGTTAATTACTTTTCAATACGAGACTTTAGGAGAAACTGATGTTGTTTGGAGATAAATGTTACGATTTAACTTGGAAGACTATGTGACTAAATACTTCCAATATTCGGGTTTCAATCTTAGTTTGGTTTACTTTGAAGAATTTTATGGACAAATTGTTTATCGAATGGTCCTCTTTGAACTTTGGGTTTTGTTGGGAAAATTTTGGAGATTAAGAATAGATTTTCTTTTTATAAAGGGTTATCCTTTTCTAGATTATCTGATCTTGTACTAACCTTTTTGGTTTTGGTTTTGGTTACAGTCTAAAAATATGGGAAGTATATAGTTCTATTTTTTGGATTAGTTGATCCCCTAGAAGTTGATTATAGTACTCTTAAGGTGAACAAGTCTTCCTAAATACTCATATTTTGGAGAAAATATGAGTCTGTGTAAGGAATCTAATAAAAGTTGAAAGTCAACATGATAAGTGATTATGTTTCCTTATGAATAAATTCCTCAATAAAAAGTAACTTAAAACAAAAATGTTGTCTATTAACTTTTCCTACTAGGGAATCGAATACCGTTTAACCCATCAAAAGTTTTTGATTTTCTTGTGGTTAACTTTCTCCTAAACATGTTTTCTATCACTCTCCATCAGAACATGACCCTTTGTTTTTTCTTCCATATCCATATTTTCCTACTTGGAATCATAGTATGGGTTAACTCGGGTGACCTCTGTACTTCTCTCCCTTTATTTTAAAGTGATTTTTTTACCGACTCTTCTTCTGATGTGGGACTTTCAAGGATGTTTCCGAGACCAATTTTAAAATTGCGAGGATGCAATTCCCAAAAGGGGGGAAGGATGTAACACCCCAGGAAAATAAAGAATATGACATTTTTATATTTATCCATATTTGTGAATAAAATATTGATGTTACTTTAAAGGGGATGCTATGCTCGATGGCGTACCCAATACGCAACAACGAGTTTCTTGGGAATCTTACGTTGCACTCTAATAATAAAATAATATTATTTTAAATAGTAGTTAACGCCTAGCCGTTGTAATGGCGGGAATGAACAGAACTACCTGCAAAATGATTATATATGTTTGTCAAATATTTTTACTCTTTACAATAAATGTTAGAGGATTAAAAATGCGAATGAATCCAATTTTAAGCGTAGACAGTCTAATATTCTTTAAAAGGTCGATTAACTGCCTATTGATGGAGAACCTCTTTTAAATCCTCTTTTTGACAATTTTATGTGTTATATTTGACAAAATAAAATTCTTCTTTATAATCGGGACATCAAAATTTATTTTGTGTAAATTTTTGGTATTTTTTCGAAAAAGTTCAATTTTTAATGAATAGTGAAAAATGTTGTATTTTAATTCAAAACCTCTTTTTAATATAATTTATTTATATGATTAGATTATCTTTTTAATTGGTTTTAAAGTTTAAATAGAATATATTTATACCATTTAATCCAATGGTGGTCATTGTAATTAATATCCCTTTAAGATTGGACATAAACGAGTGTCAATCTTTTGAAAGATATTGTTTCATAAAAACACTCTATTTGTTTTAACAGCGGGATTTAATTATAAAATTAATTAATGCAACTTCTATGTTATTAATTTGGTAAAATATACATCATTTCTGAATTCGGAATATCAAATATAGCTTAGGGTGAATTTTTGGTATTTTTTTGACAAACATCAAATTTTGATGAATAGTGAAACCACAAAGTGGTGGTTACAAAATTTGATTTTTCGTTTAAATGGGACTTTACCACTTCTGTGATTTGAATTTCAAAAATCCAATTTAAATGATTTTAATTGTTAAGTAAAATGTAGTTCAATGTGATGAAAATAATTTTTGATGTAAAGTAACTTTTAAGTTTTTTTAATCGCGATTAAAGGTAATTAGTGTGATTTAAGGTAAAAATGATATTATAATAACATGGAAATATCTTGACACTTGTCCTAACCCTATTGGATGAGTTATGTCCGACCAAGACAACCCATGGGTTGATTTTTGGTACCCCATTGAGCCACTTGGGTTTGATAATGACATTTATGCCTTTTATTTAAAGTTAAAATAAAAATGTCACAAACATGATTTGTTTTACTAAAACAATTTTTACATGTGGTTATACAAGTCAGAATTTTGACTATAAATAGTCATTGGAAAGCTAAAAATATTTCCTACATCATAGTATTTTTTTTATAATTTTTATACATTAAATAAATTAAATTTGTTATGACATCATGATGATGCAGTGATGACCTCATTATTTAACGATTTAAATAAAATGGAAAGATAATGAAAAATCTAGGACCTACACATGTCAAAAACCTATTTAATGGGTCTATTTAGAACCCTTATCACCTTATCCTCGAAACACATCAATGTGGGACCATTAAAATCCTAAAACCAATTGAAAATAAAGTAACATTTTATACTTTTCCTAGAGTGCCCCTCCTCTCCTCTTATAAAAGGCCCCCACCTCTACCACCTTACACACACCTCTCAAGCCTTTGGTTCGGACAATCTCTGATCATTTTGTCTCTACACATCCCTCTCCTCATCCTAGTAGCCTTAACTTAGGCAGTAAGCTCTTCAAGAAAACCTTTTGGTTCAAACCAAAGGGAGTTACCCAATTTTAAGGTAACGTCTTCACTTGTGCTCTTTTGTTTTATTTTGCTTCTCCAACCCCATAAACTCTTTTTATTCATTTCTTTTGTAACAAGATCCAGTATATTCAATATACTAGGATGTTTTTATAATTATTATTCTAGCTACACTTACACACACCTTCATCTAATGGTTAAATAACATATTGTTTCTGTGGATGGTGAATTTCTGCCAAACGAAACGATGATTGTTCAACACTCATATAACACCTTCAAAGGTGGCCATTAAGATGTCACTATGTTTATATATGATATATAATATTTTTATGTTTTACTTAAGATTCTGTATTTTTTCATTTGTGGCATACCTTTATGGCTTCCATTATGGGTATACGCGATATCATCATTTTAGGAAGTGCGGACTACCGCCCCCTCAAAGTGATTTGATTCGTTAATGCCATATGTGGGACGTATAAAGGATGGATTTAAAGTTATTATATATGATGTTATACTGGAATTATAAAATAACTTTATATCATTATTGTTTTCTTTCCATTAAAGTATGAGATAGAAATGAAAGTAGCGTTCATGTGTACGTACGGCTTACCGTCTTCATGAACGGTGCATTTCATTTCTTATCCTCAAATGTAATGTACTATAATAAGTACATATAATGTATATATATGATGTATTATACATCTAAAAGATGAATATAATTCTGGAATTATAAATATACACATCTCTCATTTATTTTTAATTCCATTAATATGACATAGAAATGAAAGTAGCGTTCATGCGTACGTACGGCTTACCGTCTCCATGAACGGTGAATTTCATTTCTTACCTATAAATGATTATGTAATATTATAAATACATGTATATGCTGGATATATATGATATATATGATATCCAAATCATGAATTTGATTCTGGATATAAAGAACCTTTGACCACACGAACAACATGTAATTGTAAGAAGTCCACTTTTGACTTAAGAACCAAATATCGACAAAACAAACATTATTAACTTAAATGATTACATAATTTTTATACATGTCAATAATTGATATAAAAGTAATAATGAACTTGAAAAAGGTTCTTAAGAAAGTATAAATTAACTCAAGTTTATTATTCAGGACGTTAAAGAATGATCGAGTCAAGTCGGACCCGAGGTAAGGGATCCTACTCCTCTCTTTCTTTTTAAGTACGCTCTTTTATGTCATTCCTTTTAAAGATCATCTTTCTTGTTATTGGTATGTTATTTTATATTACTATTACTTTAATTTTTATGTTCATATGATGAGAGACCTTATTCTCTCTCATCAATCCATTTTGGAAGTTTTGAGTGGCGCCGTTAGGCTGCTGAATTTTCATAAGAGATCTAACCTATCTCTTTCTTTTTAAGTACTCTTTTTTATGTCACTTCTTTTAAGCTCATCTTTGTTATGTTGGGGGATGTTCTTTTATATTCATCTTTCTATAAACTTTATGTTAATATGATGAAATGCCCTATTTGATCTCATCAATCCATTTTTGTAAGTTTTATGTGGCGCCATTAGGCTGCCGAGTTTTCGTAAGGGATTTTTCATCTCACTTTTTTCCCATGAGATTTATGCTACATTTGCCACAATTTCCTTTGAGTGGTGTATGTACTCCCCATTATTTTACTCATTGTGTAATATACTTTCATTTATGATTATTTACATCAATGTTGTATTGTCCTTCTTTCACAGGGTGTATGTTTCAAAAGATACCCATGTCGGTAAGAGAACCTTTCACCCTCCTCTTTTTAAAAGACTTCTTTTGTTATGTCTTTTAATTAACATACTATTATGTTGGGATATGTTCTTCTATATCCTTATTGATTTAAATTTTATTTCCATGTGATGAGATATCCATTTTATCTCTCATCAACTCATTTTATGAATTTTGTAGTGACGCCATTAGGCTGTCAAATTTTTGCAAGGGAACTTCTTAACCCAAATTTGATTCTTTGGGATAAACATATACTCCTTGAATATGTCGTTCTATGAATATTTGTGAATATCCTATGATTTTTTTACACTTAATATCCACTTATATTTGGTGTATTCGTTTGTCACACATAATTATGTAATTTATTTATCCTTCAACCAAGGATACCGTCTTTGTAAGGGACTTTGTCTCAATCTCCTTTCATTGAGGCATATTTCATTTTATACCCAACTTTATTTTATACGGGGTATAAACACCTTTGACTTTTACTTTTATACAAAAGGAATCTTTTTCTACGAAGCATTTTACTAAATGACAAAAAGGAATGATTCTTTTAATGTACGCGGTGACAACGACCTTTTCCGCCGCCGCGAGTATTATTTGATCTTTGGCTTCCTCAACAAGCCGTAATGATTTTAAAATAAAATAAATACCATATACTCTTTTATGTATTTTGGTATTGAAAATGGTTTTGATAAAGGATTCTATTTTTTCAATATATTTAAATGATATATTGTGATTGAAATGTGGAAATGTTATCATTCCTTTATACTGGTTTTATGTGTTATAATTTTATAATGGTACTTGGACATTTTACGGGTGGTTACGTGATAAACCATATGACGGGTGGTGCCGTGAATACCAAGACGGGTGGTTACATTATAACCTCCAATGCATTGGGTATGGAAGTCGGTCGTATGGCTATTCCATTAAGTATGTATGGAAGTTGGCCGAATGGCTATTCCATTAAGTGATATGTGTGGAAGTAGACCTTATGGTTATTTCACTTAAGTATGTTTATGTCCCAAGTTACCTTTATATGTTATGTGATATTTATATGGGTTTTATGGTAATCTTTTGGTTACATAAGGGTAAGTAATGAACTTTTATTCAGTGAAGAGTTTTTACTACTTCGAAAAGGTGAAAAGTATTACTTTGATAAAGTATACATGGTTTACTTGTTGTTTTGAAAAACTAACAGTTTTCATTCTTTGTGTATCCCTTACTGAGCTTTTTATGCTCATCCCAAGTTTTCGAAATGTTTTTCACAGGACACTACAACAAAAGCCGGTCCTAGCGGCGGTTTTTTTCCTGTTTAGCGGAGGTTTAAACCGCCGCTATATTGTGTGGCGGCGGTTTACAAAAACCGCCACTAAGTTTGGCGTCGGCAATCTATTAGCGGCGGTTTTTTCGATTCCGCGGCGGTTTTAGAAATTTTTCGTAGATCTGTCATTTAGCGGCGGTTTCTCTTCATTTAGCGGCGGTTATATGGGTATCTGACATTTTTTATTCGCGGCGGTTTTAACCGCCGCTAAATTCAGGCGTTTGATGCGCCTATTCTGCGGCGGTGAAAACCGCCGCTAAATATCAACATAATATATTTAGCAGCGGTTAAAACCGCCGCTAAATGCTGCCCAGTTCATCATTTAGCGGTGGTTTTAACTGCTAGCGGCGGTTTTAACTGCTAGCGGCGGTTTTAACCGCCGCTAAATGCTCACAGGTATGGCATTAGCGGCGGTTAAAACCGCCACTAAATGTTGAACTGGAAAAAAAAATATGTTGGATCTGCTCCACCACTGCCCTAAATTTTCCAAAACCACAGCCACATCTCACCCATCAGCCCCACATAATATCACATCCACACATCATCATCCCATAATCATGTACATGCATCACAACACATCAAGGATCATTTTATAGATTTGTCAACGAGTATTTTATCACATGATACTTTATTTTAGGAGTGTTGTAACACAATCCATAATCATAGAGTATCCATTTCATTAGAAAAATATAAGTGGTTGGTTAATTTCCATTTTAGGGTGATATCACAACAATAACAATAGACACAACAGTCACAACACATATCATCCAGTGAAAGAAAATCCCCCAATGACCATAATTTTAACCAAGGTATCAATACCATACAATCCATCATATCATAATAATATCAAAGATGTAAAAACATGTGAATCATTCTTATTTTCCCCCTTCAGTTTCAATTAGCCAATTATTTATCTTTGATTAAGCCAGCACAACTAGAACCCATAGATGAACAAGAGTAACCCCCCATGCATGATACACAATAAAGAGAAATAACTGATTCCCTACCTTAAAAAATATTTTTCGACTCGCAGCACACCATAGGTTGAAGAAGAAATGACCATAAACCACAAATGCATGAAAAACCCACAAATAAACCTACACTGTGCCAAAAGATCATCAAAATGTAAACCAACTCAGACCCTAGACCAAAAAGGAATCATTGTATTGAATCCCCAAGAGAATAATAAGAGGAAACTAACCAAGAAGAAGGAAGGTATTGCCAACAATTTCCAACCAACATCCACCGAATCCAATGACATCCACCATGCCTAAACTAAAAACAAATTGGTATTCCTGGACCCATTGGAGTGGTGTAAAAATTTTAAGGCCATGACAGAGCCTTTTATCATTAACCTTTCATGCCTTGGCCATTTATGGTCATGGGATTGGTCTTTTAGTGTGATACATATTGGATATGGATCCAATAGGGGTATGAATATGGGTTACATATATGGTATTCTCATTGGATGTGGTATCATCACATGCATATTGCATTAAGAATCTTTTTGTCAACACATGAGGAATCCAGGACACAATAAATAAAATGCATAGAAGGAAACATGAGAAATCAAGAAAATGTTAGGACATGGAAATGTTTGGTGGCAACTATGTGCCATAAATGTTACATATACAAACCAACTGTTATCGTACTTGTTCAACACATCAACAATACTACTACTCATCATCTGATGCTGCATCGTCACCCTCTCCACCTTCATCTCCACCACCTGCTGCCACCTGTAAGAACATTATATTGAAAATTAAATATTGTTTCATATTTATAATAAAAATTAAAACCAATAAAAGTTTGAAAACTAAATGATTTTGATTTTTTTGTGATTTACCTGCTCACCACTACCTGATGAACTACCACCGGGGGCATATCTGCTCATATGCTGACGTATTTCAAGCAACTCTTTCTGCAAAGCAGATATCTAATCCCCCTACTGGTGAACTGTGTTTTGTAGAGCAGACATCTCTCTCTGAGCATCTTCAGGTATGAAATGACTATAACCAGGAGTAGATGAGGCTGAAATCCCTGATGGCATGCGAAAGACCTCAGATGGTACGGGTCCCAAACCCATCCCGCGCACTCTACCAGGATGCTCCTTCCCAAGGACTTGACCAACCGGGTCATCCTGGGAGACTGAGTAGGATTGCCCAGGATTGGCATCCCATATTTCTTTAATTTTTACCTATAAATCAAATATCAATATATATTAACACAGTAAAAACTGATATTAAATTATTATAATAAATAATTGACTTCATACCCCAACTTCTCTGGTAGGTTCATTAACAAAACTTCCATCTGTTTTTTTATGAACATCCAGCCACAGTTCTGTTCGGGATGCTTCATGCCCTAAACTCTGTGACTGCATTAAACAAAGATAAATCATCAATCAAATATGTTAAATAGATAATATTATCTTATAAATATTTAAACTAATTAAAATATTACCAATGACATTCGGCTTCTTGAAAAGCTTTTTGAACCCGCAGTGTGCGGGATTACCTGCTTCGCCCGGTTTGAAGCATTCTTTCTTGAGAGATCCTGAAATAAATAAAATTCAATTTAACAGTATTGTATTCAATTTCTATCTCCTCTTCATGTACATGTATAAATGTAAAATGAGGAAAATATAATAATATATATTTCAATACCATCCGCTTCTCATCACGATGTCTATCGACAAAAACCTTCCACTGTTCTTTCGGTACCCCATTGGGTATCTTCTCATACATATGATGCACGGTCAACGAAGAATCGTTGACATCACACCACAACCTCCATTTGAAATCTTTCCATTTTTTTCCAAGATTTTTCAATGTCCACTTCTGTGCTATCACATCAGCAACGGTAAAGTGGAAGAACATCTGTATACAGAAATTCATTTTGAATATATTAGTAAAATGACATTCAATTAAACCATAAAGTAATAAAATTACCTTTATCTGAGAATCATAAACTTCATTTTTCCAGTTTGGAGGCATATGCCTCCAATCATCATATGAAATAGGTAGGGAAACGGGCTCCGCTGCCAGCTGACCTATAATCTGACCAAGTAAACATGCGGCGTCATCCGTCGGGACCCCATAAGAATCAAATGGCACCACTATCTTCTTGCCATGCATGTTCCAAACATCATAACTTTTTATGTCTTTTTCCACGGTTTCATTTTCTTCATCTGCAATGAGAAAACAATTACTATAAACAAAATGCAATAAATTTATTTAATTAAAATTTGTACCTATGACTGTGACCCTCCAGAATGTCCGTGATGAACTGGAGGGGGCATGTCGCTGCCCCACTGTTGAAGCTCCTGTAGGGGGAGGCGATGACTCATCCTCTAATGAGGCATCCACTGATGGTGTAAGAGATGGTGCAGGGGGAGATGATGCCGTGGGGACAGACGGATCGTCATCTGTCGCAGAAGAAGAAGGAATAGTGTACCGCTTCTTCCTGGGCATTCCTGTCATTTAATCAAATAAAATTAAGTTCAGAATATATATTTCAAAAAAATTATGCAGAAAAAAAATTAAAAATGATAATAGATGCCCAGTATTAACAAACAAAATATATATAACAATGATAATGAATGACTACAGAAATGAAACAAGTAGTTGCTGAATGAATAAATAATTGTACATACAATCATTTTCCCCTTCAATCATGTCGGTTTCCTGCTCCATTGCTTCATCCACTTCATTCATCCTTGCTAGACCAATATTTTCAATATCATGAGGACAAATAATTCTGCTTCCTGTTGTTGATGAAATTCAATTGCAGAGGTCAAATCTTCCACTTCATCACCCATATCATACAAATCTCTTTGTATTACGTCAGTAACTACACTCCACCCTTCATCTACAACATCATTCACATAATATACCATTTTTGCCTGCGATGCTAAGATATATGGATCATGCAGTTCACGATCACCAACATCCATCAAGCGAGAGAAGTTTACAGAAGTAAATTGCAAGGAATCTCTTTTAACACCTCTGATAAAATCGACCCATTTGCATTTGAATAAAACAACAGAAAAATGCCCGTGGTAGTTTAATTCAATAATATCATGCAGCTTTCCATAGTATTCCACTTCAGCAAATGTAAAAATACCACTATTATGTGTTTTCAAACCCACTTCTTGATCGACTGTACGAAATCTAAAACAATTCACATTATAAGCGTTGAACTTTCTAACTTGTTTTATAGGACCTCTAGCAAGAAACTTCAAATCTTCTGAAAAGTCAGCTCGAGTATCAGTATTCTTGATCTGAAAAAAAATATATAATTTAATAGATTTGCAAATTGTATGTGTCAAAGTAATATTTGTATTTATTGCAATATTTATAAACTTACACGTCGTGCAAACCATTCTACCAGCTCTTTATTCACAGCTTTGGTTATATCTTTTTCATTTCGTTTTCTTCTTCTCATTCATCTCTTTGTTTGTATCCTCAACTCTTCAATAAATGGATCTACAATTTCACTATTCAGCAGCACATATCTATGTGCCTGTAATAATTCCAATTCTGTTAGTGTCGCGTATGAGGTCCTCCCAACTGATAGGCCAATAGCAGGAAATATTTTTGATTTCTGATGCATTTGAGATTGAGTTGATGTGTCGTCAACACGTCCAACTCGAGTAAATATTGTCTCAATATCATCCAAATATCTGGAACAAAAGGTGAGACACTCCTCGGCCAAATAGCCTTCAGCAATAGAGCCTTCTGGTTGAGCTTTATTTCTCACGTATGCTTTCAAATGCCCAAGATATCCGTGACAAAAAATAATAATATTATGCATTTATTTAAATGCCAAAAAATGTTTACTTAACTGGAAACATATAAATAAAATACCTCTCAATTGGATACATCCATCGATAATGAATGGGGCCTCCTAATTTAGCTTCATCAACCAAATCCACAGTTAAATTCATCATGATAGTAAAAAACGATGGAGGGAAGATCATCTCCATTGCACAAAGGGTCAATACAAACCTCTCTTGTAGGTTGTCAAGCTGAAATGGATGTAGATATTTCTCACATAACTGTCTGAAAAATGTGTAGAAATGGAGTACAATAGCAGTAACTTTTTCAGGTAATAATGTACGCAATGCCAATGGTAGTAACTGTTGTAACAAAACATGTGAATCGTGACTTTTCAATCCATATAACTTACGATTCTTCAAGTCAAAACACCTCGAGATGTTACTCGAATACCCATCAGATACCTTCACATTCTTTAAAATTTGAAGGAACATATCTTTATCCCTATTTTTCAATGAAAAAATGGCCGGAGCATACTTTTCATTCTCATCTGGCCAGAGATCACGTTTTATGTTCATTACTTGTAAGTCTTTGCGAGCATTGAGATGATCCTTCGACTTTCCATGCTCATTAAGTAATGTGAAAATCAAATTATCACATACATTCTTCTCAATATGCATCACATCAAGATTGTGGCTCAAAGAATTAAATTCCCAATACGGAAGTTTGAAGAATATACTTTTTTTCTTCCATTGTTGCGTTCTGATTTCACTTGACGATGCACTTCACACTCGTTTTCCGCTATCATTCAAATGATGAACCTTCCCAAATTCTGTTTTAACAATTTCAAGCTGTGTCAATATTTCAGAACCGGTTAACAACTTTGGAGGTGGTCTACGATCAATGCAACCATTAAATTTTGATTTGTTCAGCCGAAATCTATGAGATGCATCAAGAAATCTTCGATGGCACAAGAAGTACCATTTTCTACTGTGAGGTAGCCGTTTGGGCTCGAAATCAAAGTTACAAACGGGACAATCCAAATCCGTATAAGTGTTCCAACCAGACAAATTCCCAAGCCCAGGGAAGTCACTAATGGTCCACATTAAAGCAGCATGCATTTTAAACATTGTTTTAGAAGAAACATCAAATGTCTCAACACCGTTGCTCCATAACTCCTGCAATTCTTCAATCAAAGGCTGCAGGTATACATCAATATCATTTCCAGGCATTTGTTTTCTAGGAATAATCATCAAAATGATAAAAGATGTTTGTTGCATACACATCCATGGAGGCAGATTATAAGGGATCGAAACAACTGTCCAAATGCTATAACTCGTACTCAAAGTCCCAAATGGGTTGAATCCATCAGCAGCCAATCCCAATCGAACATTCCTAGGATCAGCTGAGAAATCTGGATGTAATTAATCAAATGTCTTCCACGATTGGGAATATCGTGGATGTCTCATTAACCCATCATTGTTATTATCTACAGCATGCCACTTCATGTGTTTGACGGTTTTTGATGACATGAATAATCTTTGCAATCGAGGCTTCAAAGGAAAGTAACGCAAAACTTTTGCAGGTGTGTTCCTTTTCTTCTTCTCCATGAAATTATGTTCAGTCATACTTCCAACATCACCCTTTGACTGCCATCTAGAAGAAGAACATTTCTTACAATTCTGTCTACTTGAATCCTATCCCCAGTAAAGCATGCAATCATTGGGACACGCATGTATTTTTGTATAATTCAGACCAAGCTTGTTAACAACTTTTTTCATATCATAAAACGATTCTGGGATTTTTGCGTCAGGAAATGCATCACGAATCAATTCCAATAACATGGACATTGCCTTATTTTTAATTCCACATAGACATTTGATATGGTACAACTTCAGTAGAAATGAAAGCTTTGAATATTTCAAACACCCACTATACAACTCTTGATTTCCATCGTCAACTAAATCATGAAATGCATTTTCCTCACTGAAGTTTTCCCTTACATTTGGCTCCACAGAATCAAGAGGATCCAATGATATGTTACAATCTTGATCTGCTTGTGTTACAGTCTCAGAAACATCACTTGTCACGTTGCAATTTGTAGCACCCTCTTCTGGTTGTTCTGATATGTTTTGATGCTCATAGTGGTGTCTTGCAGTGCCGAATGCATCATTTATGAGGTTTTGCATTTCATTTTCCATTGTCGAAGAACTTGGGACCTCATTCTGTGGACTAACATCAGTCCTCAATCTTTCTGTATTGTTTGATTCTCCATGCCAAATCCAACACAAATATTGCTCAGGGAATTGCTTCAGTATTAAATGTTCATAAACTTCATCTCTCTTCAACCATGTTCTAAATTTACATTTAGGACATGGACATCTTATTCTCCCTTCAACGGATTGATTAGAAATTGCAAAATCTAAAAACCCATTCAAACCCTTAACATATTGAGGTGTGTTCCTTGGTAATGTGATCCAGCTTTTATCCATGTATATCACAATGTGCCTACACAAAATATAAGATAGTGTAAGATTACAGAAACATAATATAATAAAGATGAACCATTGACCATAAAGTATGCATAATATAATAAAGATGATTCATTTACCACATTTACCATTTCAGACCAACTGAACAAGTCTGGTCCATAGGAGACAGCGTCAACACCTCATTGAGGAGCAATAAGAATATCAGGATACACACTTATCATAACACCATCGATCACACATTTATGTTGCCTCGAACAACACCCCATTGATGTGTGATTGAAACTGATCATAATTCATTTTAAATCAAGTTAACTGCATTCACTGAAACAATTTTCACAATGGGTAATGTTGGTTTTATTGTTCTAGGGAAATCTAAATGGCCACATTTAAGTTTTGGGGTTCATCTTGTGATGGAAGCATGAGACATGGTGTTTGAATTTCTTGAATAAATTAGTGATAATGACCCTCCTAAGGTGGAGAGAATTATGTTAGTCATGGAAATGTGGAGAAAACTGTAGAGTGGATGTGGAGGAATCAAGGTTCCAAATAGAAACCTATAAGGGACATGTTTGGGGGTTCTTAGGGAAGGCCAGGTGGAACTTGGATATGGTGTGTGTAGGTGATGGAGGTATACCTTAAGTGAGAAGGATTCGTGTTTGGGTAGAGGGGAGACATGCCAATAGGGGAAGTTGGGAACCAACAGAGTGAGTTAGCAGGAATGGAAAGACATAGTTGGATAGAAAGGGAATGGATGTGGTGGGCTGCGAGGCACCTCAAGTTAATGTTGAAATGATAAGTTTATCCTAGTAATGTGAATGAGTTTTGAAGAAGAACCAAGTAGTCCTTGGTTGAGATATGGATGGTGAAAGTGTGACAAATCTGGGTAGTTTTGGCAGAAAAAATGAATGCTAGAATTGGGTGGAGTTTTCATGGATGTTGTGAGTTGGAAAACATGTTAGGGAAGTTTTGAAGGTTGAGTTGAGGTTCTGTTGACCTCTTTTATGATGAGTGAAGTTCTCAAAACTAGAAAATTGTGGTGACGAAGTAAGTAATATGGTGTTGAGAACCATGGAAGGAAAGTAATTGATTAATGGTGTGGCTAGAGTTTCAAGTTAGATGGTCTCAGGTAGGAACCATATTAGTGTATTAGTTTTGGTGATGGGTGTTGGATCAGGTTTTGGATGGTTGAATACCTTGAGATGAAGGTTATGCTTGGGTTGTGCTTTGGATGTTTGAAATGGAGTGAGGCTGTTGGGCCTTGAGTTCTGGATTGATGTAGGTCAGAGAATGTGGTTGGAATCTATGTATCCCTTCAGCGACAATGAGTTTCTGTCACCATTATAATTTTGGTAACTAGGTGAGGTGGTGCTAAGAATTTTGGGCCATGAGTTGTGGAGAGGATTGGAACAAAGGTGTTCTGATTGGCTCTCCACAGGGTAGTGTAGTGCCTTATCGATATCCTCTTGTGCGGTGGTATAGTAACATTACCTAAACCTTTAATTTTCATTTGATGTTGATAATAAATAGTTGAGGTGGATGCGTCCTCAAAGATAATTGGGTTTTAATTGTGGTTCATGGTTGGGGAAAATGTTTTCAGGTAGGACCTTTTCCTTAGTCCGAGTGTTGTTATAACATGGTTGAGTTCAAGGAGTATATTAGAAGATGGAAGTTTATAGGTGGGTCCGTGGAACTAAAATTGGCCTTAGGGGTGCTGTGATGCTTGGGAAGTTTGGATATGTGATGATATGTTATAAGGTGGGGAGGTTTTAAGATCCCAACCCTTATCCATGTGATATGATGAAAAAAATTACACCATGTAACCATAAATATCACACACCCTACTAACATGGATACCCATGACTTCTATGAGGAACCTTTCCGTTACATACATTATATAAAAAAGGACCTGAAAACACCCAATGGTCAGTGTATGGTGTGAGAAAATGAATATTAGAAATATTACACCATGTTTTTCATAAGGAGACATTAGAAAAATAAAACCGCCGCTATTCTTATTAAGGGAAAATAAAATAATAAAATATATATATATATATATTAAAAAAATGGTAATTCACCCTTTTAGTATATATTAAAAAGAATAATCAAATTGATACATCATATTCCATTTAAAATAAATGTGATTAAACCATTTCATAATTTATTTATAAATAACCTCTTTGAAAAGGAAAACAATAGAAAATACTCCTATGGTATATTAGGTATAAGTTATCTAAGATCCTTTTAAATCTATGGTCAAATGACTATTTACATACATATCCCTAAAATATGTTCCCTTAAATGAGGTAATCACCCTGATATGTGAATCCACTATGGAAACAATATTTAGTTATATTTTTAGTGTAAATCATTGATAGGTAGCAACAATTCATCCTAGAATTATTTTCTTATTATATCCCTTACTAAGTACCACATGATCCCATCTATCGTAGCCCATATTGGAAGGATTTCATTTATTAATTTTCCCACACATAAAGGATTTCAATTTCACAAATGACCCATACATGTAGGATTTAAATTAAAAATTCAAACTATTTGGAGGGAATATCACACATCAATAATCAAACTACTTAATTTCAAATAAAACATGATTCAAAATCCATTTTCAAAATCAATTCCAAATTAATAAATCATTTAATCAAATAATTCAAAAAACAAACCATTATAAGAATCATAAATCAATCTATTAATCAACTTATATAATCCAAAAAAATGATATAGCAAGTATGGATTATAAAATAAAAGATATCTTTAAAGCCTACTACCTAAAACACATAATTTTTTTAAAAATGAATGAAATAAATACCAATAGGATCAAAAACTAAAATAAATCCATTAACCAAGAGACCCATATAATGAATCTCAGATTCAATTAGAAACAAATCATCAAGATGGATGTGATAATAGAGAAAACTCACTTTGGGGCCGAGGTCGAAGTGAGAAAGGTCGTCGGGAGAAGGGAGTCGCGGGTTGCCGGTCGCAGGCACCGCCGGAGGAGGTCGTGGGGTCGCCGGAGGAAGTCGCGGGGTCGCCGAAGGAGGTCGCGGGATCACCGAGGGGTCACGGGGGGCTGCGGGCGAGGGTTGCAGCACGCCGGGGAAATGGGGGTCGGGGGAAACGGGGGTCGGGGTAGGGAAGGGTCGGGGTTTTTAAAAAAAACAAAGGTTTAGCAGCGGTTTATTAAAAACCGCCGCGAAACGTATTTTGGAAAACATTTAGCGGCGGTTTTGTGAACCACCGCGACAAAACCGCCACTAAACACTGTTTATTTTGTAGTGGGACTTAACGTGGAATAGGGTCAAGGATGGGATCAAGGGAAAGTCATGCAACCTAAAAACATGGAACTGGACATGTTTCTTTTTAAGAGTTTTTATTTTATGGAAACTTAGTAAAAGTTTCTACTTTGTAATCTTTTGAGATGTAATAGTTATGTCCTAATTGTCTAAAACTCTAAACCTGAAAATATCCTCAATGTGAATTATTCATTTAATTCAATATTAAGTAAGGTTTAAGTCTGGGTCCTTATACTAAGTATCTTTATACTCACCCCTACATGGGCTTTGCCCACACCTCATTGTGTTGGATGTAGATGACGGACAACACTGACCGAGGCTGAGTGTAAGAGGACTAGACAATACCCAGAGGTGGACCTCACGACGAGTCGGAACCCGGAGGAGACTAACGGACATGGAGTGTAGAAGAGGCTATCTGTACCTACCCTTCGGGTAAGATATGTGGTGGACGATCCAAGAGTTTCTTTTCACCTTTCAGCTGTTTTTGTCCTTTTCAGTTGTACTTGTACTTCCAGTTGAGCTTTTATTTCTGTCCCCTTTACTTTTTAGCACTCTCTTGTTATATAGTTTTTACTTAGTGTTTACTTTCATATTTGTTCTCTGTTGTGTATGTTTTCAGTTATAAAGCAATTTCGTCCCAGTTTAGGGATTTACGCCTTTGGTGCTTGTCACCAGGCCCTGGCCTATGGAAGGCAGGATTGGGGTAGTCACGACACAGGCCCTAGGGGACGGGTCGTGGCAAATTGGTATCATAGGATTCGGTTCTACCGTAGAACCTATGACTCTGATCTTTTCTGTAAAGAAATAGTGTTAAGGGTACTGAGTGTGGTTTTTAGTTTAGGGATTCCAGTGTTGGTGTGGTAGCTGACATATCCATACACTAGGACCCTGACTTCTGATTTTTGACTCAGTGCACAAAAACATTGATTGCATATATGTTTCAAGAGTTTTCTTTGTGATCTTTTGGATTCAACTCACCAGTTATAACTTATTGACCGTGGTGCACCTGTATCTTTTCAGGATGGCCCCACGCAGATAGCCAGCCAGGGTTCCGAGAGATGTATGAGATGGTAGCCCACCGAGCAACAAGGCCTCGGTGCAGAGCCCCATCACAGCGGAGGAACCAGTGGTACCACTTCCCATTGGTCCAACGATTCCACTAGCCCCAGTAGTAGACGATGCACACCGGTTGAGTGTGTTTCACAAGTTCCAGCACCAGAGGGCGCCCAGGTTCAAGGGAGAGATGGACCCGCAGGTAGCCGAGGATTGTCTGGAGGCTGTGGTGAGAGTCTTCAGACTGATAGGGACACCATCTGACTTCATGGTGATTCTTACTGCCATCCTTCTACAGGTAGCAGCTGTAAAATGGTGAAGACTGATGCTCTAGGTTCATGACGAGGCGACACTACTCTGGGAAGACTTTGAGAGCCTGTTTTGGGTGGAGTTTGTCCCAGCCACCCTACGTACAGTACGGATACAGGTGTTACTGCATCTACAGAAGGGGAGAATGATGGTGGAATAGTACTCAGTGAGGTTCACCGACCTCTCTCCCTACTCCACATATATGGTGTGGGACCCTTTCTACAAGGGTTGGACCTTTGATCGAGGGATCAGACGGGATATCAGAGTGTCGATGATCTCACCCAGCATCCCGATGCAGGAAGGTGTGTTATAGAGAGCCCTCCTATTGGAGAGTTTCCTTGCGGAGAATTCACCAGTATCAAGACCCATCACTCGTCGACATGTAGTGGAGTCTTCTGCTGCTGGCAGTAGACAGATGCCACAGAGGTCTATGCAGACCAGGCCATCCGGTGGACAACCTCAGGATACAGGTTCAGTTGTGTGGGGCACACGAGACAAATCCATTCATGCCAGGAGTGGGGAATTTTACTCTTGTGGCGGGCATACTCACATGGCTTGTGACTGTCCGACCCACCATACTGACGATCAGTAGACGGCTGAAGGACCACCTAGGTAGAGACATATATTTGATCGAGGCAGACCGCAGGGAGCAGGTGGACGTGCTAGAGGATCTAGCCGTGAAGCTGGTGTTGGGAGACGATTCGAGGTGTTACCACCACCACCGTCAAGAGGTCCACCCTGACCGTATGGAGTAGGTGGACAGGGGAGAGATCAGCTCCAGGCAGCTGAAGCGTATCGCCATGGAGGTCTGGTGATGATTCTAGGTATGATCTATGTCTAATCCACCTTAGTTGCGGTTCTTATAGACACAGGTTCCAGTCACTCTTTCATTGCCACTGCCCTCCTTTGGAGCTCAGAGATTCCGAAAGAGCTGTTGTCTTGATTCTTATGGCTAGAGACTCTTACTAGATTAGACTCGACGATCACACACTGGTGCCAGCAGTGTGAGCTTACTCTAGGAGGTGAGTGATTCAGCTGGGAACTCCTCGTAGCGGCGTCGAGGCCTTATGACGTCATCTTGAGTATGGACTGGTTATCTACAGTTCATGGTCAGATTGACTGTATTAGGCGCAAAGTGCAGTGTGTTTGCACGGATGGGACTAGGTTTACCTTCACCGGCGAGAAGGGATCCTTTGCAGCACATAACGGATTTACTCGGAGGAGGGTGCAGTTGATCACTCATCAGTTGGAATTCCTTACCCTCAGAGCAGTTGATGTGGAGAGTCTGAGCTATCCTATAGTGGTGGACCAGTACGCGGATGTTATCCCTGACAATGTTCAAGGACTAACTCCCCACATAGAGGTGGACTTCGACATTGACATGTACCCTGGGACAGCACCGATATCTATACCAGCATATTGGATGGATCCCGCTGAGCTTCGTGAGCTGCGGGTACAACTGGAGGACTTACAGGGGAAGGGATTCATTCGGCTTTATGTTTCTCCCTGGACAACCAGATTCTATTTTTCAGGAAGTAATATGGGATCTAGAGGATTTTTGTCGACTACCGTCACCTAAACCAGGTGACCTTGAAGAACAAGTACCCACTCCCGATGATTGATGACCTCTTTGATCAGCTGAAGGGATAACGGTGGTTCTCGAATATAGACCTCGGATCAGGATATCACCAGCTCAGAGTTCGAGATGAGGATGTGCAGAAGACGGCCTTCAGATGTCAGTACAACCACTACAAGTACTTGTTTATGCCTTTCAGCGCAACCAATGCTCCAGTAGTGTTCATGGGACTCGTGAATAGGATATTCCCGCCATACCTCAATCAATTTGTCAGAGTCTTCATCGACGACATTTTTATCTACTCGAATACTGAGGAGAAGAATGCCTACCATTTATGGGTAGTACTGGAGACACTCTGAGAGCACCAACTTTATGGTAAGCTCTCAAAGTACCAGTTCTAGATCCGAGAGGTTCACTTTTTGGGACATGTCATCTCAGAGGCTAGAGTTGCAGTGGATCCAGCAAAGATTGAGGCAGTACTTGCTTAGGAGCCTCCCAGGAGTGTGACGGAGGTACAGAGCTTTCTGGGTTTGGCTGGTTACAACTGGAGGTTCCTACTATACTTCTACAGAGTTTCAAGACCACTATCAGCCTTGACGAAGAAGGGGAAACCCTTTATGTGGTCGGAGAGATGCGAGCAGTGATTTCATGAGCTGAGGTAGAGGCTGACTAGTGCCCCTATTTTTTGGCTTCTAGAGGAAGGCATAGGGTACATAGTCTACTACGATGCATCCAGGACCAGACTCGAGTGTGTCCTGAAGCAGGAGTGAGCAATGATTGTGTATGGTTCTCGGCAGTTGAGACAACATGAGCATTACTATGCTACCCCTGACCTGGAGTTTGCAGTAATGGTCTTATCCTTGATGAAGTGGTGACACTATCTGATGGGTGAGCGTTTTACCGTATACTCTGATCACAAGAGTCTTAGGTATATCTTCTCTCAGAAGGACCTGAACCTGAGACAGCGATGTTAGATTGAGTTCCTCCAGGACTATGACTTCGATATAGTCTATATTCCTAGGAAGGTGAATGTTGTTGTAGATGCACTTAGTAGGATAACTGGTATACAGCTTCTAGGAGAGGCGATACAGGATTTGGATTCCTTATAGATATCATTTGTGGATAGGGACAAAATAGCCTTTCTACAGTCTCTTACAGTCACTCCCCCACTTTTCAGCGAGTTGGGGAGGCACAACATAGTGACGCTGACTGCGAGACATGACGTGCTCAGTTATCCACAGGGTAGGCACCTGGTGGATTTTCTAAAGGTGGGGAGGATGTCATCCTCTTCAGAGGACGTACTATGGTGCTAGTGTCACTTCGGGAGGAATTGTTGAGGGAGTGTCACACATCCCCTCTGGAGGTACATCCAGGAGTGGCGAAGATGTACCAGGACCTCAGACGACAGCACTGGTGTCCAGGTATGAAGAAGGAAGTAGTGGAGTTTGTCTCTTAATGCCTCACTTTTCAGCAAGTGAAGGTGGAGCACCAGGTACCAACAAGCTTGGTTCAACCTTTAAAGGTTCCCGAGTGGAAGTGTGATGGGATATACATGGATTTCATGATGGGGCTTCCACATACATCCAGGATTCATGATTCGATTTGGGTGATTGTTGAACGACTCACCAAGTCGTCCAACTGCCTACCGATCAGAGATTAGGGTTCAATAGAGAGCTTAAGACGCCTTTATGTGTAGGAGATTGTGTTGATACTTGGTATAACCTCGACGATTTTCTCTGATCGTGATGCACGATTTACTTACCGGCTATGGAAGGGGTTGTAGGAAGCTTTCAAGACACAGCTTCGCTTGAGCACCACCTTCCATCCTCAGACAGATGGTCATACTGAGCTGACCATTCAGACCCTTGAGTATATGCTATGTGCTTGTGTCCTCAAATTTGGTCATAATTAGGAGGATAACTTGACCTTGGTGGAGTTTTCTTACAACAATAGCTACCACTCCACCATTGGGATGGTACCTTTCGAGGCATTATACAGGAGACCTTGCTGATCACCCTTGTGATGGACTGACCCTGCGGAGTCGGCACTGGTGGGATCAGAGATGTTATAAGCTACCACAGAGAATGTGCATATCATCCGAAAGCTAATGAAGACTGCACAGAGTAGGGAAAAGTCATATACTGACTGGATATAGAGACCTCTAGAGTTCGAGGATGGTGACCACATCTTTCAATGGGTATCACCTCGATGAGGTTTATGGAGATTTGGTTGAGGCGGAAAGTTATCTCTGAGATTCATCAGAACGTTCCAGGTCCTCAGAACAGTAGTTGAGGTGGCTTACCGCCTATCTCTTACGACTCAGTTGCACTGGGTGAACGACATCTTCCATGTTGGAACCACTTTGTGTATAAGGTTGTATTTGTTGACAATAGTTTTCAATGAAGATCAAAATGAAGGAGATCAAGAAGTACTCTAATTAAATGGAGGAATGGAATATCAAAATGAAGGAGATCAAGAAGTACTCCGATGAAGTGGAGGAATGGTAATTCAGACTATTGTTGTACTGATAATAAGT
The DNA here is from genome assembly GCA_963277665.1 of Viscum album. Classification (NCBI taxonomy): domain Eukaryota; kingdom Viridiplantae; phylum Streptophyta; class Magnoliopsida; order Santalales; family Viscaceae; genus Viscum; species Viscum album. The sequence continues at coordinate 138,246,669 of OY728138.1, read as the reverse complement.
TCAAAGAACATGTGTCAAAGGTGATACATTGTTTAAAACAATGAAGAATGTGCGGTGTAATCCATATGAGGATGATTAAAGAAGAATGGGGTTTTTTGATGAAGACCATGCAATTCCTCATTATTGCATGAGAACCATGGGTTTTTTATGAAGACCATGCAATCCTTCATGATTTCATGAGAACCATGCAAGATACTTCTTGAAGAATAGAATCGTATGATTTGCACGAAGTAGAGGAATGATGGTTGAAGAAGAAGACGGTGTGGAAGGTATTGGAATTCTGAGATGGCCATGCACTTCACATTGTCTCAAAATATGATGATGCTAAATCTGTTCTTTAAAAGGATATATATCACAATAGTGGAGTTTGTGATGAAAGCAGAAGATTTGTTGAAGAAGCCAAATCACTGAAAAGAAGCATTTTTGAAGTGTTTTGATTGTTGATAACGAAAACAATGACATACAACTTTGTTGACAAAGGGGATTTCATGGTGGCATGTCGAGTTCGAGGGCTATGGATAACGATCCATGTTTGATTCAAGAACGTTAACAAAGCAATGGATGATCTGGAGGTGGTACAAAAACAACAGATACAATGTGGCGCCATTTTCCAGTGTTTCCAAAATTTTTAGGCCTGAAAATTGATAAATGAAGAAAAGTGGTTTTTGGAAAAGGGACTTGCGCGCTGTGTATTTGAAGGAGATAAAACTTGCATTCCATATGTTTTTCAAGATCAAAACATCAATTTATGGAAAAGGGATAAGGGTCGTGCAAGTATTGGGTTGGTCACGCAAGTGACTTGCGCGCCGAGAGAGGACCTGCGCGCCGGTGCCTAGGAGGATTGGAACTTTCACGCCAGTTGTTTTTCTAGAACAGAACTTCAAAATATGGCAAAGGAAATAGGGTCGCGCAAGTGTTCCTGTTGTCGCGCAGGTGAGAAGCACGGCAGAGACAAGGGCAGAGACTTGCGTGCTGAAACTTGCACGTCGAGGGGAGACTTGTGCGCCGTCGCGCCGGGTGTCCAAATGCCTATAAATACAGGTCGACCCCTCCGTATTTATTACGAATTTCAACACTTAGAAAAATCATATCCCCCGTCATATAGGTGTGGAAGTCGCGCAAGTAGTGTGTGGTAGCGTAGGTAGACTTGTACACCAGTGTTTAAAGTTGCGCGCCGGTTGTTGTTTGTGTGCCCAAGGCAGTTTGGGAGAGAAAGGAAGTGTGTTGCATAGGTTAGAAGTTGAGGAAGGCAGTGTTGTGCAGGTGGTTTGGTGATACCTGCGCGCCAGTTTGGACTTGCGCGCCATATTGGGACTTGCGCGCCAGGCTTGGAGAAGAGCGCCAGGTGTTTTTGGAGCTCACCCATCTTCGTGGAGCTACACAAAAGCCGTAAGATTGACCGATACTTTCAGTGCAAGAAATGATGTATTCATTTACAAAGACGAAAGAATAGTGGACAATTTGGTTTTATGAAGAGAAGTGGTACCGCACACACATGACTGATGTTTAACATCCTCATTGTGCTTTTTGAAGAGGAGAAGAATTGCTCGTGCAACTAAACACAGATCTGCACAGAAATAGGAGAATATATCAATACACTCAGGTGTTACTATTGGGATTCAAAGTAAGATAAGAAGAAGATATAGTGCATTCAGTTATTTCACTAAAGTAGACGGTTGAATACAAAAGATCATAAACTCAGGACTCTGATGCAAGCAAAGTCTCATGTTGAACAAGAGACAAATACTTCAATGAAAATATATTGAAGAGACCTTCACGTCTATAAACTGAGCGGGACTTCACCAACGGCAATGAGCCAGGGGGAGTCAACGGGAGTGACCCGAGGGATGCAGTGAGCTATCCTTGAACCTTTTGTAAAGGCAGTGAGCCTGGGATGGAGTGAATGTTCCCAAACCATTGTAATCCACAACTAGTGAAGATTAGTGGAATTTGGTAGGACCAAAAACTTGTCAGTGTATGCTCCTTGGACGTAGCCCTTAGTGGTGAACCAAGTAAAATTGATGTGTTATATCTTTGCATGTGAATGTTTCATTGCTGATCATATCCATCATACAGGTTTAATTAGTTCCTACCAACATGGGAACAAGATCCATAACTTTAAGAATAAAAAGTTGACACCCTGATTCACCCCTCCCCTCTCAGGGTGTCCCTGGGTCCTACATTTTATGTATCTCAGCTGAGGATATACGTTCACGACCCTTCACACATCATCGAACATGGGGATCTGGACGTCGACGATGGAGAGAATTTTACGGAGGTTCCGGTAGATATTGAGGATCGACAGGAGCAAGTCCTACATAGACGGTCGATACCTCTGGTGCGCATTCATTGGTAGCACGAGAACCTCCAGGAGAGAACATGGGAGAGGGAGGCTCATATGCATGCTCAGTACCTCCCATTTGTTCCCTTAGTTCGAGTTGTAGCTTAGGGGATGTAAAGCCCTGAAGTGGGGAGAATGTAACGACCTGGAATTTTCATGGAAAGTTTTTTCTTAAATACATGGGAATTTTACAAGTCCGTGAAAACTGACGGCATGCGATTCTAAGGCCCAATGTGCCCAAAATAAATTTCTGAAGTTTTATTTGGGTACGTTCAGTAAAAGTACGATTGGGTTTTTATAACTTTTGAACCGGTGCTCAGAATAAAAATATGAGGGCACTGTTGAACTCGCAGCGCCGGTATTCGCTTAAGAAGACTTTCACTTCGATGGCAGTGAGTTGAGGATAGAAGTTAGTTTTTGGGTTTTCATAAAAAAAAAAGTCACTACCACAAAACAGGGCAAGGGAAGCGCTGCCCTTTATCAGTGCTAAACAGAAAGCGCTGATAAAGGGGTATGACTTTATCAGCACAATCTAAAAGAGCTGATAAATGTTACATTTATCAGCGCTAAAATAAGTGCTGATAAAGGTGTACCATTTATCAGTGCTTTTTTTTAGTGCTGATAAAGGTATCTCTTTATCAGCGCTAAAAAGCGCTGATAAATGAGTTTTTTTCTGCACTTTTATTTTAGCACTGATAAAACATAGCTTTATCAGCGCTTTTAAAGAGCGCTGATAAAGGTTCCATCGGTTTTTATTTAATAACCCTAACATGCCATCCTCATTCGCACACGGTCAAGCTTTCACAGAAGCTGAACCAGGCCCCTCGTCCATCACGACCTCGTCCTCCTCCTCCTTGTCCTCCTCCTTGTCGTCCTTCCTCCTCCTCCACCGCCACCGCCGCCTCCTCCCTCACCCCCGCAATCGTGACCGCCACTGCCTCTGCCATCACCGCCACTGCCTCCACCCCCATAGTTGTGACCGCTGCCACCTCTACCGTCACCGCCGCCTCCGCTGTCGTCGCTGCTTCTACCATCGGCGCTGCCTCCGCCGCCGCCGCTACCATTATTGATACTCATTTTCAGGTAAATTTTTTCTCTACCGCTTGAATTGAACGTGTGAAATCCTGACATGAAGTGTTATTGCAAGAGTCAATGGATGATATAGTTGATAACGGTTTTTGATTCAAGGTTCCTTACATATTATATAATTATGGAGGAGCACTAGAAGCATGTGCGGTTGTTTTATCCATTAAACATTCCAGTATAGAAGTGGGATTATATTTTCATTAATTTTTTATTCGTTTTCCAAAAACTCCTTGCAAGAAGGTTTTGATTTGTGTGGTTGTTGATCAACTCAAATTATATGTGCACTTCCTTCATATTAATGAGTCGAAGAAAGTGGAACAACTCATAGACTTGTATGTTTTAGATTTTTTGATACTTCATGAGGTCCCCTCTATAATTGTTTCAAAAAGTGATCTGAGGTTGAAATCTAGTTTTTGGAAATCATTATAGGTTTCACTAGTTTTCCAGGGTAAATTATGAACACATTATCATCTATAGATGGATATATATGCAGAGAGGGAAGTCAATGTTCTAGAGGTTACTCTCAAGAATCATGCACATGATTTCATTGGATATTGGGAAATGAATTTTCCTTTTGTTGATTTCCCCTATAAAAATTTTTATCAGGATTTGATAAAGACAGATCCATACATTTATTTATATGGGAATCCATATAGATATACCTTCTACTGGGAAGAGTTTGGAAAGTGGTCCATAGTTGGTTCAAGTGTTGTTCAAGAGATGAAAGAGATGGTGCAGTTGATCTGGAAGAATTTAATCATTACATAGAGTCATAATAAATTCAATTCAAATTATTGGAATCAACTTCTGGTGTTTTAGGTTAGTGATTAGGTCTTTATCGTAGTTTCACATCACTTGGGACATCAGCGGCTAGGTTATCAATGTTTGTTTGCTCTGAGTAATGGGATAAACATAGTGATTTTTGGTCACTAGGGAGTATTTATTATTGGTTTCAGTTACCATATGGTTTGATAGTTATCCATGATGTGCTTAATATTTTCCATTTGAGTAGGTATATACCAGATCATTTACATGTGATTAGACGGGGGATGTTGATCTTGATCCTGATAATACTTTGGTTCCCCAGCCAATTCAGATTAAGAATCTGGAGTATAAGGTACTACATGATTAAACTACCCCAAGTCTAGTTAATGTGGTAGTTCAGAAAATATATCCATGATACTTGGGGGAATGACTCGCGGATTAGGTGTCAGTGTCCTTCTTTATTAGAGGATACATGATCTTGAGGGATTTCTGGGGGAAAATCATTTATGGTCGAGAGATTATAAAGTCTCATTACATTTTATGTGAGGTATGTTTCAACATTTTTTGGATTTTTTTAGTTGAGGAATGTTGAGAAAGGATTTCGAGGACACATTTATTGGTAAATTTAGTGATCTTTAGGGAATTTTTAGAAACAAAACATAATTTTTTACTATATTCTGAGAAATTACATGATATGTAAATGGAGTACATGACATGTAATGACCACCAAAAATGACACAATAATTGGATGTACAATGTGACAATTTTACAAACTTTGTAGTGGTTACATATCATTTAAATAAAAAATATAATGATTTAAATAAAAAGTGACTTGTTTTTTAGTGTATCTAAGTCCAGAGGATTTCACGATGTGTAAATGTATTACATGTAGTGTCAATGTCACAGAAAAAGGTTTTTTGGGATCCATAGAGTTCTTGAGGCTTCATATTTTTTACAAAATTATCCTCTTGGATAGATCTTTATCCTGATGATATTTTTGGTCACTCCCTCCCATCTAGTTCACATTGTTCTATGCTTGATCACTATTATGGTTGGATTTCTTTTCTCGAGGTATGTGATCCTTCTGATTCCTATTTGGATTTGCTTGCACCTATAGTTTGGATAAAAATTAGTTATCAGATAGTGATTTATATCCATAAATTTAAATTTACTTTCATGCATTGTCTTTTGTGGTTTGTTGGATGTGATAAATGGTGTACTCGGTTTTAGATTATTGTATTCTCACGGGTTTCCCCTATTTTATGTTTTCTTTTCAGTTGGAAATCTCCTCAACTGTGCGCCTCTCCTCTTCCACGAACGCACCTCTTCCATGTGTTTAATGACACCTTCGCGATGTGTTTTCTCCTGTTACTCAGTGGTTCCTTCTTGTTCGCATGTTATTAATATTTGATATTGATGGATATAATGTGAAATGTACGGGATAAATGCCCCACTGAAAATCGTGGTTGTTAGTGGTCCTTGTTTTCGCACTAAATGAATTGAATGTTTGTTCATTCTTGTTGAACATTGGAATATAAAAATTGGTAATTTACGTATACTTGACTTATGAATGAACACCCCAGGATGATAAAACCATTGTGATAACCCCAGAATTAACAAAAAAAATTTAATAAGGGATGCTTTGTAAAATCTAAAATTTTGATTGTTTGGTTTGTATGGTGTTGAGATTGTGATCATGATTGTGTTTTTGTATGGTGTTGCGGTTGTTTGAATGATTGATATGCCATTTTTTCCATGTTTTAGTTCTTCCACCATTAAATATCAATCCAAAATTTAGCCATTTCAATGGCACCACCACTTTGTTACTAGTGCAATTCCACTGAATCCTATAAAACCACTTCTATATAACTCTATGAGACACTTTAAAATACATGGTATGTAGTCTTGTTAAATAGAACATTCTTCACCATACATGGATTTCATATAGATTTTAATGCCACACAACATTTATATCCAAAATTTACACCACATGACTAATATTCTGACTCAAACTTGGAATACGTTTCATTTTAAATGTTACATGTCATGTGAACCTAGGTCACACATAATGTATCTACAATACATATACTTCAGCATGAAACCATGTACATTACATTAAATAATGTTAGAACCATATGACATCTGTTTTACTTCACTCACACCATTTATAGATACCATATAAACTTGATTTGTATAGTCTATACACCTCTAGTGGTCATGTAAGGACTACACACCGTGTATTCCACAAAAATGTGATGCATAGGTGGTGAGGTGACTCAATATGTATCTAAAGTACGCACTTTTATCTCAAGTTGTTTAAATGTCATGTATTTTCAAAGGCATCATTTAGTCTGTGTAAGACTAACTTGGAATAAATTTGATATATGTCAGATTAAATCAGGTATCTTATACATACACGATGTTCACCCTACTGGACACACCATGTATATGGATTTCACATGAGTTTAAAGGCATTTGTACCATGATTTGTTTTTATAAAACCCAAACAATGCTACCTAGTTAATTAAAACATAATATTATGAAAGTTCGAGATCGAACCCATAAAGATGATTAATATGAATAAAGAATGGATGAATGCCAATCGGTTGACAAAAGAGTATGAAGATGGCATGAAAGAGTTTATCAAGTTTTCAGAAGAACATGCATGTGACCCTTCTCAAATCCTTTGTCCGTGTTTACGTTGTTGTTATTCAAGACAAATTAGTATAGAGGAGTTGGAAGAACACCTGATCTGTCATGGAATAGATCAAAGTTATACATGTTGGAATAAACACGGAGAAAAAACGAATGTAGGTAGTGTCTCAGATAACATGACATTTTATAGATCATATGATATGATTAGAAGCGTGAATAGTGAATATGATCATATAGAGGGTGTGATTACTGATGTGAATGATGATGAAGATCGTATTGAGGAAATGGCAAGGGCAGTTGAAGATAAACTTCGTGATTGCCCAAAACTGTTTGAGAAGTTAAAGATTTGTGCAAAAATGCCATTGTATGTTGGTTGCACTAAATATATAGCATTGTCATCCGTATTGAAGCTGTATAATTTGAAAGCAGGCAATGGATGGAGTGACGTAAGTTTTACGGAACTACATTTTCTCTTTAATGACATGCTCCCAAAAGATATTGAACTCCCAAGCCGAACATATGATGTCAAACGAATGCTATGATCGATTGGTATGATCTCTGAAAGAATACATGCCTACCTGAATAACTTTATATTGTTTCGCAAGGACCACAAATCACTGAAAGAATGCCCAAAGTGTAGTGCTTCTCAATTCAAGAAATATGATTCTAGTATTATGAATGTTTTATGGTAATTTTCAATCATTCCTAGGTTTAGGCGCCTATATGAAAGTGAGGAGACTGTAGGAAAATTAACATGGCATGTAGATACAAGAATTAAATATGGGAAACTACGTCACCCGGCAGACTCTCCTTAGTGGAAGAGAATTGATCACGAGTATCCTGAATTTGGGAACGAGCTGAGAAACCTTTGTCTGGCATTATCTACAGATGGGGTGAATCCTTTTGGTTTTCAAAGCAGCAGTCACAGTACATGGCCGGTTATGTTGGTAAACTATAAATTACCATCGTGTTTATGCATGAAACGAAAATACATCATGTTATCTATGCTTATATCAAGACCAAAACAACCGGGTAATGATATTGATATTTATTTGGCCCCATTGATCGAGGATTTGAAAATATTGTGGGATTCAGGTGTTACATTGTATGATGCTTAAAAAAATGAATATTTCACTTTGAAAGCCATGTTGTACGGGATGATAAATGACTTTCCTGCTTATTGAAATTTGTCAGGATATAGCATTAAAGGAACTCAAGGGTGTCCCATTTGTGAACAAGGTACACAGTCAATTATGTTGAAATATTCATCGAAACCCATGTTTCTAGGACATCGCAGATTTCTACCCTAACGACATAAGTACGAGTCTTGGATGACATCATTCGACGGAAGTCCAAAAGAACATACAACACCGTATCCACTAACAGGTTATCAATTATTTGAGAAAGTAAAATATTTGGACACTGCTTTTGGTAAACCATTTTCGAAAAACCTTACGAAAAGTGGTTGGAAAAAGAGATCAGATTTTTTTAAATTAAAATAATGGAATTGTTTGTATGTCATACATTTTCTTGATGTTATGCATGTTGAAAAAAATGTATGTGATAGTGTCATCGTCATGTTGCTAAATGCACCCGGAAAAACAAAGGATGGAATTAAGTCTAGATTGGAAATGGTTGAGATGGGAATACGAGAAGATTTGGCACCAGTGAAGGGTGAAAAACAAACATTTATTCCTCCTATTTCTTACAATCTTTCAAGGAAGGAGAGATATCAGTTTTGAAACTTCTTGAATGACATAAAGGTTCCATAGGGGTATTCATCAAGTATCAAGAACATCATGTCAATGGGAGATTTTAAATTAAAGGTTTTGAAATCACATGACTGCCATGTTTTGATAAAAGATCTAATTCCTATAGCTTTATATAGCATTTTGCCCAATAATTTCCACCATACATTAACGAAGCTCTATTTCTTCTTCAAATCTATATGAAGTAAAGTTATAGACCCGGAAAAATTTCCAACTATGGAAAGAGAAATTGCCGTCATATTATGTGAATTGGAAATGTTCTTCCCGCCGACATTATTTGATATGATGGTTCATTTGATGGTTCATTTGGTGAGATAGATTCAACTATGTGGTCCTATACATTATAGATGGATGTACCCCATTGAACGATATATGAAGATTTTGAAAGGGTATGTCAAATACTGAAGTCGGCCAGAGGGTTGTATTGCGGAGCAATATATTGTTGAGTAAGCTGTTGAATTTTGTACCGAATAACTGTCTGGTGTGGAAATCATTGACATTCCAAAATCTTGTCACACTGAGTGTCTTGAGGGTGATGAAATTTCTAGAAGACAGGTTGTCACAACCAATATTACAGATCAGGAGTAGGCCCACCTTTACAATTTCCATAATAGTTTCGACGTTGACCCATATGTTCAAACCCACAAAGAAATTCTTAGGCATTTGAATCCTTATAGGGCTGAAAAATGGATATCAGATACACATAATTGACAGTTTATAGGATGGTTTCGAGACCATATTTTTAAGTAGTTAGATGAAAATCCAGACTCAATTTTAGAATGACTTCAATGTCTAGCCGGAGGAGCAATTGTGTATATATTATCTTACAATTCTTATGCATTTAATGGTAATACATTATATACTAATGAACATGATAGAGATAGTACCATATAGAATAGTGGGGTTACACTTGTGGCCGAGGAGATTCATGTTTCAGTTGCTAAGGACAAAAATCTAATTTATGTGAATATGTCATACTTTGGCATCATCAAATGAATATGAGAGTTGGATTATACGAAATTCAAAGTGCCGATTTTTTAATTCAAGTGGGTTGATAATAGGAGTTCTGTTAAAATAGATGAATTAGGATTCGTGAAAGTTGATTTTAGTAAGGAAGGGGAGAAAGATGAACCATTTATAATAGAATCAAAGGCAGTACAAGTAGTTTATGTTTCAGACCCCACAAACCGAAATTGGTCAATTGTTCGGTTATCGACCAAAACAACTAAAGGGTCAGATGAAAGTTCAACAGAGTTTGACCCTTTTATAGGGAATTCACAATTATTTCACAGTGGTCCCAATGTAGACGGTGTTTTTTATGTCATAGGAGACCATAATGAAGAGATTTACATAGTCTATAGAGGAGTCAAATCTCTTCAGCCTTCAAAGAAAAAAAAGAGTACAATAATTAGGTTATTTGTTTATTGTAATATACATTATGTTACGTTATGACATTATTTGTTCGCTGGTGTTTTTATGTAATCTAAATTAAATATTAAACCACTTCTGTAGATAATGACTTCTGCACCTGCTGATGCACCCAATCCCAAGGCACAAATGGTCTCTCAACCAGTAGCTGATGGTCCCACTCCAGAGCAATAACAGGTTTCTCAACCAGATGCTGGTGGTCCCAGTGCAGAGCAACAATAGGTTTCTCAACCTGTTGTTGTTGTTCCCAGTGCTGAGGTACAACAGGTTTCTCAACCTATTGCTGCTGGTCCCAGTGTCGATGCTAGTGCTTCGGGGGAACATATTGATGCTACTTCTGAGGAAATTTTAGGAAATGAAACCTTGGAAGTGAAAAAAAAACAAGAGTGTCATAGTTTGATAGTGTTATCCAAAATCCTAAAGGCAAAAGCAAAAGATATCAAATTTGAGGTGGGATTGAATAAGTGAGGACAACATGTTAACCCCAACAGAGCCATATTTAGTAGCTTCATTGGAATCATAACTCGACAACGCATTCTGATTGATGTATAGTCGTGGAACCATGTAGTCTTCGGGCTGAAGACACTAATGTGGGAAGAGATTACGGTAACATTATGATATCATTTTTTTTAATTTATTAAAATAAAATAAAATATCAAAACATTGACTTACTCTTCATCATCCATTGCAGAGTGCATTTATAGTAGATTCCTCGCACAAGGAATATGTATTAAGAGTTGTAGGAAGGATTCATAGAGTTTTCTGCACTACTTTAACGAAATATCATCTTAAAGATGTAGAAGCGAAAATCAAGCCACTCCCACCTCCTCTTTACGCACACTTGATATCCCAAGGAGTGTGGGATGCGTTTTGCAACCGTCGTGTGGAGCAGACATTTTAGGTACATTGTGTGGGGTAATACGTTGTTTGACGTTTGATTGTATTCATCACTCTGATTGACAGTTTTTTATTTATGAAACAAAAACTGAGTGTTGAAAATAAAAAACACACAACAGAACCAGTGTACCCTTACCGTAAAGCAATGATAGGTTACGCTGCACTTGAGAAAAAATTGGTACGTCTTTTAAATCTACCCTACTACTTGTATGTGACATAAAACAACACCATAACCATGTTTCTCTATTTATATGCAGATTGATGAATCGAAATCGAAAGCCATATCCATCTCACTCCATGTGCTATAGAAGGAGGCTCATGTAAATAAAGAGGGGAAACTGATAGATGAAAACATGCAGGGAAACATGTGTAAGTATGACATAATATAAATTTGATTTGCTTTAAATCGCTATTACATTACAATAACTACTTATTTTTCTATATTTTTTGTCTTACATAGTCACAAGAATCAACAACAACTGCACCAGATGCCGACATACTTTCAGTAGCCTTGAAGCAGCCATAACAGTATGCCCACGTTAGAGGTGTGGGTTTTGGGGTGACACCCCGAACATATTTTCAAAAACAAAAACAAGTTGAGGATCAAAATGAAAAAATGGAAAATTTGCATGAACAATTATTTATTTTTCAATAATAATTACAATACCAGAGAGAGATGATATAAAAATTTATGGGGGAGAGGAAAATAGAAGAAACAACTCAACAACAACCCGTGTGTGACGATCCCGCCCCACCCCCCACGAGGTTTGAGGCGAGCCATTACCCTAAAAACCTGGCTTAGATGAGGTAATCAATGTTTTAATAATTGTTTCTGTGAAATGTGATTTACATAGACACTGATACCTTTTTTGTACTAATATTCCACAGGGTGAAAATGACTGTAATTTATATCTATCAACTCCCACCTATCGCCTTGTAGCGAGGGCTACGGTGTTCAATACGCAAAACAACATTCTACACAACAGACAGCTTCCAAAAGATCATCTCAGAGTGTCTATTAACATAGCTAATGATCCGAGTGCCGAGCTACCTATTCCAAATGAAGTTGATGACATTCTTACGATTGAACAAGCTGTTGGAACATTCATCGCATGGCCGATAGTTCTTGTAAAAAAACATGTCAACAAAAAGGTATCCATTTTCAATTTATTTTCAAAGTAGTACCTTTAACATTTAATTAAAAAAGGTCTGAACCAATGAATTTTATTATAGAATGACAATTATTGTTGGGTGAAACGAAATATCAGCTCAAAAATATCTCAACGATCAACCAACCGATTGAAACGGTCTACTGAGAGCACCTTCACCCCGCCCGTTCTATATCTACAGTTAATATCATTGCAGGCTCATGTGGATACAAAGTTGACAGACAGAAATACTCACACAATTGTTTTTGAAAAAAATATTTATGGAGAGGAAACATCAGATTTCATTAGTGCTGAAAATGTAAATGAACTTCTCATGTATGAATGGTTAGGCGCCTCAGTTGTAAATGTATACATGAGGTATGTTTTCATGATTTGATTTTACAAAAGCTGATATACTATGATAATTATGACTAAATACATTTTATATTTATCGCAGACGTATATATGAAAAACAATTGATGGGATTTCCCCATGAACCAAAATTTGGACTCGTTAGTCCTCACGTCACCTCTTCAAAAGACGATTTAGATTCTGATAAAGAGGCTACAATAATGTCATCCCTGCTCAAATCATTTGAAAAAAAAAATTACATATGATAGACTCTTTTCAATACCAATGATGCATGTAACACCCCGAGATTTTATGAAAAATATTCTTTTTAATTTAATTAATGTCTTGTGTTGTATGATACACCAAAAGGAGCTTGCACAACACGCATCCTTGATTTTCCTTGCATTACACGCAATCGCGACCTTCCTCGATAGCGTGTGTAGTATGCAATAACGAGTTTCACTAAACAACAATATGTTATTAAAATATTATTAAAACTAATCGCTATGAATAGTAATAACCACTTTTTGAAATTTTGTAAATTTTATTTTTCAAAATGGAATTCATTTTTGGATTCAGAATATTGAAATTAGCCTAGGGTGAAATTTTGGTATTTTTCTGAAAACTTTCAATTTTTTATGAATAGTGAAACCACTAAGTGGTAGTTAAAAAACTGAATTTTTCATAAAACTTAATTTTACAGCTTCTGTGAGTGGAATTTCGAAAATCCGAGAGACACGGTTAATATCAAGGACTAAAATGTGGTTCAATGAGATGAAAATAATTTTTGGTGAATAGTAACTTTTTACTTTTTTTTTACCACGGTAAAAAGTAAATAGGGTAATTAAGGGTAGAAATGATATTATTATTACCCTAACACATGTCCTAATTCTATTGGACAAGTTTAATTCGACCAAAAACAAACATAGGAATAAAATATGACCATTTAGGCCCACTTGGATTAGATTAGGACATTTATTATTAATTTATTTAAAGAAGGGTTAAAATAGTTAAAATCAAAGTTTAATAAGTAAATAATTTTTAATATGGGGTTACACATAAGATAAATTGATCTATAAATATTCATTAGAAAGATAAATAGATTTCCTACATAATGGTATTTTATTTGTAATTTTTAGACATTAAATAATTTAATTTATTTATGACACAATGATGATGGAGTAATTATTTTATTAATGAAATATTGACATAATTGATGTTATAAACACCAAAATAAATGTAATATGAGACTTTTTATGAATTAAACTAATTTTATAGGTTAATATGACATGTTATTATTGATTTAATTAACTTTGTTCGAACTTATCATTCTGTTATGATTTTCACAAAAATCAATTACTAAATAGTGTCAAAATTGACATAAAATAGTTTTTAAAACAAATATTATATTATTAATTGTTATTTTATTCCTAAAAATCTAAGGATCGGCCAAATGACTTGGATAAGGTTATATATATTAATAATAAACAATTTGGTGTTCTTTTGGCTTCTTATAGTAAGTTTATTAACCTTATAGTGTAAGAACACAAGAAGACACGGTAAAAGTAAAATTATTTAACTTAATGTTAAATCTAAATGATAAGGTTAAAATAGGAACCTAAACTTGTCTAAATTCTATTGGATGAGAGGATTTCGACCCATCCCCACCTTACCCAGGAAATAAATCAATTTGGAGCTATTTAAAACCGAACTTGACTTTATAATAAAATAATATTTTTAGTTATTCCAAAGGTGCCCCTCTCCTCCCTTATAAAAGGGCACCTCCTCCCTCTCCTCCTCACACCAATTTGAGCATTCAAGCTCGGCCAACCCCTGCCAAAATATCTTCTCCACTTCCCTAGTATCATCCTAGAGGTTTTGGTCTTCTTCAAAGATCCATTTTAGTGCCCTAAAAAGAGGTCTCAAAGAAGCACTTCAAAGAAGAGGAGGTTCGGACACTTACGAAGCAAATCGGACATAAGGTAAGGGAAATATCACAATCTCATTTTTAACCGAGATTGTTTATACTTTAGTATTTACTGGGGTGTATTTTATCATCCACATCCATGTTTCCTGAATATGTAATATTATTTCCATCCACCTACAAATGTTTAAATCCAATTTTACCCTTCGATGAGTTTTTAGTAAAGAATATGAAAGGAATCCTTTGTCGTTTTTCGTACGAGGTACTTTTTGACTTTTCCGACAAAAGTATGAGAAGAATGTTTTTTTAACTTAAACGTAACGAACGAATTTTTATGGTTTTATAAAGCCTAATTTTCATGAAGCTTTTTCCAAAAGATTTCATGACTATTTTCAATAAAATCTCTTTCTTTTAAAATTGCATGATGTTTTGTGAAAAGAAATTGATTTTGAAGAAGAAAGGATATTTTCCTCAAGAATTCATTTCAAGTGTTTTATAAAAATTATTTTCCATCTAAGATAATAAAGGGTTCTGTTTTTATCCATATTATTACATTGATTTGATTATGTTGTGATGGAATTATATTTTTATGAATTCCTTTATCTTATATGAATTGTTTTATGATGTCACGATGTTTAAGATTCCCATTTTTATTACATGGGTTATGCAATGATGTATGGTTTATGATTTTGTGGCACACATAAGAATGGTATCATTATGAGATGGGTGGGACCTATATCTCCCTCCAATGCATTGGGTAAAGATTTTATATCTCATGAGATAGACATGGCTGGAACGGTAGGTTATACCGGTTCAGTGAAACAGGACTGAAACGAGGGTGACTCGGTTCAGAAAGGGACTTTGTCCACTAAGATAGTCTTGGAAATGAGTCTTGACTAACAAAAAATGATTCTCTATGATTATGTGTGAATGCCACAAAGTTTTATGTTCTAAGTTATGATTATTTTGATTACATTTCACTGCCATGATTTACCCCATGTTATTAAATTATAATCTCTTTTGCAGGTTAAGATTTCCAAAAGTTATGTGCTTATGTATATGATGTGATTGATATTTCTTTTGTTTACCCTTACTGAGCATTTGAGCTCACCCTTTTATGTTTTCTTTTCCCCAGGATATAAAGAAAGGTTTTAGGTAAAAAAAAGGAAGATCTTTATGGGAGATGTTGAAGATCTTTCACCACGATTAGAAGATTATATTCCGAGTTTCCAAAGACACTAAACTATTACGGTCCTTGTGCGTGTGTTTTTGTTATGTACTAAGTATTCCGCAAATGTAATGTAATGTCAATGTACGTCAAGCTTCGGGTCTCTACAGTTGGTATCAGAGGAAAGGTTTAGTCAACCTTTGGAAACTAGGATGCGAAAACGTTAGTAAGATCCCTAGAGATATTTCTAAGGTATGTCTAGGGATGTCCCTAAGGATAAGTATACGTATAGGATATAGTCCTAGAACTATGGTAATGATATTCGATTAAACCAAAGATGTTAGATATTGACGTTACTCCCCCTTTATTATGATTTTTGCCTCTCACACTATTCTTTTTGGGTTTTAGAAAATGGCTGGAAACAAGATGATTCATGATAATGGAGGATATGATGGACAATGGAATGATATTCTTCATGAGAAACCAAATGAAATGGGATTTGGAAGTCCAAACATCATTATTATGCCGAATCAGCAAACTCATAATATGATCAATAAAGTAAAATTTGGTAAGTTTCCTGACTCGGCTAATAAGAGAAAGATGGAGTTTCATGATGATCATAGAGGAAAGAAAGTTCAATTTCCCCTATGTAAATCATGTGGGAAGAGGCATCAAGTAGAATGTTTCAAAGGAACTGGAAGATGCTTTGGGTGTGGAAAAGAAGGACACAAAGCCAGTAAGTGCAAAGGAAAAGGTTCAGTTAACACCAGGGATGAGGATAATGGTATTGCTACGACATCAACAATGGTTAAATGTTTTAAATGTGGAATGTACGGGCATTATTCAAGCCAATGCCCTAAGGGAAAGTCTCATGAAGAGAATCAGTATGGTCGTATGGGTAGTATTTATGTGGATGATGATGAAGAGACTACAAATGATATGTGAGATGAAAGGATTTTTGAAGCTCAGTCAATGGTTTAAGAATGTAGTGGAATGATTACATGTTTATCATGTGTAATGTGGTATAAGTGATCTCATGGTATTATGGAATAAAGAGACATCTAAGGATTGTTACACTGTTGCCTTTCCTTGAGTTTTGAAAGTGTATGATTAATGTTCCTAGTATCCATGAAAGGTTATTTAGATATTTTTGGAATGTAGATGATATGCGCATAATGAAAGGATAAGGAGAAAATTAAATGTTTGATAGTATTCATGAGCTCATGACTGATATAAGGAGAAGGTTATATCATGGTTTGAGTATATAGAATTTTGAGGATTTTGGTAACTTTTAACAGCATTCATGTTTTCAATAAGGTTCAATGGGTATTCAAGAGAATACATGATTAAGGCCTTTGAATGTTTGGAATGTGACCAACAAGACATATCTTATGATATATGGGGGATAAATGATGGTATTCACATGCTTGGTTGATGACATTTCAAGTAATCATTTTCTTTATACTATGAGCTTGGACCGAAGTATTTTAGATAAGCCTAAAGATTAGAATGGATTATGTTGGACATAAGTTAGGATAAAACGTTTTTTGATATTATTGATGGGATGTTATAGTAATATAGCTTTAGAAAAAGGACAACCTGCAGGATGGGCAACAACCCATCGCATCGGACAAGGCTGTGGGAATCGAACCCACAACTGAAGTGCGACTGGCCTTTATCGCCTACCACTGGCCTACAGGAAGTCCTTGTTTAGTAGAAACTAGTTTATTTATATTAAGCAGTATGATATATGAAGTATAAGTCCATTTTAGGAACCATATATGATTAATCTCACTATAGAATGACTTATGTATATTTAATAACTTTTGCTAACCTTTTGTTTGAGACAGATGGAATGACCCGTCATTCTATCACATGATCTACTAACACTTCACGAATAACAAATTCAACTTCATTTATTTAAGAGATGAAGTAGAAATTGTTCAAGGCACGAACAACAGTGAGATTGTACCAAAATAAAGTAAGTATTTATTCTAATTCAAACACTTCAACTTTAGGGAAACGATCATGAAAACCAAAAATGTTGTCCTAGTGATCTTATATCTGATTAATCAGATGGTACCTTAGATCGTCACAAATTTATTGATTTGTGATTGTTGGCTTTTTCATAGCCATGTTCTCTACCACTCTCCATCAGAACATGATGGTTAGATTTTTCTTCCATATCCATATTTTCACCTATGTTCTCCTATGTGGATACCCAATGATTAGTTAACTTGGGTAACCATTACGTTTCATACTTTAGTTTTTAAAGATAAGTTTTGGTATTCCTTTTTACGATGTGGGTTTCAATTAAAGAAACTTTCTTGTAGAAAACCATTTATAACCCCGACGAATTTCGAGGGCGAAATTCATTTTAAGGGGGGTAGAATGTAACACCCCGAGATTTTATGAAAAATATTCTTTTTAATTTCATTAACGTCTTGTGTTGTATGCTACACCAAAAGGAGCTTGCACAACACGCATCCTTGATTTGCCTTGCATTACACGCAATCGCGACCTTCCTCGATAGCGTGTGTAGTACGCAATAACGAGTTTCACTAAACAACAATATGCTATTAAAATATTATTAAAACTAATCGTTATGAATAGTAATAACCACTTTTTGAAATTTTATAAATTTTATTTTTCAAAATGGAATTCATTTTTGGATTCAGAATATCGAAATTAGCCTAGGGTGAAATTTTGGTATTTTTCTGAAAACATTCAATTTTTTATGAATAGTGAAACCACTAAGTGGTAGTTAAAAAACTGAATTTTTCATAAAACTTAATTTTACCGCTTCTGTGAGTGAAATTTCGAAAATCCGAGAGACACGGTTAATATCAAGGACTAAAATGTGGTTCAATGAGATGAAAATAATTTTTGGTGAATAGTAACTTTTTACTTTTTTACCACGGTAAAAAGTAAATAGGGTAATTAAGGGTAGAAATGATATTATTATTACCCTAACACATGTCCTAATTCTATTGGACAAGTGTAATTCGACCAAAAAAAACATAGGAATAAAATATGACCATTTAGGACCACTTGGATTAGATTAGGACATTTATTATTAATTTATTTAAAGAAGGGTTAAAATAGTTAAAATCAAAGTTTAATAAGTAAATAATTTTTAATATGGGGTTACACATAAGATAAATTGAACTATAAATATTCCTTAGAAAGATAAATATATTTCCTATATAATGATATTTTATTTGTAATTTTTCGACATTAAATAATTTAATTTATTTATGACACAATGATGATGCAGTAATTATTTTATTAATGAAATATTGACATAATTGATGTTATAAACACCAAAATAAATGTAATCTGAGACTTTTTATGAATTACCCTAATTTTCTATGTTAATATGACATGTTATTATTTATTTAATTAACTTTGTTCGAACTTATCATTCTTTTATGATTTTCACAAAAATCAATTACTAAATAGTGTCAAAATTGACATAAAATAGTTTTTAAAACAAATATTATATTATTAATTGTTATTTTATTCCTAAAAATCTAAGGATCGGCCAAATGACTTAGATAAGGTTATATATATTAATAATAAACAATTTGGTGTTCTTTTGGCTTCTTATAATAAGTTTATTAACCTTATAGTGTAAGAACACAAGAAGACACGGTAAAAGTAAAATTATTTAACTTAATGTTAAATCTAAATGATAAGGTTAAAATAGGAACCTAAACTTGCCTAAATTCTATTGGATGAGATGATTTCGACCCATCCCCACCTTAGCCACGAAATAAATCAATTTGGAGCTATTTAAAACAGGACTTGACTTTATAATAAAATAATATTTTTAGTTATTCCAAAGGTGCCCCTCTCCTCCCTTATAAAAGGGCACCTCCTCCCTCTCCTCTCACACTAATTTGAGCATTCAAGCTCGGCCAACCCCTGCCAAAATATCTTCTCCACTTCCCTAGTATCATCCTAGAGGTTTTGGTCTTCTTCAAAGACCCATTTTAGTGCCCTAAAAGGAGGTCTCAAAGAAGCACTTCAAAGAAGAGGAGGTTCGGACACTTACGAAGCAAATCGGACCTAAGGTAAGGGAAATATCACAATCTCATTTTTATCCGAGATTGTTTATACTTTAGTATTTACTGGGGTGTATTTTATCATCCACATCCATGTTTCTTGAATATGTAATATTATTTCCATCCACCTACAAATGTTTAAATCCAATTTTACCCTTCGGTGAGTTTTTAGTAAAGAATATGAAAGGAATCCTTTGTCGTTTTTCGTACGAGGTACTTTTTGACTTTTCCGACAAAAGTACGAGAAGAATGTTTTTTTTAACTTAAACGGCACGAACGGATTTTTACGGTTTTATAAATCCTTATTTTCATGAAGCTTCCTCCAAAATATTTCATGACTATTTTCAACAAAATCTCTTTCTTTTAAAATTGCATGATGTTTTGTGAAAAGAAATTGATTTTGAAGAAGAAAGGATATTTTCCTCAAGAATTCATTTGAAGTGTTTTATCAAAATTATTTTCCATCTAAGATAATAAAGGGTTCTGTTTTTATCCCTATTATTACATTGATTTGATTATGTTGTGATGGAATTATATTTTTATGAATTCCTTTATCTTATATGAATTGTTTTATGATGTCACGATGTTTAAGATTCCCATTTTTATTACATGGGTTATGCAATGATGTATGGTTTATGATTTTGTGGCACACATAAGAATGGTATCATTATGAGATGGGTGGGACCTATATCTCCCTCCAATGCATTGGGTAAAGATTTTATATCTCATGGGATAGACATGGCTGGAACGGTAGGTTATACCGGTTCAGTGAAACAGGACTGAAACGAGGGTGACTCGGTTCAGAAAGGGACTTTGTCCACTAAGATAGTCTTGGAAATGAGTCTTGACTAACAAGAAATGATTCTCTATGATTATGTGTGAATGCCACAAAGTTTTATGTTCTAAGTTATGATTATTGTGATTACATTTCACTGCGATGATTTACCCCATGTTATTAAATTATGATCTCTTTTGCAGGTTAAGATTTCCAAAAGTTATGTGCTTATGTATATGATGTGATTGATATTTCTTTTGTTTACCCTTACTGAGCATTTGAGCTCACCCTTTTATGTTTTCTTTTCCCCAAGATATAAAGAAAGGTTTTAGGTAAAAAAAAGGAAGATCTTTATGGGAGATTTTGAAGATCTTTCACCACGATTAGAAGATTATATTCCGAGTTTCCAAAGACACTAAACTATTACGGTCCTTGTGTGTGTGTTTTTGTTATGTACTAAGTATTCCGCAAATGTAATGTAATTTCAATGTACGTCAAGCTTCGGGTCTCTACAATGCAGGGGTACAACTCTACAATTTAATCATATAAACTATATTTTCATTTCATTATTTACTTATTCCTTTTTTGTATTTTTAGGAACCATTGGATGCTGATTGCAGTCAATTTCAATACTCCAAAGATTTATTTTCTGGATTCAATGCATGTATATCCAACAAACTGACCACGCATGATGGAGTTTGTTAATTTTTAATACACTAGATTCAACATTTTAAAACTAAACAACTAGTTATAAAATTTATGTTATATTTTAATGAGGATTCTGTTATGATAGGGCGGTGCATCAATATCGTCTAATGCATGGAATGAATCTAAGGCCTTAGGAGAAGAAAACATACAATATCTGCAACTAGAAAAAGTATCCTAGTATATATAATAACATTGTACTATCCACACACATATCAAAACAAATTACTTATTGTTGTTGATGTTTCTGCAGTGTCCAAAACAAACAAACGGAAAGGACTATGGTTATTATGTTTGTAAATTTATGAAAGAGATTGTATTTCATCAATAAACTAGAATCCCTAACAAGGTATTTTCGAAAATACTTATGAGTTCATTTAAAATATTTATTAATCCTTTCTGTATTTATATTTTTTCAGTACTACCATGACTGTCGCAAAAACTCATATTCAAAAGATGATATAGATGTGTTTAGAAATGAATGGGCAGCATACCTGATGGGATATTGTACACAAATAGGATAAAGGTGAATTCCTACTACTTATGTTATCTATATATTATCATTGATTATCCTCCAACCATCTTTGGTGAATAACCTTGGATGATGAAGAAATGACATATTAGAGTAGATCGAGATACAATGAACACAATGACTTCCTTCAATCATCAGATAGCATGATTTTTTATGAAGAATGATCCAATATCCAAGTAGGAATCTTAAATTTTATGTTTACACCCTTGTTGATTAAATAGTTTGAGCAGATCGATCCCTTCGATGGATATATACCAATTGTGGATTGAGAATGCCCTGATGTATTGAAATCTAAATTTATTACTCAATGTTTTCTATCCCCGGATTCATATTATTGATCTTTGAACAAATTCATATTGAAGTAAGGCGTTTTTAATTATATATAGGGTCCTAAATATAAATATTTTCTGAAATTAAAGTAGAGGGATCAGATTCAACATGCAGAGATAGTATTTGAGAATATGGATAAAACTCGACTACACACTATGTACAAGGATGAACACACGGTGTGTAGTTGGGTCCATATAGCCCCATGGACATAGTCCATAAGTGGAGTGGTACCAGACACCATTTGGTTCCTCTCACAAGTCGTGTACACCTTGGTTCATTTTTAAGAAATATCAATGCTCTGTATCTCATTTATTTGAACTTGTATTTGAGCACATGTGTGGTTTTTTGACTTGTACAATTATTTCTAGGTTGATGCATGAGATAATGGGTATCATTGAGGGACTTTTGGAACTATTTTCCACTCTTCTTCCTTGAATGTGTTGTGTGTCACCCGGTTAATCCCAAGGTATGTGTGGAACTAGATGCTTCCCAAATGAAGGTTGTGGCTGGTCTTGGCTCTGTTCGAGTAGAAGGAGATGTCCTGAGTAAGGTGTTGGAGGTTGGTGCAAGGCGGTACCTATTATAGAGGAAGAAATACCATAAAGAAGTGGTAGGGATGCTCAACCTATAGTGGTGGCTGATCAGATGGAGGAGAGTAGGTCAGTAGAGAGTTGGTCGAGCATGGCCAGGGAACTGTGGTGATTTTTGGCAGGGTGAATGCCTTGGAAGGGCCGGTGCTGGTTGTTGAAGGGGATCGCTTCGAGGAACACAGTGAGGGGGAGGTGACTCCATTTCAACCTAAGATAGGCAGAGCTAGAGGGATGGATATATCGGCCAGGTCTTTTATCACTTTAAGAAACAAGTTTGAACCATCATAAATCATTTATTATGATCGAGGTGGTTCACTTACTAAATATCACAAGGAGTTTCTTCCCCTAAGAGATGATCTCCTAATAGGGATACCCATGTCACTCCGTACTTACCTAGGGCTTGTCTACTTAGATAGACACAATAGAAATAAAGTAAATTAAACTCTTACATAGTGTAAAAACCCTATTTGAGCACCTGTTGATGGAAGACGAGGATGATAGGTTGCTGTTGTTGACCTTCAAGATGATCCTATTGTTTCTCGAAATAAGATTGAAAACAAAATCTTGACCAAGATGATTATGTTTTGCCTTAGAGTGTGGATAAACACTCACCTAAGTTTTTGTTGATGAAGTTATCATTAAAATAAACTAAGTCACTAAATAATATCTATTTAATCTAATTATGATTGAGGGGTAATGTGTGTACATTGAACCAGATTTAGGAATATGATTTTGAGTACCCTATTAAAAATTATTGAATTTGAGATGGAATTTCATTCACTGGTTTTCTCATGTATTAGATTTAATGTGAGGTGTCCATGATACTCTATATAACTATGGATAAAAGAAAAGGCTTGTTTATAACCCAAGAGTGTAATGACCCACATCATTGTGGGTTAGAAATTTCCAAGGGAAATTGAATTTTCATTTATTGATGGTTTCATTTTTTGAACCATGTCTCGGGTTGGGTTATTAAGAGTTTTAATGTCTCTAATAGGTGTTTCAGACAGGTATTGGGGCTAGAGGGATGTCATTGGGTTTTGGGAGGATGTCAAGGATGATTTTGGTAGTCATTCTTTTGAAATGTAGTAGCATTAGGCTACTCATAGTGTGAAAGGGTAATTCACAACATGAATGCATTTAATAGGGTGATAGTGGTCATGAATGAGGAAAAGGGGTGAAGTAAGGTTTTGGACCAAAAATATAGTGATCTCACCACTTGGTTCATTTCATGTAACATGATTTAAAACTTTTTTTTATGTGGGTGATGGGTTTATAAAGTATAAACCTCTTCAGATTTCTTTGTTTGGGCACCATGTTCTTAGGGGGTGGCCAAACCCCATTCTCCTCCTTCCTTCCCCTTAGACCTGAGTGGATTATCGGTTATTCGTCATTTCAAATCAATTTGGTATCTTCTCCTACATCTTCCTTGCTTCTCTAACATCTTTCTCAAAGATTTGTATTCATTTTTTAGGGTTCTAAGTGTAATTATTATACCGTGATATGGATAAATCATTGTTCTTCATGGGACTTTTATATATGACTCTTAGAGAATGTCTCAAAATTTCACAAACTAGTAATCAATTATTATTTGATGTAGATTTTATTTTGTGGAAGATTTATTTATGGGTTTTCAAAAACTTAGGCTTAAGTTTTCATAAATTTAGTAATGTAGATTGTGGATTTACTATTTTATAGGATTAGGGGTGCATTAGGAGTGGATCACACTTATTTTCTCAGCATTCTGGCTTTCTTGGATTAAATGATGAGTTTGGAACCTATTATACCATGTTGTATTTTTTTAAATTAACTAATTATGTAATTTAATGTTATTGGACATTAATACATGTGATCATGGACTCAGTTGTGGTTGGTATGAACTGGAAATAGTTTATTGGACTTCTGGTTGAGGTAAGGGCATTTTCCTAATTGTGTATCTTGGTTCATTGGTTATTTTGTGTTTTGTGCCTCAATAGTATAATTCCATTTAGCAACCCCATTCTTTAACACATATTATTAGATTATTTTTAACATAAAAATACATTAATTACAACCTAAATATCTTGAGGCCTGGTGTCTTTGTGTATTTTTTTACCTAGAAGAGATCAACAACAGCAACCTATCATCCTCCCTCTGGTCGCCTTCTCTTTTATAGTTCCTGAAGGTCTATATGATACATTGAAAATATAATTTTTTATATCGTCATTTGGTTAGGTAGTTTTTACGTCCCTTAAGATGATTAGAAAGGTTTCTCTCCTTCAGACCCTCCTATGGTTGGTCTAAAATTAGGTGCTGAAATATATCTTCCTTCTATAAGGGGTAGGCCTTACAAAAGGAATAAATGGAGTCATTTTCTAGCTGGGTATCCTGATCATGTATATTTACAAGAAGGAGTCTCTTCCAGAGGGAAATATCAATATAAGTACGAGAATTATATCTGAGTCCATAACTATTTGTTTACCAGAAGAGGTATTTCCCCTCTGATCCCAACTGAGCTCCCCAAGTCCTCCCTCTCATGCCGCTAGTCAAGAATAGAGTGAGGTGAATCCTGTATGTGTGTTAAGTGATTCCCTTTCTATTATCTAGGTATTTGGCTATGGAGGTCTTTCCCTACCCACCGATCTGAGTACTGAAATGATTGTGTAAGAGTCTTGGTGCTTCTTTCTCTATGACCCACTGATATGAGTACTGAAATGATTGTGTAAGAGTCCTGGTGCTTCTTTTTCTATGTTATCTTTTATAGGCATTCATTAGTGCATTTCCATTGTAGGACTTCTCCCCTAGTATCCAACACTCTTTTTATACAATCTCTTTTGGAATAGAATATGTTTTTTAATCTAATAGGATGTACATATCCCAAGATTAGCTAAAAGAAGGATGAAACCATCTCATAGGTATAACTAGAGTGAGTTCACTTCTACTATCTAGGAATCCCAGTATTTTTCTAGCAATCTGAGTAAATCAGTGTCCCGTTTCATGAGTGTTTTTCATTTTTTATATAGACTAACATGAGTTCATATATATTGGGAATGTTCTTGGGTCCCCAATGTGTCATCATAGCCTGAAATCCTCATGAAAGTCCCCACAATACACAAACCATCCCACAAATATTTCCCTACCGAGGTCATCACATCACAATGGGGAAGGAACTCTCGCTCTATAGTCATCTCTCCTAGACCTATCAACTATTGAAAATAAATGTTGTAAAAGGTAAAAATTGACATTTTATTAATGTATTCTTTCATATTAATGTTTAATTTATTTCATTATTGTATTAATAACATAATATTTGTTTTCTTATGTAGGGGTAATCTTTTTTCTTGAGTTTGAATGCTTTGTTCAGAAACCGCCACCATGGACGACAATTTGTTAGAACGGATGGATGTAAAAAGGATGGAACATCAATGTTTTTTAACTGTTTGTTGGATAATTATAATTGTAACAAAATTAAACATTGTTTGAAATGTATATAGTAGTGTGTTGTTTTGTATTCATGATTTCAAGTAAATGTATGTATCATTTTTTGTTCTTCTGTGCTTTGTGTGTGGGTGTTGTTTGTGTTGTGTGAAGGTGTGGTTTGTGCTGTGTGCAGGTGCTGTAATGTGTGCAGCTTCTGTGCAGGTTCTGTGCAGGTTTTGGTTTTGCACAGGATCTTTGTCCCTTATCAGCGGTAGTTAAGCGCTGATAAATGGATAATATATCATCACTATTTTGAGCATTGATAAAGGTATTTTTTATCCGCGCTGATAAAGGTAGTGTTTATCAGTGCTATTTTTAGCGCTGATATATTATACATTTATCAGCACTGAAAATAGCGCTGATAAAGACGACCTTTATCAGCGCTTTCTTAGCACTGATAAAGGAGTACTTTTATCAGCGCTTTTTTGAGCACTGATAAAGGTCCTCCTTTATCAGCGCTATTTTTAGTGCTGATAAAGGGGACCCCCCTTTATCTTCCCCGATATTAACAGTGCTTTTTTAGTGCTGTTAAAGGCAGTTTTTAGTGATATTATAAGTCATATTTGTAGTAGTGAGTGCCCTACAATTTATTTTATTTAAGCCTTCATTTTGGTGTGTGGTGGTTAAAACCTCCTCGTGGAGGTTGGTGGTGGGGCCCACCCAAACTCAACCTCCCATGAGAGAATTAATGTGGTGGGGAACATCTGAGCTCTTAACCCCTTAAACTCCCCATTAAAGTGGAGAAACCCACAAGCTCCAATTAATATGGGGTAGCCTCTTCAACTTCCCTTTATTAAATTTGTGACAAATCTAATCAATTAATTAGGTAAAGCCTATCTAATTAATTAATTCCCCATTTGAATTCATGGCAATGACTAAAATAATAGACAATCTATTATTTATTTTGGGTTGACATCTTTCATTTGGTGGAACATTGGAAGAGGAGAGCTAGGGAGAAAAGCTCCCAACGAAGAACGAGAAATGCTCCACTGACGAAGAACATCGATCGTCTTCGACTTCTTCCCCGGATACCAACCGACGTGGAGCATCTTCCACGAGCCGATGCAACTCGGGTTTGGAAGTTATTGAAGAACGTGACAAACAACAATCATATTCGTCTTCTTCCCAAAACTCCATCAACGAATGACGAACGTCCAACAAAGGTTGGGGGTTTACTTTGAGAAATGTACATTTCTTTTCCTCATCTTCGTTTGAAAGGAATCAATGCAAAGGTTTGTAAGAAATTGTTCTTCATCATTCTCCTTTGATGAACCAATTGATATCACCACTAAACGCGGAGGGTGCACGCCAAAATAACATGGTCTGACTCCCTCCGCCGATCTTTTTTTATGTTTATTTGGCATGGTGATGAGGCGATGGCGATGAAGGCGGCAACGACAAAGGCTGCGCTACCCGCGACCTCCATGAATCGTGATGCAAACATCACGCACTAATGCTTCCGGTCGAACACCATCGGCCTACGCCGACCTGAGCCGCACCGAACCGGCCATCCCGGCCTGACCACGACCTCACGCGCACCCCCACCGGTTTGCCCGCGGCCAGCCCGCGGCCTGCCCGGTGCCCCGTGCGGCCTGCCTGGTGCCCCGCCGGCTTGCCTGTGCCCTGCCCGCGCCACGCGTGGCCTCCCGCACGCCCTGCCCGGTGCCCCGCTGGCCTTGCAGGTGCCCCGCCGGCCTGCTCGATGCCTGCCCGTTGCCCCGCCGACCTGCCCGGTGCCCTTCTGGCTTGCACCCTGTGCGGCCTACCCACACACTGCCTATCACCCTTCTGGCCTTCCCGCACCCCACACGACCTCCCGACACCTTGCCTGAGGCCCTGCCGGCCTGCCCGCGCCCCACGCGGCCTCTCGGTGCCCTTCCTACCTCCCTGGCTAAACTGCCGAGCCACGCCCCTCACAGTGCTGGCTGAACCAACCCCAGTCTCCAGGCTGAGCCGCCTACACGGTGACCTCTGAGCCGAACTGCTCCCACAGTCTGCTGGGTCGGGCCCAGCGGACCGAGCCGAACCTAGCAGGCTGACCCGCCCAATGGGTCGGGTCTGACCAAGTGGGTCTGAACGGGTCGGCACAGCCTGGGTTGGGCCGATTCGGTCCGACATGGTCAGACCGAGCCCAAACCCATTACTGACCGGTACTTCCTTTGGTCATATCTTTGGCACCAGACAACCGTTTGATGAACTGTCAGTGGTGCTGGTTTTCATGGGACACGACGGTCCCTTTGAGTATACCCCACTGGAGTTCGGGGTAATGTTGTGATACTGTCAGGTTAGATCTTACATGAATCTAACCGGGCCCCTAGGACTAAAATGCTAATAACTCACAGACCGAGTGTCCGATTGATAAGCCGTCTGTTGTGTTGATACCCCTATGGCGTGGCAGACCTCTGAGATAATTCTTCGTGGGACTTTTTGGTAGTTGACGTATCGAATCTTGGCTTGAGGATCGGACCCTCCCGGAATCATGCATGCTTTGTGGAAATCATGTGTCTGTTTGTGCTCTAACTACTATTCCTAGATCATGTGTTGGTTTGACAGTTCATACTTCTGTTCCTAGATAATCTGTTGGTCTGAAAGAATAGCTGGTCTTGGATCTTGTGAGGGTCTAACAGCTTTAACTATTATTACTAGATCATGTGTTAGTCTGACAGTTCTAACTTCTGTTCCTGGATCATGTTTTGGTATGACAAAATAGCTGGTCCTAGTTCCTGTGTGGGTCCGACAGCTCCAACTACTGTTCCTAGATCCTGTATGGGCCCGACAGTTCTAACTGCTGGTCCTGTATCCTGTGTGGGTCTGACATCTTAGATGATTCAGTGGCTATATCTGATCATCTCTATCCCTCTACATAAGTTGTATACCTATGTGAGTTGAGTCAGTGATTCCTCTGTTTTCCTCATGATTGAGATGAGTTACTTGAAAAGTTATGTATATGTATGGAAATATACCTAATAAATGGATATCTGTTGATTCCATACTTTGGGTTTTATCCTTGTTATATTTTGTGAGACCTTGAGGGTATTGGGGTCCCTACTGAGTATCGTTATTCTCACCACTGCATGGGATATTCTTGTACCTCGTTGTGTTGGATACAGACGATGAACATCACTAACTGAGACTGAGTGTTCGAGGACTGGATAGTACCCAGAGGTGGGCCTCACGACGAGTTGGAACCCGGAGGAGACTGATAGATGTGGAGTGTTGAGGAGTCTATCTGTACCTACCCTTCAGGTAGGATCCATGGTAGATGATCCAAGAGCTTCTTTTCACCTTTAGGCTATTTTTTTCCATTTCAGTTGTACTTGTACATTCAATTGGGCTTGTATTTCTGGCCCCTTTATTTTTCATCACTCTCTTGTTATATAGTTTTTACATAGTGTTTACTTTTATATGTGTACTCTGTTGTGTCTATTTTCGGTTATAAAGGCAATTTTGTCACATACATAACTTATATTAAAGGTAAATTTCATTTAATTTCCATTAATTCTTTGTTTTAGGGGTTTCCCATTCATTTCTGTAGGAAATGGTGAGTTTTCATTATTTGGGCCAAATCGAGTGCCCATTTCGAGATTTAAAAACCGATTTTGAATATTTTATAACTATTTCATTTTTAAATATTTTTCACCCATTACACTTCAAAAATATTCTCCATTGACCTTTTAAAACCAACAATGCAATTTGGACCCCTTAGGAATCCATAATAATGGGGTATTTTGGTTTTTATTTAAGAATTGGGCCAACTCGAAAGCCCATTTTCCAATTTTAAATTGTTTAATTAATTTTTTAATTTATTATTCATTATAATTAATTTTTCGGTGATCTCACCTCCCTTTTTACCCTTAGAAGCCTAGGAACGCTCCCATTGCCTTTACCCCCTCCGTGGAGCTCTTTGAAATCGCAAATTAGGGCAGAACTGCATAGGGTGTCTCAAATCGGCCAGAATTTAAGAGGTAACTTCATCCCTTATTAAATATCACAATTATTACTCTTTTAACTCCATTATAGTTCCTAAATTACCTCCTAAATCTTGTTAGAAAAACCCATGAATTTTGGTTGTTTTCAATTTCATCTACTGTTGTTTTGGAGTGATTACATTAGGATACTTCAATTAAGTGAGTCCATTTCTTTCCTCTTTTAAATTGCTCAGGGTTTAATTTATTTTTATTAGGGTTTATTCCCTCTTCCTTTAAGTCCAAAATGACATGGGGATAGGGTTTCGAACCTAAGTTTTACCCTTGGGTTTTTGTTTCCAATTCATGTGGTTTTAGGTTTGTTCTAGGTCCTCATTGCTGCGGCGGTGGTGCGAATTAATTTTCGCAAAGTGATTCAAGGGTTTTCCTTAATTTGGAAGGTGATTCCATATGTATTCAATCTCTGTGAATTGACTTATTGTTTTTATTAAATTTTCATGTTCATTTAATTTTATGGTTTCTTCAAAAAATAGTTTCTGTGGTTTTTGTAATGAAAATGATTTTTTAATGCCAATTTTAGGTGAAATTGGGGGTTTTTCATGGAAGTCTCTTGTTGGTTCTTTTGGGGATACCCTTTCACTAATTGTTTTATTTTATTGGAATGTATTAGGGATGAAAATACAGTTTTTAATGTTTATACCTTTAGTTTTTTTCTGCGAAAGTTAGTTTTAATGGTGTTGTTGAACTTGTGAACTTTAAGTGTCATGTTTGTTTAAAAATGGAATTTCTACAAAGATTACATTTCTTGGTTAACATGGGTCTGACCTAAAAATTTATTTTTTGGTTTCATTGAAATTTATAGGGATGAATTTTCTGTTTTGGAAACTTATAGGTGTGCATATAGTGTGTAAATTGGGGTTTTCAGGGAGTGTTGGGTGCAAAATAATGTGGGTTTTTGAGAAATTGTTTTATGGAAAATCAAAGTGTTTTTTGTGTGTTTTAAATGGTTTAAAGTGTGTATAGAAACTCTATTGTTTTTAAGTGACCAATATTGGTGTTTTTATATGAAAATTTATGCATGTGGCATGCTGAATTTTTTTTAGCACAAAGGGGGAAGCTTGGGTACCTAGGTGGGGCGGATGTGTACTAGTATGGCTAGTGGACCGGATGGGTTTTGTCCCTGTTTTACCTAGAATTTGGATAAAAACAACTCTAAATAAACTATGTGGATGATTATTTGGTACCAATAGTTTATGGGTATGTTCCCTACTAGTGTCTCGTGCACGAGAATGGATTTTTCTATGGTTACTTTACACTGAGGTACGGGGTACATAGGGCCCGATGCAACCTAGTGCCAAGTTGTTTTCCTGATTTTGTTGCTCATTGGATTTGTGGTATTTACCCATATACTAGGATGTGTTTGGAAGTACATTGAAGTAGCTAACATTTGTATTTTAATGTGTTAGCATTCTGAAATTCTTGGATTGAAAACTGTTTTCAATTGAAAGTTTCATTTCATGGCATTTTAACACTGTTTCACCTTATGTATTACAATTTCTTGTTTTGTTCACATTGTATTTCATGATATTTGGAATCATATGGTGGTATCCTATTGGTATTAGGATCACACCCTACTTTCACCCCTTGGGTGTAAGTAGACCTTATTATGCTTGACTCGGGTAAAGGGAAGACTAAGGGTGATGGCAGTTCAGCGTGTTAGTCCCCATCGTTGGGGCGGAGTTGTGGAGACAGCTTGTGGGTGATGACACCCTTATCATGTAGAGTCCTTGGGGATGTCTTTTTGTTGTCGTTATTCGTATTTGGACCACTTTTAGTGTCTTTAAGCAAATTTATTCAGATCTGGTTTTGTTAAAAATTGTTTAGCATGAAAATTTCACATTCTTATTATTGATTGTTTTTTTATATTTTATGCTTTCATAATTGGGTAAATCATTTAAAACCCAGATTTTTTGATATCTGGGCACTTTTTCTAGCCCGTGGGTATATAGAACGCCCTTCGGGCCTTTTCATGAGCTGGGTTTGGTGCTGGTATTGGTGGTGACCAGATCTGGTTCGTGACAAAATGGTATCAGAGGGAGGTTAATTTTTTCGGGTTATATTTCTATTTTGGGATGAGTTGGGAAAGACACGAGATAGGACTTTCAGGGATTGGGGTTTTGGTTGTGAGTACAGTGCCTGTACCGCACCTCTCATGGCATACCTTGAGTCACCAGGGGATGTTGGAATTTACGGATTGACTTCACTTCCAGGTGAGACATGTGGGCTGCATACCATATGTGGAAATCAGGCGGATGTGGAGTAGTTTTTTCTTTTATTACTGAAATGTGTTTAGTTTATTTATATTTGATTTATATGACTAAATTTTTCAGAATTTTGGTATTGACTATTGTTTTGTGACTGTTGCATTTTGTAGCAACATGCCTCCCCAGAAAGCTCCCATGTGCCCATAGGAGGAAGTTGGAGAGAGTTCTCCCACACCGGTTGATCAGAGGCTCATGGAGGCTGGGGTTTTGGCTATCCAAGATTTGGGATCGGGACCGGCTCCTTCTCCTATTCCTGTTAGGGTAGAAGAGACAGGTCCTATAAAACATAAAGCACAAGAGTTTCTGAAAAACAGCCTCCTACATTCCGAGGTAGCTCAGAACCCCTGGAAGCAGAAGAATGGCTCGAGAAGATCGAGCCTATTTTTGAGTTCCTATAAACACCTGAGGTGCCCAGGGTGAATTGTTCCTCCTTTCTATTGGAGTGTCCCAGTTGTAAGTGGTGGGAGTCAGTGCTTTAGGCTGGGAAGAATTACCAGATACACTGGGGAGATTTCAAGGTTGTCTTCAATGAACAGTACTACCCTGAGGTGTTGGCTTATTCTAGGTCTAGAGAGTTCATGGAAATTATTTAGGGGAATCTATCTGTGATGGCGTATGCCAACCGTTACACTGAGTTGGTTTGGTATGATCCAAAAATTGTCTCTAATGAGCAGGCGAAGGCCTAGAGATTTGAGAAAGGCCTGCGACCATGGATATACTCCCAGGTGTTTTTGTTTAAGCTGAGGACCTATGCTGAGGTCGTTGATCGGGCGTGCATGCTGGAGATTTATAGGAAAGGAAGGGATAGTTTCTATGGTTCATTATCAGCAGTGGGCAGTGGCAGCTCCTCAGAGAAGAAAAGGAAGTGGGAGGATCATATAAAGAAAGGAGGGGGCCGTTTATGCCACTCTTCCATGCAGTTTTCTTATGCAGCTTCTGATGCGAGATCGGTCAAGTTCCACCAATGTGGGAAGCCTGGTAATATCTGACCAGCATGTCCACTTCCTAAAATCCATGTCTATATTGTTGAGGTATAGGGGCATTTGCAGTGCTTTTACAGTGTGACATGTCCACTCTCAAGTGGGGTAGGGTCAGTGGCTTCAAGAGGAGTGCCAGCACAGTCCGAGCCATCGAGGAATGGGGGATCTCGATTTAGTGGTCGTGGTGGTAGGTATGGATCATCTTATAAGAATATCTAGTTTAGGGCACAGCCACTGAATAGTGGTCATCCTCAGGCAGATACTGGACATCTCCAGGCAGTGGATCAGGCACCAGCAGGATCAGAGGTGGGACCGTTAATAGTTTGAGGTACAGTTCTGATCACAACTTCTATAGCTACTTATCTTTCTAATACTGGTGCCTCTATTTAATTTATTTTTTCCCATTTTTGGACATGCTAAATTTTCCAACTAAGTTTATGTCTTTCGTGATGGAGTTGGTGACACCACTGGGAAAGAAGGAGCAGAGCCTCGGGTGCCCCTCGTGTGCACTTTCCATGTTAGGGGTTGAGATGGAGTAGGACCTACTGGTTCTATATATGGAACTATTCGACATAATACTTGACATAGATTGGCTAGTACACTTCCAAGAACACATCTATTACTACAGACGGCGTGTGACTTTCACAGAACCTGATGGGAGTCATCGGGTTTTTTGTGGAGAATGGGATCCTCAGTCTGGTCATCGAGGGACTCCACTCCCAGAGTTGGGAAGTTTTATCTTCCAGTTATCTTCACTCATGGTATATGATGGTATTTCCCCTGAATTTTCACTACCTCATGTAGTGAATGAGTTTCTGGAGGTATTCTCGAATGATTTTTCAGGTTTTCCCCCGGAGTGGGATGTGGAGTTTTTGATTGATCTAGCACCGGGAACATAGCTGATATATCTTCCCTCTTATCGCATGGACCCCACTGAGCTTAGGGAATTAGAGATACTACTGGATGAATTATAATCCAAATGATTCATTTTCCTGAGCATCTCTCCTTAGGCCGCTACTGTCTTGTTCACAAAGGATGATGGATCCCTCCGGTTGTGCATTGACTACGAGAAGCAGAATAAATTAACAATTAAAAACAAATACCCTTTGCCCAGAATAGATGATTTGTTTGATCAGTTAAAGGGGGTAAAGTGGTTCTCAAAGATAGTCCTGTGTTCAGGGTATCATCAAATCAGTGTGAAAGAGTCAGATATCCCAAAGAAAGCCTTCCGAAGCAAGTACGGCCACTTTGAGTATTTGGTCATGCCCTATGGATTGACCAATGCTCCAGCGGTCTTTATGGCACTTATGAATAGGTTGTTCCATCAGTACCTCGATTAGTTTTTTGTGGTGTTCATGGATGACATTCTGGTATACTCTGTCTCTGAGGAGGAACACGAACATCACTTGAGGATCATTTTGGGCACCTTACGGGATCACTTCCTCTATGAAAAGTTGTCAAAGTGCACATTCTGGATCAGGGTGGTGAAATTTCTTGGGCATGTGATCTCTTAGTAGGGGGTTTCTGTGGACCTCGATAAGATTATTGTTGTTATGTCTTGGGATTAGCTGAAGAATGTGTTCGAGATCAAGAGTTTCCTTGGCCTGACTGGTTATTACAGGCGATTCGTTCAGGATTTCTCCCGGCTTTCTTCACCGATGACAGCGCTCACCCAGAAAGGGGTGAAGTTTGTATGGGGTCCAAAATGTCAGGAATCATTCGAGGAGATGAAGAGGCGGTTGACTACTGCCCCCATACTGATTTTTCCAGAGGCTGGAATGGGATATGTGGTCTATTGTGATGCTTCAGGTATGGGTCTTGGGTACGTTCTTATGCAGGATGATAACAGGGTGGCATATGGCTCTCGCCAACTCCGACCACACGAAAATAACTACCCAACCCATGACTTGTAGTTGGAAGCGTTGATTCAAGATTTGAAGACTTGGCATCACTACCTCTTTGGAGAGAATTTTGTGGTCTAATCTGATCACAAAAGCTTGGTCTATATCTTCTCGCAGAAGGACCTCAACTTGAGGCAATGTCGTTGGATAGAGTACTTGTATGGGTTTGACTTTGACATTTTCTATACCCCAAGAAAGGGTAATGTGGTGGCCGATGCTTTGAGAAGAAGAGTTCCAGTGCAGGATTTGAGGAAGTCCAGTGATGAGTGGACTTTGATGGGGCTCTTTTCTCAGATGCATGTGGAGACCAGGGAACACAGTGGAGGGGAATTCTTGGAAAGCGTCCAGTTGACTCCTTCTCTATTAGAGTTGATTCAGCAAAAACAGTCTAGTGATGAGCTTTTTTAGCGGTCGAAGCAGTTTCTTCATGGTAGGGAAACATCCTCTGATTGGTCGTCGTCTCCCGATGGGCATATTGTGCTTCAAGGGTCATTTATTTGTGTCGTTGTCTCTACAGAAGGTAGTGATGTAGGATAGACACCAGTCTTAGTGGTTTGTCTATCCGGGTGCCACTAAGATGTATTATGATGTCTGTTGGCAGTTTTGGTGGCCTGGTATGAGATGGGACATAGAGGACTTTGTGTTAAGATGCTACACATGCCAGCAGGTGAAAGTAGAGCACCAAAGGCCCTTCGGTTTTCTTCAACCACTACCCATTCATACTTGGAAGTGGTACGAGGTCTCCATGTACTTTATTATTGGCTTACCTCATACACATTGGGGTAAGAATTCCATTTGGGTAGTGATTGATCGTCTGACCAAATCAGCCCACTTCATTCCGATAAAAGATACAACTAAAGTGGATGAGTTGGACCATTTATATCTTCAAGAAGTGGTGAAACTCAATGGAGTACCATTATCATTTGTCTCAGATAGAGACTCCTACTTCACTTCTCGATTTTGGGAAGGCCTTGGGGTCTCATATTAAGATGAGCACGGCATACC
Organism: Viscum album; assembly: GCA_963277665.1. NCBI lineage: Eukaryota > Viridiplantae > Streptophyta > Magnoliopsida > Santalales > Viscaceae > Viscum > Viscum album. Next base: position 138,210,543 of record OY728138.1, on the reverse strand, counting down.
ACCCTCAAACAGATGGTCAGAAAGAGCGGGCGAATCAGATTTTGGAGGACATGCTTTGTGCTTGTGTCCTGGACTTTGGAGGTTCTCGGGATACCAATTTGGGATTGGTTCATTTTTCTTATAATAACAGTTACCAATCCTCGATTCGAATAACCCCTTTTGATGTGCTCTATGGTCGTCCATGTCGGTCCCCCCTATGTTAGGTTGAGGTAAGAGAGAATTCACTGTTGGGGCTGATCCTTGTAGAGGAGACTTCTGAGATGGTCAAGTTGATTAGGCAGTGCTTATTGACAGCTCAGATTCATTATAAATCTTACGCTGACCGGAGGCATCGAGACCTAGAGTTTTCTGTGGATGACAGGGTATTCTTGAAAGTGGCACCTCGTCTGGGCCATCGCCGATTAGGGAAGAAAGGTAAGTTGATGTCGCGGTATGTTAGTCCCTTTGAGATCACAGAGTGTATTGTAAGGGTGGCATACAGGTTGGCCTTACCTTCTCGGTTGACGTCCATCCATGATGTCTTCCACGTCTCTCAGTTGAATAAATACAACCTGGATCCATCCCATGTGTTGAGTTGCGAAGAACTAGAGATAGAGCCTGACTTGTCTGTTTTTGAGAGGCCTGTGAAAATAGTGGACTCACAAGAGATGACAATTTGATGTAATTTTATTCCATTAGTCTGGGTTCTATGGTAGTATGGGAATGATACACATGAGACATGGGATCGAAAGTCATGGGTCGAGGAAGAGTACCCGTTCTTGTTTTCCAATCAAGCTTCATATTGACTTTTCAGGGTGGAAATTCTTTCATGGTGGGGAGAATTGTCACATAAATAACCTATATTAAAGGTAAATTTCATTTAATTACCATTAATTCTTTGTTTTAGGGGTTTCCCATGCATTTCTGGAGGAAAGGGTGATTTTTCATGATTTGGGCCAAATCGAGAGCCCATTTCCAGATTTAAAAACTGATTTTGATTATTTTATAACTATTTAATTTTTAAATATTTTTCACCCATTATACTTAAAAAATATTCCCCACTGACCTTTTAACACCAAAAATGCAATTTGGACCCTTTAGGAATCCATAACAATGGGGTATTTGGGTTTTTATTTAAGAATTAGGCCAACCCAAAATCCCATTTTCCAGTTTTTAATTGCTTCATTGATTTTTTAATATCTTATTCATTATATTGTATTTTTCAGTGATTCTACCTCCCTTTCGACCCTAATAAGCTCAGGCACGCTCCCATTTTATTTACCCCCTCCTTGTAGCTCTTTGAAATCGATAATTAGGTCATAACTTCATAGGGTGTCTCAAATATTTCACAATTTAAGAGGTAACTTCATCCCTTATTAACTATCTCAATTATTACTCTTTTCCCTCCATTATAGTTCCTAAATGTCCTCATAAATCTTTTTAGAACAAATCCTGAATTTTGGATGTTTTAAATTTCAGATACTTTTGTTTTGGAGTGATTACTTCAAGATACTTCAAGTAAGCGAGTCCATTTCTTTCCTCTTTTAAATTTCTTAGGGTTTCATTTGTTTTTATTAGGGTTTTTTCCCACTTACATGAAGTCCCAAATGACTAGGGGGTAGGGTTTCAAACCTAAGGTTTAACCATGGGTTTTAGTTTCCAATTATTGTGGTTTTAGTTTTGTTATGGGTCTTTATTGGTGCGGCCATGCTGCGAAATAATTTTCGCACGGTGATTCAAGGGCTTTCCTTAATTTGGTAGGTGATTCCATATGTATGAAATATTTGTGAATTGAATTTCTGTTTTTATGAAATTTCCATGTTCATTTAATTCTATGTTTTGTATAAAAAATAGTTTTTGTGGTTTTTGTAATGCAAATGAATTTTTAATGCCAATTTTAGGTGAAATTTGGGGTTTTTCATGGAACTCTCTTGTTGGTTCTTTTGGGGCTGCCCAATCACTTCTTATTTTATTTTATTGGGATGTAATAGGGCTGAAAATAATTTTTTGAATGTTTATCCCTTTTTTGTTGCTGTGAAAGTTGGTTTTAATGGTGTTGTTGAACTTGTGAACTTTAAGTGTCATGTTTGTCTAAAAATGGATGTTTTACAAAGATTACATTTCTTGGTTCACATGGGGCTGCCCTAAAACTTTATTTTTTTGTTTCATTGAAATATATAGGGATACCTTTTCTATTTTCGTAACTTATAGTTGTGCATATAGTGTGTAAATTGGGGTTTTTAGGGAGTGTTGGGTGCAAAACAATGCGGGTTTTTGAGAAATTGTTTTATGGAAAATCAAAGTGTTTTGTTGTGTGTTTTAAATGGTATAAATTGTGTATAGATACTGTATTTTTTGTAGGTGACCTATATTGGTGTGTTTATATGAAAATGTATGCATGTTTCATGCTGAATTTGTTTGATCCCAAAGGGGGAATCCCGGGTACCTAGGTGGGGCGGATGTGAACTAATACGACTAGTGGACAGGATGGGTTTTGTCCCTGTTTCACCAAGAATTTGGATAACGACAACTCTAACTAAAATATGTGTATGATTATTGTGTACAAATAGTTTGTGGATATGTTCCCTACTAGTGGATCATTCATGATAATGTAATTTTCTATGGTTACCTTACACCGAGGTACGAGGTACATAGGGCCTGAGACAACCTAGTGTCTAGGGGTGTTCTCGATTTTGTTGCTCATTGGATTTTTAGTATTTACCCATATACTAGGATGTGTTTGGAATTAAATTATAGTAGATGAAATTTTTATTTTAATATGTTAAAATTCTGAAATTCTCGGATTGAAAACTGTTTTCAATTGAAAGTTTCATTTCTTGGAATTTTAACACTGTTTCACCTTGTGTATTAAAATTTCTTGTTTTGTTCACATTGTATTCCATGCTCTTTGGAATCATCTGGAGGTATCCTATTGGTATTATGATCACACCCTACTTACACCCCTTGGGTGTAAGTAGACCTTATTATGCTTGACTGAGGTAAAGGGAAGGCTAAGGGTGATGGGGATTCAGGGTGTTAGTCCCCATCACTAGGGCGGAGTTGTGGAGACAGCTTGCGGGTGATGACCCCCTTGTCGTGTGGAGTCCATGGGGATGTATTGTTGTTGTCATTATTTATATTTGGGACACTTTTAGTGTCTTTAAACAAATTTATTCAGATCTGGTTTTGTTAAGAATTGTTTAGCATGAAAATTTCTTATTCTTATAATTGGTTGTTTTTTTATGTTTTATGCTTTCATACTCGGGAAAATCATTCCCAACCAGATTTTTTGATACTCGGGCACTTGTACCAGCCCGTAAGGATAGGTAAATCCCTTAGGGACTTGTCACAATCTGGGTTTGGTTCTGGTATTGGTGGTGACTAGATCCTGTTCGTGACAAATGCCTTCCGAGTTTAGGGATTTACGCCTTTGGTGCTAGTCGTCATCCCCTAGCCTATGGAAGGTGGGTTTGGGGTAGTCACAACATGGGCCCTGGGGGACAGGTCGTGACACTATAAAAGGGACTAAATTTAAAGAAATATATTTCATGAATTTTTTAAGCTAGTTGTTTCATGTCACATACATTATTAAAAAAAATTCTTATTTTAAATTTTGGGTGTGTTACATTCTCCCCACTTTAATTAAATTATATCTTTGTAATTTAAACCTGATCTCAGTGATCAAGGGTATAGAATTTTTAAATTCAATTATTGAAAAAATCCCACATCATAAAAGGGTTAATAAAATATCCTATTAATAAGAGAGAAATGTAAGTATAAGGCTCATATAAAATAACACATAACTATATTTCTATGTATGAGAACATTGGTGGATATTGAAGATATGGACATGGAAGAAAATAGTAAAAGATTATAGAGAGTGATAAAGGTCATTTTTTTCATGAAATTTAATGATCAATGGAATGATAAGGACCTAAAAACCAAAAATCTATAATGATTTAAAATATCATATAATTCATAAGATATTAATGTAATAGGATAACATTTTTTTCTAGATCCTTTTTCTAAACTTGAGGAATTATTTTATTTCCTAGGAATATAAGTAAATATACATAATTGATATGTTTATATTTCATCAAAAAAAAATTATCCTTTGGTTGTTCTTTAATCAATTTCAAATTCATCACTTTTCTCTAAAAAATGAATACCCAAAAATGAATTTTTTTATGAATAAATCACAAAAATTAACTTTTAACGGATCATTAGATCTATAAAATAATGGAATGTATTTCCATATATATCTAACTATTTCATAAAACCAATATAGTTAAAATAAGTTATATAATCTAATACATTAATATATAAAACTAAAAAGTAACAACACTGGTTCATCATTAATATTTATTTTCAAATAATTTAACTAAAAACAATGAAATATTAACTAGGACATCACATAGTCCAATGGTAGGCATTAAACCCTTATCATCATTTGGTTGTGGGATCATTCCCCACATCCTTTCCAAATGTGACTAGTTGTCACCATGTATGTGGGTTTCCCTTTTTATACATATATATTAATATAATTCTTATAATATTCCCAAAAAAAGATGATGGACATCCTTGAAATAAAATTAATCCTTAAATAACATTTTTACTAAGGTTCTCAATAAAACATGTTTTTTCCACAAATTTTAATAATCTTATTTAACTATTATTATAATTTCATTAATTATCATATCAATCCTAAATATTACCAATTCCATTATACTTATTTCTATAACATTTAAATGCATTATTCCTCTAATATAATTTACAGTAAAATGTATTCTTTCCATAAATTTTTTCCAAAACATCCTTAATCTTGTAGACTACTATCACATAAAACCTAAAGATGGGTGTTTAATAATTTTAACTAATGATAAATGTTAAACTCATAAACCCATGATGGTATCCATAGGTATTAATTTAATGAAATGTATATGATTATGAAATTTAACAAAATATTTAAATGTTTTATTATTCATATACCAAAATAACACTTGTAAAAATATTTCAATAATATAATTCTAGAATCCCAATAAACACATCAACCATTTTATTTAAACATAGTTCCTTCCCATATCTTGGAGTTAAACTTTAGAATAGGGAATTTACTCAAATAATTCCCTAGTTCACCACATTTAAGACAGTGAACTATAAATATATCCCTATGATAATATTTATTTCCTTCCAACGTACTCTTTATTTTTCCTCGTCATTTATTTTATTTATTCCATTACCTTCTACACATATATAATTTTCTCAATCCATTTAGAAACCATCATTGTATTCTCTTTCCACATTTCTCACATGATTGAAATCAATCCTTCTTTCCACTTTGGTCTCCACCACTCAAGATCCTAGAAAATGTTGTCCTTCTCTTCTTTGGAGATTTAAAGAGTTAGTTTTGATATAGGTTTTTAATAATATTTCAAGATAATTGATTATAAAAAATAAAAATATCTTTTAATCTAGTCATCATCCCATTTGGTTTCTTATAATCACCACCTTGACTTTCATGTTCAATTTTAATATGATTTCTTTGGGTTTCATCCATTGAGTAAAACCAAAAAGAATAGTGTGAGAAACAATAATCATGTTGGGAAACCCAACTAATAATTTATAGTATGTTTGAATCATAACACCTTATTTTCAATTTAATATACCTTATTTTTCACCTAGTTCATTCATTGTGGTCATCTATTTAAATACTTCATAATTTTTTGTAAATAAAATGTGAATTATCCAAAGAATATCCCCCATGAGTGTCAAAATCGGTGCACATTATGGCCTATTTTTGTGCACTAGATGACTATTGGGTCAATACCAAAGCACCCTTTTTGGAGTTATTACCCCTAGATACATCTATTTGAGAACCAAATCCACTTGTAGTATCCATACAGGGATGTATTTCAAGGAAACCCACATAATCCATACTTTACCAAAACATTAGGATTTTCTTATATAATTACCTCAAAGTCTATCATACGGTTTTGTTCCATAATATATGTTTTCATAAATCTAGTTCTCAAGTTTTCTACTAAACTTCTTCGGATAGCAGTTGTAGTGACCCCGACCCCAAAAACCCAAAGTTAGTTTCTGTTTTATAACATTTCCATAAGATACAAGGAGTCGAATCTTAAAAAACTAAATAGTTTAATAGTGTTTGTAAACTAGATGCATACATGATTCCTATATTAAATTAGAGTACAACTATTACAAAAAAGATTTTTTTACAAATAACATTATTCCCTATAGAATATCCTTATATATCAATCATATTACACTTCATGGATTCCTGGGAAAGGAAACAAAATAAGGGTGAGCTCAAATTCTCAATAAGGGTTGAGTAAAACAGAAGATATGATGAATCAATAATAATAATAATAAATATGGAAAATTAAGTAAATGAAAACACTTGAAATTTAAATAAATTTACTGTCACGATAAGTTAAGGAACAATCAATATGTAAAGGTAAATAACTGAAAATGTCAGTCATTTAATCAATAACTAAGAATGAAATACATCTAGAGATAATTTCATTTTTAAAATATCATGGATAATAAAAATAAATAAATAAAAAATCAATAAAATGATTAATTATTAGTTATCACAATATTAGTCATTAGGATACCTCTTCTATTAATACCTTCAAAAATACGGTTTAAAACTACATGTGGAAACCCATTTAATTTGGCCAACTAATTATTCTAATGAGACTAATGATGCATCATGGGGATATCTATAACCATACCCCACCCAAATCCACATGTATAAATAATTAATATCATATCAAATATTCAATTTAATTCATGGAAAATATTCTTTATCATTCAATATCCATATTGAGTAAAGTATATGTATTTATCAATATTTCCCCAATTAATCATAGAAATTTCAAGGTAAGCACCATATATAAAAATGTTATATGATTTAGTAAAAAATCATATACATCATAAAATAATATGGATAATTAATAGAAATTCAATTTCTAATAAAAAAATGATCATAAGAAAGTGATTTTTTTAAGAGAAATTTACCAATCACACAAGAAAGTGAGAATGTACAATAACTATTACCGCATGGTAAATTTTAAGTCAAATACTCTTGGATGAAAAAATTAAAATTTAAACATGAAATACTATGAATTATGTATTAATAATAATATTATATTTAAAATGGGAAGTATATACACCATAAAAAAAGAAATTAAGTGCATAACATCACAATATGCCTCAATGAAGTGAAAGTGAGACGAAGTCCCTTACCACATGATTCCTTTTGGTAAAACGTGAATTATCCTCTTATATAGTTGGTTTATGCATGTTATTAACTTATAATAGAACCCTATTAATATTTATAATATAATATTTTATCCTTTTATAATAAATTATAACCCTTTAATTAATTATCTTTCATTATTTTCACTATTTTTTGTGTTAATTGGCTTGTTTTCCCATGCGTATTCTGTCATGAAAGATCTGGTTCATTCGTATATTATATTTTTAAATCATCCCCAAAATAACAATAATTAAATAATTATCAAATTTATAAACCAATTATATTATAAATATCAATCATGAAAGATGGTTTTTTAGAAATGAGGTATGTTACGATCATGGAGATGGTAGGTCCTACGTACGCATGGGTAATGTTTCAATTTTTCAACAACCATTATAGAAAGGTGGTAGGTAATATATATCATTACATAATTATAATTATATAATAAATACCATATTATTTATTTAAATTTACTTATATATATCATCCATTCTATTTGTTGATGAAAAAAGAATCGTATCACTTTTTAAGGAAGGTAGTCCACACATACACAAACAATGTTATCATCTTTAAGTGAGTGAAAATGTGAGAAATAAAATGATATATTATATTTTCATAATGATAAATAGTTCATGAATATAATAATTATGTCATTTATATCACATATATTTATTTAATTTATCCTTATTACCTTCCAAGTAAAGTGTTAGTTAAAACTAAATCACATCACTTCATAAGGCGGTAGTCTGCCTTACACATGAACAACGTTGTTGTACCCCCTAAGGAATGGAAAGTAAAAAAATTATATATGATATAATTACACTATAGGTAAAATTATTTTATAAATATAACATATATATATATACTTTACAACCATCATCATACCCAACTATTATAGGTGGTGATAGAAAAATGAATGACATCGATTCACGAGGCGGTAGTCCTCTCTACACATGAATGATGATTTTGTAACTTATTTTATGGAAGTGGGGATAGTTTTCAGTAAATTACTTTACCTAAAAAAACCAATTATATGTAATATAATTAGTTTATTATATCATTATAGTTTAATAATAATTAAAATATGTGGTGGAATAAGTAAAATAAAAATGCTCATTAAAAACTGTTACCTCTTCTTCTAGCAACCTTTTAATGTTTGAAACAAAAGCCTTTATAGGTTGTAATTATAAAAAAAATAAAGATAAAATGATGATATTAGGTAATTTGGGATTTTATTTTGGTATTTATTTTCCAAACCAAAATGCTTTGAAGGTGATAAGAAGAGAAGAGAGTGAATGGAATTTTATTAGTGAGTTGAGTGGCACACTTGTAATTTTTGAAAAGAAAAAATGGGTGCCCAAATTTTTACATTAAAAAGGGTAAAATGTAGTATCATACAGAAATATATGTTATAGGATCTAAATATTTCCATTAAATATATTTTATATTGTTTTTAGGTCATTTTAACCCTTATATTTTTAGTTTAATCACCCCGTAAATACTTTTTCACCTTAATCGTGTTAAATAATTTTTACAATTTTCATTATGGTGAAAAGTGAATTTGAGCTTATTATATATTATATATTATAATTATTCAAAATATGGATTCCATTTTTCCAAATTAAATTTTTATAACTGAAAAAACCTAATTTAAAATTAATCCCACAAACGCGACGAGAAAGCAGGTTTTCAAAGAGAAAATGTTTAAAGATTTTCAATTTTTTTAAATAAAAATTCAATTTAAAATTATTAATATTACTTAATTTTATTTAATAGGTTTAAAATTGAATTATTTTTAATTTTAATACAATTTTAAAAATAATTTAATTTTATAAATAATTTAAATTAAAAGGTACTTTTCAATTAAAATTCTATATGTTTCACTATTCATTGAAAATTGAAACATTTCATAAAAATAAAATAAATTCATCTCTAAAAAATTATTATATGATGATTTCAAAAATTAAGTTAATTTTATAAAAAAATCAAAAATAATTACAAAATAATTTTAAATTATGTGCGTGAAGCATGACTAAACCATATTTTGGAAAAAAATACAGTATTTCGAAAAAATGTTTATTTTTCTTTTAAATAATTATTATTTTATTTATAATATATTTATAATGAATAATTTTATAATGTAGTTATTAATATTCATACTCACCAATTTATTGGTTATTTTATAAGTTTATACTATATTATGGTTTAATTTATCTCAGGTTTTCATGTTTCGCAAGCTGTCGTAGAGATTAAATTTCAAGAAATATATTTCATGTGTTATTTAAGAACAGTGTAATGTGTCACATAAACTATCAAAAATATGTTATTAATTTGAAATTTATGGGTGTTACACCCAAAACATTTAATTTATAGGCATATATATCCCCGCGATTCAGACTCATCTTCTTCAAATATCTCCTTCAAATCAGTAAATGATTCTCTCAATTGTGTTTTCATAATACCACCAAAAATATTTGTGAATACTTCTATCTTAATATATAAAAAACACTTGACTGGGGCATACATAGCAAGAACACTAGCTCACAACACGAATTAAACCTCGTCCACATTGGTCTTAAATTCTTTTAAACATTCATACCACATCCCATAATCTTTGTAAGGTGAGAAATATTCTCAAAAACACATTTTCATTTCTTTATACTTTAATGAATGACCAAAACCATTTACATGATGACCTTAATCTTCAAATTTTTTAAAGGAATGAAACTTATGAACTTCTCCTTTTCATTGAAAAATTATCACTTCTGATATGATTTGAATAATCTTTTTTACTACATATGTGACTCTTCACATGTTATACGATCTTTGTTTGGGTCTCCCATAGCGACTTCATGATCCTCAATAGTTGTCTTGGGATTTTATTCACACATACATAGTGAATCAAAGCTTTACAATAACCCATTATTGTGCCTCTTCCATCATTCCCAGTGGTTTTATAAGGACTCACTCCTCTTACCTAGACTCCTCATAGATAGACACAGAGTCAGTTCTATCATGCTCATGCCTATCCATCCAAATGTAATTGTAGTTCAGCTTCATAGTGTCTTCGTAAAGGACATCCAATTATAGAATCGGTCTATAAATCGAACATATATGGTCTTCCCATAGTTTTTTCATCTTTTTAAGACTCAAAATCATTAAATATTTATAGATTTATAATACATCACCAATTTCCTAGAATCACCTCAGTTTTATCAAGACGAGTTCACTCTCTTTCATTATATACAAAGGAATTTATCCAGTACTGTTTTCATGGTGAGATATTATGGGATATAGTGATATAGATAGATATATTCTATTAGAGAAATATTATATGGGACACATACTAAAATGGTGTCATTTTACTTAAAATTAACAGTTCACTTTATGCTCTTGTCCCACATCATAAGATTATTTGAATTGCTTCTTTATTATTATCATAAATGTAGTGGGGATGGCTCAAATTAGTAAACTTAGGGACACCATGCACCATTTTTCTCCTAGACAACATCTATTGGAAACAAGAAATGCTCTTGACTTCATAACATAAATTCCTAGTGTAAAATTATTTAGGCTCACCATTCTCTTATGAAGCCTTCTTGACCACGTACTCCTTGGAAAATGTATAGGCTACCTTTTTCACTATAAAATAAAACAATTTTTTATTACTAAAATTATCTTCCACTATATAAATATATTTATTTTTAAAAAAAAATATTTTTAAAATTTTTCTTTCCATAATACATAAAAAATAAGGAAAATTTAAAATTATATTTATTTTAATTATAAAATTTATAAATTTAAATTTATAAAATTTATGCATGTAATATAGACACCCCCCCAATAAACACACTTAAACTAATGTTTTTCTTAATCCTAAATTTAAATATATCACAAAGAAAGCTCACCTCACCAATATTAAACTCACAAAGTTAAAAAAAATATTTATGTATAAACAACAAACAATACAAAATAACATTGGAAAACTTATTAAAATACAAAATTTTTAATAAAAACAATCTGACTATTAATTTTAATATTCATATTTTTAAATGAAAATGATTTTCCTCTCCTCTATTCATGTTTATCAATTTATCATTAACTGTCATACCAATTTTGATCTACATCACCAGAAATGTTTTTCTATCATCACAAAAGGTGATAATTTTAAATGTATTTATACTTATATCACAAGTACATTCTCATTATCCATAAAATTGCATTGAATCTCAAATATAGGACCTAAAATAGTCGAATATCACAACTAATCAAGATAAATTCCAATTAAGGATCAAATTTCTCTGAGTATTTGGGTTAGTAAGTAATTGATGTTAAAAGCACTAAATCTAAAATAGATTCTAAAATCTTAATTTATGGGTATGATAATAAAAATTCAAACTCAATATTAATTATCCTTTTTAATTATTTACATCACTCTAAGCTTACCTATAAGGTCCCCACCTGAAACATTAAAAAAAATCTTGAGTTTTAAGTCATGAAATTATTATCATACAGTTGAGGATCTTCTGAAGTTTCTATTTTTATATAATTAGTTCATAACTCATATATAAAAACCATATATTATAAATTTAACACTTCTGATTAGTATATATTTTTCCCATAGTATTAAACCTTTAAAAATAAATATGTTTCCCTATCATGAAAAATATTATGAAATTTAGATTAAATTCATCCATTACCTGGACCATCATTAACCCTATGAAATACATTTTAATAATGTTGTATAAACATAAACAGATCATTAAGGGACATAAAATAAGAAATTTGTAAGTCCATTGAAAAACATGAAAACCAATGAAACTCCTTTTATTAAAAAATACCATTTTAACTGGAAATGTAATTGTCTTTATTTTAAAAATATAATTTATATTACATATTAAAAACAAACCATTTCCATTAAAACATATTATAAATCACAGAAAAGTAATATAGGTACCTTAAGACATCATCATCATAGAACCCTTACAAATGGAATAATCATACTGCTGACTTCCATACCAAATGTATTTGAGAAATATATTGTAATTCCCATAGGATAATCTATATTAAGCTCTATCATGAACTATAATGATATACACCATCATATAAACAATTTATTAGGACTATAACACGAATCAAACATTTAAATATTGTAACTTTTCATCATAAAACCATTGAAAATCACTTTTAAACATGTATGTAAAACACATTAAAATATAAAAAGTAAATTTCATTTTAAAAAACCATCATCAATAACAAAATACCTAGAAAAATGAAATAGGGTTTTTTATTTAAATAAAAAAATAAAATCTTCTAATGGAATCCAAACATCAAACAATATTTATGGTCGCATTAAAATTAATTAGTATCGTATATGTTAAAATAAAACATGTTTTTCTTTTATAAATAAATTAAAACATTCTGTAAAAAGATTCCTTTCTAAATAAATAAAATAAATACAAAATAGACATAAATTTTATTCTATAAAATTCTTATATCTATCTAAAAACATGCAAAAAAAATTTTTTAAATATTTACATGGAAAAAAATATTTAGAAAAAATAAATTGTTAAAAGAAGATTTTTTTTAAAATGAAGTGTCTTATAAAAGAACCTAGAAATATTACTTTTTAAAATTGTAAAGAAAGGTAAATATGGTTGTAAATTAACTTTTTAATCCATTGAAGAATAAATAATAATTTTCTTCGAACATTTATAAGAACATTGACAAGGAAGAAAATGATTTAGAAAATAAATCTTTAAAGAATTTATAATGTGGTTTTAAAATAAAGCGTCCCTCACATTGAGTCCAGATCCTCACGTACATTATTTATCTTCCTGAATAAAAAAATTATGTTAACTATTTACTTTATAAAGAATTTTTTTCAATTTTATTGTTCCTTTTATTTTATCTCTTACCATGTTATACACCATTAGTTAGTCATTTAAGTTCACTTTGGATGTTTTTAAGTCATTCTTCTAATATGTCAAAAATGACTTTGGTAGGTTGAAAAAGATAAGAGAGTACATTATTTAAACATATAAATATTAATAATTATCATTTTTATAAAAAAAATTATACTTTGAAAAACAAATGTTAAATATGGTTATGAAAAATGAATTATGATATAATCTTGGAGACAGTAAGTCATACATATGAATTAGTAAATTTTCCATTTTTTAAAGATAATTATGGAAATAATGTCAGTAATATTTTATATTTCCCAAATTATAATAATATCATAAATACGATGTTATGTTTTTAAATATAATTATATATATTAGCTATGTTATGTGGTGAGGAAAAAAAGAATTGCATCCCTTCTTGGAGGCGATAGTCCACATGTATTCACGAATGATGTTATCGTGTTTTAGTGAGTTTAAAGTTGTGAAATAAAATGAGATATTATCTTTTTATCATGATAAATATTTCATTAAAATTATATATAAACATCAGTTACATAATTATAACTCTCTATGAGATATTATGATGAAAAATGAATTGCATCGGTTCGTGAGGTGGTAGTCCACCGTACACAAAAATGATGGTTTTGTTTTCCATTTGATGAAATCTGAGATGGATATAGGTAATTAAAATAACATAATAAAAACTCATTATACTTTATATTATTATGTTATTATATCATCATTGTTTGAGAATATTTTAAGTGCGTGAAAGGAAAAACAAAATACAAACACTCAATTAATAATGATACCTCTTCTTCAGACCACCTCTTTAGGATTATACCTAAAGACTTCATATATTGAAATTATCATAAAAAGGCATCTATGACATAGGTATTGAATTAAATAATTTATTTGGTCAGGTATTTTTTGAACCAAAAATCTTTGAATGTGTTAAAAGTGAAGAGAGGGGGTGGCCTTTTATAAGTTGGGGAGAGGACACACTTGGAATTTTTCAAAAAAAAATTAAATCCAAATTTTACACATACCCAAAGGCTCAAAAATGAACCATTATTTATAATTAGATTATATAATATATAAATATTTCAATAAAATATAATTTATACAATTTTTTGTCATTTTAATCCTTATATTTTTAGTTTAACCCCCCATAAACATTTTTTCACCTTAACCATGGTAAAATATTTTTACTATTTTCAATATTTAGTTTGAAAAAAAATAAAGTTAAACTTATAATATAACATAAATTATTGTTATTTTAAATATGGAATAAATTTTATCAAATTAATTTCATATAATATGAAAATTTTAATTTAAAATAAATCCAACATATGTGATGAAAAAATGGTTTTTCAAAAAAAAATTATTTTTCAAGCATAAGATGATCTTATATTATATTTATGACTAGTAAATATCTTTATGTTAAATTAAATTAATATTTTTAGATATATGAAAAATTAATTTAATTTAAATTTTTCCACATTAGGGGTTATTTTAATTTATTAAAATTTAGAAATATTATTCACTTTAAAACGGTTTTCAGAAAAAAAAAATTGTGTTTTTAAGCCCAAAAAGAAACTTATACAAAAATATATAATAAAGATGATTCAAATGTAATTAATTGAATTAAATATAAATAAATAATACTTATATAACTTGAAATAAAATTTAAATCACAATATAACTTCTAAATAACTTAATTTTTTTAAAATAAATTATCATATTTGAAAAATTAGTATTTTTCACTCTTTACTAAAATTTAATATTTTATGAAAAATTATAAACTTTAACCAAAAGATAATTTTATTATTCTGATCTAAAAAATAAATTTCATTTTATAAGATATATTTCATAAAGGTTATATAAATCTAATTATAATATTTTATCTTAAAAATAAATAAAAATCATTTTTGAAGGTAATGTATTTTGATGAATAAAATTACTTTAATAAAAATTTATTGGTTATTTAATAAGAATTTATAAATAAATTTATATTTAGTATGAAATTTATATATATATATTTAATAAATTATTTAATACTATTTATACACATTAATTTTATGGCTAGGTTTTCACATTCATATTTAAATAATAATATTTTCTGGTCCATTTAAGTTTAGTGTTGTGTATCTTATACACTATCTAACATAGTTTTAATTTCTAAAATATTTGAGTGTTATATACTCCCCCTTAATAAATTTTGACCACTCAATTTTAGAAATATCTTGGTAATAAAGGATTGTACATTTGAAAATACCTTTGTTAAGATCCCACATATCGAAAAGGGTTATTGAAACTTCCTATTAATAAGAAATAAAATAAAATATGAATATCCTATGGTATAACACATAACTAGGTTTCCAAGTAGGAAGAAATTAGTAGGAATTTGAAATAGTAACATGTAAGAAAAGTTTAATTCCCAAATAATGATGTATAGTGACAGATATCATTGATCATAAGAAATTGAATTATCTTATGGACGTCAACAACCACAAATTAATAAACCAAAGAGGTGGGAAAAATACAATCAATTTCAGTATAAATGATGGTAATACAATATTTTTTTATTTAAATATCATTTTCTAAGATTTTAGGAATTTATTTTCATATATAATAATAACATAAAAAAACTAAACTTACTTGACAAGTATAATTTCATCCGTTAATCAATTCCCACCACAATCTTATTTTTTTCTCCAAATGATGAGTATTAAAGATGAATGTTTTTATTCTTGGAGCACTAAAATCTAGTTCTAATGGGTCATATAATTCAAAAAAATGATAAAAATATATTAATCCTATCTTTAGAAAATAACTAAAACCAAAATATTTTTTACTAGCTAATGTGTTTCCAAAAATGAATAAACATTCATATAATTAATCTCCAAAATTAAACAATAATACCCAATGTTCAATATAAATCATTCCATAGATAACTAACCATAGAATTTCTCAAAATATGCATGATTTTGATTAAAAACCTAAGATTATAATTATTTGGTAACATGTTCTTATAAGAAAAAATTAATATTTATCTCCAAATAACACCAATCACTCTTAAAGTCTCATAAAAAATATATATTCCCTTATCATATAATCTCCAATATATTATAATAATTTACATAAACAACCTGAATCATTATAAAATCATATATGCTTCTAAACTTTTATTCAACCTTTATTTGTTAAATAAAATCACATAATATTATATTTACCTTAATCACAGAAGTTTCCCAAAATCAAGAACTTCTTTCGAAATAGCATTAATCACCAAATCACTTTTTAATCCCATAGTAATCTAGGCGATAAAACCTATTTTACGAAAATAAAATTAATCATTATATTTCAAACAATTTAAGAAAAAAATTCATGAAAATTAGAACATCAAATAGGCCAGTTGTAGGTGTTATACCCTTATCACCCTTTGGTTGTGGGTTCAATCCTCATGGTATTTATAGATGCGACTGGTTGTCCTTTTTCTAAAATTGTACCAATATAATTCTTATATCATCCCCAAAAATATGATGAACATCCTCAAAAATAATTCTTAATCATCAAATATCATATAAACCATAAAGTTTATCAATACCATAAAACTTATTTTCAAAAAAATAAAATAGAATTCTTCCTCAAATAACATTTAAACATTTTAAACATATTGTAACATAAACATTAAACATATATAAAAACTCAGGAAATTTATCCAAAAATAATCACGTCAAATAAAAAATCAAAGGAGTATTAATTAATTCAAACTTATGATCATCCTTAAATATACCACTAAGTAATAACTCTTTATACTTATATGTTGAAACTTTAATCACTCCCCATTCTTCATAATCCATTACCATTATTTCCCTTATTATTCCTTAATACTTCCTTCCTAAAAAATATGAAACACATCCTAATAATCAAAAATTTAAAAACAGAAGACAAGATATAATCCATACCTTTCATATTTCATTTATAATTTCCTCGTCTTAAACTATAATAGAATTAGGAATTACTATAAATTTATCTTCACAATATTTCTGATTTTGTTCTTGATATTTTCCCCAAAGAAATAGGTTTTCATAATGCCCATACTCCCCACATTTAAAATATTTAATTAATATCTTGGGATGATTTTTGTTCCTCTTTATATCATTAACTAAACACTTATTTTTTCCTTGTAATGTTATTTATTTAGGACTTCATTCACCACATAAAAAACATCTTCTAGTCCTTTTAAGAAATTTTCTTGGGTTCTTCTTACCACATTCTTGACACACGGGTCATTGAATATTTTTACTTTTATGTTGATCACCTAAAATTCCACAAATTTTCATTTCTCTCTTATTTTCTTCATTAGGAAACTCTCTTTGTTTAATTTTTTTAATCATAACTCATGATGTTTTGTTAGGAATAAACACATTATTTTCTACTACAACTCCAATTCTATTTAGTTGCTCATTCAAACTACCACTGAATTTTCCTTCACATCAATGATTGATTTCTTTTTTACTGGATCTTTCCATTTGCTAAAATAAAAAATCTTATTGTGATTATATCAAATAAACCATAATAAATTATATTATGTAGAGGATAGATACTATGATATCCTAAACAATTCTAACCCCTATTCAGCTATTTATATTTATCAAAAATAACTAAATTTTCCTTATCATACAAACCTTTATATATATAGGGGATTTTAAACTTAATCACAAATAGAATCATAACCTAATAACTTATCTAAAACCTTCATTTTATACCAAATATAAGGACACAACCTTAAAATTATATAATATTGAGTTTTAAATCAAGAATTATTCATAATAAAATTGTGGATATTTTTAGTTTTAGATATTTAGGGAATTAATTCATATATCATAAATAAAAAACCATATATTACAAAGTGAAAACTTTTTATCAGTATCTATTTTTTCAACAATATAAATTTTTTAAAAAGAAACACGTTTTCTTTTCATATAAAATATACATCACTTTAAACTAGACTTAATCCTTTCCTCTACCCATCCTTAACCATATGGAAAACATTTTAAAAACATGGGATGAGTAAAAAAGTCTTGGTATGGGATAAAAAGTGAAAAAATACACTATTCTGGTGAAAAATATAAAAACCTATGAAAAACATTTTCTTTAAAATATACCTTTTCCCATGATATGGAATAATCTTTCTTTTAAAAATATCATTTATCTTACCTTTTGAAAATAAAACATTTCCACAAAAACTCATTAACAATAATAGAAAATTCATATATTGGAATTGGGACATCATTATCATATAACACTTACAGAATCCCTACAAATGGAATAACTATACGGTCGAAATCCATACCTAGTGGATTTTAGGGATATCTGGGTGCAACTATTATATAAGCTATATAGGGATCACACGTGATATATAATGGGGCTTAACTATTCACATAAACAATTTCCAAGCACCATAACATGAATAAAACAATTTAATATTTCAAATTTTCGTCATAAAATCCTAGAAACACTCTTTTTAACTTGTACCAAAAATACTTTCAGATATAAAAATATCCTCTTATTTTAAAAACCATTTTCAATGCCAGAATACATATAAAAATTGAAATGGGTTTTTTTTGTCTATGAAAATATGAAATATTTTTAAAGGAATACAAACATTAAAAAAAATTTATAGTGTCAATAAAAGTCTTTATCGCCGTATATGTTAAATTAGAAAAATCATTTTACCATTTGTAAACAAAGTCAAACATTCCATAAAAAGATTCCTTTTTGAAGACCTTTGAAATAAATTCAAAAGTGAAATAAAATTTCCTTTATAAATCTTTTATGTTCATATAAAAACATCCAAAAATAATTTTAAAAATATAGACATAGAAGAAAACAAGTTAGAAAATAAATCTTTAAAAGAATATTTTTAAGTAAAGTCTCTTAAGTAAATCATTTAAATGATTCATTTTTTAAAAACATTATAAATAAAGTGACATGTGGTAAAAATAAACTTTATCATCCATTGAATAATATATAATAATTTTTTGAAAATTTTAGTAGAACACGGACATTTAAGAGAAATATTTAGAAAATAAATATTTAAAACATTTAAAATGAGGATTTATGTCTAAGTACCCTTACCTTGAGTCCAAATCATCTTGAAAATTATTTATCTTTATAAAAAATAAAATTATTTCAATTATTTACTTTATTAAGAACTTTTATTCAAGTTTATTATTACTTTTTTTATCTCTTACCATGTTATACAAAATTAGTTAATTATTTAAGTTCATTTGAGAAGTTTTAATGGTATTTGGCTTATATATCAAAAAGAACTTCAGTTGGTTGAATATGGTGAAATATTTCATTAGTTTACATATCTAGAATAATAATTGTGAAATAATTATCATTTTCATACATCAATTATACTTTTAAAACTAATAATGAAATATGGATATGAAAAATGAACTATGTTACTATCATGGAGACGATAGGTCGTACGCCCACATGAGAAATGCTTCCATTTTTCAATGATCATTATGGAAAGAAGTTAAGTAATATTGTATCATTACATAATGATAATAATATCATAAATACCGTGTTATTTCTTTAAATATTATTATATATATCATTCATTTGATGTGGTGATGAAAAGAAATCACATCGCTTTGTGGTGGTGGTGGTCCACACATATACAAGAACGATGTAATCATTTTTTAGTAACAGGAAAGGAAAGAAATAAAATTACATATAATATTTTTAGAATAATAAATATTTAATTAAAATCATATATAAAAATTAATTCAATCATTGTAACTAGTTTTGAGTGGCGATAATGAAAAAAACATAAATCAGTTCGTGATATTGTAGTCTGTCGTACACATGAAAGATGATATTGTTTCCCATTTTATGGGAGAGTATATAGATGTCCACTATTAAATTTATGTAATAAAATATCAGTAAATGTGATAAATTTATGTTATTATATCATCATGCTTGAATAATATCTAAATTATATGGAAGAAAAAACAAAATAAAAATGCTTGGTTAAGAACGATACCCATTTTTTAGAACACCACATTAGGATTATAACTAAAGCCTTTCAATATTGAATTTATGATAAAAATAAGTCCTATAGGATGTGGGGTAAATAATAAGTAATGTATTTGGGTAGGTATTTTCCAAAAAATATATTTTAATGTGTAAAGAGGATAGTATATGGGTGGCCCTTTATAATTTAGGGAGACGATACACATAGAATTTTTTTAAATAAAAATTATACCCATATTTTAGACATGTCATAAGGACGATAAATGGAACATATTATAGAAATATATGATATAACATTGAAATATGGTCATAAATATAATTTAGATAAGTTTATAGGTTATTTTAACCCATATAATTTATTTTAAACCCCCAGTAAACTTGTTTTCACCTTGACTAAAAGTTAAATTTTTATTACTTATAAAATATAAAAATAAAAACCAAACACCTCACTCTACTCACAAGGGTTTGAAATAAGGAATTCCAAGAGCTTAATCCCTTAAAATAATTTTACAATCATCTGGAAAAGACCCCAACCCAATTTATAAATGATTCAATTACCTGGACTTCCTTTACTAAAAAGCACATCCACCATAAAATTTTCTTCTCTCTAAGTGTGTCTGGCCTAAATGTCCTGATAAAAGAGAATTTTGAATTTTCTAAAAAAATTAAAAAAACATCCAAAGGACAGCTGGAATTTCCTTTAAGAAAACTAATTTGTATGTTAGGGTCAGATTCAACTTCAAAAATTATAATTTCATACAACCTATATAGCATGAAACCCATTATCAAATATCTGGCCTCTACTTGCATGGAATTACCTTCCCCATAGAATAAAATAAATCCCAAATTCACTAAAGCCTTATTTTCTCTCACCAAACAACCTCCTTGAATCTCCCATTCCATACATGAGCCATCATCATTTAATTTGAGCCCAATATTTGGTTCTCTCTATTTAATTCCTCGGTCTTGGATCTATTTTCATAATTCAAGAATAGAATAGTGTCTCAAAGAAATCATTTTAAGGTAGTATATGTGGTCTCACTGGTGATTAGAATACTCAGATCTTCCACCAACATCTTCATGTAAACCTATAAAAAATCATGGGATACCCATCTTCCATCTCTTTCATAATTTCTATCCTCCCAAATAGTCCAAAACTCTACTAAAAAATCACTACATGAAAATTCATCTCCACTCCTTAAAGATCAACCCCATATAACCAGTTTATAATCACCTCCTACATTGAATGCCCTCACCCATGTATGCTAATAAAATAACCCAAAAATCTATAGATTTCCTCGACCCATTCACCCTTTAAAAATAGGTGCCACAACGATTTCTATTGCTGTTGTAAATAACACTATAATCTAGAATCAATTCTCGCCCCCTTCTTATATACTTTTACATCTATTGGAATATCTATATTCATTCTTCTATATATAATAAAATTCATCTTACTCGGTACATCGTTTCACCAAATCCTTGTTTCCCAGTTATCAACCTGATTTCTTCTATTTATTGTGTCCCTATAATCCACTCCATTAAAATTCCCTGAGGATGAACATGTAAAAACACACATGTATAGTTCCTTTTCCAAAAAAATGGTCTCATATAGATTCTTTTTTTCTTCATTGAAAATAGTGTTGATAAAATTAGGGTACTTGTTGGCCTCCTTGAATAAGATATTATAGGCTATGAATCAGAGAAAAAACAATGCTTCCCCCACACATATTTATTTTAGAAATTAATATCTACATGACTGATCCCACATATAACCTTTTCCTCTAGATGTTATATGTGTTTAACCATGAAGCAAGAAAAGATAGAGAGTCTCCTAGATTGGAAATACTATTCCTCCCATTTATCTTTGTATCTATCTCTCATTAAATATTCCCATAAATAATTACCTTAAATGATTTCCCAAACCAATTTTTCTTATATAGAATTCATGGTTTCTGAGACACTGTAAAGATTAATGCCTCCTTCATCAATTGGTTTTTCAAGTCTATTACATGGTTCCCAATGGAATCTCCCAGCCTGGTTTTCATCCCATAGAAAGGCATTCATGATCATCTCTATCTTGATTATTGTACCTTTAGTGGTTTGATGATAGAAATTATATGCCTAGGAACCATGGTGATAAAACTATTAATCAACGTAATACTTCTATTGAATTATTGAAATATATTTTTAAAATTGAAAATCCTTTTCATGAACCTCTTTACAATTCCATAAAATAAATCATTTTTTATCTATAGATTTGATATTGGAGCCCCAAGAGAATCCATTAGAAGTTTCCTCCTTTTCATGTTGATTTTTCCTTGTGACACTTTTTTTCACCTTCTTTAACATTTCTTAGAAATAAATACACCAATTTTCCTTTGGTTGACATATTAAAAACTAAAAATACTATAGGATTTCATAATTTTATTGAACCCACTAACTAATTTTTTCCTATCATTGATAAAAAATAAAATATCATCATAAAATAAAATACGTGATATCATTCCAATTCCAAACCTGATTTTAAAAGGTATGATCATCCCCACCTCTAGTCCTATTTTGATGTTCCTGGTAATATATTTCTTTACACAGATAAAAAAACTAGGAGATAACAAATTTCCTTGACTTACTCCATGAACTAATTTAATGAATCCAACGTTCATTCCCATCTGAGAGATGACAATCCATAGGGAATCATAACACTTAAAAAAATGGTCAAGAAACCATTCATGAAATCCAAATTTCAGTATGATTATTATAATGAAGCTCTATTATAAACTATCATAAACTTTTTTTATGTCCACCTTTATCATGAAACCAGGTCCAAATGTCCTTTTATTCAAATCCTCCACCATCTCCTTTATAATAAAAATGGACCCTTTAATACTCCTCCCTTACACAAAACCATGTTTCTCATCCAATATTAATCTTGGAACAACACCACTATTTCACTTATTTATATGGGTTTTTATAATTCTATAAGAAAATATACATAAAAATAATAATGGTATTAGGATCTTTCACTTTATGTTTCCGAAAAAATTGCAGGCACAAAAAACTCCAGTCAAAGCTCCTCCTATGAAGAAATCCTTCACTACATCACCCACCTGAGACATAAAAATATCCCAAGCTACAATATAAAAAATGAAATGAAACCCATCGGTACTAGGATCTCTTTCTAGATTCATGTAGAGAAAAGTATTTTTTATTTCATATTCCACCATAATATAAGCTAAAACCACTATACATCAATACTTCAGTAGCCATGGAATTAAAGACATAAACCTATATTCTTCTTAAATCCTATCATGACCCTATGTCCTACTACTAATCTGACTAGACAGAAGGTTTTCAAAATTATCTAAAGACTTCTTCCCTTCCACCTCAATATCTGAAGTGAATGAACTATCCTCAAGCTAAACATTAATTCTTTTAACCACCTTTCTATCATTCCTACATTCATGGAAATAGGTAGTGTTATAATCCCCATCCTTGATCCAAAAGTATCAAGATTTTCCCCTATATAACCTCTTGATTTCTAATAATATATCTACTAGTAATTTTTTCAGTCAAAGTAAGAAATGAGTCATCCCTTCATCGATCATGGAGGCCCATATTAAGCCTATCAATGTATTATCTAACCTGTTCTAGGTTGGTATCCCCATAATTTATATTATATAACTGATATAGAATACCCTTTTCTAGGTGATGCAACTACTTCACCAAACCAATCCATGAAGAACCCCTATCTGGATTTTTCTAGGACCTCTTAAACAGCTGTATAAATCCATATATTATATTCCAGTTGTAAGAATAATTAAAATTGTTGTACCTCCTATTATATTTTATCAAACTCACCAATAGTGGGTTATGGTTAGAAAAGGATCTCATTAGATGTGTAAATGAGGTCAGTGTATAAAAGTCCATCCCTATCAGATTGGTGAGACACTTATCAAGCATTCACCAGACCCTCGTGCTTCATTTTCTATTATTTCACCATGTGTATTATCTTCCAAGGCATCACAAATATATGATTCCTTTATCATTCATGAAAAAATTGAAGACCTGTTTTGAATTGGTATAAAATTTAGATCTGCCTCATCTCCCTGAACCCTCAACAACTGTATTGAAATCACCCCTGATAAACTAAGGAATTGATCTTGGTTGGACCATTGATATACTCTTCCATAAAACCATTCTACTAGAAATATCATAATTTTAATAAATAAAATAGAAAAAAAAAAGAAAAACTTGTTACCCCCTTATTGATTCTCATGGTATTGTGATGCATAGAAGCATCAATGAATTCAACTGAGATACCTTATTTCTAGAAGATCCATATATGGAAGTTTCATGGACTTGCATGCATATAATCTCAAAATACCATATTTCTAGTAAGAATAAGCATCTGATAAATACCTTGTTTAGCCTTTAAAACCAAAATGATGGAAGTATGATGACGGTGAGAATCCAACAGGGTGAAATCAAACTTCACCTACACTCCCATGCCCTGATCATTCCATATGATAATTTAAATTGTTAATAAATAGAGGAAATAACCACCCGGACATAGGAACCTATCTTCGGTGAGATATGAGGAATAAAGATTACCTCATAATTTACTTAGTGATGCATCTGCAAGAAGCCTTCGGAGGATCAAACACCATTTTACACCCATACCTACCCACTATTGAGTCATGGATCTGCATTGCCTCTTCAACTTCTAGTAAAACTGACTATATATTATAAGAGAAAGTCAATAAATGAGACACTGGTGAAATCCCTCTCAGAAAAATAGATACAACAAACATCCTCTCTAGAGATATCCTTGAATTCTTGAACTCTACCAAGACATTATCTGTCATATAATTATTAAGGGGAAAATTGTTAATAAAACCAAGGAACATGAACAATGTACACTAAAACCAAGATGAATCACCTATGAAGTCAGATGATCATGAACTGAAATCAAGGCAAGACTTATAAAAGTGTAGTTAAAAAGAAACTATAGGCCCATTCTTATAGGTGTTTTCAAGGGGACATGGGGCCTATATAGATCAATGTGCAGATCATTCGGTTTTTAGTTAGG
Source organism: Viscum album (assembly GCA_963277665.1). Classification (NCBI taxonomy): domain Eukaryota; kingdom Viridiplantae; phylum Streptophyta; class Magnoliopsida; order Santalales; family Viscaceae; genus Viscum; species Viscum album. The sequence continues at coordinate 138,185,231 of OY728138.1, read as the reverse complement.
CGCTTGGATCACATTTTGATAAATTCAAAAATCACGCTTATTTTTCAATCACAGTGCTAGAGTCTAAAGATGAAACCACCTCTGAGAATAGTTCTGGTAACCTTGAACCACTATTCATAGAATACCCTCGTATAGACATGCAATCGACATAGGTTGTTCATTGGGAACTAAGGGTTCTGCCAAATAATTCACATTAAAAACCATCCTACTTCTCTTACACACACCTGATGAATGACATTGTTGATGGAATTCCACATAGAACCTATGAGATGTTTGGTGGAAGACCCATTCCTACTAGGAAAATCCTTCTCCATCACGAATCATAAGACTTGAAGCGATAATATCAGACAGATAAAGCTCAACAAAGATGTGAGGGTTCGACATGGAATGGAGGCACTGAGTATCATCATCCAACCACAGGTAGTTACCCAGTTCATTACCTATCGATTGAAGAATTGATTGATTATTTAGAGGAATTGGTGGTCCTGGAAGCTGAACTAAGATCATCTTCATGTTTGATTCCTTCCCATAATGAGCATCCCATGACCACCGGGAGAGAGGAATTTAAGAACCTAGTTATTCCTTGAGGTATGGATCTTACCTTTTCCGTTTATACTTAAGAAATGGGGGAAAAGAGGTTGAGGGGATAGCTACAGACCTGTTATATGACATAAATGGGAACTACAAGACATGTACTTATAGTTACATGTCGTGTATGGAAGGCTACAAGCCATGTAATCTCGGTACATGGCCATGTAATGGTCTGGCCAAAATTTGTACAAAAACAGCATGTAGTCTCAATTACACGTTGTGTACTATTTTTAATTGATTAAATTGGGAAGTACCATCGTTTTTTCATATATAAAAAACCATGTTCGACGAGTAGCACCCATGAAAATCCTAATGGGATTTTGCATCCCGTTTTGTTGTCCGATCTCTGATTCGACCACCAGTGAATGTGTTGCATTCCGCTTAGTGAGCTATCAATTCCTCCTAGCCTTTCTTCCATATTTCTTCTCTTGATCTAGTTATTTAAGGTTGAGTTTTTACACCCATTTTATATATCTAATACATTCTAGGTATAATTAGATCCCAGCGTTGGATTAATAGATTCATATGAATACGAGGTAGGTGTTCTTATGACTTTTAGGAATTTTCATGATGTTTATATATGCTAGAGTTTTTCGTGCCAACTTTTAGTGTGCATCTTTATTGAATAATGAACCTTGTAATATCCTATTGATGATTAGGTAATTAATTAGATGATTGAATGAATGTTTAGGGTTTTGAACCTTGATTTACCCCCCCCCCCCAAGGGTGTGTTTCCCTTGGATGGTCGTTTGGGAAAGAATTCATATGAGGCTTGACTTAAATTACCATTCTTGGGTTGTTAAAAATGTATTGTTCATTATATGAAATTCCATGTGATATACCGATTGTGTTAAGCCTTGTAATTGTATAAATTGCATAATATTCTTGATATATGTTTCTTCCCATGTGATTTATCCTTGTTTAACCATGTAATAGTTTAATTTACATGTGTTGGTTATTATGTAAACTAAGACAACATGAGTTGATTATGTTAAATATTTTTGATAGTTTAATTCACATGTGTTACCTTTGATATGGAATGTATAATTGAATTAAGTAATAAAAATAGGTAATTATCAATGGGTGATCCACAATCTCCATTAAAAGACAAGGTTTGGCACATGTGACTAATTGCACCTTATATACTTTGGGTGAACCATGGTCTTAGTTAAATGATAATATATGGGATCAAGAGGTTAAATTATATAAAGTTCGTGAGCAAGACATGGATAGGGTGGTTGGGATCATTGAGTCTTATTTAATATATTGAGAAAACCTAGGATCCATTGAGGGATACCCAGGTAGGACTCTAATGGAAAATGATTAAATAATTATTATGTCACAAGTTAATGGTTACTTTTATATGTGGGGTCATCAGGCCTAGGATATACCTTGAGACATTATATAACTCATGAAACTTTAATAATAAAATAGATGAATTATAACACCTCTTCCAAGCCAAAGTAAAATCTTGGATTAAGTGTTCACTTATACATGTTTACATTGTCTTCTCAGACATCTTTTGTGCTTTCTTTTGAGTACTCATAGTTTACTGCTTTCACTATTGTACACTGACTATTATATATATTCACTGAAAATTTGGCATAGAACTTTGGTGGGTTCCTGCTATTATTTAGTTTCACACCCTGTTTGGGTCATGATTTTGGGCCCAAATTGATTATATGATTGCAGGTGTTGATCTGGGAAAGCACCCTGATACATGTACTTCATGTACTACTTAGGAATAGGGGATCATGGGACCGAGTCAAGGCTCACAATGCTTCTTAGTTTTATTTTTTTATTTTGAGATTTTGGAACATATATTGTGGATCATTGTAGTGTAATTTTTTAGATGTCTTCTTATAATATGTAACATGTTGCTTTATATTGTATGTTATGAAATATGGTTATTTATATCATCAGTCTTCCACTTTTTATTTCAGTTGTATGTTGTTTACTTAATCCACTATTGTATTATTAATTTTTTGTGTCACACTCTACCAATAAAGGAATATTTTCCCAACAATCACACATTAGGCCCTCACTACTAGTTGACAGCCTCTGGTGTTTGGGGAAATGTGCTTGAGGCCATGTGGCCAACAAGGTACGGGGCACTAGTTGAGTAAAATCCAGACCTGGGATGTTACAAAGTTATATCAAAGTGTTTATTTTTTAGTTTTCTTTATTGTTTGGAAACTATAGACATAGATGGAAATGTAAGGGATTTGGTACTAAGCTTTGCCTAGGAGTAGCTACCCCACATATTGGGTATAGTCAAATTTCCATGAATGAAATTGTAACTTTTGGATTTTGATCTATTATAGTTGATTATATTTCACTGTTGGGTGACGCACTTGTTTTGTGCTATTATTTATAATATCATTATGGTTATATATTTTTTCAATAAAATGATATGAGGGTATGCCATCTCATGCATCATATAGGCTCATGTTCGAAATTTCATGCCATGAATTCTTGCAATGCCATTTAGAGAGAATTGCTGATTGCATGTTTTTGTGATTGATGTCGTGCTATATATGCATGATGTTATGATAGATACCATGATAGATATGCATGTTGTTGTGATATGTGTATTGGTGTGTGTTATTGTTTAATTGGATGGACGCCAATATTTAGTGTCTGAGGAGTATGGGCCCTCTTGGATTGGAATTTGGTGGATCATGTTTCAGTCATGGGATATAGATTGTGTTGTTATGTGCTATATGTGGATTTCATGATTTGATTTTCGGGGAGTATGGGCCCCCACGGATAGGAATTTGGCACAAAATTACTTTATTATAAAAAAAAATAAGGGTTATAGGGAAGTTTCTGAGGCTTACTATCCAAAAACCCAGACAACATGACATGTGGTCCTATAAACACGTGCCATGTGTTCTTCTGTTCAGGAAGAAAAGAACTTTTTAAGTACACACCATGTACTCTGAGTACACACCATGTGTTTTTTGACCGAGTATCCAACTGTGTGAGAGAGCTCACGAGTTTTTGAGTTTTGATTAGAACACATCATGTACCATATGTATACCTCATGTAGTTCAGCGTAGGAATACTTGTGTGGCTCTGGCCATGTAAATGTACATGGCTAGGATGGAAGAATTGAGTACACACTGTGTGTCATCCTGATACGTTGTGTATCAAAGACATTTACAAGACCAAGGATGGAAGTGTTACACTACCATGTAATAGCTTAAGTGTACACGTCATGTATAGTCCCTACACACCGTGTACCTGGGGTGTTTGCATGCCCATGCCAGCAAGAGTACGCGACTATGTAAGGGATTAAGTGTACACACCGTGCATGGTTCCTGCACATCGGGTACTCATCTTTGGTTGACATTTGAGGTTTTTTTATCCTATTTAGTTCTCACTCTCTTGAACTATGTACCTTGATGAATAACTTATACTGAGGTGTATGTGTTGGAATTTACAAAGAAATGCCTCCACGACGACCTCCAGTTGTACACTAGGAGAGTAGTGATGATCATGCCCCAGAGGTGGTAGGCCATGAGCTACCAGTGGACCCTCCAGTAATTCCAGTTGCGGAACCAGCTGTTATACTAGATGTAGGTACTGATGCACTTTTTCGTGATGGATTTATGATGTTCATGGAAACATTTTAGGGAGAACCAGATTCTTCCACGTTTCGGGAAGAACTGATACGAATGTTCTAGCAGCATCCGCCCACATTTTCTAGAGAAGGTAGGCCAAAAGCTGGAGAGCCATGGCTAGAAGCCATGTTATTAATCTTTGAGCATCTTGAGATGCCTCCTTAGAAGATGGTCAATATCACGACTTATATTCTATTTGATTCTTCAATAAGGTGGTGGGATGTTACCATACAGACAGAGTGTCAGCAGGACATGGCATGGAGATATTTTTAGATAGACTTTTATGACTACTTCTATCTTGAGACACTGAGGGCTGAAAAAGACCAAGATTTTATGAAACTGGAGTAGAGTACTCTATCTGTTATGTATTACTCTTCCCACTTTACTGATCTCTAGTTCTTCACACCTCTTCTGATGGGTGATAATGTATCTAAGGCTAGGCGATTTGAGGATGGTCTCAGGTACGACATCCACTCGCAAGTGAATATCTTTCAGCTGACTATTGTACCTGCTATAGTGAACCAAGAACTGATTACTAAGAAGAATCAAGGGAAATCTGGAGGTGCGAGCTAGGGTAGTTCGGTACCAAGATCTGGTACTATTTCGACCGATAGTAGGAAGCGTTTTCTGGAGCTTACACGCAGAAAATATATTACTCAAAACATATCTTCTGGTAGCTAGGTGATGTTCTTCTAATGTGGAATAATTAGGAATACTAGACCTCAGTGCCTGATGGACCCGGTTGAGTGCCAAGATTATGACAAGATGGGCCACTTACAGAATTTCTGCAGGACGTTTCCACTAGCATCTACTGAGAGAGGGTCTGCACCAACTCCACATTCAGGATCAGGGTTTACATCTTCTCACCAGTTAGGGAACTAGAATACGTTAGGCCATTCAGGACAAGGTAGTAGTCGTTTCCATGGTTTCCAGACCCCAGTATCTTAGTGACAGTAGGGTGGGTCATCTCAGGGTAGCCAGGTAGTGTCTTAGGGCCACAGTATAGGCCAGACTAATGCAGTACAACAAACCTAGCAGGTGGTGGATCCCGAGAACCTTTTACTATTAGATGTACTATTCAAGTCACCTCTATTTTAGCTTCTTCACTCTTTGATACAGGGTCTTCACATAGTTTCATATTTGTGCCCATTTTGTAGAGCCTAGGCCATTGTATTTTTACTTTTGATAATGTTATGAAACTAGATATTCCATTAGGAATTGAAATGGTAGGTGTGCGACAGTGTTAGATGTTCTCCCTTGATATTGGTGGACATCACTTCATTTGGGATCTCTATGTCTTAGAAATGATAGGATTTGATGTCATACTTATAACGGACTGGTTTTCCGCTTTCAAGCCTTTTTTTATTTTTATCATCGTAGGGTGACTTTTACATCACCAGAGGGAAAATTATTTCTACACAAGGGTGAATGATATGTCTAGGAGAGCCGAGCTAGACTCGAGCATCGTGGGTTAAGTGGGATAATAGCACAGATATCTAGTTTATATCTAGATAACCAGGGGACACATCAAATAGAATTTCTGCCAATGGTTGATCATTTCTGAGACATCTTCCCATATGACTTTTTAGGTTTACCTTTGGTAAGAGAGGTAGAGTTTTCTATCAAGAAACTACCAGGAGCTTCACTGGTATCCATTATTACTTATAGAATGGCTATGATAGAGTTGAAAGAGATCAATATGTAGCTAGAGGATTTAGAAGTAAATGGGTTTATCTAAATCAGTACTTCTATATGGGGTCCTCTAATTCTTTTTGTGAACAAGGAAGATGGTACCCTTAGTCTATGTGTGGTCTAACGAAAACTAAACTAGTTGATGGTTAAAAACAGATATCCTTTACCATGGATAGATAAACTATTTGATCAGCATCGAGAAGCCCAGGTGTTCTCAAAAATCAACTTAAGGTTAGGATATCACTAGAAACGTGTTCAACCTTTAGACATAACCTGTATTGAGTTTTGTAGCAGGTATGGTCTATATGAGTATCTAGTTATGTCATTAATTCTCACAAATATTCCAGTATTTTTCATGGAGTTGATTAACTAATTGTTCAATACATACTTGGATTCATTTGGGGTGTTTTTCATGGATGAAATCTTGGTGTATTTTCATAATCAACCCGACCATGACATACATCTTGAGAGTGTTTTGAGTGCACTAATAGAGCATTAGTTATATGCTAAGCTCTCAAAGTGCTAATTCTAGATGGATCATATTCACTTCCTATGTCAATTCATCTTAGAGAAAAAAGTATCAGTGGACCCAGGGAATGTGAGATAAGTAGTTACCTAGGAGTATACCAAAAAACTTCTTTGAGGTGTGGGGTTTTCTAGGGCTGGCTAGTTACTACAAGCGTTTTATACAAGACTTATCATGCTTAGAAGCACTAATGAAGGGAATTAAAAATAAGGGTGTGAAGTAGGTATTGTCAAATCATTGTGAGACGGTCTTTTAAGAGCTGAAAGAAAGATTAATATCAGCACTGATACTGATTTTTCTAGAGCTGGGAAATAGATATAGAGTGTACCGTGATGCATCAGGTATCAGGCTAGGACTACTGCTTATACAGGGGGGTTGAGTTGTTGTGTATGACTTTTGGCAGCTGAGGACACGTGATAGGAACTACACGACACATGATCTCATGTTATCCAAGGTTATTCATGCCTTATGTTTTTGGAGACATTACAAGTTGGGAGAGTGTTTTATGGTGTACACAGACCACAAAGGTCTCAAGTACATATTCACTCATCATGATCTGAATTTGAGGTAGAAAAGGTGGATGGAATACCTTCAATATTTCAACTTCGAGCTTGCCTACACTCATGGAAAAGGAATTGCAGTGGGTGATGCACTGAGCAGGAGGACTCAGATTCAGGTGGCGTAGTAGGCCAGTAACGAGTGGGAACTCATGTCATTGTTCTCTGAGATTAACTTCGAGGTGCATGATAAGAAAGGGAAGAATTTCCTTACATAATTAGATATTACCTATACCTTACTAGAAAGGGTTAATATGAATCAGCTATCAGATTCCATAGGCCTAGTTCTATGGGAGAATATGTCAAGAGAGGACCCTCCTGCTGGTTGGACCATAAGTGAGGATGACATTCTGCAGTTATAGGGTCACGTATGGGTTTCAGTAGACATGTGTGAGGAGTTGATGTGGGGTTTTAGTGCTTTATTTTGGGCATTACATCCTAGTGTCACCAAAATGTATTGGGATTTACATCGTCAGTACTAGTGGCAAGGTAAGAAGGGAGATGTATCTGGTTTTGTCATGAGATGTTCCACCTGTCAGAAGGTGAATGCAGAACACCAAAGCCCAGCAAGACTTTTATATCATCTACCCATTCCTAAGTTGGAATGTAATGATTTCATGATGGATTTATTGAAGGGTTTACTGAGTTCACCCTGAGTTATTGATACAGTATGGTTTGTGCTTGACCGGCTCATAAAGGTTTCACACTTTCTTCTTATTAAGGAAACATTCAATGTTGATGATCTTGGGAGGTTATAATTCTGAGATATTGTACTACTACATGGGGATCCTCATCCTATCATTTTAGATAGGGACACCGAGTTTACTTCTCATTTCTGGAAAGTGTGATAGAGGGATTTGGGTACACAGGTGCTTCTGAGCACAACTTACCACCCCCAGACAGATGGCCAGATAGAGAGAACGATTCAAGTGTTAAAGGACATGCTTTGGGAATGTATCCTTTATTTATAGGGTTCGTGGGAGACACATATACCCATTTTTGAGTTCTCCTACAACAATATTATCCAAGATACATATCATATGGTGTCGTATGAGGCTTTGTATGGTAGGCCATGACGATAACCCCTGTGCTAGATGGAGGTAGGACAAGAAGTGATGTTGGGACCTCATCTTATCCAAGAGACCACTGAGTAGGTTTAGTTGATTTAGAAATGGATGGATACTACGTAGTCTCATCATAAATCATACACCAATCGTCGTAGACTATTGTTGGATTTAGAGATTTGGGATTGAGTTTTCCTACATGTCGCACCAAGGTTGGGACACAAGAGGATCATGAGACAGGGTAATATTTCACTGAGATTTTTCAGTTTGTTTGAGATTCTAGAGATTGTAGATCTGGTTGACTATAGATTGTAGTTTCCATAGAGGTACAGGGTTATACATGATGTCTTCCACATTTCTTAATTTCAATGTTACATTTCGGACCTGTCTCACACTTTTCAGCCTGAGGAAGTGGAGTTACAGGAAGATGCATCCTTCAAGAAGCAGCTCAATCGTATTGTGGATCATAGCACAAATTTTATATGTTTTTGATCTATTCCTTTGGTATAGGTTATATGGAAGAAAGGATGAGTGAAGCATGAGACTTGGTAGGGGGAGGATGACGTATGATCTCAATGGCTGGAGTTATTCTTTAATGTTACTTCACCACCCTTGGAAGGAAAATTTGGGGAATAATTGCTTTAAAGAGTAAATTTCTTAAGAACTTGGTTCTTCCTTCAGGTATGGATATTTTCTTTTTAGTTTATACTTAAAAAAATGGGGGGAAAGAGGTCAGGGGGTTGGCTATAGGCCTATTACATGATGTGACTAGGAACTACATGCTGTGTACGGAAGGCTACATGCCATGTAATCTCGGTACACGTCCATGTAATGGTCTGGCCAGAATTTCTATAGACACAGAATGTAGTCTTAAGTACACACCATTTACTTTTTTTTAATATATTAAATTGATAAGTAGCATCATTTTTTCAGACAGACAAAAAAAACCTCGTTCGATGAGAAATGCCCAAGAAAATATGAACGGTATTTTGCCTCCCATTTCATCATTTGATCTTCGATTCAAACACCATCAGATGCATTGGATTCCCCTATGTGAGCTATCGATTCCTCTTGATCCTTTCTTCCTGATTTATACTCTCTATCTAGTTATTTAAGTTCAAGCATTTATACCCATTTTTTATATCTACTCTATTCTAGTTTGAATTAGATCCTGATGCTAGATGAGGGGAGTTGTATAAGTGTGAGGTAGGTGGTCTTGTGCCTTTCGTGAATTTTCATGATGTTTATATTTGTCGGAGTGTCGTGCGCCCACTTTTAGGGAGTCTCCTAATTGAATAATGAACCCTATTATTGCCTATTTATGATTAGATAATTAATGAGATGATTGAAACCATGTTTAGGGTTTTTAAACTTGATTCAGGTCCACCCCATGGGAGTGTTTCCCTTGGATGGTAGTTTGGACAACAATTATTATGTGGCATGGCTTGAATTTCCATTATTTGGTTGTTAAAAATGTGTTTCTCATTATATAAAATTCCATGTGAGATAATTGTTGTGTTAAGCCTTGTAATTGTTTAAATTTTATAATAGGCTTGATATTTGTTTTTCCAATGTGAGTTATCCTTGTTGAACCATGTATAAGTTTAATTTAAATGTGTCGGTTATTATGTAAACTGATCCCACATCAATTGATTATGTTAAATACATGTGATAGTCTAATTCACATTTGTTACTTTTGAGATGGAATTTGTAATTGAATTAAATGATAAAAGGAGGTAATTAGACATGGTTGAGCCACAATCTCTGTTAAAAGACAAGGTTGGGCTCATGTGACTAATTGCACCTTATATACCTTGGTTGAACCATTGTCTTGGTTAAAAGATAATGGATAGGCTCAAGAGGTTAAATTATGTAAATGTCATGAGAGATCCACATATAGTGTGGTTGGGATCATTGAGTCTTATTTAAAATGTAGAGATAAACTAAGATCCATTGAGGTATACCCAGGTTGGGCTCTAAGGTAAAATGATTCAATGATTATTATGTCATGAGTTGATGTTTACTTTTATATAGGGGTCATCAGGCCTAGGACTAGGATGGACCTCGAGACTTTATATAACTCATGGAATATGAATAATGAAATGAATTGACTTATTAGGTGCCTTCCAAGCCAAATCACAAGCTTGGATTCAGTCTTTACTTATACCTATTTACATCGTCTTTCGAGACATTTATTGTGATTTCTTTTGAGTACTCATAGTTTACTGCCTACAATATTTTACACTGACTATTCTATATATTCATGAAAAAATAGGAACAGACCTTTGGTGGTTTCCTACTGGGATTTAGTGTCACACCCTATTTGTGTCTTTCTTTTGGACTCAAATATATTATATGATTTTAAGTGTTGATTAGGGTAAGTGCCCTGCTACAGGTGCTTGATGTGCTGCTTAGGAGTAGGAGAACATGGGACCGAGCTAAGGCTCCCGATAGTTCTTATATTATTTTTTTTCTTTAGAGATTTTGGAACATATATTGTGTATCATTATAGTGTACATTTTTTATATATTTTCTTTTAACATGTAACATATTTCATCATATTATTTGATATGACATATGGTAATTTATATCAATAGTATTCTGTTATTTATTTCAGTTGTATGTTGTTTGTTGCTTCTGCTATTGTATTATTATCTTTTTCCTATATGTTACACTCTATCAATGAGGGAATAGTTTCTCAACTATCATACCCAAGGACCCCACTACTAGTTAGAATCCTCTGGCATTTTGGGAAATGCCCTTGAGGCCATGTGGACAACCGTGTACGGGGCACCGGTTGAGTGGTATCCAGACCTGGGATGTTATAAGAAAAATAAAAGCACTATAATGAATATTGGATCTATACCACACCTTAATAAAATCAACCCCTTAAAATATATAGATACAAAATGTGTTTTTGGAAAGAACCAAGATATCCACATGGTGGCGGAGACCCCAAGAGTTCAAAAAGTTTTGGAATAAAATAAGTTATATATTCTCTCGACTAAACCTCACCACCAGTGATAGTTTATGCTATTCCAAATATTAGAGAAGCTTTTCTGATGATAGATACACTAAAGGACATCCTTCAACCATACCATCACACTAAGTTGCAATGGGAATATCTAGAATATAAGGAAAACCAGTCCATACAAGAGCTAACAGACCCACGTGCACATATTTTAAGGACCTTCCACCTATATCAGTAGGATAACCATTTAGAAACACTAGAACAAGATTCACCTCATCAAAAAGGACTAGAGGGATCTTATAATATAGAATATATATGCAAGAATTGAGTGGATCATTCTTCGTAAGATTCATGAATTCATCGATATCAACTCATTTTCTCCTTAACTATGGTATAAGATTTCTATTATTTCTACTATTAATTATGAAAAAAAATTAAGTTTCTCTCATTGTATAATATAATTTATTATGATTCGAAATATTGAATCCATTTTATCAAATTTAATTGAAAAAAAATTCCAAATTTAATTTAAAATAAAACCCACAGACGCGGTCAAAGGTGGTTTTTCAAGACAAGTATTTTTCAAGCATAAAATGATCTTATATTAAATTTATAACTAGTAACAATAATTAAATGAATTTTAATTAATATTTATATATATAATCAAAAAAAATTATTTAAATCATTCCCCATTTTGGGTTATTTTAATTTATTAAAATGGATATAGATTATTCAGTTTAAAATGGTTTTTAGAAAAATTTGTTTTTAATCCGAAAAATACACATATACTAAAAAATAGTATAAATATTATTAAAATATAATTAATTAGATTAAATATAAATATATAATACTTATTTTACTTTAAATCAAATTTAAATTATGATAATACTTTAAAATTACTTAATTTATTGAAAAGAGATTACCGTATTTGAAAAATCAGTATTTCCTCTATTTACTAAAAAATAAATATTTTTTGAAAAATCTAAAAAACATACCTTAAGTTAATTTTAATATGATGATTTAAAAAATTAATTTCATTTTATCAAATACATTTTTTAAAATTTCCAGAAATTAATTATAATATTTCTCACAAAAAATAATAAAAAATTTCTTTGAAGAAAACATATTTGGAAGAATAAAATTATTTTACTAAAAAACTATTAATTTTTTACTAATAATTTATCAATAAATTTATATTTATATGTAAATTTATATATATATATATATCATAAAATATTTAATATAATTTAAAACCACCAATTTAATAACTAGTTTGTAATGGTCATATTTAAATAATTATATTTTATGGCCCGTTTAAGTTCAGTGTTGTGTATCTTGTATGCTATCTTACATAGTTTTATTTTCTAAAATATTAGGATGTTACATTCTCAATATCAAATAAAATTTCACAATAAAATATAAACAATCAAAGATTCCCCCACTTATTTTTTATCTATTTTTTAGAATATTCTTAGGAAAAATCACACACCCATTACCTCGTCCTTATTTAATATCCTAGAAACACTAATTTAAATAATTATGACATGATAAAACTCAATCAAGATTGATTTTTTACTTTCCCAAGACAAAACCTTTTTTTCTTTTTTTCTTTTTTTCCTTTTTAAGAGGGGTAATAATGAAATAAAATTAATGAAAAACATGAAACTTTAAACACCCAATAGAATCACACCTAACATATTATACTCGATTAATTATATCAATATCCACCATAAACAACCTCTCACTCACAAATTTATCATTGAATATCATGCACAACACTAATATTTAGGGAAGAAAGAAAATAATAGGCATGTTATGTGGCGCTTCCATAAAAATTTCATTATTGGATTCTATGGGATTAAAATAAATATACAATGTAAAAAGTGGATCTCATGTACAGGGTCTCATCATTAAAAATTTATCAATCATTTTAAATGTATCTTTTTACATTAATATCTTTTATAATATTGAGTTTGGGTTAAAAATGGATTACATTCCCCAAATACCTCCCAACAAATTTAGAAGAAATAATGGGAAACTTTGTCCAAGAATCCTATTAGTTATGGGAATATATGATTTGGAAAATAACTCCTATAAAAATTTCTAATAACAAAATGGTTGATAAAAATTTCCTAAATTTAAATCATGTAAAATCTAATAGAAATTTCATCTTCACAAATCAACTAATTCCCATAAATCATAATTCATCAAATACATTCCCCCTATTTATCTTTACTTATTAATACCCCATTTCACTTATCTAATAATATTGAAAATTATTTTTAAAATAATTAATTATGGGTGTTCTGCATAACTTTTGTCTCATGGATCAAAAAATGAAGAACAATTTTCAAATTAGGGCACTCATTTTTATTTTAAAAGAAACACATTCATAAAAATATTATGGGTTAACAGTAAATAAAATAATTAAAATCATACTCCTTTTCCATTGAGTTGATCCACCTTCCACCTCTTATTATGACCTTCATTATTATAGAACTATAAACAGAAAACAACACATGGGACTGTAAGCTCTATTCATTAAAGATTACGAATATAGATGAATTGAATCTAATTCCTAATATTTTCTTTAAAATACTTAAGTAAAATAAACTAAAATTCATAAAAATAAATTAAAACCCATTTTTCATCCTGGAATAACTTTTTTAAGGTCTTTTAGATCAGCCTTACCTTGTGTGATTATGTGGTGGGAGTATGGAATAAAGTTACACATCATGAATTTGTGTAAATATGTTTTTAATATTTGTACAGGGTTTCTTCTTTCCACTAAATCCATTTAATATACCCAACACCTAGTGGAGGAAACTAGAATTGGGACAGCTTTGTGGTTTGGAAAAGAATTTATTTATCTAAAAAAACTTTGTATAATTCCTTCTTCTATTCTTCATTTACTTCTCATTCATTGACTATTTTTGGAGGTTATATTTCATAAAACATTTCAAAAGGTTCCATGTACTTATCATCTACTGTATCTATCATGTTATTACATATTTTAACAGTTTTCATCTCCCCTCCTACTTATTTTTATTCTTAATTCTCTATTTCATCACTTTTAAGGGTGTTTTACTTAGGTTCATAATCTTCTTAATCATTAGAAACTTCCTTATATTCAGCCTCAATTTTAGTTTTTCTCTCATGTTTCTATTCAAGTGTTTCTACAAACTTTCCTTCCTCATTTGGAAAATCCTTTCAAGACTAATATTCCTTGGTCATATTCTCCAAAAATTAAAACCCTTCTTTGAATGTTTATTCCATGTTATAGAATAAATGTTCATTGGAAGAAGGGTGTGGTCATGGAACCCATTATTATCTTTGGAAATTTAATTTGAGAACATCAATTTGTTTTTAAAATTTCATCATTTGGATTTTCATGTTTATTTGGTCCTTCATATTTGTCTTTGACCAAAAACTACTAACACAAAAAACCCATAATTGCGTAAAAGAAAAATAAAAAGGAAGAAAACCTACTTCAAAATTAGAAAATAGAAAGAGGAAATGTGGTACTTTATCCTTGTTATTAAATCAATATATATCATAACCAAATTCCCAAAAATAGTTCCAAAATCTTGATCACCTACAGAGCATCATTGATTCCCCTTGAGTTGGACCAATTTAGATTTTTAAATCATAGAAACACTAATCACTAAATCTACTAAAAATTAGTATTGTATGTGAGTACCAAGGTTGATCCCATGAATATGAGGGTTTAATAATATTTAAACTCATTATTTAAGACAATAAACTAAGAATGGAAAAAAATTAGAACTAATTTTTATTTGGAAGAAGAATGAGTGATGATGATTTTAGAGAAGGAGAAAAGTAAAAATTACTGGTTAATTGTGATTTTTTGTTCATGATATAATTGAACATAAAATAATGAATGAAAACTCAAATGGTATTCAAAATTAAGTCTAAGTGATTCTCTTAGGCCTAGTAAATACTCTCTATATAAATATTTCATTCACAACCTGACCCATCAGGGCCCACCTGGTCGGTGATAAGCTGAGTGTCACAACCCCAAGCCTACCTCAAATAGTCCATGGGCTGGAGAGTCGTGCCAAGTAAGAATATCCAATATATGGGAGGAATTATCAAAAATACATGAACACACACACATCTACAAGCCTATACAATGTTTAAAGGTAAAATAATATGACTAATACCAATTAATGCATACATCTAAATCCTACAATTAGAGAATGACTAAAGTAATTGAAAACATAAGGTCCAAATACAATCCCCCCAAAAAACTAAAAAAGAGCCTAACATGTTAAGGAGGGGACTACTATCAAATAAAACACTAGTATAAACCTCCATTTTTCTAGCACAAATTATGCTCTTCCTTCTCCCGATCCTCCTAGGACTCCATAAAAAGTCGTTTCATTTTTGAATGACACAACATGTGCGGATAGATCCCATGTAGAGGTAAGTAAATCTATACCCAGTAGGAAATAAAAAAATCACCAAGCATAAAGAATCAAGAGTATTCATCTATTCAATGCATGGGTATATCAATCAATATATGATATATAACTATAATCAACACATATATACTAACAACATACTACAAGTGTCAAGAGGTTTCAACCATACTTCCAACAAAAGGATTCTACTCTAGGTTTCAAGGTAACACTTGGATGAGTGAACTCACTCTATGATCTATGTTTTCAATGGTAGAGGTCATCCAATAGGTCGTACTTATCAAGTATCGCCCAAAAAGTACTCAATAGAACTCTGAAGATGTTGAAATCCATGTAGGGGATCACACCCATAGCTACTACGGGAGACCTCAAACCATACTATACCAATCTTCTAGATAGGGGATCAATTCCCTATAGATGGTGGTAAAATTGATTGCATGAACCCTACCTAGAATGAGGAAGGAATTATAGAGTATCCAACCCCTGTCTCACAAAGGGATACACCAAACTCGATTCAAGAAAAAACTAATAGAGGGTATAAGAGTCTTATTATTAGGAAGTAATGTCACATTGTACCATCGTAGGGATAGACAAAGTAATCACACTCAACCAAACCTAGTCTAGACGGAATAAATGGAGGGCCTCAACCTGTCCTGGGAAAACTACCCAACATGTACTTGTGGTACAAATCATGTCTCACCTACCCCATGTATTATCTCCATATCACATGAAATGTATTCCTCCATATACATGGTTTGTCCTTTTGTAGTACATGGTGTGTAGAGGTTAATCAGTACTTTTCCTTTGATGTCTATTTGTTCCTATGTACACTTGTTCGTTCCCATGTACCTGGCCATGTATGTGACTCTATACCCCCAGGTAAAATGCTAATCCTCTAAAACTAGGTCAGACATCATCTGAAACATTTCACATGGATTTTGATATTTTATTTCATGCATTAACCCTAGCCACTATATCAAGGTCTCATGTAGAATGTGTTCTTCAGATTACAAATTTTATAACACATAATTTTCCATAACCCATGGGTTCTTCGCGCATATTCCTCTCAATCCTATACCACCTCTAGATCTACCATATATCACACCCATAGATATTAGATATATGGCTGACAGTGCATGATCTGTCATTGGTGGCTCAAATCCATCCACAAATATGATCTAGAATCAGTCATCATCACACCATGTCGCATGATGCACCAAACTCTAATTGGGGATCACCCAATCGACACCTAATATGGATATTTTTATCCATCATTTCCATAGATTCTCAACCACTCCATTTATTATGAACCCAATCCTAAGTACAGATCTGTTACATTGATGAATGGTTCTATAATGAATGAATACTCGATTTTTTCTGAACCAGTGACCAAAATAATTGTTGGTGATGAATACGCAAATAAATGTGGAATAAATGTACAAATAAAAAAATGAGGAATGAAACTTATCCATTTTTCAGGTTAAACTTGATTCATTTCCATTATAATGACAAACAAAGAGTAATAAATAAACAACCAAAATAATTCCCCAAACCCTAGGTGAATAAACCGACACCCGTAACAACACCATCGACCCATGAATCAAATTTTTGAAATAATTGATTCAAATTCATCATGGGGAATTCTAAAGGGAAAATAAACCACAAAAAACCAAATTCCCCACCTTGGTTTTGGATCAATTTCTAACAAATAAATAATCCTCATCATCATCATTGGCAAGTTTTTCATGTTCTATTAGAAAAAATGATCCTCGGTCCATTGAAAATAGTTAAACTTTCCTTAAATGGTCCTACTCTCAATCACATGTTTACATGGATAACCCTAGAAATTTGGAATAATTGTATATTTATATTTGTATAATAAGATTAGGAATTTATTTAAACAATTAAATAAATATATTTTATTATTTTAATTATTTCTCCCAACATGGCGCCAATCCAAAAAGCCGACACAGACAAATATTATGTCATGCCTAGGGTAAAAACCACATTACGGACTCAACGACGGTCTTAGATTTATAATTAAATACTCTTTTTATAATATATTCCATTGTTTAAAAAACTATGAATGCATGATATTATTATATTTATTAATTATATAACAACAATACTGAGCATCTTTAGGCCTTAGAATCTTTCATTGTACCAGTACATAACTCTAAAGCTATTCTTTAATAGATTTTTAAGTCTTTAAAAGAAAAAATAGGGATGTTAAATTCTTCCAACATTAGTAATATACATCCTGAAAATATAGAAACCAGTTCAAAAAGATGAGGGTAATAGGCTCACATATAGGTCACCCACTCTGATGTGATCTCATAAAGATTAATGTGTTGCCACTGAACATGCACTAAGGGAATCACTCACCCATGAATGATCTTCTCCTATCGATCCTTGATCTATAATGGTTACTCTATAGAGGTAGATCCATACTTAGTTTTAATCACACATCAGTGGATTACATGTCATAGGAAGTTCACATATCTCCTCAGTTACGACACATGGAAGACATCGTGTACCCAGCCTAACTATGACAGTAGGACCAAGTGGTATGCCACCTCATTAACCCTACACAACATCTAGAAATTTCAAGTGAGCATTGGAAATAACTTATGACCCCAACCAAATATATATAATCCATTATGATATAAGACCTTCATGGACACATGGTCTCCCTCCTACAACTAAAAAGGCCTCCATGTAGGTAATCATAAGACTTTTGAAGGTTCTGGGAATTCTTCATATGATTTTGGATGATCTTATCCTTCTCTATTGAAACTCGCACAAACTATGGGCCCATGAGTAAAGACTCAAGTGGATCATTCCAATATATTAGTGACCTATAGGGTATCCCATATAAGGAATCAAATGGGGTCATACCAATGGTTTAATAGTAGATGTTGATGTACAAAAACTCCACCAAGGGTATGTGATCCTCCCAGCTATGACCAATGTCCAACTTGTAAGCATGAAGCATATCCTCTAGAACATAAATGGTCCACTCATTCTAGCCATCCTTCTTGGGGAGAGACATCATTCTCAAACACAAATAAGTCTATTATTCCTCATGTAATACACTCTATAATCATGATGTGAAGCGAGCATCAAAGATAAAATGTCATCAAGGAAACACCAGTAAGAAAAACTATCTTAATTACATAAAGGCTTCCTAGGTTCTCAACTGAACTCATCTCTCATATAACTAGGAATTGGGCTGACATAGTGAGCCATTGTACAATCACCTAGATATAATCATATCCTCTAGATATTCTTGTTAGCTCTATAAAATGTCCATAGATATACCATCCCACTTCTAATCTGTCTCCTCAATGGGTTGAGCAAAACACACTAGAACCTAGTGCTCAGCCTTTACTGACTGAAAAGTGATGCATTGAAATAAAAACTTTTCTATACACTTCTTTATCGCTGGCCACTAAAACTAATGTTGAAGGTTATGGTACAGCTTATCCACACATATATATGTCACCAAGGGGGATGGATGAAACTCTGTAAGGACCTCCTCATTCAATTTCATTGGTACCATCATCCATCCTATAAAAATATATATTTTCTCCCAATGTTCATAGAATAGATCAAGAGCACATCTAATGGATATCTATGCATGAAAGTTCTCACTGTTTTTATCTCCAAGTTGATCCTCCAAAAAACGTTGTAGTAGGAGTGGAGTAACAACCATTAACTATAGATATTTCACACCATCATCATCCACCATGGATAACTACAATGAGGCCAACTACTATGATTCCCTAGTCAATAAATATTAAAAATATATCCATCTGAGATAATATTCCACTATGTTATCCTTCTTATGAGTATAGAAAATATCAAAGTCATAATCTTGGAGGAAATTTAGAAATTTATACTATCTCAATTTAAAATCCTCTTTTTAGAAGATATACTTGAGACTCTTGTGGTCATAATAGATGATAATCCACTCTCCCATAAGTAAGTGTCTCTATATCTTAATTTAAAAGACTACTACTACCAACTCTATGTCATGGGTCATGTAGTTTTACTCATTTAGTCTCAACAATTGAGACCCATAGGAAATCACCATATGAATCTTCATTAGAAAAAAACCAAGTTCATCCCCTAATGAATCATAGAACACTACATACTCGAAACCATCCTCTGGAAATCTCAAGATGAGAATGATCTTCAATCTTTACTGAAACTTTTGAAAATCCTAGTATCATCTTTCCATCAAAATGAAAATATTTACCTTATAAGTTAATGAATCTAAAGGTGTCTATATCCTTGATAAATTGATCAAAAATATCTTTTAGTAGCTAACAAACCTAAGGATTCCTTGTACCTCAATCAAAACCTTGGGTGGATCTCAAGCTAACACCATCTCAACCTCTACTAGGTCCACTTCTAAACCCTTTACTAAAAAGACATGTCCTTGAAAGTGGAACTCTATAATTTAGAACTAACACTTCAAGATATTCCCATAATGTTGGTTTTCTCATATTATGTACAGGTTCATCCTCAAGTGTCTCACATACTCCTCCTTAGATGCGGAGTATATTAAGATATCATCAGTGAAGGCCACAAAAAACTTGTCTAATAAGGGTTGAAAGATCCATTTTATGAGTCTCATGAACACTACTCAAAATTTTCTACACTAAAATTCGTGACCAAGTAATTTCAATGATCATAGTGACATCATAATTTCATATTTAGTATATCCACATCACATACTCGATGCAGGTGATAAACCAATATTAATCAATATTTAAGAACCATCTCACCCATCTCAACTAATTGAAGAGGTCCTCTATCATCTGTAGTAGATTATTATTCTTTATTTTTACCTAGTTAAGGAAATGGTAATCCTCAAAAAACTTCAAGATCCCATATTCCTTCTTGGATAACAGTGTTGGGGCTTCCTAGGGTGACACACTAGGTCCGATAAATCCCTTCTTTTACAAGTCATCCAACTATACCTTCAGCTCATGAAGCTCTATGGGAGCCATAATATATACAAAATAGATATTTTTATAGTCCCTGGGTTCATTAAAATATACAATTCTATGTCTCAGTGGGGAGGTAAGCCTGACACATCCTCAAGAAAAATATCTTTGCACTCTGCCGCCACAACAGGAAACTGAAAGTCTATTGCATCCACTTCTCCAAGGGTAATACTAGTAAATTGGTGAGTAATTGGATATATCCTTTTATTTAAGATCCTACCCTACTACATATGTGTTTCCTTCTCATCCAAAAAATAAAAACTCATTCCATCATCTCAGACACACTGCATCATCTTCTTGAAACAGTATATCACGGCATGAACTATGGGTATCCATTTTATACCTAAGATGGCATTGTAAGGCCTCTCCCCTACTATAAAGATATTCTTCAAGAATATATATCCTCCAAGATTTGAGTCACACTTATGGTAGAAATGTGTTATCACTAGGTCACCAATGATATTAGTCTCTAATTGTAATGTTCGTGCCAAAGTCTCAACTAGAATCTCTAAGTATCAAACTAGATATGAGGAAAAAAAGAGTAGATCATTCCTATGTTGATTAGAACTAAATCTAAAGTAGATATTATACCTATGATAATTTCTAGATCCTTGGGGTTTTAAGTCTCTAATGCCTATAGTTTTCCTTATCCCTAACCACCAACTCTCTAATCCTGGCATGGACCAACTGGAGGTGATGGTAGCAACAAGTCAAACTTTATACCATCTCTAGCTACTCCACCTACTTCTTTTCCATGTATGTCACCTGAGGACCTCCTTTCTCTTTATACTATCTCTACCAAGGTGTTTAATCTACTATCTCTCTATTATCAATATGATGGATTAGAATACCCCGAGTGAGATGTCCCCAATGGATGCAAGAGAATCACTACCTCTCTCTCAGTTCACTAGAACCATTTAGATAGATATAAATTATAGATATTGTAAGGCCCCGGCCCTAGAAGCCTAGAGATGGTGCATTATTACAATATTTTGACATGATTACAAGGAATCAAATTCCAAAGTACCAATTAATTTATCATTCTTGTAAAATAGATTAAATGCATGAACGTTACATTACAATTCAAAACATAATATGTAACATAGATAATTCTTTGAGAATATCATTATTATCATAGATTAACCTATCATATAAATCATAATACACACCTTGTAATCCTAAGATAATAAAACATAAGAAAGCGGTGAACTCAGATTCTTAGTAGGGTTAAACAATATGAAGGAAGTTTTCATAATTATGCATAAACTTTTAAGGAAAGGTATAAAACTGAAACAAAAGCCTTCTATACATATCTTGAACATAATATGGAAAGAATAAATCAATTAATTCCATATAAACATTACCATGGTTATTATAGCAGTTGAATAATCAAATATAATATCAATAAATAATCTTATAATGACAGAATTCATAATTTTGTACATCATAACCATACCATCAAGGCCTCATGCCAAGACTATACATAAGCGGGTAAGTCATTAGTCTAAAACCAAAATAATTTGTCTCATGAGAACTATCTATGCATCTATGGGATTTCATTAAACGATCCCCAACACATAGGGGCTTTCATTAACCAGTCCCTAGCTCGTTACTTATTAAGTCCAATGTATTCCTCAAATGAAAAGTGTAAAACATAACATAAACATTCATTTTAAAACTAGTATATGGAATTTTAATACTTTAACCATAAACCATGAATAGTATCAAAATAGAACATCCATATTAAAAAATATCAGAAACCTTCAATACAATTTGGAAGATTGTATCATAATAAATAAACCTCAATCAATCATTAAATCCCACAAATAATTTTGACCTAGATGAAAATAATCTAATAAAATCATTCGAATTATTTAAAACAAATATCCCATTTACTTTGAAATCATTTAAAAGTTACACAATTGTAAAAGAAAACATTTATTTTGAAAATAACCTTTTAATCCTATAAGGAAAGATTAAAATTTTAAGGTGTCATAATAGTGGAAAAGAGTTTCTTTTGTCGTAAAAGTTAAAAAACATTCTTTCCTTAATTTTTTGAAAAGGTCATAAACTACCTCATTTGGAAAACGACAGAAATGTTTCTTTAATAACATTTCAAAAAAATCAAACATGGTTAAAAATTAATTTAAACAAATTTATATGATATTTTGGAATATATTTTAATAAACATGGATACAGATGATAAAGATTTCCCAGTAGATACCTACGTATAAACAAACTCAGAAAATAATTAGATTGTGAAAATCAACCTTTATAGAAAACCTTAAGATATTCCTTTTCAAATTTTTTTAAAGAAATTAAAAATATAAATAAAATTCCCTTTATAATCCCTTTAAATCTTTATAAATTGTTATGTAGAATAATAGAATATTGAAATTGAGAAAGGATTAATTCTTTAAACATTCAGAGTATCCCATACCACATTGAACATTAAAATAATAAGCCCAATAACTTCAACTAAATATTTAAATAAAATAAATATAAATTTATTCATGATATTAAATATGATAGGGGTATTACATACACCACACACACACAAAAGGTGGTGAACATGGATTATATGTCATGAAAATTAAAAGTGATACAAAATTCCTTTACCTTAGGTCTGATACTCTCTGTATGTGTGAAAAAATTATGTATGGTGGTTTTAAATATATTATTAACATATAATATAATCATAATAATTTTTATTATTTCATATATGATTCATTTATTAATTTATATTAACCATTCATTTAACAATTCCATTTAAATGTAACGTTTTAGGTAATAATCGCTTGGTATATTGTACTTGTTTTGACTTGTTATTCTTCATCGTATTACTTATATCATGATTTGATTACATAAATAATTTATAATATAATTTATATATCATATATATTTAGAATATAAATATAATATATATATATATAAATATAATACACTTTTCATGGTAATGGTAGGTCGTACATACGCATGAATGTTGTTTCTATTTTTTATCATATTGAATGGAAGAAAGTAAATGAAATATATGTATATAAATATAAATATATATATATATATATTATTCCATTATAATTATTATTTCATGTATTTAATACTTATTTATTATATATATTTTTATTATCATTCTTGAATGGTTAATGTGGAAGATGAATCTCATCACGTCGTGGAGACGATAGGCCGTATGTATGCACGAGCAATGGTATCATTCCCTAATGGTTAAATAATATAGAATTGGATGGTATATTAATTATAAAGATTCATTATCATGTCATATTAATTATTTATATCCATTATACTCATAATTATACCCATCCAAATAAAGTTGTGTTGGATAAAAAATTACACCACGACATAGAGACGGTAAGCCGTACATACGCACGCATGGTGATATTGTTATTAATAAGATAGATAAAAGGAGTAATATGGTTATAACATAATAATAATAACATCTTGTATTTTATATGATACCTTATTTATTACTTTAGTATGGAAAAAACTTAGGAAAAGGAAGTAGAAGAAGAAAATAACTTTGAATGAGTTGGTGAAACATTTACCTCTTCTTTGAGTATCTCCTTTTGATTTTCACAAAAAGACTCCTTAGGTTGGATTTATACCCAAATTATTGACTATAGGATAAATTTATGGAAATTATAAAGATAAATGGGAAGGTTTTATCCAAGATAAATTGATTTAGAAGTTTGAATAAAAGAGAAGGATATGTGCCATTTTATAAGAGAGTGGAGGGGAACTTTTGGAAACTCCAATACTGTTAATTTAATATATATTTATTTTATAATTAAAATAGATGAAAAGTGATTTATTTTGAGTATAATATGATTATGGGTATAAATAATATCAAAAAATGATTTATAGACATTTTTAGGTCACAAACATAACCTTATATTTTGGGTTTAACCCTTAGTTAAATCGTATAGCTCTTACCGTGTTCACTTGTATTTTTACACAATAGGGTTAATATAGTTACAATAAAAATGAAAAATGAAGCCCAATTCGGTAATTTATGAAATATTTAACACTATAAAATTTATTTGTATGACCCTTATATTTTTATTACTTTTATATCATTTAATAAAATAGTATTTATTTTAACATCTCATTTATGTGAATTTTGGAACTATTTAATACATTGTTTTTGTTAAAGTCATAACAACTTGATTCCTTATAAAAAACTTTATTACCACGTCCATAACAAGTAAATTTCATAAAAAATACATGTATGGCATCAAATATTTCAAATTATATTTATTTTAATATTATTAATATCATTTAATTGATTTTCCCTTTAATAAATCAATTATTGCATCATCATTGTGTCGCCTTGTAATTTAATTATTTATTTCATAAATTTAAAAATAAATTTCCATTATGTATATAAAGATTTTATATTTCTAAATACTATTTATAGTTCACCATAACACTTATATAACCTCATATTAAAAATGATATATTTATTAAAATTTGAATATGCCATTTTTAACTCTTCTTTAAATAAACTGTAATAAATCTTCTAATCTAACACAAGTGGCGTAAAAAGGATTATATTTTCAACCTAAGGTTTATTTTGGTCTAAAATAACTCATAAAACTAAATTAGGATAAGTTTTAGGGTAATTTCAAATTATTGTAATATTATTTTTACCTTTAATTATCTTATTTACCATTAATTGTGGTAAATAAAATTCAAAAGTTGAAATTCATCAAAAAATATTTTGATCCAATTAAACTAAATTTTTAATAATTATTACAACCATTTATGTAAATTTTTTTAAATTCAATTAACTTAATAGGTAATATTATGTTTAATGTTAATCTCGCAGATGTGGTTAAAAGGCAAGTAAAAGAGATGTTCAAAAGTTCAATAAATTTTTATATCTAATTATGATATAAAAATGATTCCAATAACCTAAATTGGATTAATATATGTATTATTTATCTATTTATACTTTAAAATCAATTTAAATTAAAATAATTATTTAAATGAAATAGTCTGTTTTTAAACAATAGTGCAGTTTTTTCCTTATTCATCAAAAATTTGATTTTTTTAGAAAATTACCAAAACTTCTCCCTAATATAATATTTATATTCTAAATTCAAAAACAAATCCTATTTTGAAAAATAAAATTTATAAATTTTAAAATGTGGTTATTACTATTCATAACTTTTTTTTAAACGGCTAGTTTAGTATATCGTGGTATGCTCGAACTCGGTGTTGTTTGCAGTGCAAGATATCAATGAAACTAAATTTATTTAAGAAAATAAATTCTATAAAATATTGATGGGTTACATTCTCACCTCATTTAATAAATTTATTCCTCGCAATTTGAACTCAGGATTGAAAACTATAGGTTGGACTTTTCAAAATATCTTCATTGAAATCCCACATCAAAAAATAGATTAATAAGAACTCAATTTAAAAATTAAGAAATGGAAGTACAATGGCCACAATAGATAACACATATTAGGGTTCCATATAGATAAAAATGGATGTGGAAGATAAATCTTACCATCACGTTATGATAGATAGTGATAGACAACATGGTCAGGAAAAAGTTAAAAATCAAAAAGCTAGAAGTTGATAATGATATAAGGGACCATTTGATTCATCAGAAAAATTACTAAGATATCATTTTTGGTTTCAAGAACCTTTACCTAGAGATAAAGAATTATTTTACTATTCATACAAGAACTTAATTGATTTATTTCCATATCAAAATCATAACCTCATCCTTTGGTTGTGCTTTGATCTATTTTCACTCCATCCCTTACACCTGGAAATGAATGTTCAAAATAAAATTTTATGCCTAAAGAACTTTTTGATAAATAATAAGGCCTAGAAGTATTTACTTAATCCTATAAATGTTTAGTAAAACCAAAAATGTTATCCCAAGTTATCCAATAAATCAAACTTTATCCCCAAACAATAATATCAAATGATCAACTTACTAAATTCCACCCTTAAGACTTTTCCAAAATAATTCTGTCCAAATTAACTATCTAAAAATTTCTCTAAATTTCCAAAAAAAAATCATAACATTAGTTTCCCCAAACAATGTAATGTGTCTATTATTGAAAAAAAAACTTTAAAACATCAGAAACATTAATTAAGTAATTCATTCTTCTAAATACATGATGATGATGTACTGCAGTACAATCCTTATATAACTCAAGAATCCTATAACCATATAAACATTGATGTAATAATTCTTGAATCCAAATAAATAATAACATTAATCATTCCACTTCACTCTTAAACCATTAACTATGCTTAAACATCTTATTCCTTAATATCTCATTCATCTCACTTTTCTTTTGTATCTTCATCATTATCAGAAGTAGAACCATTGTATGTATAACCTTTTTGATTCTAACCATTAACCAAAACTCAAAGAATAATGTGAGAAATAGAAATCATAGTGATGGAGTCATGAAGAGTCATTTATAGGATCTAAAAATGGTAGAATATTCTTCTCAATACATTTTTCTAAAGGATTAACCGAGGTTACCAATTACCGAATCTAATGGCTGATATCTTATACTTAGAATTATTCTCAAATTCATTCAAAGGTTTATGTTTTCTAATTTATGTTTTTAAAATATAATTTAGAAGGTTGTTTCTAAACTTACATTGATACCAACTATAAATCCCCGAATCCAAAAGCCTAAAGTTGGTTAATTATTTCAATATATTAGCATGATTACAAGGAATCGGATCTTGAAGGAAACATCAATTTATAATTCTTGGAAAATAGATTACATACATAAACATTACATTTGAATTGAAAAAATAATATGCATCATAGATAATTATTTGATAAATTAATTATTCTCTTAGATTAACCTTGAATATCAATAATAGTACACACCTTGGAATACTAGGTAAATAAAATATAATAAAGTGGTGAGCTCAGATTCTCAGTAAGGTTGAACAATAAAGAAAATCTTTCATAATTAAGTATAAGCTTTTAAGACGAGGTATAAAACTGAAACAGAAGCCTTTTATACAAATCTTGAGCATAATATGGCAAAAATAAATCAAATAATTCCACATAAAAATTCACAAGGTTATTCTAATAGTCAAATAATCACATGTAATATTAATAACTAATCTCATAGTGAGGGAATACATAATGTTAGACATCATAACCATACCATCAAGGCCTCCTACCAAGAATACACATAAGCTGGTAAGACGTTAGTCAAAACCCAAGATAATTTGTTTTATGAGAACTATCGATGCATCAATAGGCTTTCATTAACTGGTCCCCAACCCATTACGTACTAATTCTAATGCATTCCTCAAATGAAAAGGGTAAAACATAACATAAACATTTCTATTAAAAATATCATATGAAATTTTAAAACTTTAACCATAATCCATGAATGGTATCAAAATACCAGATACACAGTAAAAAATATCATAAACCTTCAATACAATTTGTAAGATTTTATCATAATAAATCAACCTCATTCAAGCATAAAATCCAAAAAAGGATATTGACATTAATGAAAATTGATTAATAAAATCATTAAAACTCTTTGAGAGAAATTTCCCTTTTTACATTGAAATACTTTAAAATATTTACAATAATAAAAAAAACTTTTCTATTAAAAATAACCATGTAAGAATATAAATTAAGCTTAAAAATTTTAAGGTGTCATAATAGCAGAAAATATATTTCTGGTCTTTATAAGTTAAAAAACATTCTTTTATTAATTTTTCTAAAATGTCATAAAGTATCTCATTTTGGAAAATGATAGAAATATTTCTTTCAAAACATCTTATGAAAAGTCAAAAATCGGTAAAAATGACTTTAAAAAAATTTTGATAATATTTTGAAATATATTTTACCCAAGGAAGGTGCAGGACTAGGCCGAGCACCCAGCCCCCCAGAAATCTATTAATAAAAAAAGAGAGTGAAAAGTACAGAGGAGAGAAAGAGAGAATAACAACAGACCTCACAACATCATATATCATAAATCATTAAAGACGTCACCACCACCTCCTTCTGAGAACTCATACGGATCCTTCGACTCCCATTCAGAATGCGGAGCGTATTGACTTAGCATTTGGATATATTTCTCCCTACGACATAACTGCACTGGAGACATGGGTTCAATGGTTCTACTTAATCCCCTCTTTTGCTCTGTGTGTTTCAAATTTCCATTTTTTGTAGAAGACCTAGTGGATATGGTCCTCCGCATGTTGGAGTAATCTTTTCTGGGTTTCCTCTTTGGTGGAGCGGTGGAAGCTCCATTGCTTTCATTCCTTTTCACCCCATTCTTGATAATCTCACTATAGGATTCCTTCATATGACCCTTTGAACAGAATATTTGATTCTCCTTACCCTCATACACCATTTGAGAGCCCTCATGCACCAAGGAGGCTGTATCCCAGGAAGGTTCCTTGTTAGCATCCATAGGTGTCTAACACAGAGAATACTCCCCACTGTTCTGATTTTTTCTGCTTTCTTCTAAGAATTCCTGCCTATCCAAGGATATCTCCTTGTTATATTGCTGCTCCAGATTAGCATTCTCACTCGCCACTTCCTCTGAAATTTTTCCAACTACTATTTCAGGAAACTCCTTAACCATGTTCATAAGTTCACTCTTCTGTTTCCCATCACGTCCCTCACTTGTTTCCTCCTCTTCTCTCTATTCAGCCTCCTTCAACTCTACATCTTCCAGAAATTCATAACGATTTTTAGAGTAATTTATCAACTCATCATAGCTTAGCTGCACTAGAATAGAAGATGTATTCTGATGTGTATCCATAGGGGCATCAGAAAAATGTTTCTGCTCTATTCCCCATCCCATAAATTGAAAGTTAGAGTTTGTAGCATCCATGCCCAAACCACCAGCATCAAGATTCAGTTTTTTAAATTACTCATTTTTATTAATGCTCACATTAGAGTCGTTTGAGTGAATATGATCACCAATTTCACAAGTAGAATCCCATTTCCCAATCTGACCCAAGATTCCCTGTCTTCCCATGGCAGTTGAACTCAAATAATTTTCAGTTGCTTGCCTCAATTCCTCCACTACAACCTGACTGTCCTGATGCGCACCTGCTAATGGAGATTGATCATCCGCAGGATTTCTATTCTCCTTCAGACTTGTGACTCCACGCTGATTCCCATCTATGGCAACATCACCACCCGACATTGCTGTAGTAAATGATGCATTTGGGGCAGGACCCAGCCAATAATCTAGAGTTTTCTTACGGCAAGTACCAGTTTTATGTCTCTGCTTGCGACAACTAGAGAAAAAAGAAGTCCAAGAATCATAGATAATATTCTGGGCATACCTATACTCACCTTTAACCACAATCCACACGATCTCAGGAGAGGTCCTTGGGAGATCCATCTCAACACAAATCTTTGCAGTTGATGGGTTTGTCATGGAATTCGTCCTTTGATCACAGCATATAAACCGGACAATTAAATTACCGATCAACCTGAGAAACCCAGGGTTTTGGAACGGAAGAGGAAGACCAGGAAACTTTATCCAGATCGCCAAGTTGGGAGAATAAGGGTTCAAATGATACTCAAAGGACCACCGGAGAAGATGAAACAGAGACCCAGAGGAGGTTTTTCTAATTCTGGACCACGCCCTACCCAAATCATCCTCAACAGCGAAGAGGATAAGGAGCTGTCGCGGCCCCAGAATCCCTACCTGCGCATGACACTTCAGTCCCCAACATTCATTAACAATTTTATCCAAATATTCCACTAGGGGTCTCTGCCACATAAATCTTGCAATCAAGGCCGTGGAGAGCATCGACGAGGCTTCAGAAAACTCTTGGACCGTAATTGGAACGACAGGTTGACCGTATATGCAACTCGCGACCTTCAGAGCAAAGTATATTCCGAGGATGAAGAATCCCACATCATACGAAGGATGGATTAAATCACAGTCCCTTAACTTCACAGATCTAGATAGAAGAGCAGGAGGCGAGGACCCCTCTCCCCCCACTGTGGGAGGAGAGTTCGCAGTGGCCGACATTGGAGGAACCTAGTTTAACACTGTCAGAAGTCATCATCGGGAGCCTTCAGAAGTCGCCATCTCTCCATTATATAATATTTGAAAAATATAATGATAATGGATACTCTTGAAATGTATTTTAAGAAACATGGTAATGGATGATAAAGATGTTCTAGTATATACTTATATATAAATAACCTTAGATAAGAATGAGATTGTGAAAATTTACCCTTACATAAAACCTTAAAATATTTCTTTTGAAAACATTTGAATAAACTTCAAAATATGCATAAAATTTCCTTCATAATAATTTTAAATCCACATATATAGTTATGTACAATAAGATCAAGAATATTGAAATGGATAAAGGATTAATTCTTTAAACATTCAAAGATTCCCATACCACTTTGAACATTTAAATTATAATCCCAATATCTTCAAATGAATCTTTAAATAACATGAATATAAATTTATTCATGATATTAAATATGATAGGGGTAGTACATTTTTGCTAAAAATTATTTTGAAATAAAAAAAGTTACTATTCAGTCATAGGGGCAGTACATACACCACACACAAGAAATAGGTGGTGAACATGGCTTATATCTCATGAAAATTAAAAGTGTGATGGAATTCCCTTACCTTAGGTCTGATAGTCTCTATACGTGTCTGAAACTGTTGTATAATAGTTTTAAAACTATTACTAACTTTTAATAGAATCATAATAATATTTATGATTTCATATATGATTCATTTATGACTTTATATTACTCGTTTATTTAACAATTCCATGTTAAAGTAACATTTTGGGTAATAATCGTTTTGTTTATGGAACGTGTTTTGAATTTTTATTCTTGATCGTATTACTTAGATCATGATTTACTTACATCCAGAATATATAATATGATTTATATATCATATATATTTAGATTATAAATATATATAATAGATAGATATATAAAAATGGAATACATTGTTCACAGAGACAGTAGGTCATACATACGCAAGAACATTATTTCTGTTTCTTTATCGTGTTGAATAGAATAATGTAAATGACATATATGTGAATATATATATATTATAACAATATAATTATTATATCATATAATTCATACTTATTCATTAAATATATTTTTATAATCATTCTTGAATGGTTAACGTGGAAGATAAATATCATCGCGTTGTGGTGACGGTAGGTCGTGCGTACGCACGAGTGACGGTATCATTCCCTTAATGGTTAAATAGTATGGAATTGGATGGTATATTAATTATACATAATTATTATCTAGTAATATTATTTATCTATATCCATTATACTCATCATTATACCCATATAAATAATTTAGTGTTGAATAACAAATTATACTACGACATGGAAATGGTAAGTTGTATGTACGCATTCATAGTGATATTATTATTAGTATGATGGATAAAATGAGGAATATGGTTGTCCCATAATCATTATAAAATTTAAAAATTTATATGATATTGGATTTATTAATTAATTATAGAAACAACTTAGTAAAAGGAAGTAAAAGAAGAAAATAACTTTGAAAGAGTTGGTAAAACAACTACCTCTTATTTGAGTATCTCCATTTGATTTTCACAAAACCACTCATTAATTTGGATTTTTTCCCAAAGTATTTCCTTTATGATTAATTTATGGATTTTTTAGGAGAAATTATCATGTATTGTCCAATAAAAATGTATTTATATGTCTGAATAAAAGAGAAGTAGAGGTTCCCTTTTATATGAGAGGGGAGGGGCACTTTTGGAAACTCCAAAATTATTAATTTAATATAAATTGATTTTTGAATTAAAATAGATAATAAGTTCGTTATTTATAGGGAAAGATGATCATGGGTAGAAATAATTTCAAAAAATTATTTATAGATATGTTTAGATCACAAAATTAACCTTATCTTTTGGGTTTAACCTTTAGTTAAACAGTTTAACTCTTAACGTGTCTACTTGTCTTTTTACATTATAGGGTTAATATTGTTACTATAAAATTATAAAATGAATCCCAATTGGTTAATTTATGAAATATTTAACACTATTCAAGTTATTTAGCTGAACCTTATATTTTTATTAATTTTATATCATTTAATAAAATAGTATTTATTTTAAAATCTCATTTATGTCAATTCTGACAATATTTAATACATGATTTCTCTTAAGGTCATAAAAACTTGATTCCTTCAAAAAAACTATATTAATTCATCGTTAAAATTTTAAAATATTCCAACAAAAAAATTTGATGGCATCAAATATTTCAAATAATATTTATTTTAATATTATTAATATCATTTAATTGATTTTTTCTTTAATAAATAAATTATTGCATCATCATTATATCACAATTTAATTTAATTATTTATTTCCTAAAATTATAAATAAATTATCATTATGTAGATAAAAATTTAATTTTTCTAAGGACTATTTATAGTCGACCATAACACTTATATAAACACATATTAAAAATGATATAGTTATTAAATTTTGAATATGACAATTTTAACTATTATTTAAATAAAATATAATAAATGTCTTAATATAATAAAAATGGCTTAAAAGGGATCATATTTTTGACCTGAGGTTTATTTTTGTTAAATCTCATTCAACCAATTAAATTAAGACAAGTTTCAGGGTAATTGTATATTATTATAATATTATTTTTACATATAATTTCCCATTTTACCTTTAACTGTGATAAATAAAATTCAAAAGTTATTATTCACAAAAAATTATTTTGATCCTATTAAAAAATATTTTTCATACTGATTATAACCGTGTATTTCTATTTTTTGAAATTCAATTCAGAAAAAAAAGGTAAAATTTCGTTTAATGCTAATCACGCAGATGTGGCTAGATGACGGGTAAAAGAGACATTCGAAAGTTTAATAAATTTTTATATCTAATTATTTTATAAAAATTATTCAAATGACCTACATTGGATTCATATATGTTTTATTTATTTATTATTAATTTAATATATATTAAAATTAAAATAATTATTTAAATGAAAAAAGTTGGTTTTTAAACAATAATGTAGTATTTTTCACTTTTCATCAGAAATGGAATTTTTTAAAAAATTACCAAAATATCACCCAAATATAATTTTTATATTCCTAAGTCAAAAATAAAGTCTATTTTGAAAAAAAATTATAAATTTTAAAATGTAGTTATTACTATTCATAGTCTCTTTTTAAACTACTATATTAGTATATCTGGGTATGCTCGAACTCGGTGTTTCATAAAACACAAGATATTGAAGAAACTCAATTTATTTAAAAAGATGCATACTATAAAATCTTGAGGTGTTACTGATCCTATATCCTATGACTGTCTCTTTAATAATCTCATAGACCCAGGTCCATGTGATTATCGTCGGCTACCATTATCTGATGTCTCAGCTCCTATGTGCCCACTATCAGCACCCATTATCGACGTATGCTCTTCCAGGAACTTCTCCATTGCTAAAACCCACTAAATCACTCTATAATATGTGGTAATTCAAATAGATTTCACTATATTCATATTATATCAATATAATCCCCACTTGAAGTATCAGACTCTGAAGAACATATCTCAAACCATATCCATAGAGTATCACAAAAGGTTAGTGAACCTCATCAGATACTCTACCACTGTCATGTTTCCCTGCTATAACTCTAAAATATCTTAGATTCTCATTGATCAAAACATTTCTAGATAAAACTTTTTCCAAAAGTGACTCTCAAAATATGACTAGAAGAGAGTTGTCTCATCGTGCGTTTTAGTTACCAGACTCCACCATCATCTTATAGAGCCCTGAATAAGAATTTATGCTAGGACTACCATCTGATATAAATGTTTCCTCACAAGGAAGAGAATTTATGTGATGGTCTCTAGCTAGTCCTCAACTGATTGGGGTTCTAAATCACTCGAAACCGGGGAGGTACCTATCTTTGAAACTCATAGAGTGTGTTTAGCATATAAACATCCTTAGATAGTACTTCTAGAAAAACCTTCTTCTCAATAGGTGGTGGAAAAACCGCCAAACCACCCAGAGGTACCATCCTCTCTAAATGACCTTGTACTAAATCCTCATCACTCAATTGGTCATCCTTGTGATCCCGTTATGGAATAATTATTGGCTATCTTCATGGAGGCATCATGAAATAAAATCAAGATATACCACATTCAAAGAGTATATTTGTGGTGCTTACACAAGAATGACATGGAAACCTTATCTCATTCCTATATGATTCATGTACCAATGTTTTCCCTATAACTGTGTCTATATGTACTGAGTCAACAAGCGGGTTATTAAAGACCTCATGAATGGACACATCGATCGTCGCACCAAAACTAGATTCCCTAGTGTTAAATACAAAATCAAATCACTTTAAAATTGTTTCTATAAATCCCAAACCAAAACCTCATCACTAGAAAACAATACAAACTCTATTCCTAAGGTAAAACCCACTCCAATACCACTCTGTCATGAACAGACCCAATGGGGCCTGGCGGGATAGTTATAAGCTGAGTGTGACAATCCCAAGGTATACTCCAATAAGCTGGGGGTTGGAGACCAGTGATGAGTCATCATATACCACATATAGTAGGAATTAGAATAAGTAATTTAACACACACACAAACACATATATCTAATACCATACAATAATTAAAGTTAAAAAATACAGCTGATAGAAATGCTTGCATAAATATAATTCCCATAATCATAGTTTGATAAAAGTACTTGAAAGAATGAGGGATAAATAAATTCCCACAAAAAACTGTAAAATATTCAAACTGCTTAGGAAGGAGGGTAATCTTTTCAAATGAGACATAAAAATTAACATCATTCTGTCTATCCTGAACTATGATCCACCTACTCAAAGTCCTCGTAAGACTCCATCGAAATGGTTATTATCTAGATAAGACATGATATGTGCAGGTAGAGCCCATGCATGGGTGAGTATAATAAGACCCAGTATGACACCCCAAAATAATCAAACATAAAACATCAAGAGTATTCATCAAATAAATACATAGGTATATCAATAGAGATACGAGACATAATAATAATAAACCTAGATATACTCAAAACATACTATAAGTCTTAAGAGGTATCAACCATAAAACCATCCATATGATGCTACTCAAGGCTTAAAGGTAACACCAATCTAGGAGAACTCACTCTGTGAACCATATTTTCACTGACAAAACTCATTCAATAGGTCTTTATCTTCAGGTCTCGCCCAAAAATTACTTATTAGAACTCTGAAGATTTCGACATCTAGGTATGGGATCACACCTAGGACCCCTAGGGGACACCAAAACCCCTATTGGACCAATATCTAGATAGGGGACCAATTTAATTTTCATGATTGGAATTCCAATACCATAAACCCAACCTAAAATTATGAATGAAAAATATAAGAACTC
Organism: Viscum album; assembly: GCA_963277665.1. NCBI lineage: Eukaryota > Viridiplantae > Streptophyta > Magnoliopsida > Santalales > Viscaceae > Viscum > Viscum album. The sequence goes on along the minus strand of OY728138.1, from coordinate 138,149,307 downwards.
AAAACTATCACATGAAGGGATATACAAAACTCTATCCAAGAAAAAACATATAGAGGTGATCAAAATCTTATTCTGAAGACATAATGTCACATTTTTTCCTTGTAGATATGGACTATGGAATCACACTAAACTGAACTTGGTCTATATTAAAGAAATATAAGATGTAAACCTTCCCTTGAAAACGTACACAGTGTATACTAGTGGTACATAGTGTGTCTCACCTGCCATGGGATTACCTGTGCCTCTCCATCTCCCATGGAATATATTTCTCTATATACACAATATGTCATTTTATAGTACATGGAGTGTAGAGGTCAGTAAAAACTCATCATATGCTTTCTTCGCATGCTTGTGTATGCCTGTTCATGCCCATATACTTTGGTTGTACTCGTGTTCCTAGTCGTGTTTATGACCATGTACCCCAAGGTATATATCGAGCTGCCACCACCTAGTCACATGGTGTGTGACAGGTGTCACACCATTGTATTAGGGTGCCACATAGTGTGTGTTCTTCAGAATACACATCGTGTAAAGAGGGATTTTCCAAAACTCATGTGTTCTTCATGTTTTTTCCACTTTAACCGTTGTCACCACTAGATTTTACATCCATCACACCCATAGATCCCATATATATGGCTGACCACGCAAAAAAATATTTACAATGGTCATATTCTATCAATAAATCTGATTTGGAATCATTCCTTATTGCACCACATTGCATGATGAACCAAACCGAAATCGAGTATCTTTAAATATGCACCCAATCTACCTCTAATCATCCTTCATTGCCATCGCACCTCAATCACGAACCCAAACCCAAGGTATTAACCTATTTCACTAAATAACAATCTCAAAACAATCGAATACCTGGTATTTTTCAAAACACTAGACAAAATAATTGTTAGTGATGAATGTGAAAGAAACTGGGAAGAAATACACAAATCAAAAAATAAGGAAAAAACCCTTGCTGTTGTTTTGTTTGGACTCAATTTTACTTCTTTATAATTATGAATGAAGAGAAAAAAATAAATGACAATAATAATTCCCTAAGCACCAAGTGAATAAACCCACATCTTCAACAACATGATCAAACCATCAATCAAACTATTAGAATAATTTATTCAAGTTCATCATGGAGAAAATATGAAAATAAAAAAAGATAGTCAAATGTCCTACCATGTGTTTGGATCGATCACTAACAAAAAAAAATATGCATCATCATCATTGGATAGATCCTTAATCTCTGTTGGTGAAAATGATCCTTGATGTGTTTTTGATGGCCAAGCTCTCCTCTAATGGTTCCTCCACTCAATCCCACGATTATGTGGCTAACCATATGGATTTGGCATAACTTTTTATTTATAGAATATAATTAGGTTAGGATTTTAATTAAACAAAAAAATAATTATATTTAATTTAAATAATTATTTCTCCCACAATGGAACTTAATCCAAAAACCCAACACCAAAAATTATTTTATCATGCCTAGATTAAAACCCATATTTCATACCCAATGATGGTCTCAAATTTTTGATACGAGACTCCTTTAAGAATTTATTCCATTATTTCACAAAAATTCAATGAGTGTGATATTAATATATTTAATATTTATATAATATCAATATAGAACCTCTCCAAGTCTCATAATCTCACATAATCTCAGTACTTGAATCTGAAAATATTATTTAATATATTCTAAAGTATTAAAATTAAAAAATAAAGAAGTTAAAACTCCCATTTTCCTATCATCAATTACTTTGAAAATTCAAAAATAGGTAACCAAAAACTATTTCTAAAATTATGATATTATTAATCTAATTTCCATAATGAGAAAAATATCATACTTAATGTATTAATCATCAATCACTTGATCACATGAAAAACAATGTCCATGACTCATAGAATGAAAAGTAGATAGATAAATGAGAATAAAGATTACTGTAAAAACCCTAGATGAATTTCCATTTCTAAATAAAACACTTCACTACATAAATTCCCCTTATGTATTATTATGATGACATAAATGAAATCAATCTATCAAGCTAGTCATGATAGGGTGATGAAAAAAATCATATACAAAGAGAGAAGTGGCACCTAAACTTGTGAAACAAAACAATGGTCTCAGACTACTTCTCCTCTTAAAGTAGCATCCCTTTAATTTATTGGAAGAGATATATTATAAGGGTTCAAACTATATTTATTAAAATGTGCTCATGATTCATCTCTTATGGTGTGTACTGTAACATCTCCCTTACTAGATGCATGGATCTTCTCATTATATTCAAGCTTTTATGGGGTATCCCATATCAATTTTGAGGGTGGTCGAACTTAACAGTGGATTCAATGAGGTCTCACAATGGTGGCACTAGGAATTAACTTGAACGTGCATGGCATTCTCTCATTTTTCTCAAATTCATAGGGCCCATATGGAGAATTTTTTTATATAAATTTCTTAAAAAAAATAAAAATAAGTTAAATTTAAAAAAAAGATATAAATGTGTTAAATTCATTCACACCTTTGGCCTTTATTGTTCGATATAAAGGCATGAATGCACTTAATAAATTTTTCATATAATTTCAGAAAATAAATTAATAATCATAACACCATTTCCAAAATAAAAAATATATATATATAATAAATTTAAAATATATATGTTTTTATATTTAAAAAATATTTTTTCATTTATATTTTGTTGTGTTTATATACTGATATATACAAATAATTTGTTAATAATACCATTATTATTAAAAAGTAATTTCTTATATTACTAATTTAATTAATATTTATTTTAAAATTATATTATTAAATACATTATTATTTATGTTAATAATATCGTTATTTACATCATTATTAATATTTATTATTTTAATTTTTGAAAATGTATAATACTATAATTAATATTTATTCACAATTTAAATATTAAAATTTAATTATAATAACATAATTAATAATATATCATAAAAATGTAAATAAAAATATAATAGTTAATAAGATTTATTACCATTAATATGTTAAAGATTAAATGTTATGTTATTAATAAATAATGATTATAAAATTTAAATTAGTGTTTGTTTATTATATTTATGAAAAAAATATTTTAAATTATTTTTTATATTTTGAGTCTCTTTTTCAAATTTTATTTAGATTTCTTTTAAACTTTATAATTTATATGCTTTCAAATATACTTATATGAAAGGTAATTATGTTTCACGTGGGTGACTTTGTAAGCCAATAAATTATAAATTATAAATACAATCTAAATTAAATTTGACACACTTAGTGAATATATAAAAAATAATTGAAAATAAAAATCAATTCAAAAAAATTAATGAAAAAAAAAATTAATGGCAAAATATATTTTTGTTTTAAAACAATACATTTGTTTTTATAATTTTTGGACATATTTTTATCTATAATATATTTTTAAATGTTTAAATTTTATATTTTTAATCAATAGTTTTTGTGTAATATAAATTAATTTTTGTTTTTTATATTACTAAAATTATTTTTATTTCTAATTAATTTTTAGATGTTTATCATCTGTTCTAAGTATTAATTCGATTGTTTTTATAATTTATATTTTATAAAATTTTAAAGTAAACTATATAAAATTTAATAAGTCTTAAAATGTTTCAAGTAGAAAACTTTAAAACCTTATAATATTTAAACTATAATCCAAATATAAATCAAAATTAAAATAGGAGATAACATGTAAAATAGTTTAAATTAAAAATAATTTCTCTAATTTAATATAAAGATAATAATATAGAGGATAGAATATATTATTTTTCCAAATCTTTTAAGTCAAAAAAACATAAAAATGAATGAGGACAATCACATTCTATGATAAGGTCTGATTCCCCAATCTGGTGTGTGAATGGGATGTCTAGGTCAAGATCATCAACCTCTATGTTGGGGTGGAGTATGATGAGATATAGAGGGGTCTTCTTTAGGTGCTGAAACCTCAAATGCCATATTATATTCCTGTAACTAATCAGGATAAGGTGTCACATAGATTTAGTGATGTGCACATGACCTTTCTCCCATTGAGTAAGTGGAAGGATTTTTCATCACTTACTAGGGGAACCATAATGCTTTTTAAGGCTTGGTCAGGAAAGGTGGTGGCATGAGAAATGACCCTTGATATAAGATATGATCAGATATACTTGGAAAAAACTAGGGATATTCGAAAAACATAAATGGATCACATGCCTCCAGGTTCACAACCACTATAACATCCTATGCTTTTTTAAAGAAATACTATGATCTCTAGCATACATAATATGCTACATCAAGCTTAAATAAAAAATTAAATAATGTTATTTAAATGTTACTATCATAACCTAGCCATTATAATGGTGGAAATGAATGGTATTAATTTAATTATAAAAAAATTCTTTATAGGTGTATATAATTATTTGGTGAATAATTAATTATAAATGAATGTAAACCCCTTTTTAAAATAAAATGAAATGTTTTTTTGGAAAACTATTTAAATGTGCACATCTGTGTTTTATAAATAATAAAATCACTCTTTTTTACTATATTAATTTAATATAATTTTTAAAATTCATCTTATATGTTTTCAATACATGATACAAGATCAAATTCATTTTTATGCATAAAATGAATATTTTTCAAAAAAGACATTTTTACAGCCTCTTAATGGAGAACCCATTTTAAATATATTTCTTATCAATTTTTTAAATTATATTTAATAAAATAAACTTATTATTTGGTAAATGACCATAAAATTTTACTTTGGATAAATTTTTGCTATTTTTATAATGATTTTCATTTTTTAATGAATACTGAAAAATACTACATCTAAATTCAAAATGTCTTTTTCATCTAATTAAATGATACAGTCAAATTATTTTATAACTTAATTATAATGTATAATTATATTATTTTTTTATAATTTAATCCAATTTAGGTCATTTTAATCAATTTCATATTGAAATTGGATATAAAAACTATGTGAACTTTTGAACGTTTTACTTTAAAAAAACTATTTTTTTCATTTCGTCAACCGGATTAATTTTTAATTAATTTCTTCCCATTATGTGTTTTAAATTTGAAAAAATGGATTCCATATTTGGATTCATAAGGTATAAATTTTATAAATGGGTCCTTGTAATTTTTGGACATTATGAATAGTAACTTTAGTAATTATTTTTGTTACCACGATTAATGGTAAATTGGGTAATTAAAGGTTAAAATAATATTATAAATATTATAAAACTACCCTAACACTTGTCTTAATATTATTTGCTGAGTTATTTTTGACCAATATAACCTTTTTCTATAATTATGGCCTATGGAATCCATTTGGGTTTGATTATAACACTTATAACATTTTATTTAAAGAAAAGAAAAAGATGTCATAATCTTGTCTCTCATAACCATAACAATTTTAATATGGGGTTTTATAATTGATATATTCTATTATAACTATTCCATATAAATATAAAAATATTACCTAGTTTTTGGTAATTTATTTATAATTTTTTAGTAAATAAATAATTAAATTAAGTGGTGACACAATGATGATTTAGTAATTTCTTAATTAATGAAAGAATCAAATAAATGATATTATAAATATTAAATTAAATATAAGTTGACATAATTGATTCAATAAATAAATTTTTGAGATTAATTTGACATTTTTATTATTATTTAATAGAGTTTTTTTGAACTTATCTTGATGTTATTGTATTTTTAAAAAGTCAACTAATGAATAGTGTCAAAATTGACACTATTCTTATCGTAAAATATAAAATATTTCATTAAATGTTATAAAATTCTTAAAAATATAAGATTCATCCACATAGATTTTAAAAGTCCTAATATGTCATAAATAACTCTTTCATTGGTATTTTGGAATGTTATGGTAATTATATTAACCAAAAAAGTGTAAATAACATGATATCATGGTAAGATTAAAAATGGTAAAATATATGTTAAAACAAAAAGATAAGTATAAAAAAAATATCAAACTAGCCCAATTTTCGTTTTATTGATATATTTAGACACATACTCATCCTATATCATAAATAAATGAATTTGGACTCATTTATAATAGAAAAATAATTTATATTAATTTAATACTTTTATTAATTCCAAGAGTGCCCATCCCCTCTCCTATAAAAGGGAACTCATTCCTCTCTTTTCCTTACACTTAAAAAACCTTTTGGTTTGACCAATATATACCCAAAAACCTTCCTATAATTCTTCCACATATTCTTGAAGCCTTTTTTAGGTAGTACACCCTCTTTAGAGGTGTTAAGGTGTTAAGAAATGTGATCATCTAAAGGAATGGTAATATTTTTATTTAAGTGTTTCTATTTTATTTTTTCTTACACTTCCTTAAAATATTATTTATCCATGATGAAATAATAAATCTATTATACTAAATATAATTATATTTTATTATATTAATATCATTAACTAAGTCCATCTCCACATCCATTAAATGGGAAAGGAATTAATTATTCGTACAAACGTGTGAACTATCACCTCTACAAACCGATCTAATTCGTTTTCCATAACCGTCTCTCATGACAGGTTATTATAATTTAATTAGTGTTAATATGTGATATTAATGAAATATTAATCATTATAAGATAATAATATATCAATTATTTTCTTATTTTCCATGCACATAAAAATGATAACATCGTTCGTGCGAATGTGTGAACTATCAACTCCATGAAGTGATGTGACTCGTTTTTATTCACTGCATTACTTTAATGATATATGTAAGTATATTTAAATTATTAATATGTTATTAATGGTGTTGTTATAATTCTGGTAAGATAAAATAATATTTACCTTCTTTTCATAATGATCAAGGAAAAATGGAAAACGTTACTCATGTGTTCGTATGGCATATCGTCTCCATGATTATAACATTGTTAGTTTTTAATAACCATAATTAAAAATTTTATTTAAAAGTATAATTTATTTATAAATTAATAATAATTTCATGAATATTATTTTGGATATGATTTACATATGACCACGTAAAATATAAACATCATAAAAAGTCCATTTTTTACTCAAGTACAGAATATCAACAAAACATCTGATATAAACTTAAATAATTATGTAAATATTATAACATTGAAATAAGTGATATAAAGGGAATAATATAATTGAAAAATATTCTCAAGAAATTATAAATTAATCTAATTTTATTATTCAAGAATATAAATAATGTACGAGACGAGATGGATTCAAGTTAAGGGACTTTTAATCTCAAAACCTAGTTTTAATATTTTGATGATTTATTCTTGTAGATATTTATATTTTATGTCCATGTTTTCAAATTGGTTTTTATGAATTTATTTTTATGGAAATGAATGTTTTAAAATGGGAACTTTTGAATTTCTATCAATTTTTTTCATAAACGGATCCTTGTAAGGTTCTTTGTCTTAATCTCCTTTTATTGAGGCAAATTTTGATAATATACACCACCTTCTTTTATAATGTGTACAATCAACCCCTTTGACTTAAAATTTCATTCAAAATTTTTCAAAATGAATCTTTTTATACAAATAATTTAATTTATTTAGAAAATGATAAAAGGAATGTTTCTTATTAACATATGTAGTGACAATGACTTCTCTTCCACTATTGATGTTATTTGATATTTGGATTCCTCTATAAGACTTAATGTTTTTAAAAGAAAAAAGAAATACCCTATTCCCATTTTTGGGTATTTTGGTATTAAAAAAGGTTTTGAAAATGGATTGTCTATTTCAGAATCTGGAAATGATAACCCGTGACTGAAAATGATATTTTATGAGTGAAATGTTGATGATTGTAATCTTTTATGTGTATGATTATACAATGGTACTTGGAAATTCTATGGGTGGTTATGTGATTAACTAAATATGGGTAGTTATGTGATAAAACAAATACCCACTACTAGAAAATGACTTATAGCCATGGATATATAGCCATGGATTGATATATTTGTGGCTATATTTTAGTTTATAGCCACGGTTAAAATAAAACACGTGGAATTAGGTTTAATCAAATCTCTCCACTCTATAGCCCCCTATCATAATTCCCTTTGCATGAAACCCTACTTCCCAGACAGTTCCCATCACGACCTCTCATATTCTCAATCCTCCTCCACCGACGGTGCTTCTCATGATGGTGCCCCTCATGACAGTTCACCTCACTACCACCAAATGATGCAACCCCACTGTGAGATCTCATGTCTAACCCTCATCCCCCAACACTGCCACTGAATGTGGGACACCTCACCTCCCCCTGTCGATGTTTCTCATAGGTGGCCTCCCCACCTCCTCTAGTGTGCCTCTGATGTGACCAAAACCCTCTCGGTGATCCTCCTCCTCCTTGTTATGAAAAATTATGTGTTCATTATTTTTTTATTAGTTATTCATAGCTATGTTGTATAAAATATATACGATATTTTTGACATTTCATGAAATTCCTCCTTTAATATGTCTTGTACAACTAGTTACACCACATATTGTATTGGTTGATTCATTTGGGCTAGATTCATTAGTCGATCCACTAGGTCAAACCATAGAACTAGGGTATCTATTACACATTCAACCAGTTTCTATTAGATAATACTTTTCCACAAGGGTTGGTGAAGGAAAATGGATCTTATTTGGGACTTCCATCTGTAGAATCACCCATAAATTGATGGAAATGGAGGACCTCGAGATGTGGAGGTCTGGTGTTGGTTGATATTTAACTCACTTATATGTATCTTTAACAATGACCCCAAGAGTGTAACTACCAAACCTATGACCTAGTGTTGGAATTTATGATCCACGCATTGAAAGTTTTGTGGAAATATCTCATTGGTGAGGGATTTTTTCTATTTACAAACCAAAAGAGTCTGTGGTAGGTCATCTACAAGTGTTACCAAAACCTTCACTATAGTTTTTTGGAAGTGTATTTTTTGAAATTTGATAAAAATATATAATATGACCTTAGAAAATGAATTGTAGTAGTATAAGTGATCACTTGGAGATTAAAGATCTAGGAGAAGGAATATCATATGAGGGATGTAAGGTCATTGAATTTATAGAAAACTATTATGTGGGTGTATTTAATGATTAATAACTAGTGGTTTTTCAACCGTTAGTGATCACATACACATTGGTGGATTGAGATAAGGTTAGTTAGTAGTTCGATCTGATTGTCTGGTGAGGTACACAAGTTTAGCATAAATTGTTTCTTTTTCATATTAGGATTTTAATAATCATGGATTTATTCTTATCCTTGTTTAGGTAATCGTTCCATATTTCAATAGAGAGGATATGATGAGAGAGTCTCATGAATTGTAGTGGGAAGTTGACCATAGTTGACCATGATGTATCACATTGTTAAATAATATTTTTGGTGGCCCAATATGAAATGAAATGTCCAAGGTTATGCCCCTCATTGTACAACTTGTCATATATTCAAAGATGAGAATTATACACTTGAAGAATAACTAAAAAAATTATTTAAATGTGTTTATGTGGAATAAGGTGATGAAAAATTCATTACATGGTAGCCCATGATCCTGATAATTCAATAGACCATTTATTCTATAATAGATTAGATGACTAATATAGGTCTCATTATACCAATCTATAATAAGAACTCTATCGATGAGAACGAAAGGCAATAAGTTCAAGATATCATGAATCTTAATCGATTTCCACTAAGTGTGGTGTCAAAGATACATTCATATATTACCTCATAATTTTGTAAAGTCTTATAAAAAGTGATGGGTATATATTGAAATATTATTATGAACTTTTATTATTATATCATTGGGTTATCATAGATATTTATGGAGATATAGAGGAAATTAATTGAGCATTAGATCGGGTTATCATAGGATGTATGTATCATAAAAAATTTTATATTAGTTTTTTCCTACAACAAGAATATTTATTCATTGATTCAAATGGATTAGTTTGAGGATCAATATGGATGGACATGTTCTTTTACCTTTGAGATGGTATGATATTGGAGAGGTTTAGCATATTATTCTATCATTCTATATTAGATCTTAAAGTAAATATAGGTTATCAAAAAAATGGTTGGTTACAAATTGGAATAAGGGGAATTAAAAATCATTCCAATGGATTTTTCCCTTGAATATCACTTCACATGACAAGTTTTTCTTATAGTGGTCCCCTCATTTTCTACATAGGTGTTTGAGGAGGAAGGTGATGTTGGAATCAAGGTACGTTTGGATGCCTAAGATCATAAAATGAATCAGGATGTTTCCCTATCAATTATACCATTTTCCATGGTACCATGGTATGAACAATGTGTTCTATGTTTCATAGCTTCAAATGAATTATCTCAGGAATACACATAACCTTGAGAACGAAGATGTTGATCTAGAGTTGGATGAATATTTTGGGTAAAAAATTATACTGATAGTTTTCCAAAGTGAGGAGTGAATGATAAGGAAATACATTCCAAAAATTAAAAATATATGTGATAAAACACAAATTTCAGTTCATATGTTATAGAGGGAATCATACATTCTGGAGAAGTGGCCCATGTTGTTCAAGCATGCCTAATGGGATACATCTCAAAGAAAATATATCAAAAGAGGGGGAGGATTGGGACACATAAAGGATATGTAGAAAGAGGGGGAGGAGTGTTTTAGGGAAGGTTGGGGGTGAAAGGGTTGTACAGGGGAGGGGATAGAAGGTTGGGGGTGTACAGGTGGGAGGGGGAGGGGGTCGGGGGTGTGGAGGGGGAAGGGGTGCAAGGGGGTGTGCAAGGGGGAGGGGGGAGGGGTGCAAGGGGCAGGGGAGGGGTACAAGGGGGGAGGGGGGAAAGGGATTTGCAGTGGTAGGGTGCTGGTTCAAGGGTAGGGGGTGCTGGTATAGGTTTGTAAAGGTCATGGAAAAATGATATGCCTTCCACTACTCTTATACTAGTTTTCTGGTAAGATAATAAAACTCATGAACCCCATACCATTACTTCCAAAAATTAATAATCCAATTAACATAATACAACTAACTCCAAAGATCATCCTTTATTTGATATGTATGTGAACATCATAACTGCATCTCTAAACATCAGTTGGTTGTTTCTTAGTAATATCTTCTATTTGATAGGATGAATCCTAAGATATTTAGAGTTATATGTGTGAGATAACAAATAAATGTAATTAAGGAAAATTAATTACCATTACATGATAAATTTTGAACACATACATGAACTCTAAAAATGATACATTATAGTTCTATTTATTTATTTCATTTTTCTTTATTTTTATCATCCATGTTTTATTTACTCCCTACATCAATATCTAGAGAAATTGGTTTTGAAAGTTGGAAGAAATAGGTTATCCACTATATAGTTTCATCAGTGTGGTATTCCTCCTTCAATCCCTAAATATATTTATTTATTTGATTTATATTTTAATCCTATAAAATTTTACCTTTTATGGATATTTTTTCTTATGACCATTTAATGTGTTTTCGAAAATAGTTATGTTTAGGTCATTTAAAGAGAAAATTTGACAATAATAAATCTGATTAGTGAAAGGTATGAATTTAATTTGTATTATAGGTTTTCCTCATGAACATCATGAAAAAATATAACTAAATTTATATCTAGGTATCTTTTCTGATGACATACTTTAATGGTGGGATTTTATGTTCTCTTGATGATAATTATGCATTATCATGTTTTTTCATATGCTTTGCAGGTTTTCATGTTTATATTTTCATATGCATATAACAGGTCCTCGTGTCTAATTTTTCATATGAAAACCTCTCAAAACCATAAATAGTTTTAAATTTTTAAAATTATATGTTTTTTTATGGATAAAAACAAGCATAATACATTTATAATTTAATTCAATGTTGAATTGTTAAGATATTTTGGTATTTTTTTATCTTATATGAGTCAATATAATTTTCTGTTTCTTGATGAACCCCTTGTAGTTTATCATTTAAAAAGGTGAATTTCAAAATCTATGAGATGTTACCAAAGGTTTTTAGATTTAAAATGAATTTTAATATTATAAAGTATTATTTTTGACATAAAGGGTGGTTTTATAATATTTTTGGAGAAATTAATTTAGTAGTTTCCTAAAAATTCATAGTGATTCTTTAATTATTTTTATTTTTAAATGTTCTCAAAATAATATGTTTAATATTTTTTAGTTTTACAAAATATTATGAGGTAATTATGGAAGAATATCCCAAAAACATTTCTGAACCACTTAACTACATATTTTGGATATCAAAAAATTATTTATATAATTGTTATAGAAATGATTTAATTGTATTTAGAATGGATTCAACAAAAAAATAGTTTTATTAATAATTGTATTTTTATGAGTCAATTTTTTATATTATTAGGGGTGTAATTGGACACTTATTAGTACTACTATATTGATTAATTTGTTCACATATGGTTTTACATAGTTTGGAACATTGACAATAATTCTAATTATATTTTTTAGTTCATATTATTTTAGCATATTCTCTGACCATAACCTTATGAAATATCAAGTGGGACATATGACATATTATCCACATGTGTAAAGTCCCTTGTTTTTTAACCAGGTTAAAATATGAAGGTTGTCAAAAAAAATTGGTTTATCGACGAGTCAGTTTTTAAACTAAACTTCTTAATTTTATTCTGAGTCTTGAAACACCTAAGGGTGTCATTTTTGGACTTGCATAATTACCCGATAATTTTAGCGGGTGTCCCGATGAGTCTCGAGAGAAAAAAAATCCAGAAAATTCCACTTTAATGGATCTGCACGGGCAGCACAGGGTTTCAGACCAACCCGTGCAGTTTACCATGTTTAATAAATTATTCATTTTAATTATACAAGAGATTGTGATTAATTAAAATAATGTTTTTAATAATAATAATAATGAAGTTATTATTATTATTGTGATTTTTTAATTAAATAAATGTTAAAGATTTAATTAAATGGCAGTTGAAGAAATTATTGTGGCTTTTGTGTTTATCAAAGAACTTTTTTAATTAAATTAAGAGTTTCAAAATTATTAAAGGACCATTTATTATTAAATAGAGGTTTTGGTTGGAGTTTTTATCATTAATATCATATTAATGATATTGTAATATATTAGGGGGTTTGGTTTTTAATTAAATTAAAGTTGGAATAATAATAATAATGATGTTATTATTATTATTATTGTGTTTATTTAATTAAATGAATGTTAAAAAGAATTTAATGTGGCTTTTGATCTTTTAAAAGAAATTTTTTCCTTTAATAAGGGTTAATTGGGAGTTATGGTCTTAATAAATGAAGGTTGATAGAAATAAAAATAATTATTTATGATTATTATTATTATTATACATATTATTATAGTGATATTTATTATTATTAATAACTTATTATGGTTGTTTTATAATTAATAATAATAATAATATGTTTTGGGGGTTTTTTTTAAAATGAATAAATGTTAAAAGGTGTGGTAATAATAATATTTTTTTAAATATTCTTATTATTATAACTATTATAAATTTTATTCCTTATAACTATTATTATTCTCATAAATGAAGTTAATTAAATTAAATACAAATTAATTGTGGTTGTTTTATTATTATTGTTATTATTATTATTAATAACAATAGGGGATTTGTTTTTAGGTTTTAAGTTAGAAAGAAAAGGGGGAAAGACTCCCCTTCTTCCTCTTAAGGTGTGACACGCACAGGTAGGGAGAAAACCCACATGGCTCACCTAGCTAGGCATGACTCCCTCTTTCAGATCCTCCTTCGCGCTTCTCCCTCTGCCGAATGGCCTCCCTACAGTAGTTGTGTGACCCATATGGTGGGACCACCTCCCTTGATCGGACCTCCTTCAGCAGCACGACACCCATCCAAGAAGAACCCTTGCGCGCGACCCCCTATTGTGGGTCCTTCTTTGCGTAGCAATTTTCTCTACTTTTTTCCTTTATTTTGGTCTGATTCGAAGAGGTAAGATGTCCCATCATGCTATTCATCATCGCTTTTGCAGTTTGATACCATTTCGGTACCCATTTTGGTTTGGCCGAATTTAGGTCTTTGTTGTAACCTGAATTTTTGGTGTTCTCTAGTTCTAGGGTTGCGCAACGAGGTTCTTGGGATTCCTTGGTCCGCGTTCTGGAAACCGCTGCCGAAGGTGAGGCAGTTCAGGTCAATTCGTTTCATTGACGATGTTCAAAGGTAAATAATTATACCATTTTTTGGTTTTTCACCACCTTAAATGGATTCTAATATTTTATCTGATTCCTTAGTATCTAGCGGTTGGTTCATAGAACTTGCAGCATCGGTTTTGGTCTTCTGAAGTTGTTTTATTGATTTGTAGATTTTTTTTGTAGGGAGCGCGTGCGTGAAAATATATATTTAGATATATATATAAAGGTGGTGTGCATGGCACTGGATTCCATTTGTAACTAATTTACACAAAGTATATTGAAGTGCAGTGTAACTAAAATAACGTCACCCCAATGTAGGGTCACAAATCCATGACACTTTATTTAAGAATTATAACTTTTTTAAATAAATTAATAATGTCAGTTTCCTTGATTATAGAAATTATATGTTTTCTTGAAATGATAATTGAAGATAAACTTATGGTTAGTGGTAATGTCATATCATGCTTGTTGTGGTTTCGTTTTTCATATGTCTTCTTGCTGGAGATGATATATGATATGTCAATGCATGACACTTTTGATGTTATTAAATGATGTCACCCATGTGAGATAAATGAGGACTTGAACATGTGATTATTTTAAGCATGTTTTTATAATTTGGTTAAATTGATATGATTAAATAGTTTAATGATTTGAATGGGGAAGAATGGGTAATAGGGAAATTAATTTTAGAATTAATTATCAAGTTATGAGTTGGAATAAAATGGTGGCTTTTACTGTTTATTGAGAATATTGAATATTTTACATTCTCAGAATATAAATTGGAAACCGGTAACAATTAAGGTATAGATTAACTATTACATGTTAAATGTTAAATGGTTAATTAATTGATGATTTTTTAAAGAGATAATATTTCATTAATAAATTGTTGAAATAATTAATTTTCATACATCAAATTTAGATTGTGAATTGATTGTTTGTTGTGACTATTGGCCAAGAGTACCTTTTATGCATTTTTGTTTTACATGCCTTATGTTGTTTTAGATAGAGTTGTTTAAAAATATGATATATTGAAAGAGATGGTTGCTAAATATCTGGGCTTTTTTCAGCATGTTTTAATATGATTATGACATGCAGGTGAATTGTAAAAGTCCTGGACAAATCACTATTTCAGTGGATGGGTTCATACTTGTTAAAGAATTTGGATAACTAAATTTTAAGTTAATTATTTAATTTTATTGCTAATAATAATTAATTATTATTTATTTCTTTACTTTGGATATGTTGAATGGTTAATTAATTGTTAACTTATTTGACGGGCGATTTATGTCATTAATTAGTTGTTGAATTAATTAACAGATTGGATTAATTAATTTATGAATTAATTAATGGATGGTTTTGGGGTGTTAGACATGGTGTTCTACAACAATTATAAATATATATATATGTATAATTGATAAACAGGTTGTGAGACAGTGACTGATGCTCCAAATACTCATGGGGTGCTAGACATGGTGTGCTACACCCAGCTTGCATGAAAACATTTTTTATGGGATAGGGACTGATGCTCCAAAAACCCATGGGTTGTGAAACAAGAACAGATGCTCTAAATACACACGAGGATGTTATACATGATGTTCTACACCCATTAATTGACATTAGACTATGGGTCCAATTGGTCGTACATGAAATGAATTAATTGGTTAATAAAAATTGTTGTGACATAATGACTTGTGAATTGAATATGAGAAGTGGTTCAGACTTATTAATGAATTGGGTGAATCCCTGTTAGTGGATATAATTAGGATCAAAACACTATTTTTAGTGGATGGGCTCGGACATAGTATAGGAAATATTAAATTGAATATCTTATGATGCATTATCCAAGCCAAAGCACAAGATTGGATTCAGTCTTTACTTTGATTACTTAGATGGTCTTTAGAGACATCTGTGGTGAGTGACTTATACAGGGGATGTCAGGATGAGGCTAAATATCGATACTTTCATAATTTAATGAGGTTTAAATAATTGATAAAAGAAAATAATTGTGTCATGATTGTTGAGTATGCATGACAAATCTATAATACAAGTTCAAAATCCAGATGAGGGCTGAAGCAGGGTACTTGGGTATATAGTTGCATTGTACTACATACTTTATTTATACATTCTTTCACATGGTTTAAATTAATTATTAAATTTATAGATTTGGGGTAGACACTGTTTTTTCCATCCTACTGAGATTTATATCTCACACCCTACTTAGGCGGCCACTACATTGGGGTACCTGAGTTGATTCTATTTGGTTGTAGGATTATGTTTTTTTCATTTACTTGGGAGATATGAGAATAGAACCGAGAGGAAGCTTGGGATGCTCTAGGAGACCTCCCTCATGGATTTGAGTCATTTTTTATTTATTTCTATATTAGAATGTAAAGCACGTTGTTTTTTTCATTGTTTTCTATTTTTTGTAACATTAGCATGTCATGCATGCATCTATTATATAATTGGCATCGACCACTTTTATAAAATGAGTATTATTTGTCTTCCAATATTTTTTCAATTATGTATTACTGCTTCTGTTATTAATTGTTATTTACTATGATAAACCACTCTGCAACTTTGATAAGAGGTTATATTCTCCCCCCACTAACTATTCTTAGACCCTCATTGCTAGTCGGTATCCTCTTACGTTCGGGGAGATGAGTTTGAGGTCATGTGGCGACTGGTCCAGCCACCAGTTTAGTGGTGAGCTGGATCGGTATGTTACAAATTCGTATCATTGGGTTTCTTTTCCTTTATCTTACTATTTTGGGGTTGGTATGCAGAAGACTAGGAATGTGTCAGCATTTGGGTTAATAGCCATTCTTGGGACTGATCACCCCATGTATGGGAAATGACAAAGTGGCTAAAGATGGGAATTGATGTTAGTACTATTAGAGGTTACAGTTGATGTGATTTCACCATGAGTGACTGGTGTATTTTCGGCAACTTATTGATTTTGAGAATTTTGAAAAATAATTGTCTTAGCCTGATATGGGAATGAAGTTTCATACATGCATCATCTTAGGCACTTAGAGATTCACATGTCATGCATATAACATGCCATATAGTTGCATTAGTAGTATTCCTACTAATTTGGATTGTGTTCCTTGGGAACAATGTCATGTTTTGATATACTTTATCATGTCGTTGTAGATAGCATATTTCAGTGATAGATTTAACATGATTGAGTGATTATATGACATACTACCTCAGTTATTAGCATGTATTGTTGTTGTGTTAGTCTTCTGTGTTATAGTAGGTTGTTGTGTTGCTTCTTATGCTAATATGATAGAGATGTTTTGATATATGAAATGGCTTCTAAAGTTAAAATGTTAAATAAATGTTGATTTTGATAAATGGGACACAAATTCTAGTGATAGGGGGTATGGGCCCCTTATCGATTGGTTGATGTCCACCCATGTGTTTGAACCTTATATAACCATAGTATGATTGAAAATGGTTATAAATGTAAAAATATTGAGGTTTGATTAAAATGAATTGTTTTTGGGTTGTTTTTTGAAGAACCTAGGTTGAATAAATGGGACCCTCAGAGGTTTCCTTTTTGGTAAAAGGAATTTATATACTAAATTGCCTATTTATATTTGGATAACACTATATGAGAAATTTTTAAAGAGGATGTTTGTTATAGCATGTTTGTTTTCCTATGGGGCATTAATTGAAAGCCAAGTGACTTTTTGTGAAATAGTACGTGTTTGTTTGTGGAAATTTATTCAAATGTTAAAATGGTATAAATGAATTAATTAAAAGGTCTAAAATGGAAAAAAATGGGCTTTTTAACCTCATAATTCTGGTTTTGTGTGACCAAGAGAGAGGGTCAACATTTATGTTTTTTAAGGGGCTAACATGTGGTATGTAGTACCCTTAGAATGTTCTAGGTCATTAAAGTAAGTTCTTCCCACTACTCGGGAGGACTTCATGGTACTCGGGTGTTATGGAACACCAATAGGTTTATTCTACGGCTTTTATGATCAATGTTTGACATAGTGTTTGTGGTTCGAGGAACATCACACGAATTTGTTAAGTGTTCTAAAATAGCACGTCGGTGAGTGGAAGATCTTTTTTTTACGTCATAGACTATTTTAAGGAGATTAGTGTCGTAACATCTTCATTAAACATGTCGGCAGGAGATTCCAAGATTTTAGAAAAGAGTTGACTAGTAATAGTTTGATTGATCTTCTTAATGACCTTGGTTTTCTCTTAGTGTGCTATTTTGAATAAGAAGATCATGTCCCCTATCTTGATCTCATCATGGAGACACTAATATAGTGTTGGTCTTACATCGCGCTACAGTTTAAATGTTGTTGGTCTTGATGAGTGGTTGTTATCTCGGTAGTATGTGGGATGCATGGTTTCTTTGGGCTACTCCTTTATTCGTGTTGGGGCACGGTTGTTTGATTTAAAATAGCCTTATGATGCATTGACTTGGAAACTTTACCAGAGGTTAATTAAGGAATTTTTTATACATTCGGATGGTTTTGGAATAGTTTCAAAGGTGCGTCATCAGATAAAGGGTGAATGTGGGTTTTGGGTTGGTGGCATCTTTTGAGGGAAGCATGTGCAACATGTTTTGTTATTTGATCGAGATTCAACTATTTTCATGGACAAGGTCCTTATAATGGCCTCATATATAAGCTATGTTTTGATGTTTAAGCTATAAAGTGAGCTTTGGCTCTAGTTTTAAAGGCTTAACAGTTAGGCTTGTGAAGGGTTAGAGGTGTTTTTGGTGTTGTGAATGCAACATCTCAGTTCTAACAAGATTAAATGACCTTGTTAGGTCGGTTGTTTTAGTAGTGGTTTTCAATGGCCTCTTAGGGATGATAATTTTTTAAGGTGGGTAGATTGTAAAGTCATGTGTTTTTAACTGGGTTAAAATATGATGGTTTTAAAAAATAATTTGGTTTATCGATGGGTTGGTTTTTAAACTGAGCTCAAGAATTTTATTTCATGTGTTAGAACACCTAAAGGTGTTATTTTAAGACTTACTAAATTATATGATAATTTTATAGGGTGTCCTGATGAGTCTCGGGAGGACCAATCCAAAAAAACCACTTTAATGGATCTATAGGGGCAGTGCATGGTTGTGGACCAACCCATGTAGTTTACCATGTTTAATAAATTATTTATTTTAATTATATGGGAGATTGTGATTAATTAAAAGAAAGTTTTTAATAATAATAATAATGAAGTTATTATTATTATTATTGTGTTTTTTTAATTAAATGAATGTTAAAGATTTAATTAAATTATGATTGAATAAATTATTATGGCTTTTGGGTTTATTGAAGAATAATTTTAATTAAATTAAGAGTTTCAGAATTATTAAAGGAAAATTTATTATTATATGGAGGTTATGGTTGCTATTTTTATCATTAATATCATATTAATGATATTTTAGTAAATTGGGGGGGTTTGGTTTTAATTAAATGAATGTTGGAATAATAATGATGATGATGTTATTATTATTATTATTGTGTTTATTTAATTAAATAAATTTTGAAAAGAATTTAATGTGGATTTTGAGCTTTCCAAAGAAACATGTTCCTTTAAACATGTTTAATTGGGAGTTATGGTCTTAATAAATGAATGTTGATGGATACAATAATAATGATTTGTGATTATTATTATTATGCATATTATTATGGTGATATTTATTATTATTATTAACTTATTATGTTTGTTTTATAATTAATTAAAATAATAAGAATATGTTTTGGGGGTTATGTTTTTTAATGAATAAATGATAAAATGTGTGGTAATAATAATATTTTTATAACTATTCTTATTATTATTACTATAATAAATGTTATTCCTTATAACTATTATTATTATCAAAAATTCAATTAATTAAATTAAATAAAAATTAATTATTGTTGTTTTATTATTATTATTATAAGTAATAATAATAAAAATAATTGGGGTTTTAGTTTTAGGTTTTAAGTTAGAAAGAATAGGGGGAAGACTCCTCTTATTCCTCTTAAGGCACGACACACACATGTAGGGAGAAAACCCCCATGGCGCACCATGCCAGCACGACTCCCTCTTCTGGCTCCTCCTTTGCACTTCCCCATCTACCAAATGGCCTCCCTGCATTAGCCTCAAAACCCATATGGCCTGACCATCTCCCTCGAATGGACCTCCTACTATAGCATAACACCCATCCGGGCAGAACCCTAGCGTGTGACCCTCTTTTGCGGGTCCTTCTTTGCACAGCAATTTCCTCTAATTTCGTCCTTCATTTTGGTATAATTAGAAAAGTTAATATATCCCCTCAAGATATTAATCATCAATTTTGAATTTTGATGTAATTTTGGTATCCGTTTAGGTTTTTCTGAATGTAGTGTTTTTGTTGTAACACGAATTTTTAGTGTTATTCAGTTCTAGGGTTGTGCAACGAGATTCTCGAGATTCCTTGGTCCGCATTCTGGAAACCACCATTGAAGACGAGGAGGACCGAGCTAATTCGATTCTTCAAATATGTTCAGAGATAAATAATTATACTATTTTTTGGTTTTTCACCACCTTAAATGGATTTTAATATTTTATCTGAGTCCTTAGTATCTAGCGGTAGTTGCGTAGACCTTGTTGCATTGTTTTTGGTCTTCTGAAGTTGTTTTGTTGATTTTTTGATTTTTGTTGCAGGGAGCATGCACATGAAAATATATATTTATATATATATATATAAAGGTGGTGTGTGTGCGACTGCATTCCATTTGCAACTAATTTTCCCCAAGTACATTAAAGTGAAGCTTAACTAGAATGTTGTCACCTCTAAGTAGGGTCCCAAATCCCTATCAATTTATTTAATAATTTTAAATTATTTTATAAATTAAGAATGTGAGTTTCCTTGATTATGGAACTGCTAAGTTTTCTTGAATTTTTTATTAAAGATGAACTGATGGATTTTGGTAATGTCATATCATACTTGTTGTGGTTTGGCTTTTCAAATGTCTTCTTGATAGAGCTGATATATGATATGTCAATGAATAACACTTTTGATGTTATTAAATGATGTTTCCCATGTGAGATAAATGAGGACTTGAACATGTGATGATTTTAAGCATATTTTTCTAATTTGGTTAAAGTGATATGATTAAATAGTTAAATTATTTGAATGGGGAAGAATTAGTAATAGTTTAATTAATTGTATAATTAATTATCAAGTCTTGAGTTAGAATAAAATTTTGTATTTTACTTTTTATTGAGAATATTAAATATTTGACATGTTCAGAATATAAATTAGAAACTGTTAATAATTAATGGATGGATTAATTTTTACATGTTAAATGTTAAATGGTTAATTAATTTATGATCGGTTAAAGATATAATTTTTCATCAATAAATTTTTTAGTTAACTAATTTTCATTTATTAAATTAAGATTGTGAATTGATTGTTTGTTACGACTATTGTCCAAGAGTAAATTTTGATGCGTGTTTGTTTTACATAACTTAAGTTGTTTTATATGGAGCTTTTTAAAAATATGATATGATGTGTGAGATGGTTTTTAAA
This sequence comes from Viscum album, assembly GCA_963277665.1. Classification (NCBI taxonomy): domain Eukaryota; kingdom Viridiplantae; phylum Streptophyta; class Magnoliopsida; order Santalales; family Viscaceae; genus Viscum; species Viscum album. The sequence goes on along the minus strand of OY728138.1, from coordinate 138,127,610 downwards.
TATCTGGGCTTTTTTCAGCATGTTTTGAGATGATTATGAAATGCATTTAATTTGTTAAAGTCCTAGACGAATCACTGTTTGAGTGGACAGGTTCAGTCTTGTTAAATAATTTGGATAATTAAATGTTGAGTTAATTATTTAGTTGTCTTGCTAAGAATAATGAATTTTTAATTAATTATATACTATTGAGATGTTGAATTGTTAATTAATTTTTGACTTATTTTATGGGTGATTTATGTTGTTAATTAGTTGTTGAATTAATTAAAGGATTGGATTAATTAATTAATAAAATAATTAATGTATGGTTTTGGGGTGTTAGACATGGAGTTCTACACCAATGATATATATATATATATATAATTGATAAATAGGTTTTGAGATAGAGACTGATGCTCCAAATACTCACGGGGTTCTAAACATGGCATTCTATATCCAGCTTTCATGAAAACATTCATTTATAGGATAGAGATTGATTCTCCAAATACCCATGGGTTTTGAGACAAGTACTGATGCTCTAAATACTCATGAGGATGAAAGATATGATGTTCTACACCCATTAATTTACATTGGACTGTGGGTCCAATTGGTCGTACATGAAATGAATTAATTGGTAAATGAAAACCATTATGACATAATGACTTATGACTTGAATATGATAAGGGGTTCAGACTTTTAAATGAATTGGGTGAATCACTATTAGTGGACGGACCCAGGAGAAAAACACTATTTTTAGTAGACGGGCTCGGACATAGTATAAAAAATATTAAATTGAATATCTTATGACACGTTATCCAAGCCATATCACAAGCTTGGATTAGTTCTTTACTTTAATTACTTAGATAGTATTTAGAGACATCTATGGTGAGTGACTTATACGGGGGATGTCAGGCTGAGGCCGATTCTCGATACCTTTATAATTTAATTTGGTTGAAATAATTGATAAAATAAAATGATTGTGTTATGATTTCAGAGTATGAATGAAAAATGTATAATACAGGTTGAAACACCAAATGAGGGATGAAGTAGGTACTAGGGTATATAGTTATATTGTACTGCTTGCTTTATTTATACATGCTTTCACATGGTTTAAATTAATTATTAAATGTATCGATTTGGGGTAGACGCCACTGTTCCCGGCCTACTAATATTTATATATCACACCCTACTCAGGCCTCCACTACATTAGGGTACCTGAGTAGGTTTTATTTGGTTTCAGGATTGTTTCATTTTCATTTACTTGGGAGATAGGAGCAGAGGACCAAGCGGAATCTCGGGATACTCGATGAGACCTCCCTCGAGGCTTTGAGTCATTGTTTATTTATTTCTGTATTGGAATGTAAATCATTATATTTTGTTCACTGTTTTCCATTTTTGTAACATTATCATGTCAAGCATGAATCTATTGTATAATTGGTTTTGGAAACTTTTATAAAATAAGTATTATTTGTCTTCTGTTGTTTTGTTAATTATGTATTATTGCTTCCTCTATTGATTGTTATTTACTCTGATAAACCACTGTGCAGCTCTGATATGATGTTATAGTCTCCCCATTGACTATCCTTAGACCCTCACTGCTAGTCAGCATCCTCTGGTGTTCGGGGAGACGCACTTGAGTTCATGTGGTGATAGGTCTGGCTACTAGTTCTGTGGAAAGCCAGTTCGGGACATTACAACATGTGAACCATCCAAATTATCGTATTTTAACTGATATAGTTTTCATACACAAGTCAGTTATAGATCATATTGTTCTTCTTATATGAGGTCAACCATGAGATTTTGTTCAAATTATCAGATGAACAAGTATAGTATCTACCCTTTATTGCCTTAGATTATTTCCAAAAATATCATTTTATTAAAAGAGTTATCCATCCAAATTATCAGATGAAAGTGTCGCTATTTATCTTATCCTATTAGATAGTGGAGGTGAAGAAGTATATCATGGATGAGGTAGTCATTGTTGGAGTTCTTGGGGTAGGGTTCATATTTCTCATAAATGCGGAGATTTTTAGGGGAATTAGAGTAGTATAAAGAGGAATAAAACATAAACTTGTCAAATGGGTGGTTGTATCCAGAGGAAATCACATTTCATCCCATAATCTTCTTTGAAATGTAAGACCTTGGTATGCAATTAATGAGTTATGTTTAGTATTAAGAGGCCATTGTTTTTTAATGTTTCAAAATCCTAAAAATGTTCCATTTATCTAGGATATTTTTGGATGTTTTATAATGGAGCTCCATTTAAAATAGGTAGACACAGATAAACTTTTTTAAAAGATCCTCAGGATGACCTTATTAAACTTTATGAAGATATAATTAAAATTTAAGGTACTTCAGGTTATATTTTTTATTTTCTTAATTTTTATTACTAGTTTCACTTGATTTTAAGTGGTTATATTTTTATTTATTAGAGTTTATGTGTGTCTAATTTTAGTTAAATTTTTTATTCATATTTTTGGTAATGAATTTTTATAGTATCACTAACTTATAAAAGGTTATTGTTTGAAAATTATTTGGTAAATCTTGCTTTTTTCTATGTGTGATTAATGTTTTCTCACTCAAGAGATGAATGAACCAAATTATAAGTACATATACTGAATCACTTTATTTTCTATTGAATCATTTAGAGTAGTTAATTGATCTTGAGACTCAATGTAGTATAGTAAAAATAAATATGGTTGGTGGATGAACATAGATGATGTATTTACTATAATAAAGAAATATCATGTTTTGTATCTTTATTTACTTAATGAGGGGATAATTTAAGACAATAAAATAAATGTATTTACTTCCCTTGCCTAACATTTCATAGTGAATGTCTGTAGGATGTTTATATCTAATTCATTTTAGATAAAATAATATAGAGTATTTTATATTAATCTATATATAATGGATTCAAGTGTATGTTGTACACATGACTATCATAACGATTATGAATAATATATTTTTGGGTCATGGCCTCATAAGTTCATTGAGTATTTTATTGGGTCATTTTTCATATAACTTAACCTAATGGTTTTCATGGAGTCCCTATATATTCAGATTTGAATTGAATGGAAATGTCTTTTATCTTAAAATTTGTCACTTCTAAAGCTTGATAAATACAGGTCTTCACCTAGACAACTAGAAGGCCCTGATGGACATTCAATCAAACAGGCCCCCTATGGAATCCAATGTTGGAACACTATATGAACTACATCAGCTTTTACACTAAAAAATCCACAGTTGAACAAATCTACACCAGCTGAACACTAAAGGATGCACACTAAACGTCATATGTCCTTTTCTAATGTCAAGGGGATGAATGGGGTCTCTCTAATTTTAGAGAGGGAGGTTGTTTTACAAACTAGGATTCATTTGATATATTTTGTGTTTTAATATTGATTTTATTTTTTTTACTGATTTTAATTCAATTCATTACTATCATTAACAGCCTACAGATTGGGTAGCTAGTAAATATATTAATGATCATAATGATGTCATAACAGAGGTATAAAATTATTAATCTATTTCTATATGATATTGGTTTGTGTCTTTGTCAGTATATATGGTCAGTATCTCTGAATGTTTTTTGTTGATACAGGGATATGATTCGATTCCAAAAAAATCTTGACCATACAGCTAAAGAGGTTCGCCTAGTGGTCTTTACTATGGTTATTTTAGTCTGTTCTTAGTACATAATTATCAAATTATTATGTTGTTTTACCTTTATAGTGCACGATTTTTTAATATATAACATTATTTATGGTACTTTTATTACATAAATTTCTCCATCTACCAATGGTTTGTTTGATCGGAAATTCTCCAAAAACCTGACTAATGGATTTTCAACCACTGATATTTCTTCTAAACTTTTTAGACTGAAGGATTTTTCAGTAACCTTTATTTGATCACAATCAAATTAGATAGTTAAACTATTCTGAACTTACTTATCAGGAAGTTGGGGGGATGGGGGTAGGTTGAGGGGGTAGGGTGTGCAAGATGGGGGTGTTGGGGGTAGGGGTGCAAGGGGGAAGGAAGGAGGTTCAAGGGGAGGGGGTGAAAAGGGTGTGTATAGAGGAGGGGGTGTAAGGGGGAAGGGGTGGGAGGGTGTAGGTGGGGTGCAAGGGGGAGGGTGTATGTGGGTTATAAGGGGGAGGGGTGTTCAGGATGGGGGTATGGAGAGGGGGATTTGTAGAGGGGAGGGGTGTTATAGGGGAGGTTGTTTAGGGGGTGGGGGCAATCCAGGAGGGGGGTGTCGAGGGGGTCTGGGGGCTGTAGGGGGGCTGTAAAAGGGGGTGTCCAAGAGGGGGGTTAAATAAGGGGTGTCTAGGAGGGAGGGATGTATATGAGGGTGGTATGGAGAGGGGATTTTTAGAGGGGAGGGAGCTGGGGGGGGGGGGGGGGTTGTCTTGGGGGTGGGGTTGTCCAGGGGGTATTCATGGGTAAGGGGGATATTTGGGGGATGGGGTGCTGTAGGGAGGGATATTTAGGGGTTAAAGGGGGTCTTCAAGGGGGAGAGGTGTACAGGGGTGGGGGTGTGTAGGGGGGTCTGTCCAGGGAGGGGGTGGGGTCTGTCCAGGGGGGTATATCTAGGGGGTCTATCTAGGTAGGAGGGGGGTCTGTCCATCAGGGGGTCTGTTCAGGAAGGAGGGGGTCTTTCCAGGGAGTTTGATGTCAAGGGGGAGTGGATGGGGGCTTTGTAGGGGGAATGGGGGCTGTAGGGGGAGTGGTGTGGGGGGGCATTGCAGGGGTGGGCTATTACAAGGGGAGTGGGGGGCAATGGTGGGGGAGGGAGGGGTGTTTTTTCATGAAATGGGAAGGCCTATAGTCGTAGTTTAAAACCGTGGATAAAAATCCTATGTGACTTAATCTTATACCACAGTATCAAACTGTGGCTATAGGGATTTATCCATGACTTGAACCATGGCTATAATTCTTTAGCCACGATTTGAACTGTGGCTATAGGGATTTAGCCATGGCTTGATATTCTGAATATATACCTTTCCCTATAGCCATTCCAATACTTGCCATGGTATATTATACTGTGGCTATACCCTATAGCTATGGTTTTTGGGTTTATAGCCACTATTCAAAACTGTGGAAATAGCCTAAATTTATAGTAGTGATCAGTGGTTCTGTGATAAACCAAGGATGGGTGGTTACATTATAAACTCTAATTCATTGGGTATGGAATTTGGTTTTATGGTTATTCTATTTGTAAGAGTGATGTGTATGGAAGTCGACTATATGGTTATTCCATTTAAGTGTGATTATGTCTCATGTTACCTTTATATGTTACATGTGATTTCTATGGATTTTATGGTAATATTTTTTATTACAAAAAAGGTAATCAATGATCTTATAATCAAAGGAAAGTATTTATTACTTTTTTAAGGTGAAAAGTATTACTTTATGATAAATTATTCATGGTTTTTCTTGTTTTTACAAGACTAACAATTTTCTTTCATTGTGTATCCCTTATTAAGTTTTTTGTTCTCATACCATGTTTTAAAAAAAAATTCATAGGTCTTCATATTTTTTATGATAAAGAGGATGTCATGATGAAATTATCAAAGATGCATGTTGAAAAGAATTCATGTTTTATTTTAAAAGGATTTCCTTTGGTGAAAAAAATGGATACTGAGTATAAGTGTCCACATGTATAGTATGGGTATACTTTGTAAGATTTATTGCTAATTATTTGAAACTATAAACTGAAAATATCCTCTAATGTGAATTCTAGCTCCAAAACAATAAAATAAGTTATGTTTAAGGTCTAGTACTTATAGTTGGTATCATAAGATGGTTTAGAAAACTTTGTAAATTATGATGTTTTTTAAAGATTTAGGTATATCATCGTGAGTATATAATTTTAAGGTTAATTATAATTTTACTATCTTACAATCCCTTTTGAGGCTTTATGTTTGGAAATTTTAAGGGTACTAATGGTATTTTTAGAAATTGTCACCTTTGAGGTAATTATGGGTTATTACTTTTTGCGATACAAAATGAAATGCATGAGATAACCTTTGAGGTTAAAAAAATTGTGGTTTTTTTAGAAATTTATTATATTTTGGGAATTATATAGTTTTATAAATGGGACAATCTGCAAGATGCGTGACAAAATTTCATGTCTGGAAAGGCCGCATGAATCAAACTCACAACCGAAGGGTAACAAGGGTGCATCGCCTACCACTAGACTATGTGAATTACCTAGTTATTTTTACTTCTTATTTTCATTTAAACAAGTTGATGGATTAAGAATAAGTTTATTTTTTGAAATTATGTTTTATTAAATGGATATCCTTGGTTTTGGAAAATGATTTGTGTTTTAAGTGAAAAATATTATTTTTGAAGTCTTTCACTATTTTGGGAACTTTATTGGAATAAGGTAAATATAATTATGAGGGACTTAAATTGAGTAGTAATGGTTTAATTATAGTTTGGAAGAATATATGATTTTATATATGGAATTTTGATAAATTAGGCTATTTATGGAAATTATTAACCTATCTTATAGAATATGTGATTAGGGTAATTACTTTTTGGTATGAGACATTAAGAGTGATTGATCTTATTTGGACACAAATATTGAAATTTATCTTGGAAGATTATGTGATCAAGTCATTTTTATGTTTTAATATTAGTTTATAATATTTTTAATGAATTCTAAAGATAGTTATTTATTGGATGGTCTATGTTGAACTTTGGGTAACACTGTTTAATTTTGGAGACTGAAATTATCCTTTCTTCATTTAATAGACTACTATATTTTGTGAATTATATGATCTTATCCAAACTATTTTGGTTTCGGTAAATGTTTCAAGATGGTTAGAGTATATAGTTAATATTTTATGAATTATGTGGTTCTTTAGAAGTTGATTCTATTTCTTTAGGCATAAAAAATTAATCTTGAATACTCATCATTTGGGGAAAAAGATGAGTTTGGGGTACAAATCGATTAAAGGATGAAACTCTTCTTGTCAATTAAGTATATTTCCTTATGATCTTAGTCTAGGTAGTAAATTAATTTCTTAACTTTATGAAAAGGATCTTAAAACAAAAAACATTTTCCATTTACTTTTCTAATTACAAAATCAAAGACCCTTTATACTATCACAAATTTATAGTTTTGTGATTATTAAAATCCTCCTAACAATGTTTTCCATTACTCTCTATTAGAAATTGATTGTTATTTTTCTCTTATATGTCCATTTTTCCAACATGGAACCCTAGTATGTGTTATTTCCGGTGAATTTTTTACTTTCATCTCTTTTTTTTAAAGTGAAGTTCTAATTAATCTTTTTATGATGTGGGATTTCAACAAAGATATTTTGAAAAATAAAGACACCTAGTTTTTTATCCTGGGTTAAAATTGTGACAACACAATTTCCAAAATGGATGAGAATATAACATCCGAAGTTTTTTTAAAATAAATACTATGATCGATAGCATATAAAATACTCCACATCAAACTTAAATGAACAATTAAATAATGTTATTTAAATTTTGTCATCATAACCTAGACATTAGAAAAGAAGGAATGAATGTTGTTAATTTAATTATTAAAATGTGGTTTTCACATGTATATAATTATTTCGGGAATAATTAATTATCAATGAATGGAAAAACCTTATTAAAATAAAAGGAAATATTTTTTAGAAAAACTATTTAAATGTTCACAAGTGTGTTTTATAAATAATAAAATCAATCTTGTTGGATTATAATAATTCAATATAATATTTACAATTTATCATAAATGTTTTATAAACATGATATAAGATCAATTTCAATTTTAGGCATAAACTATTTTATAAAAAAGTAATTTTTACCAACTTTTGGTGGTGAACCGATTTTAAATATTGTTTTTGTCAATTTTATAAATTATATTTGAAAAAAATTCTAATTTGGAATAGGGATGTAAAGACCAGGTTCTAGAAGCCACCTAGAGGAATCCGGTACCTGGTTGGTCACATGGCCTCAAGTGAATTTCCCCAAATGCCAGAGGCTGCTGACTAGTAGTGAGGGCCTTGGGTGTAATCGTGGGGAAACTATGCCCTCATTGGCAGAGTAACACAAAAGAAGGGAAAACAAATATGCAGTAGCGGAAGCAGTAAATATCCAACAATAGTAAATAGCGGAAGACTAAAATAATAAACAACTAGACCACAGATATATAAAATAATGCATGATACATATTTCTAGGAAAACAACCAAACAAGTCACAATGCTGAACACAAACAGTACTAAACCAAAGTACAAAATAAAAAGATAAATAGCTCCTCGGCATCGCAAGCCTAAGCACGGTCTCATGCTCTCCCGCTCCGTAGCAAGTCAAGTACCTGAAGTAGAAGGGCTCTTGACCTTATCTATACCTGAAACAATATAATCTATTTGGGCCCAAAAGCATGGCTCAAACAGGGTATGAGACTAAATCCCAATAGGCAACCACCAAAAGATTTTTGCCTAATAGTCAGTGAATGTATGGCAGGTAAAATACAGAAGCAGTAAACAATAAAGTACTCAGCAGAAAAAAAAAATTACACATATCAGAAGAAACTAATCAAACACGGTAACCCTATAGTAAGTACACACAGCCTATCCCTTCTGTTTTAGTCATCAGAATATATAGACTCTCTAAGTAATCACTCACAGTCAATCCCTTTATAGTCAAAAGTGGTTCAGGACTCTCTGAGTAATCTCACATGGTCAATTCCCCTTATAGTCTCAGGTAGTCAAGGACTCTCTGAGGAAGCTCACACGGTCAATTCCCTTTATATCCTTAAGGTTAAGGACTCACTGAGGAAGCTCACATGGTCAATTCTCCTTATAGCCCCAAGTCATTCAAGTAATTCAAAGACTCACTGAGGAAGCTCACACGGTAAATTCTCTTTATAGTCTTAAGCAGTCAAGTAATCTCTAAGGAATCTCACATGGTCAATTCCCCTTATATCCCTAAGTGGTCTTAGTCTCTCTGAGGAATATCACTCGGTCAATCCCCTTTATAGCCTAAAGTGCTCAAGACTCTCTGAAGAAGCTCACTCGGTCAATTCCCCTTAGATTCTACTACACCAGGTTCTCACGTCCCTGTGTAGGTCAACGAGTATATCAATGCAATATGGATAAAGTAAAACCACAGAACTACTTGGCTAACCATTCTACAACATATCAATTATGTCAGAATACAAACTCTCCACCCTACAGCAACAGGCAAGGAAAAGAGGCAAGACGACCAAAAGGCTAAGCAGGACCAAACAGTCATAAACAGATCATGCATGGGAAAAACATCCAAATCATAGAAATAAACCCTATTTATATCCAATTAACCTCTATACAAGCATACAAGCATGTCACGAAATCAACAGGAGTAAAAATGGTAAACACGCAATACCCTATTCAAGGGTATTGGTCAAAATTGCACATAATACTCAAAGACTTTCAACGGAAAGGCACAAACCACCTAACTCAGTTTTGGTAGATCAATATACTCTAGTTTCGGCCCTTTAATCAACCTAGAATGCGATATATCTATAAAAACATCTACAACGTTCAACCCATGATAACTTGAAAAGGAGGTGGAATCATGAAACGAGGATCAAGCATAAGAGAGAGCTTACCGAGGTAATCCAAAAGAAATCTACGGCGGTCGAATCGAAGATCGGATGGAGGCTTGGGGGCTCGGAGGAAGATCATGGTTGTACTAGAGCTCTCGACTAAACGAGACTTAGAAAGAGATGCTTCTGGCGATTAGACGTGACCCCGGTACGTTTAATGAAAAAAACACGGCGTATACTCTTGAAGTACACGGTGTGTGTTTTCATTTTTCGTACTCCGCTTTAGGCAGCCTCTAGGTCACCCCACACATCCATGTGTGTGGTCATTACACGTCCAGCACACGTCCTCCTATGGAAACGCAATACACGGTGTGTACTCATAAAGTACACAGCGTGTACTTTAGAAAATTCAAGAAAATTATCTTTTTCTCAAAAATGACAAGAAAAGGAAAACATACCTAGAATAAGGTCTGTATTCTTACAAGGGACATAAAATTTTACTTTGGATAAATTTTTGGAATTTTTCTAATAATATTCATTTTTTTAATGAATAGTGAAAAATACTGCATTTTAATTCAAAACTACTTTTTTGTCTAATTTATTTATATAGTTAGATTATCCTTTTACTTAGATTTAAGTTATAGTTATATTATTTATTTATCATTCAATATAATTTAGGTCATTGTAATGAATTTCATGTTGAAAATTGATATAATAACTATGTGAACTTTTGAACATTTTAGTTTTAAAAAAACTTGTTTTCTCATTCCATCTATGAGATTAATTTCTAATTAATTTCTACCAATTCTGTGTTATTAATTTAAAAAAAAATTAATTCCAAATTTGGAATTATAAGGTCAAAATTATGTAAATAGGGCTATTTTATTTTTGTATATTATGAATAGTAACTTTAGTAATTATTTTTATTACCACGGTTAAGGGTAAATCAGGTAATTAAATGTAAAAATAATATTACAAATTTTATAATACTACCCTAACACCTATCCTATTATTATTTTATGAGTTACTATCAACCAATACAATCTTTGGACCATAATTGTGGCCTTTTTAAGCCACTTGGGTGTGATTAAGATACTTATAATATTTTTATTTAAAGAAAAGAGAAAGATGTCATAATCATATCTCTCATAACTATAAAAATTTTAATATTTGGTTATATAATTGATATCTTAGACTATAAATTGTCATTATAAAGATAAAAATATTACCTTCATCATGGTAATTTATTTATTATTTTTAAGAAATAAATAATTAAATTAAACGGTGACACAATGGTGATGCCTTAATTTCTTAATTAATTAATGAATCAAATAAATGATATTATATATATTAAAATAAATATAATTTGATATAATTTATTCAATCCATGAATTTTATACATTAATGTTACATATTGGTGATGATTTAAAGGTGTTTTTTTGAACTTATCTGACTGTTAAGATGTTTTTAAAAAGCCAACTAATGAATTGTGTCAAAATTGACACTATTGGTATTTTAAAATATAAAATACATTATTAAATGTTATAAAATTTATAAAATTACAATATTCAAAAAAAATATGGTAAAATTTATGATATTTTGTAAATAAATCTTTTATTGGTCTTCTGGCATGTTATGGTAATTATATTAACCCATAAAGTGTAAATAACATGATATCATGGTAAGATTAAAAAGGGTAAAATAAGTTTTAAAAAAAAGATAAGGATAAGAAAAATATTCAAACTTGTATAGTTTCTATTGTATGATTATATTTAGACCCATAATCATCATAAATTCTAACCAAATCAATATAAAATTAATTTAATTAATTGAATACTTTTAATAATTTTAAGAGTTCCATTACCCTCTCCAATAAAAGGGAACTCATTCTTATCTATTCCTTACACTTCAAAAACCTTTTGGATCAGCCAATATCTGACAAAAACACTTCCTATAACCCCTTCCCACATTATTGAAGTCTTATTTTAGGTATAACACCCACCTTGGATATGTTAAGGATTTAATAATGGTGATCGTCTGAAGGAGGGGTAATGTTTTAATTTAAGTGTTTCTATTCTATTTCTTCTTCCACTTACTTAAAATATTTTTTATACATGATGAAATAAAAAATATAGTATCCTAAATATGATGATATATTATTATGTTAATATCATCACCTAAATCCATCTCCACTTCCATTAAATGAGAAAGGAATTAATCAGTCGTGTGTACTAGTGAACTATCATCTCCACAAACTGATCTAATTCATTTTCAATAACCGTCTCTCATAAAAGGTATAATAATATAATTAATGTTAATATGTAATTTTAATGACATATTAATAATTATTAGATAATAAATATCAATTAGTTTATTACTTTTCATGTACATAAAAATGATAGCGTCGTTTATGCATACATGTGACTATCACCTTATGAAGTGATGTGATTAATTTGTATTCACTACATAACTTGTATGATATATATATATAAGTATATGAAAATTATTAATATGATATTAATGTTTTTATGATAATTTTAGAAATATAAAATAATACTTACCTTCTTTCTATAATGATCAATGAAAAACAAAAAATGTTACTCATGCATACGTACAGTATATCATCTTCATGATTATAACGTTGTACATTTTTAATAACCATAATTAATAATTTAATATAAAAGAATAATTTATTTATAAAATGATAATAATTTCATGAATATTATTCTAGAGAAGATATACATATAACCATATAGACTATTGACATCATACCAAGTTCATTTTTTACTCAAGTACCAAATATGGACAAAACATCCGATATGACCTTAAATAGTTATATAATTATTATAACATGGAAATAAGTGATATAAAGGGAATAATAAAACTGAAAAATTAGATCAACAAATTATAAATTAAGCAAGGTTTATTATTTAGGAATATAAATAACGTACGAGATGAGTCAGACACAAGTTAAGGGACTTTTTAACTCAAAACCTCATTTTAATTTTTTGATGATTTATTCTTATAAATATTTATATTTTATATACATGATTTAAAATTGGTTTTCATGAATGTTTTAATATGGACATAAATTTTTTAAAATGGGAAATTTTTAATTTCTCTTAAAGTTTTTCATAAAGGTATCATTGTAAGGGACTTCATCTTAATCTCCTTTTATTGAGACATATTTTGATAATATACACCACCTTCTTTTATAAGATGTATAATTAACCCCTTTGACATTACATTTCATTCGAATTTTTAAAAAATAATCTTTTTATACAAATAATTTTTCTTTATTTACAAAATGATAAAAAGAATTTTTCTTTTTAATGTATGTGGTGACAATGAATTCTCTTCTGTCGTAACCATTATTTGATATTTGGATTCCTCTATAAGACTTATTGTTTTTAAAAGTAAAAAGAAATAATTTATTTCCATTTTGGTGTATTTTGTTATTTAAAATATTTTTAAAAATGGATTTACTATTTCTATATCTTGAAATTATTTCATGTGATTGAAAATGAAATTTTATGAGTGAAATATTGATGATTTCAATCAATTATGTCTATGATTATACAACGGTACTTTTATATTTGATGGGTGGTTATGTGATAAACTAAATATGAGTGGTTCTTTGATAAACCAAAGACCAGTGGTTCCGTGGTAAACCAAGTATGCGTGGTTAAATTATAACCTCTAATGAATTGGGTATGGAAGTCGGTTGTACGGCTATTCCATTTGTAAGAGTGATGTGTATAGAAGTTGACCGTATAGTTATTCTATTTAAGTATGATTATGTATCAAGTTAAATTTATATGTTATATGTAATTTCTATGGATTTTATGGAAATATTTTGATTACAAAGAAAGGTAATAAATGATCATATAATCAAAGTAAAATATTTATTACTTCTTAAAGGAAACAATATTACTTTATGATAAAGTATTCATGGTTTACATGTTTTCACAAGACTAATAGTTTTACTTATTTGTGTATCCCTTACTAAGTTTTTTATGCTCATCCCATGTTTTACAAACATTCATAGGTCTTAATATTATTGAGGATAAAGTTGATTTTTTGATGAAAGTATCGAAGATGTGTCTTGAAAAGAATTCATGTTTTATTTTAAAAGGGTTTTCTTTTGGTAAAAAAATGATACTGAGTATAAGTGTCCATGTGTAAAGTATGGGTCTACTATGTAAGATTTATTCCTAATTATCGGAAACTCTAAACTGAAAATATCCTCAAATATGACTTCTAGCTCAAAAACCTCACAATTAGTTATGTTTAAGGTCGGGTCCTTACATTTGGTACCATAGGATGGTTTAGACAACTTTGTAAATTAGGATGTATTTTAAAGAGTTAAGTATGCCATCATGAGTCTATAATTTTAAGGTTGATTATAAGTTTACAATCTTACAGTCCCATCTGAGGCTTTATGTAATTAAATTTTAAGGGGACTAGTGGTATTTTTGAAAATTTTCCCCTTTGAGGTAATTATGGGTTATTACTTTTTGGGATAAAAAAGGAATGGTAAGAGATAACCTTTGAGGATAAAAAATGTTATGATTTTTTAAAAAAAATTATCATATTTTGGGAATTATATAGTTTTATAAAATGGATAACCCACAAGATGTGTGACAACCTATCGTGTCTGGAAAGGCCACAAGAATCTAACTCACAACCGAAGGGCAAAAAGGGTGCATCGCCTACCACTGGCCAATGTGAATTTATTGGTTAGTATGACTTTTTATTTTTATTTAAACAAGTTTACGGATTAATAATAAGTTTATTTTTTAAACTTATGTGTTATCAAATGGATATCCTTGGTATTGGAAAATGATTTGTTTTTTAAGTGAAAAATATTATTTTGGAATTATTTCACTATTTTGGGAACTTTATATAATTAAGGTTAATAGAATAATGCAGGATTTTAATTGAGGAATAATGGTTTAATTATATTTTGGAAGAATATGTCATTTTAATTATAGACTTTTGATAAATTAGGTAATTATGGAAATTGTTAACCTATCTTAGAGAATATGTGATTAGGTTAATTACTTTTTGGTATGAGACATTAAGAGTGATTGATCTTATTTAGAGACAAATAAGATCAAGTCATTAAGAGTGATTGATCTTTTTGGAATATTATGTGATCAAGTCATTTTTAGGTTTCAATATTAGTTTATAATATTTTCAATGAATTTTAAGGATAGTTATTTATTGTATGGTCTATGATGAACTTTGGGTAACACTATTTAATTTTGGAGACTACAACTATCCTTTCTTCATTAAATATCCTATTATTTTTTTTGAATTATATTATCTTATCCAAACCATTTTGGTTTCGGTAAATGTTTCAAGATGGGATGAATATATAGTTAATATTTTGCGGATTATGTGGTTCTCTAGAAGTTGATTATATTTTTTAGACATGAAAAATTAATCTTGAATACTCATCATCTGGAGAGAAAAATGAGTTTGGGATTAAAATTTATTAAAGGATGAAACTCTACTTGTCAATTAAGTATATTTATTTATGATCTTAGTCTAGTTAGTAAATTAATTCCTCAACTTTATGAAAATGATCTTAAAATAAAAATATTTTCCATTTAGTTTTCCTACTAAAAAATCAAAGACCCTTTAACCCATCAGAAATTTATGGTTTTGTAATTGTTAAAATTCTCCTAATAATGTTTTCTTTTACTTCTCATTAGAACTTGATCATTTGTTTTCTCTTCCATGTCCATGTTTACCTACATATAACCCTATTATGTGTTATCTCAAGTGACCTTTGTATTTTTTTCTTTCTTTTAAATTGAAGGTGTCATAAATCATTTTACGGTGTAGGATTTCAACAAAGATGCTTTTAAAAGTAAAAACACCTAGTTTTTTACCCTGAGTTCAAATTTTGAGGACACAATTCCTAAAATGGGGTAGAATGTAACATCCTGATTTTTTTTAATAAATACTATGATTGATATCATACAAAATACACCAAATCAAGCTTAAACGAACAATTGATTAATGTTATTTAAATTTTATCGTCATAACATATCCATTAGAATAGAGTAAATAAATTTTATTAATTTAATTATAAATATATGAGTTACACATGTATATAACTATTTTGTGAATAATTACTTATAAATTAATGTAAAACCCTTTTTAAAATAAAAGGATATGTTTTTCGGAAAAACTATTTAAATGTGCACAAGTGTGTTTTATAAATAATAAAATCAATATTTTTGGATTTTAATAATTAAATATAATGTTTAAAATTAATCTTATATGTTTTCTAGACATTATATAAGATTAAATTCAATTTTATGCATAAAATGAATATTTTTCTAAAAAGTCATTTTTACTGCCTTTTGATGGAGAACCCATTTTAAATATAGTTATTGTCAATTTTATAAATTATATTTGAAAAAATAAACTTCTTCTTTGGAATAGGGATATAAAATTTTACTTTGTATAAATTTTTGGTATTTTTCTCATAATATTCATTTTTTTAATGAATAGTGAAAAATACTACATTTTAATTCAAAACTACTTTTTCATCTAATTTATTTATATATTTATATTATCATTTTACTATTTTTTTAATTTATAATTATATTATGATTTTATCATTTAATCTAATTTAGTTCATTTTAATCAATTTTATATTGAAATTGGATATAAAATCTATGTGATCTTTTGAATGTTTTACTTTAAAAAAACTTGTTTTCTCATTCCGTCAACAGGATTAATTTTTAATTAAATTCAGAAAATTCTGTGTTTTTAATTTAAAAAAATGGATTCTATATTTGGAATTATAACGTACAAATTATTTAAATAGGACCATTTTAGGTTTGTATATTATGAATTTTAACTTTAGTAATTATTTTTATTACCATGGTTAAGAGTAAATAAGGTAATTAAAGGATAAAATAATATTATAAATATTTTAAAACTACCCTAACACATGTCCTAGTCTTATTGGATGAGTTAATGTCAACTGAGATATTATTTGGGTTGTAATTTTGGCCTTTGGAAGCCACTTGGGTTTGATTATGATACTTATAACATTTTATTTAAAGAAAAGAGAAAGATGTCAAAATCATGTCTCTCATAACTATAAAAATTTTAATATTCGGTTATATAAGTGATATATTTGAATATAAATTGTCCTTATACATATAAAAATATTACCTCCATCATGGTAATTTATTTATAATTTTTAATAAATAAATAATTAAATTCAATTATGACATAATGATGATGTAGTAATATCTTAATTAATGAAAGAATAAAATAACTGATATTATAAATATCAAAATAAATATATGTTGATATAATTTATTCAATAAATGAATTTTCTGGATTAATGTGACATGTTGGTGCTGATTGGAAGGATTTTTTTTCGAAATAATCTTGCTGTTATGAAATTTTTAAAAAGTCAACTAATGAATAGTGTCAAAATTGACACTATTGGTATTTTAAAATATAAAATATTTTATTAAATGTTATAAAATTATTAAAAATCTAAGATTTATCCAAATAATTGTAAAAGGTCCTAATATGTCATAAATGACTCTTCTATTGGTCTTGATCCATGTTATGGTAATTATATTAACCCACAAAGTATAAATAACAAGATATCATGGAAAGATTAAAAAGGGTAAAACAAGTTTTAAAAAAAGATAAGGATCAAAAAAACATTAAAAATAGTTTAATTTATATTTGATTATTATATTTTTACCCATAACCATCATATATTCTAACTAAATAAATATAAAATTAATTTAATTATTTGAATACTTTTAATAATTTCAAGAGTTCTCATACCCTCTATAATATAGGGAAACCCATTATTCTATATCCCTTACACTTTATAAACCTATTGACTTAGACAATATATAACAAATCCCCTTACTATAATATCTCCCCGCATTCTTTAATCCTTATTTTACCCAGAACACCCTCCTTATAGGTGTTAAGGTGTTAAGAACGGTGATCATCCGAAGGAAAGGTAATGTTTTTATTTAAGTGTTTCTATTTTATTTCTTATTCCACTTACTTAAAATATTTTTTATCAATGATGAAATAATAACTCTAGTATAATAAATATACTTATATGTTATTATGTTAATATCATCATCTAAATACATCTCCACTTCCTTTAAATGGGAAAGGAATTAATCATTCATGTGTACATGTGAATTATCACCTCCACGAACCGATCTAATTCATTTTCCATAAATGTCTCTCGTGATAGGTTATAATAATATAATTAAGGTTAATATGTAATATTCATGACATATTAATCATTATAAGATAATAATATATCAATTAATTTCTTACTTTCCATACACATAAAAATGACAACGTCGTTTATGTGTACATGTGAACTATCACCTCCCTAAAGCGATGTGATTCATTTGTATTCACTACATCACTTTTATGATATATATATAAGTATATTTAAATTATTAATATGATATTAATGGTGTTATGATAATTTTGTAAATATAAAATAATACTTACCTTCTTTCCATAATGATCAATGAAAAATGGAAAACATTACTCATTGATATGTACGGCCTACCATCTCCATGATTATAATGCTGTTCATTTTTAATAACCATAATTAATGGTTTGATTATAATTTATTTATAAAATGACAATAATGTCATTAATATTATTCTATAGATTATGGGACTATGAACACTTGGACTATTGACATCATACCAAGTTCATTTTTTACTCAAGTATCGAATATTGACAAAAAATACGATATGAAATTAAATTATTATGTAATTATTAAAACATGGAAATAAGTTATATAAATGGAATAATAAAATTTAAAAATGTTCTCAAGAAAGTATAAATTAACCTAATTTTATTATTCAGGAATATAAATAATGTACAAGTTGATTAAGACTCAAGGTAAGTGACTTTTTATCTCAAAACCTCATTTTAATGTTTTAGTGATTTATTATTATAAATATTTATATTCTATGTCCATGCTATAAAAATAGTTTTTATGAATGTGTTTATGTATACATGAATGATTTAAAATAGGAACTTTTTAATTTCTCTCAAATTTTTTGGTAAAAGTATCCTTATAAGGGACTTTGTCTCAATCTCCTTTCATTGAGGAATATTTTGATAATATACACCGAATTATTTTATAAGGTGTATAATCAACCCTTTTGAATTTTAATTTCATTAAAAGGTTTTCAAAAGTGATATTTTTATAATAAATATTTTACTTTCTTTACAAAACTACAAATGGTATGTTTCTTTTTAACGTATGTGGCGATAATGACTTCTCTATCTTCATAATTGTTATTTGATATTTAGTTTCCTCTATAAGCCTTAATTTTTTTCAAAGGGAAAAGAAATCCCTTATTCCTTTTTTTTATATTTTATTATTGAAAATGTTTTGGAAAATGTATTGACTATTTCAATATATATAAATGATTTCTTGTTATTTCAAATGAAATTTTTGATTGAAATGTTGATAGTTGCAATCTTTTATGTGTTATGATTATACAATGGTTCTTGGACATTTGATAGGTGGTTACGTGATAAACCAAATATATGTGGTTATGTGATAAACCAAAGACATATGGTTCCATGATAAACCAAGGATGGGTGGTTACATTTTAACATCAAATTCATTGGGTATGGAATTCAGTTGTATGGCTATTCTATTTTTAAGAGTGGTCTATTTATAAGTTAACTGTATGGTTATCCCATTTAAGTATGATTATATCCCAAGTTACCTTTTTATGTTATATGTTCTTTCTATGTTTTTTATGGTAATATTTTGATTACAAAAAAAGTTAAGCAATGAGATTATAATCAAATGGAATTTATTTACTTATTATTTTAGGTGAAAAGTATTACTTTATGATAAAATATTCATGGTTTTCATGTTTTCATAAGACTAATAGTTTTCCTTATTTGTGTGTCCCTCATTGAGATTTTTGTACTCATTTTAAGTTTTAAAAAAATTCATGTGTCTTAAGATTATAAAGAGGATTTCGTGATGAAAGTATCTAAGATTTGTCTTCAAAAGAAGTCATGTTTTATTTTAAAAGGGTTTCCTTTGGTGAAAAAAATGGATATTGAGTATAAGTGTCCATATATAAAATATGGGTCTACTTTGTAAGAGTTATTCATGATTATCTAAAAATATAAACTAAAAAGATCCTCAAATGTGAACTCTAGTTTAAAAAAACTATAATATTTTATGTTTAAGGTTGGGTCCTTACGTCCACAATCGGATGAGGTTGGACTTATAGAGGTGAAACATCTTCTTTTGGAGTATGTGAGGCATCACATGCAACTCGACAGAGTCTACGTCATCATCATTATGTCTCCTCAACATCAGTAGCTAGTGAGGGAGGTTCCTGAGCAAGAACCTTCTCTCTTAAGTTAAGAACATAATCTCCCTAAGGTGGAAAATCAAATATACTATCATATCAAACATGGTACACTGTATAATCTCCTCTGTTATAGAATGGTATGTTTCCTAGATAAAAACATCACCCTCCTCTAGATCAAAAGTGTGGATAATATGTTGTAGTTAACTATTATATAATGAGATTGAAAATTAATTAAAAAATAAAATAAACACACTATTGTAAATTTATTGACTTACTGGATCCTGAATCCCTCTTCTGTGTAGAGTAAAACATAGTATAGAATTTAGTCTATACTATGTCTCATACTTGAGATATTATGATAGATGGAATTTCATCATACACATTTCATCAATATGAAATAATGAAAATTTTCCGCCAAAATTTTAGATACTCTGCATGTCATCAACACTAGTTGACATCCTTCCTCCCCTTCAGCTTCATGGTATAAATTGCAACTAACTATCTAGGTGGAACTGGAATATGCTAAACAATTCCAAATTTGTGTGGGACTCTATCGGTCTAGTTCTACTCAACAATATGAAAGTGAATGAGAGGAACTACAATTGCGGCATCCAGAATCCCATCAATGCAATGTGTGGGAATATGATCTAATAGATCCCAGTATAGAAACCATGAAATATGAAATTACATGTGACATTTGTTAAAATATTTTGTTACTAATTTACCAAAATTATAATATTAATAAATTTATTAGTCAATAGAAGAATGTATATGCTTAAATTAGGGGGTAGTATACTATCCGATATGAGATGGTATACACCCAAATTGTGTCTTGGAGTCTGAATGAAGTGGTGTTCTTTACTCCACCTATAACGTATAACATTAAAAGTGATAAATAGTAAGCAATAGCAAATAATAACTCATATTAACATCCAAAACAATAAATATGAGTGATCATACCAGTGTTCACATAGATAATCACGCAACACATCTATATTAATCTCCTAACTAGAAACAATATGGGTTATGGGATGGATATTCTCCCATGCCCACATCTGAATGAGGATAACCCATCCCTCTAGATCACAGTGATCTGATCGGCATGTCATTCATAATTCCCTATACATGTATGCTAAACATGTAGAATCCTATAAGTATCTTCCAACCTGATCAAAGTCCTCTAGTAACTTTAAATACATCATGTTGACATGCATATCCAATTAATAAATGCACAATTCCCATCCAATGAGCCGCAAGATATATGAATGAGCATGACACAATTTTCTCATTGTCATTGATGGGTAAATGTGAAAAGTGCATTTCCATCCATCTCATAGATATAGAACCTCTATCTATAGAATTATCAACCCCTATAATATCAAGACTAAGAAATTATTGTATGAGCTCAGTCTAATATCCATGTGCGGTTCCTATAACTACAGAATCCTAGATAGAAGTCTGAGAAAGACTACCACATCTTCAAGGGTGGTGGTCATGTCTCCCTCAGGAAATTGGAATGTGTGAGTCTCATGTATTAATCTCTCAGTAGGGGAAATAAAGAGGTTATGATCAATAAATATATAATTATATACAGTGATTATATAGATTCCATCTTGGTGTAGATATCATATAATAGTAGATGGAGTTTGAATGTGATGATAATGGTGTGCTATATGCACCCTAATCCATCGAACCTCATGGAATGCTAGCACCTCACGTGAAACATGCATATACTGCTCAGTGAGTAGAGTAGTATCCTCAATATCCTCATATAAAAATGAAATATATACAAATTAAGTGTAAAATATAAAAATAACATTATGGTAAAACTAATATTATGACTGGTATAATGTAGTATATAACATGTCTATTCCCATTGTTTTATGAAGTTTTTCTTACCAAAAGAACAATGAATTTGATCATGTTTCTCAAATAATATTTCTAACACTTTTAGAAAATTATTTTTCATCTATTTAAACATCCTTTTATGATTTTTAGTCTTCACTAGGTATATTCTCAATTGATATGATCCACATTCTTTATCCAGATGGATTATAATTATATTTTCATGTAATTTTCATGAAACTAGTTTATTTTCTATGGGGTAATTAATATATAAAGGAATGATGTATTTTATTATGTTCTTATAGAATAAATAAGTATGTTTTATCATTATGTGATGGGTGGGGTATTATATAACCATTCAATACATTAGTAAAAGTTTAATATCTCAAAATTATGCTTTAATTTTATCTTGGTTTATCTATGAGGTCATTCTAGATGTTTCTGAGGATCTACCACTATTCTTATATCCTCACAAGATCTCTTCTTAGATTTTATTATGATTTCATGTCATCTCACATGTATTTTTCATATTCCTTTTTATGTGAATATGAAAGGCTTATTAATAAATTCAAAGTATGATATGAAAAATGATTTTATTATGTGAAAATGTATTATAAATTGGTTTTGTTTTAAAGATAGATATAACACATTCTTTATATTTCAATTTGTATAGATTATTTGGTGAAATATTACCAATATTTTTTTCTCACACTATAATTTTGATTTTCGGTAGTTATAGATGTTTTTTTCATGTCTCAAGTAATGGGAATGGAATTATGTAGCATTCAAATTTCTCTTATAGTTGTTTCCTTTATATCAGGATGGTTTGGTGGAGACAGATGGTTACATAGACACTTATTTGGTCTTATTTTATTATTTATTAATCCTTATAATCATATTTTTGTCCCATGGTAATGTGATCTCTCATTTATATGGTTTAACCCTTCATGAATCATTGTTATGTTTTCCATTACTATTATTTTTTTATTAATCCTTTTGTTTCCCACTTCCCAAGTAATTTATATATAAGATTTTGAGTTGTATAAATACTTATTTATTAAAATGAAGTAACATTTAGAAATATTTAGCTAGAATGTGATTTATATATATGGATTTATAATTTATTAACTATTTATTATTTGATAGTAAAATTATTCATAAATGTCACAGAATAATAAAAAATGAATAATTTTATATTAAAATCATGTAATTGAAAATATCAGAAGTTCACATTAGAGGCAATACATCATCATGGATGAGAGTGTGAACTTTTTCTAGAAATTTTAGGGAAAAATTTCTTATTATGTCCTTCCTGATGAAATATGTTTCATCTCAAATGTTTCACTTATTCTTGAGGCCATTCCATCTCATTCTACATCATGCTAGACATCAGTCTACCTTGCTTTCTCAACCTATTGATGTTAGGTATTAATCTTGGCTGGTATTTGGGAATTAGTAAATGTTAAAAATCCCAAGTAGGTATCCATGTTTCACAATAGAATATAACAATAGTTTCGATCTAGTATAATGGATCAACATATGGTTCCCATGATATTTTTGTAGAGGAACATGCACCAATGGTGTGTGTGTAAGGAAACCACAATACCTAGAAGTTTCCACACTAACACTGACTCATGTCCAATAATACCATTATCACTTGACCACTACTACCTTTGATGGGTTAGTAACACTCTTTCACATCAAATTTATTGTCTTATTGTTTTAAAATCCATAACTACTAAGAATAATCTTCATCAATCTTTTTGTTAATCTCTCATTGAAATTGTTGTCTATAACTCATCCCTTGTTGAATCCCTTCAATAGTATTTTTTCATCTTTTAATGAAGTACTATACACAATGATAAAAGGTATATTAAACTAGGCCAGTTATAAGAAACTTTTGAATCCACTTTAATATGTCATTGACACATTTCAAAATATTTGTGGTCATGTTCCCATACATCTTCCCCCCATCATATGCCAATGTCTATGTCTAATTTTTAATCTCCATAATATAATCATACACTTTTTAATTAGCCCTACATATTCCTCCCAATCACTACTCAAACCTTTGTTGATTGAGATCGTGTACTGCATGAAAATTATCAAATTTCACATAACTTAATTTTATCATTATGTTGACATAGTAAAAAATAATAAATATATCATATACTGAGATTCATGAAAGCCTTCTTTATAGGTTCATCATGAAAATTCTTTTACACATTGTTGGAAATGTCTCGAATACCATATCAATGATATGAATTTGGGGATTTCCAAGTAACATGATATGTATTGATTTCCTCTTTGATTTCCAGGTGATTAAAATATATCATACAAACATCCCAAATATGGGTAAAATGGTTGTTAATACGTGACAAAAACCAACACCACGATTCATATTTTTCCTCCACCATAATGGAAAATGTAAGTGGAAGAGGTGAATGGTTTCCATCTTCAGTTTCTATAATTATCAATACACCCATGTAATTTCCATATAAAAATATTCTATAAATTTTTATACATTATTTATAGAAATTAAATATAGAAATACATGGAATGATACATAGAATAATTGGTGAAATTTGACATGATATGGATCAATTTAGTTATCATGAGACACGTGTTTATTTGTATTGAGGTGGAACTAAAGTTTATTTTTTTGTCTTAGTATAGAAAGAAAATATGGCAACACTCAATATGAGTCATCCAAATCACCGTACACAATAACAATTTCTTTCTATTTCACTATCCTTGTTTTTTCATATGAAATCTTGTAACCAAAATTTTGTTGTATAATATATCATAGAATGGCTACATGCATATTTAGGTATGAATTGATCATGTCATCAATAATTATCAAATCAAATTTAGTATCCAATGAAGTATGATCTTGGGTAAGGATTGATTACACACAACTATGAGTTTCCTCAATATTATAAATTCTACAACCTCTAAGAAAAATGTCAAAAATCACCCTTAATTGAAACCAACAATCATCACCATATTTTTTACATAGTATGATGTATTTTTTATATATTTATTCCTAAACAAGATCTATATAGTGTCTCTAAATATAAAGTATTTTAGTGAATTTTATATCACATCTTTTTTTGAAAAATATATTCCAATGTATAATGTTTTGTCTGATTCACCAAATATATCCTCTATAACTATAGGAAACTTAGTTGATAGTGTGATAATATTCTTCTCAAATTCAATAAATTATGTCATTGATTTTGACCAAGATGTGAATAGTGGTGGATGATTTATTGTGCATCGAGGATGATGTACAACTACAACATTTATACAAAAATCCTCCCCAACTTCTGCAATTTCTTCCTCATCATCATTGTTGCATTCATCTTCTCATCATCAAAATTATATTTCTCCATATCTGGGTCATCACTTTGGTTTTCTTATTCCACATGATAGGGAATAGCCTCATAATCATGGGATGTACCTTCTATGATGACACTTGTATGCATATATCATCATATATTTTCATGTTACTGTAAGATAGTAGAAACCTCCATATATAACTTCATCATGGAATTATTATACTATTGTTTAAATAAAGATTTTTATTAGACCCAGTCCCCATCATTATCCAATTTAAAAGATAAATATCATAGACAATCCTAAAATTGCTAAGGTCTAAACCTAATAGACTGGATCTCCTAAACGGGTATTAGATTTAACTAACCTTGAATTCTATCCAAATATTATCTTAGGGTAACACAGTTAGATGTTGAAACCATTACTGCTAGTTATGTACTATATAAAGGACCTTTCTTAGTTTGAATAACATCCCCACAGAAGTAGACATGGAAAAACATGATTTTATATGTGAAAAATGTTTTCTAATCAGGATTATGATGGTTTAAACAATATTTACATTAAAGAATAATCATATACCATTGACCACATAATCTATAATTTACTAAAATTTTAGAATATCTTCTTATAACCTCAAAGATGACATTAATGTTTAATAGTATAAACTTTAATATTTTTAATAGTATGTTTTTTTTTATAAAGAGAATGAAAATAATATAAATAATATCCCCTAAGAGTGTTAAACCTAGTATGAAATAAGGCCCATTATCATGCACCAGGTTATGCTTGATTCAAATACCAATACACCCTTTTCAGGGAGATTACCCCTAGGTATATCTATGTTAGATCCACATCAACTTGTGGTATCTAGACAATTATTTCATTAATTAGATAAACATACAATCTTTAATTTGTTGATATTTTAGAATGTCTTCCTATATCCTCAATAACGACACTAATTTTCATAGTACAAATTTTAATCTTCTTAAAGTGGTGTTTAGTAGTTAATAAAGATAATGTGAATCATGTAAAGAATATCCCTTGGGATTTTAAAATTGTTTATGAATCAATGCTCATTATCATATACCAGGTTACACTTGATTCAAATCATGATATGTTCTTTTCATTGTTATTACCCCTAAATAAATATGCTCCAAATCCATATCCACTTGTAGTATCTATATAGAAATTCCATTACTCAGATAACCACACAATCATTACATTATCAAAATTTTAGACAGATTTATAATATCCTCAATAATGTCACAAATGTTATTTAGTATAAATTTTAATATTTCTAAAGGTATGAAACATCTAAAGCAGATCTCATGGGAGTGAAAAATAAGGTGTACAGTTAAGAATTTCATCTTACAGTTAGCTCTATTTGATCCTAATTCAATCCTATGTTAATATAATGATATTAAATATCTAAAAATTATTTAATCCTATGTTAATCCTAAGTTCATAATAAATTAATCATTACTTATTCATTATTTAATCATTAGTTATTCATAAGTTAATCATTCATTAATCATTTTATAATAAATCGTCAATCATTAGTTAATCATTTATTAATTTATAGTTATTAAGTAATTAGTTTATAGTTTAATAATATTTATTTAATAATTAATGAATAGGTACTACTTAATTAATTATTGGTTAATCATTAGTTAATTATTACTTCAACATTAGCTAATCATTAGTTAATTCTTAGTTATTAATTAATTAAGAATTAATTATTAGATAATAATTACCTAATATTAAGTTAAAAATAACTTAATCATAAGTTAATCATTACTTAATCATTCTTTAATGAATCATTAATCAATCATTAAACATTCATTCGGAAGTCATTAATTAATAGTTTTTAAGTAGTTTGTATATGGTTAATTAATAGTTAATCATTAATTAATTATTGGTTATTCATTACTACATTATTATTTAATCATATGTTAATCGTTCCTTTATTATTGATTAATTATTCTTAATCAATTGTTAATCATTGTTTAATCATTCATTAATCATTTTTTAATCATTTGTTAATAATTAGTTAATTAATAGTTATTGAGTAGTTAGTGTATAGTTATTTAATAATTAATCATTAAATAATCATTAGTTAATCATTAGTTAATCCTTATTTACTCATTACATAATCATTATTTAAATATTATTTAATCATAAGTTAATCATTCATTAATCCTTTGTTAATGATCAATTAATCTCTTGTTAATTATTAGTTAATTAATAATTATTATGTAGTTACTTTATAGTGAATTATTAATTAATTAATAGTTAATAATTATTTATTTATTATATCATCATTAGTTCATCATTAGTTCATCATTGATTATTCATTAATTCATCATGAATTAATCAAAAGTCAATCGAATGTTATTCATTAGCTAATCATTATTTATTCCTACTTTCATCCATAGTTAATAAATGCTTAATCATTACTTTAGTTAATCATTAGTTAATCATTCTATATTCATTTGTCATATATTACTTATTTAATATTTAATTATTAATTAATCATTATTTAATTAATATTTATTTATCATCTAATTAGTATTATTTACTAATTTCTATGTAATTTATTATAATTTATTCATTAGTAAATTTTAAGTTTATAATGATTACTTCCTTAATTATCATATACTTATTAATTATGTCAATAATATTTAAAAACTACTAATTCATACTACATAATAATCATTTTATAATAATGTTTCTCTTACTAAGACTAATTATAAATTAATTACAAAATATTAATAACTAAATAATAATAATTTCCTTACTACTGTTAACTATTATTTAAAAATGATATCTAATGAACTAAATAAGTAAATTAAATAATTAAAACTAACTAAAAACTCAACAAAAAAATAATTAATTAATTTTAAATAAATTAGAAAATATACCTTTAAATGATGTTCCACAAATCTCACACATCTTTAAGGCCACCAGAAAAGTCTCATTGAAGGGAGAAAAATGATGAAACTTAGAGATAAAGGGGATGATGTTTAGATAGGAGAATGGAAATTTCTAATGATGAAGTGGGGAGGGGTATAAGGATATTTATAGGGTATGGGATAAAATATGTTAACATAAAAAATTCATTTCATCTACTTTTATGTGAAAGATGTTTTCGGTGGTAACACTTTTCACCTTTATTTCCATGCAATTGATCAGGGAGGACCAGTAGTAAATGCATTATCCACCTTAAGGCCTTTTAGATTTATTTAAAAGGAATTAAGGTAGATAATGTATTTCTATATTATTTTTAAAAAAAAAATAACCTAGGTTTTTTTTCAAAAAAAATATTTAAAAAACTTTTTGTATACATAGAGTCTCCATAGTTTCTTCATTCTTCATTTTATTCATGGAATCTCCTCAGACTTATAATGACAAGATCAAACTTTTCCATTATCTTAAATGGAGGTTGTTCATTGTTTTTTTCATGGAGTAGTGAGGTTGGACATGGTGAAAGCGATGGAGGGATTCTGTGTGAGGAAGATAACAATGGATGAGGACTAAAATGACATCACTTTTATTTAAATGAGCAGTGACCCATTTGAACTTGTATCACATCATAATATCTATCATGGTGGTGCTTTATTAAAATCCTGAAGGCAGTGGAGACACATTATATAAGAATCCCCAGGGCTACCCTACCCTAGTTTCTTCCTTCCCAGGGCCTACACACGTTAAGCACTCCTATTGACTTATTAACAAAGATTCGGGTGCTAACCTGCACCTGGTTCTCTATTCTCTGGTGATACTTGCATGACCATGCACTACTTGACTAGTGTGTATGCCATTTTTTAAACTACATAATAAACAATTTTCCCTTAATAAAATTTTACTGAACTATATTAATATATTTCCTTTTTCTAAAATCTTTTTTAAATGATTCTTCCTATAAAAATATAAAATAATGAAAATTAGAAAGAATATTCAATGAAATTCTAAGATTAAGGAAATTAAATTTAAAATTTTTTGCATAAATTATGCGCATTACCCATCGCATAAATTTTTTTTGATTAATTTTATTAATATATTTTTCTGAAAACTATTTTTTTATAATATATTATTATATTTTAAAAATGATGGAATTAAATTCAAATAAGTTTTACTAAAATTAACTAAAATATAATTAGTTTTTAATTATTTATTAAAAATATACAAATATTTCCATAACTATTTAAAAACTAATTAAGATGAATATGATTTTTTTGACACTCAGTATTTTTTCTAATGAGATTATAAAATCTAGTTGAAAATCATCTTCACATCACATATACTTTTTCATACCACCCAATTAGAAGTGATTTAAATGCATGAAAAACTATTTGTGATTAAATACTTATATATCATAAATAATTGTTTCAATTATAATTTTCTATCATGTAAAATGAGCTTATACTAAAAAATAATAATTATATTTTGAATCTATTTACTTATTTCACATAAATTCTAGTGAATTTAAAAAATATTTTTTCATAATGAAAATATAAATAGTTTGAAATTTTTTTCTATTTTTTCATTTTTTTTATAAATCTTTATTTATTAATTATTGTTTTTTATTTTTTATACTAAATTTTAACAATTTTTTAACACATTTATCATTTTTTCTAAATTATTTTAATTATTTATAATAATTTTAATGAATTTTTAATAATTTATACTAATTTATAAAAAAAATATTTAGTTTTATTTTTATTAAATTTAATGTATTTTCATTATTTCATTCCTAATTTTAACTAATATTTAAAATTTAAGAATATTTTTATTACCTTTCTTATTTTATTAAATTATTATAAAAAAAATTATTTTAACTAACTTTTTAAATTTTTATAAATATAAATTAGAATATTATAAATTTTTAATAATATTTATTATTTAATAATATTTTTTATATAATAAAAATTATAATTTTTATTAATTTTATTTGATATAATTTATTTTTTAGTTATTTATATTAATATTTCTATTTATTTAGTAAACTACCTTGATAATAATAACTAATTATATATTTTAGTTTTTTATATAATTTATTAGTAATATACTATTATATTGTTTCATTAATTATTATTTATTTTCTGATATTTTAATAATTTGAAATAATTTATAATAATTTTTTATTTTTTATTTTTTATTTTTTATTTATAATTATTTACATTAACATATTTTATTTTTATTATTTTTTCATATTTGTAACAAATATTTATTAATTTAGATTAATCTTTTATTACTAAACTATATTTTAGTAATTTATTATAAATTATTTTTTATTATAATCTTATCATATTTGTAATTAAAATTTTTCTTTAATAAAAAATTCAAATTTTTATATTATTTTCTCATTTAAAGTAAATAAAAATAGTTTATAATAATATTACTATTAATTAACTAAATTATAAATTTAATAATTAATGCAAATATTGATTTTAAATTATACTAATGTATTGTTTTTTAATATTAAAAATCCCAATATATTCAATAATTAGAAACATGTTAATTGAATGAAAACTATTAATAACACAACATTAAAAGATAATTAAAGCCTAATAAATTAAGTTAACAAACATTTGATTAAATAAAATAGTTAACAAATTTTATAATAATAAAAACAAATAAATAAAAGAAATTAGTGGATATTAAAATAGATTGTTTTAAAAGAATACGTTTAAGTCTCTCGTGGTGGATTTATTCCACTGGAGGTTTGAGGAGCATTGTGAGATTTGTTTACGAGAGAGAGAATGAGGGAATAGAAGAGAAATTGTGTTTGGAAAAGGATGGGTGTGTTTTTTTATATTAAAGTTTTTGTAATAGGCTTTTCCATCCCAAAAATCCAATCACCTAATTATTTATGATATAATTTTGTGAAAGAAAAGTTTATTATTAGTGGGTATTTGCAATAGATAATAAATCCATCAAAACAAGTACGTTTCATTGGTTTTTTCCCTATTTTGCTAAAAATTATTTGTGATAAAAAAATATGTCAAAAATAATCATCTGCCATATGAAATGGATTATACAATTACTATTTTGGATAGAATGTATAATTTCATTTCAAATAAAAACTATCTGAAATAGACTATAAAATTCCATCAAAAATAATCTCTCATTGTATTATTTGTGATGGAATATTTATTTAAGACAAATAACTGCAACTATTCGTGGTGAACTGCATGATTCCAATGCAAATAACAACACTTTGTGTGGAAAAATATATTTTTGTCCCAAATTGTCTGTCAAAAGACTATTTTAGGAAAAATATTTTGTCTTTCACAAATAACCAAAAAAATTATGGAATATATAAGTTCCTCACAAATAGTTTTGACTATCCCGAAATATTTTTGACAGAATGTTTAATTTCAATGAAAATAGTTCTTTTCACTAATGTGTGTACTTTCCCACAAAACAGTAACTATGATGGATTTCATATTCTTTAAAAATGTTCATAACTGACAATATTGTTTGTCATTTTAAAAATTAGTCATCATAAAAAAGTGTTTTTGATGAACTTATTGTAAAAGGCCCCCAGTCTGTCCCAAATGATTTTTCATAAAAAATCATTTTTTTATTATTAGTGCTTCAAAAATTATCATCACAGTGACCACTTCACTGCATTTTTATTAGTTATGAATGACTCGAAGGGCGGAGTAAGAGGATAGTCTTTAACTCCTATAGGAATCTCAATTACAATTATAAGGGTAATAGATCAACAAAAATAATATCTCTAGTGTGTGTGATCTATCCTTTACCGTATTCAACTGTCTACAGAATGTGGGCTTGGTGTGAACACTCATTCTTCTCCAAGAAATGACCTATCTAGGTGACTCTCTCCTTTTTAATGATCTCACAATGGGTATCTCATGATCTTTAAGTCACATGTTTTTTATATATGAGTTCTTCAAACTAAGTACACTTCTCATGACAAGATGGATGATCCTTTTATAGATATATTTAATATATCCATATCTCTAGTAAAATCCTTGATAGATCCATGAATCCAATATATCCTTGTATTTATATATTTAATATATATATATATATATATAATCATGAGTAATATTTATCCTTTTAAATGAATATACCTCAAAATTTTAATCCTTGTTTCATCTTTAAAATATAGGCAATATAATTTCAGGGTATTATAGATATTTCAAGTATTTCGGTGTGACACTCCAAATAAAATTTTAATATATGTTTTTGTGATTTTATATATCCCATCACAGTACAGTTCTTAGTCAAACAAAAAATCCAAAACTCTTGGTTGAAATATCTCTTCAAATCTCCCACCATATCCACTAAATTTACGCTTTCCT
Organism: Viscum album; assembly: GCA_963277665.1. Lineage (NCBI taxonomy): Eukaryota > Viridiplantae > Streptophyta > Magnoliopsida > Santalales > Viscaceae > Viscum > Viscum album. The sequence continues at coordinate 138,095,174 of OY728138.1, read as the reverse complement.
TGTGGAATTCCCACTTGATTTATCATGAAACGTCTATCTATCCTCATGTGGTCTCCTCACATTGGGAAAAACATGAACTTCATTGTGTGGTGAATTCATAAATTTTAAAACCCCCCATATCTTCAAAAAACATATTTTCATTTTTCTTCATCTCCAATATCCAAGAAATTCATTCAATACTTATTAGGATTATATAAGATCACCTCAATCTCCTTCATTCATATTGAGCCATTCATCTTCATTCTCTTTTTCCAAGTGAAAATACATGTGATGTGCCAAGCTTCATTACAATCATAAGGAAATATTATCAAGGGTACATTCAATAAAATACTACAAACCATATATATATATATATGAAATTTATTAGTGTTTCATGAACTTCTAATCAATTAGTTATAATTCTAATCCAACTCTAATTTAAGGTGCATTCCACCACACCATCTAGTTGAATAAGCTTTTTGAGATATTTTTATCCCTTGGTTCACATGAAATCATGCAATAAATTGAAACCTCCTTGATCATAACATATAATCACAAGATCTATATTGTACTTCATGATCCTTATGACTCTATGTTACTTTAAGAGTTCTTCATGATCTATTCAAAGAATATGATATTTAATGTCTTGTCTCCAAAATAATCCATATTTAATTTTATAAATCTTCTCAACGAGTCAAGAAAGGAAACCAGTAGACTCAAATATATTGATTAATCTTCATAAATAACATGGAATATCATCCCATAGTCATCCTAATGTAGATAATAGAATCTCCAATACTCTTCTTCCAATTCAAACTCCTTACTTCATTTATCTTCAACTCAACCTATGATGATCCACTTTAATATTTATCTTACTTAACAAACCAAACATTTTTTGAACATATTAATATCCCAAAGCATATCACTCACTTCAATGTATTCTAAATACAACATTTTATGAATTCATAATGTTTGAATGGTGTTATAAACTATTGACAACAAATCCAACACATCATAGCAATGAAAAACATGAATAAACTTCATATTTATTACATGCATGGCAACATCATACTACTGAGATATAGAACATTATTATATATCTTGAGGGTTGATAGGTAATCTTATTGGGACTTTCATCTTCCTTAGGATTCCTTTTAGGTGCATCTATGGATAACTATAGGGAATTCAATGGCGGTTTCTAAACTACATAGACTGGAAAGTGGTTGGGTTTAAGTAGTTTGGTAAATTAAACTTCTCAATTTATTATGTAGTAACTCTAGTAAAACTGAGTCTCATAGTATTGTAATATAGTTTAAGAACATTATTCACTATATTTTCATTATATCCAACATAGTTTAACCCTTTTATTTCACTATTTTCTCATATAAAAACATCCAAAATCTCTTGTATCTATAATATATACATGGGGAGAAATGACCAGGATACTCTCCAGCATTATGCTATGATAACCTTGTGAAATTTATACAGATTGTGTAGTTTATAATTGTACATTTAATCCAAGTAGTTGGGATCACATATGTTGGACCACCTGATGTCGTGTAGGTTAAATAGTTATGGTATCCTATTAGTGTACTTGGTAATGTCTCAGGTTCACTATGTGATAATGAAAATATAATATGTGATAGTAATTAACTAACATCTCTAATCCACTTAGTCATTAACATAAATACAATAAAATTAATTATACTATATACCATATATATAGAAAAATAAATTATATCAGAAAAAATTATTTCAAGAAGGAAGTTAATATATATAATAATTAATAAGTATAAGCCATGGAATTTTTATATAATAAATTAAACTATAAAAATTAATAATGAATATATATTTAAAAATTAAGAAAAATATATAATTTTTATTTAATTTTTATTAAAAATAACACCTTTAATTGTTAGTACATATAATAATTAAAATTAATCACATTCTTATTTATTCAATTAAACTATAAAGAAGAGACAAACTTACATTAATGTAATTGTAATTACACTTATATGCCCATATTATTAGAATAATCCATTAATAACATTACTTCAGCATCCCCATATTCATACTCCCTTTTATATTAATGGTTTCAATATCATTAGGGGTAAAAAAATAAATCTGTTATTGATGGGTTTCATTATAATAAACTACTATTACTTCATCACTCATATCATAAATTTCTCATTATTTCATGTTGATGGAAAATTTTAATCCTTCAAAAACTATATCATCCACATAATATTCCATTTTTTATTGGGATCCCAAGAAATACATATCATGTTCTTAACTCTCACCACTATTGATCAGCCAAAAAATCAGAAAAGGTAAATTCTAATGAATCTTTCTTTAAACCGCAATGATTTTTTGTGAAATTTTATTTGAATAACACAACTAATAATTTTCCATGATAATTTAACTCAATAATTAAAACCAAATTTTTATGGTATCCTAACTTTTTTAATATAAAAATAGCACTATTTTTTGTATTAAAACCTAATTCATGATTGAACGTATGAAACTTCATGCTACTAAAATTTTATGAATTGAATCTCCTAGAATGTATCAAAAGACCATGATCCAAATATATCAAATCATTTGATAATTAATATTGATTATAAATATACATTATCTATAAAAAAGGATACATAATATTATTAATACATCAATAAATTATGAACATATTATAAATATGTATATTTTATTGTCAACTTACACAATGTGCAAACAATTCAACTATTTGTTTATTGAAATATTTTTCTATCATTGTATCATTTATATTTAAACTTTGACATATGTTTGTTTATGTATTCAATTATTCAATATATATATTAATAATTTCATTATTTAATGGAACGTATCTATGAGACTACCATAACTACAAATATGTAAGAGAAAATGAATATGTTTTTCCAATGTCTTTGGCAACATTTAGAAAGATTTATGGTTTAATTATTGTAACATCCCAGGTAAATAAAGAATATGAAGTTTTCATATTTATTAATATTTTTAAATTAAATATTAATTTTACTTTAAAGTGGGTGATATGTTCAATGGCATACCTGATACACAATAACAGGTTTCTTTAAAGTCTTATGTTGTACACAACGTTGAGTGGTACTGAATAATAATATATTATTATTATTATTTTAAAAGATAGTTAACGCCTAACTGTTGTAATGGAGGGAATGAAAAAAACTAACTAAAAAATGATTATACATGTTTGTTAAATGTTTTTACATTTATCTAATAAATTTTAGAGTCTTAAAATAAGAAATAATCTAATTTTAAGCAGAAATACTCTAATATTTTTTAAAAGGTCGATTTACCGCCTTTTGATGGTGCACCCTCTTTAAATATAGTTTTCGTCACTTTTTTATTTTCTATTTGAAAAAATAAAATTATTCTTTAGAATCAAGACATCAAAATTTAGTTGGGTAATTTTTTGATATTTTCTGATAAAATTCATTTTTAATGAATAGTGAAAATAATATATTTTAATTCAAATATAATTTTTAATATAATTTATTTATATGGTTAGATTATCTTTTTAATTAGTTTTAAAGTGTATTTAGACTATATTTTTACAATTTAATCCAATTCTGGTCGTTGGACGAAATTTCACTTTGAAATTTGGCATAAACAAGTGTCAATATTTTAATAGATATTGTTTCTTAAAAACACGCTATTTGTTTTGACAAAGAAAATTAATTTTAAATTAATTAATGAAACTTCTATGTTTTTAATTTAGTAAAATGGACATAATTATTGAATTTGGAATATAAAATATATCTTAGGATGAATTTTGGGTATTTTTCTAAAAAACTTAAATTTTTTATGAATAGTAAAACCACTAAGTAGTAGTTAAAAAACTGACTTTTTCTTTTAAATGAAATATTACCACATCTTTGAATTGAATTTAGAAAATCTGACATACATGGTTGATATTAGTAAGTAAAATATGGTTCAATAAGATGAAAATATTTTTTTGTTGAATAGTAACTTTTGACTTATTTATCGTGGTTAAAGGTAAATTGGGTAATTCAAGGTAAAAAGAATATTATAATAATATAAAATCACCATAACATTTGTCCTAATCTTATTGGATGAGTCATGGATGACCATGGGCATCCTTGGGTCGATTTTGGGACCCCATGGAGCCACTTGGGACTGATAATGACACTTTAGATTAATTAAAAGTAATGACAAAAATGACACGAACAAATATCTTTTAGTATATTAATTTTTAAATGGAGTTATATAAGTTATATTTTATACTATAAATAATCATTAGAAATATAAAAATATTTCCTACATCATGGTATTTTTTATAATTTTTATTCATCAAATAAATTAAATTATTTATGACACAATAATGATGTAGTGTTTACCTCATTAATAAATGATTTAAATAAATAAGATTATAAATATTAAAATAACATCCAAAACATGTAAAATTATTAATGTATGAATTTATTTAGACCATTAGTCATCTTATCTTTTACCTTAATGTGTTTTGGACTTTAGAAACTGAAAATAATTATATAATAAAATAATATTTTCACACTTTCCTAAAGAACCCATCCTCCCACTTATAAAAAGCCCTCACATCTAACCCATTACTCACACCTCTAAATCATATTGGATCATCCAAACACTTCCCAAATAAGCTCTAAATATCCCTATATTCCTCCTAGAAGCCTTACTTTAGTCATAAGTCACTTCAAGAAGTCCTTTTGGTTCAAACCAAAGGGAGTTACCCGAATTAAAGGTAACAGTTTATCTTAAATTATTTTCTTTTATTTTACTTTTCCAACCCCTGAACTCTTTTAATTTCTTTCCTTTATAACAACACCAGTATCCTCGATATACTAGGATTTTTTATGAGAAGGATTCAAACTACACTTACACACACTTCCATCTAATGCGTAAAGAACAAACTGTTTCTGTGGATGGCAAACTAACGCCTCATGAAATGATGATTGTTCAATTATCTCCTACCGCCCCTTATGGTGGCCATTATGATAGAAATGTATTTATATATGATATATATTATGTTTATTTTTTCTTTATGCTTCTGTATTTTTAATTTATAGCATACCTTTATGGTTTCCATTATTAGTAAACGCGATAATTTCATTTGAGGAAGTGCAGACTACCACACCCTCAAAGTGATATGACTCATTCATACCATACATAGGATGTATAAAGGATAGATTTATTGAAATTATATATGATATTATATTTTAATTATAATATAACTATGTATCATTAAGTTTTCATTCAATTAAAATACGAAATATAAATGAAAGTAGCGTTCATGCGTACGTACGGCTTACCGTCTCCATGAAAGGTGCATTTCATTTCTTATCTCCAAATGTTATTTACTATTATAAATAAATATATATACTAGATATATATGATATATATGATATATAAATCTTGAATATCATTTTAGATATAATTTAATCTTTACCACATGGACAACTTGTAATTATAAGGTGTTCATTTTTTACTCAAGTACCAAATATCAACAAAACGACCATTATTAACTTAAATGATTACATAATGTTTATAGAATGGTAATAAGTGATATAAAAGAAATAATAAACTTTAAAAAGGGTTATTAATAAATTATAAATTAACTTAAGTTTATTATTCAGGAATAACAAGGAACAAACAAGTCAAGTCGGACACGAGGTAAGGATTTTCTTATCTCACTTTTAATTCCGTGAGATTTCCATTGTTCGCCACTTATTTCTTGCATGTGGTGTATTGTGTACTGCTATTTGATATATATTATCATGATTCTATTATATTATTGGTAATATAGGATTAATTTGGTGATTATTATATTTTTTTCTTACGACTAAATTGATTACAACGTGGTAAAGGGTTTTCATCTCACTATTTATTCCCATGAGAATTCAAGCTATATTGGCCACTATTTCCTTTTGTGTGGTGTATTTACTACCCATGATTGTATTATATGTGTAATATACTTCAATTTATGGGTATTTACACCTTCATTTTATTATCCTTCTTTCATAGGGTGTATGTTTTGTAAGTTACCAAATCGGTAAGGGAACCTTTCACCCTTCTCTTTTTTAGGACTTATTTTTGTCATGTCATTTAATTTACATCTTATTATGTTCAGATATGTTCTTATATATCCATATTTCTGTAAATTTTATGTCCAAGTGATGAGATACCCTTTTTCTCTCTCATTAACGCATTTTATGAATTTTAATGTGATGTCGTTAAGTTTTCGAATTTCTGTAAGGGAACTTCTTTAACCAATTTCAATTATTTGGGTCAAACTTCTACTTACTCATTATGTCGTGCTATAAATAAGTGTGAATAACCTATGATTTTTTTTACAGTTAATATCCACTTATATTGGGTTTTTTATTATTTGTCACACATAATTATGTCATTGATTTATCCTTAATCTAAGGATACCGTCTTTATAATGGATTTCGTCTCAATTTACATTCCATTGAGACTTCAATGTTGTTATGCACCAATTCACTCTTATATGGTGTATATAATTTCCTTTGTCATATTATATCATGAATACATTTATTCTCATTATATTATAAAGTTATAATTAAATGTTATTCCTCAATTATTTGTATTTAAGTGTCTCTCATTTTATTAAAAAACTCTTTAACTAAAATATCGTTTTAAATGTTTTAATGATTTATTCTTCTAAATATTTCTCATTAATGTCCATGTTTTTAAAATGGTTTTAAGGATTTATTTATATGGATATTAATGGTTTAAAATTTCAATTCCTTTAAAAGCTTCAAATTGGTATAAAAAACTTTGATTCAAAAATCTCTTTATTAAATGTTTTAAATGGTTTTGAAAATGGTTAGATAAAGAATTGATTATGTCAATATCTTGAAATGATATATTTTTATTGAAATGTGGAAATTTTATCTTACTTTATGATTTTTTACATGTTCTGAATATGTAATGTATATTGGTCATTGTTTACGTATACAGGTGGTTTCGTGATAAACCTAGGGCGGGTGATCCTGAGATAGCTCTTTAATGCATTGGGTAACGTGATGGAGGTAAGCGTTAATGTTTCTCCTAAGAGATTTAGGGAATATATTGTGATGGGTATTCAAAATGTGACTCCCTGTGTATATGTGATAGCTAAAATGTATGTATGATATGAATTCCATAATATACCTTTATGATTTATGATTTCTGTGTGTTATTAATAAATCTTATGATTTCGTAAGGTATGTTATGATTGAAAAGTATTGGTTTCTTTTATTTCTATTTATTTATGGGATAATGTCTTCCTTCCTTATATTATAGCCCTTACTGAGCTTTTTGTGCTCATCCCAAGTTTTTGAAATGTTTTTCACAGGACATGAAATGGAATATGGTCATGAATGAGATCAAGGAAAAGTCATGTTGTCTAAAACATGGAACTGGACATGTTTCTTTTTAAAATATTTCATTTTATAAAAAAAATGGATACTGAGTAGCAGTGTCCACAAGTAATATTCAAGTTGATATGTAATAGTTATGGCCTAATTCTCTAAAACTCTAAACCTAAAAGATCCCCAATGTGAATTATTCATTTAATTCAAGATTTTGTAATTTTTAAGGCTGGGTCCTTATAGTTATGGTCTGATAATATAGTGTATTATTATAAAAAAAATAACCCAATTAAATAATTTCTTTTTTTAATTCAAATACCTCAAATAAAAAGTCACACACTCTTTAGTAATGTAATCAACAACAACAGTCCCCTATTGTTGAGATTTATTTTTCAAATAAGACTTTAAATGTCCTATTTTCCTATCAAAGGAAAGTAAGAAAGTAACATGATAAAAAATTTAAATTATTATTATAAAAATTTCAAAGAATTACTAATAAGAAAAAAAAGATACCTCTCTATGGGATATAACCATCAGTATTATACTTTTCCCAAAATTTTAGCTTCCTCCAAAAAACATAATAAACAAATGAATCATCACAAGCAAAATGATAGTGGAAAGATCATATCGATGAAAAGGTATACATACAATACATTCCTAATGATATTTAAGTTTAATAAGATTTAATTTTTTTATAATTATGTTTTATAAAGAAATTGAAATGGTCAATTAAAACTATAGTTATTTTATCAGGATATAAATTCTTTATTTCCAAAGGTAGAAGTGTATCCATAAATATATATAAGGCATTAATTTTTAATATATGTAACTTATTTTTTTTAAGTAAAAATTTCTAGATATATTTATTTAATATCCATCAAGTACTTTAACATTCTTTAATCTTTTAAGGAAAACATATTTTCCTAGATTTTTCAAAGAAACAATTACTGCAAGATGTTTCTAATTCTTGTTTATATATAGATATCAGTTAATATTCTATGATTTTAATTATTTTTTTAGAATTTAAGTGATATTTTGATTTTCCTTTCACATCAATGAATTTAAAATATATTATTATCACTTAAATTATTCTCAATGTACATTAAATTCATATTATAACATAATTAATTAAATTACCAATATTTAGCTAAAAATATTTTTCAAACTATATATCAAATTTTGATAGTTTGGATAATATTTTTTATCCACGTTATAGTTTTTGAGAAATCCTAAAATATTCTTTTTCATTAAACCATGCATTATTTACTTGAAATCTATAATATGTGTCAAGAAATTTATTATGACACATGAAACACCAATTTATTCTTCAAGGTATTCGATGAGACTTAAAATCAAAATTACAAGTTGGATAAGCCAAACTAGTGAAACCATGTTAACCAAATAAATTTCCTAGTTTACAAATTTCACTAATAATCCACATTATGGAAATATGCATTCAAAAAAATCTCATTGTAGAAGAATCATTTGTTTTTACACCATCATTCCATAAAATTTTATACCCCATGAAACGAGGTTGAAGGTAGAAATTAATCTATTTATAGGAATTTTATTTCTAGGAATAATAATTGATATGGTGAATGAAATTTTTTGCATACAAATATAGTGAGATGGATTTTAAGTAATTAGAATAATCATCCATATATTATAATTAATACTTAAAGTCCCAAAAGGATTGAATCCATAAATTTACAATAATAAGTGCACAATTCTAGGGTTAGAAAATAAATTCTCATATAGTGAATAGAAGGACATTAATAATTTTGAATCTCTTAGATGTCATAAAAATCCATCCTTTTTGTTATCCAAGGTATGACACTTAATAAGATCAGTGGTTGTAAGGTACTTAAATAACCTTTTAAAATGTGGTTTTAATGTAATGTAAGTCAAAATATTTACAAGATAATTAATTTTCTTCTTCTTATTTATAATAAATTGATTCAAATTTAAGTAATATTGTATTTAACTTCATCTAGGAGTACATCATATTTTTTACTCTTCAAAACTTGAATATTAGATCAAATATAGAATACAATCATTGCGGTATGAATGTATCTTTATATAACAGAGTATAATCTTGTTAATACCTTTTTTCACTAGATAAAATGATTTAAGGGTCTTAGATTTAGTAAAATAATCATGAAAAAATTAAAATATCATTGAAATTACTTCATCTATAATTTCATATAGGCACTTGATATGGTATAACATAATCACTTTTAATACCTTTCACATCCCATATATAATTATTTATTTACATGTTCAACTAATTTAGAAAATTAAATTTTCTTCTCATACAAGTTTTACCAGGTATTTGTGGTTACAAAATCTTCCAAAAATGAGTTACCTTCAATATTAGGTTATATAATAGTTCTAAAAACATTATTTATCAGGTTAATATTTGAAAAAAAAATAAGGAGAATCTAATAATGTGTTATAATATTAATGATGTTTCCTTACATTTTCAAAATCATCATTTATAAAATTCTAAATTTCATTTTATGTCACCTCCATGACTTTTTTTAAAGGTATTTTTCATGTAATTTATATTTTTTCTTTGTTGGGGGGTTTTTCCATGCATTGTTTGAGGAAATGGTGGGTTTTCATGATTTGGGCCCAACCGTGAGCCCATTTCCAAATTTAAAAACAAATTTTGTTTCCTTTATAAATCTTTCATTTTTCAACATTTTCCATCCCTTATAATTCAAAATTGGCCTCCCCTTACCTATTAAAACCACTATATTCATTTATACCCCTTAGGAACTCATTATCATTTTCGATTTGGGCGATTTATTTAGGCATTGGTCCAACCCGTGATCCCATTTCCTGCTTTAAAAAAATTAATTCTTTAATATATCATTCATTTTTTAATTTTTTTCCCTTGATTCTACCTCCCACTCAAAGCCAACAGACCTAGGCGCACCCTCATATTCATGTCTCCCTCTTTAGAGATCATTTTAATCGTAGATTAGGCCAAAATTTATCAGGGTTTCTCAAATCATCTAGATTTGAGACAGTAATTTGTTTCATCCATAAATCATTCAATATTCACTCTTTTCCCCCATTTCAGTCCCCACTTGACCTCCTCATCCTCATTCAAGACTCCCTATCAGTTATGGTAACTTGGAGATTCAAAATTTGGTGGAGTTGGGGCGATTTCTTCAAGATCTCTGAGGTAAGTGGGTTTCCTTCCTTCCTCCTCACATTTTCTTAAGATTTATTCCCTTATTCTTGAAGTTTCTAATTTAAAGCATGTAGGGAATTGAACCTAGGGTTTTATTTTTAGTTTCTTGGTCCAATATTGTGGTTTTAAGTTCTTTTCCACTCCCTTATGGTGCGACGGTGGTGCGATTGAAGTTCCACATAAGGATTTGAGGGTTTTGAAATATATGGTAGGTTATTCCATGTGTAATCATTGTATAATGAGTTGTATTTATGGATTTAAATATCTTTTATGTTCCTATATCATTATTTTTAGTGTGAAAACTATTTTGTGTAGCATTTGTTAAGCGGTTGATTTTTAAGTGCTAATTTTTTTGTGAAAATTGATGTTTTTACTTGTGCACTCCTGGTTTTACTAATTGGTATTGTTTTATTATTCATGAAATGGATTTAAAAAATGTTTTAGAGCTGAAAATTATGGTATTTTGTAATATTGGTATGCATTCTATGTAAAAAGAGGGATTTTGAATGGATTTTATATTCAAAGTTTTGTTATAACTTGTGTAATTGTTTTATGGAAATTCTAAGCATTTGTTTGAGTTATAAAAATAGTTAAAATAATTTTTAGATACTATTTTGATTATTTATGACCATAAATAGTATTTTTATGTGTTAATGTAATTTTTTATCATGTGGAACTTGTTTGAGGATAAATAGGTAAACTTGGGTATCTAGGTGGGCGGACATGTACTAGCATGTTAGTGATCCGGAGTGGTTTTATCCCTATTTCACTAAACAAGTTTGACATTGACAACACTAAAAAAACAATTATGGTGATGATTTTTTGTACTACTAGGTTATGGTTTATTCCCCTACTAGTAGCTCATGCATGAGAATGGATATTGTTAGTGTTACTTTCACACTGATATTGGACGTACCTAGGGCTCACAACTAACTAGTACCTTGGGGTGTTCCCCTATTGAGTGATAATTGATTATTTGGAATTTATATTTGCATTATAGTCTATTTGGTTGGATAATTTATTATCTTACAGGTTTTATTTAAAGGTACCTATTATTTAATGAAATCATCTTTTAAAACTATTTTCATTTAAAAGATGCACCTTTAGAAATTATTGCTAGCATTCTTCGTTTATAACACTTGAAATATTTTCATCTTATAATAATTTTCACATGGAATATTTTGGTGGTATCCTATTTGGATTAGGCTCACACCCTACCTATACCTTTGGGTGTAAGTATACTTGTTTATGTTTGACAAAGGCAAGGGCAAGTCTTTTGGAGACGACAGTTTGGGTTCCTAGTTGCTTCTGTTGTGCAGTGTTATGGATATAGCTAATGGGTGATGACCCCATGTCGTGTGGTGGTATTTGGGTTTTATTTTATAGTAATTTTGTTTTTTGGTACCCCTTGTTTCATGTTAAAACCCTTTTATTCAGTTATGAATTTTTAATTATGGTTTTTTTTCATAAATTTTCAGATTTGTTTTATTGATTGTTTTTTGTTGTATTATGTATCCTAATTCAGGTAAATCATTCCCAACCCATTATTTATTATACCTGATCACTTTTTACATCCCATGAAGATAGGGAACACCCTTTGGGACTTGCCACAGAATGGGTCGTGTATCAGTTTTAATGGAGACCTGGTTCGGTTTGTGACAAAATAGTATCAGAGGAAGTTAATGTTTTTGGGTCATATTATTATTTTGGGATGATTTGGGATAGACAGGATCTAGGACTATCGGGGTTCATATTTTTGGTCAAGAGTAGGGTACCTGTCCCACACCTCTTGTGACAGACCTCGAGTCACCATGGAACGTTGGAATTGTTTGTTTAACTTCACAACCACGTGAGACATGTGGGCTGCAGACTGCATGCGGACATCAGGTGGGGGTGAATTAGTTGTTTATTTTCTTATTATAATGTATTTATATTATTTATATTTGATGTTATTGATGAAATTTTTCATAACTATTGTGATAATTTTTTTGTCTTGTGACTATTGCCTTTTGAGGAAACATGCCTCCCTATAAAACTCCCATGCACCCACGGGAGGAAGCCGGAGAGAGTTCTCCCTCACCGCTTGATTAGAGTCTAGTATAGGTTGTGGTTTGAGCTTTCTATGATCTAGTACATGGAATGGATCCTATTACAGCTCCTTTTAGATATTATGAGACCATTATTATGAGAAAAAAAGCCCATGAGTTTCTGAAAAACAACCCTCCTACTTTCCAAGGTAGCATAAAACCCCAGGTAGTGGAGGCGTGGCTTGAAACGATCGAGCATATGTTTGAGTTCCTATGCACACCTGAGGAGTTTATAGTGAATTGTGACACTTTAATATTAGATGTTCCTAGCCACAAATGGTGGTAATCAGTGTTTCAAGATAGGAAGCACGAGATGATGGGCTTTAAGGACTTCAAGTTTATCTTCAATGACTAGTGCTTCCCTGAAGTTTTGGCATATGATCGATCTTGAGAGTCTATGGAACTTGTTCATGGGAATATTTCAGTGATGGAGATCAACCATAAGGGGAGGTCTTGTTTCTCTAGGATAGTTTCATTAATGGTTAGTGGTATACATTCTGAGAAGAAAACGAAGTAGGAGGAGCAAGGAAAGAAGGGAGGTGGTAGCTCAGGCCAACCTTCTAGGTAGTTTTCTTCAGTGGATTCTGATGCAAGGTCTATTGTCTACCACCAGTGTGGGAGGCCAGGGAACATCCAACCAGAATGCACTTTTCCTCCGAATCCTTGTTATCATTGTGGTGGTATGGGACACTTACAGCGCTTTTGTAGGATGGAACATCCACTCCAAAGTGGAGTAGGATTAGTGGATTCCAAGGGAATGCCAGCTCATTTAGATCCATCGAGGATAGGGGGTCTCAATTTGGTTGTCCTAGTGGTAGGGTTGGATCATCTTATGGGTAGATCCACTTTAGGGAAGAGCCACATATGATCGACCATTCTCAGTTAGAGACTGGGCATCTTCATGTGGTTAATTAGGCACCAGTGGGATCAGAGGCAGGACTGTCGACTATTCGAGGTACCATTCTGATTTCCACTTATATAGCTACTACTATTTTTGATACCGGTGATTCTATTTCATTCATCTTTTCCCGTACTATGAACATTCTAAATTTTACAACCGATTTGTTGTCCTTTGTGATGGATTTGGTTACGCCGCTAGGAAAGAAGAAGGAGCAGGGTCTTAGGTTCTCGTCGTGTGCACTTTCTGCATTATGGGTTGAGATGGAGTGGGACCTTCTAGTCTTAGATATGGATATATTTGATGTGATACTTGGAATTTATTGTCTAATATGCTTTCAAACACACATCGATTTCCATAAGCGGTGGGTGAGTTTCATGGAAGATGATGGCAGTCTGCAGGTTTTTCGTGGGGAATGGAATCATCAGTTGGGTCATGTGAGACATCCACTCCCATAATTGGGGAATCGTATCTTCCAGTTATCATCTCTCACGCTATATGATGATGTTCGTGCTCATGAGTTTGGGATACCTCATGTAGTGGTTGAGTTCCCAAAGCTATTCCCAGATGATTTTTCAAGCTTACCCCCAGAGCGGGACGTGGAGTTCTTGATCGATTTGGAACTTGGAACACAGCCAATATCTCTTCCCTCATATTGTATAACCCCCAATGAAATGAGGGAATTAAATATTCTCCTAGACTATTTAGAACCCAAAGGATTCATTCTCCCAAGAATCTCTCATTGGGCCTCTCTTGTTCTCTTTGTGAAGAAATCTGATGGGCCCTCCAGTTGTGTATTGTCTTCCGAAATATGAACAAGGTAACCATCAAGAACAAATATCCTTTCCCAAAATAAATGACTTTTTTCATTTGAAGGGGAAAAGTTTTTTTCTAAAATAGATTTTCATTTTTGTTACCATCAACTCAAGGTGAAAGAGTCAGATATCCTGAAGATAGGCTTCAAAAGAAGGTACAGACACTTTGAGTACTTGTTCATGCCCTTAGGATTGACCAATGCTCCAACGGTCTTTATGGAACTCATGAATAGGGTGTTCCACCAATATATTGACTCCTTTTTTATGGTATTTTTGGATGACAACCAGGTTTACTATGGATCTGAGGAAGAGCATCAGCATCATTTTTGGATCGTGTTGGGAACTTTGAGAGATCACCGCCTTTATGCAAATTTATCCAAGTTCACCTTATAGATCAAGGAGGTGATGTTTTTGGTGCATGTGATCTCGAAGAAGGGAGTTTCATTGGACCCTGAGAAGATCAGTACAGTTATTTCATGGGAACATCCAAAGAATGTGTTTTACATTAGAAGTTTCCTTGATCTAGGTGGTTACTATAGGCAGTTTATTCGGGATTTCTCTGTGCTTACTTCTCCCATGACCACGCTCACCCAAAAAGGGGTGAAGTTTTTTTGGGGCCCAAAATGCCAGGCATCCTTCAAGGAGCTAAAGAGGAGGTTGACTACTGCCCCCATTTTGATCTTTACAGAATCTAGAAAGGGCTATGTGGTGTATTGTGACACTTCATGTATGGGTCTCATGTGCATGGTTATGTAGGATGATCATGTGGTGGCATATGGATCCCACCAAATCCAATCACATGAGAATAATTACCCAACCCATTACTTGGAGCTAGCAGCTGTGATGCATGATTTTAAAACATGGAATCACTACCTATTTGGGGAGAAGTTCATGATCTATTCTAATCACAAAATCTTGGCCTACATCTTCTCTCAGAAGGATCTCAATCTGAGTCATCACCGTTGGATCGAGTACTTAAAGGGGTTCGACTTTGACATTGTCTATACCCCAGGAAAGTAAAATGTGGTGGAAAATTTATTGAGTATAAAAGTAACAATACAATCCTTGAGGAAGTCTAATGATGAGTGGAATCTAATGGGGATCTTTTCTCAAATGCGTGTGGAGACTAAGGAGCATAGTAAAGGTGTGTTCTTGGTGAGAATTCAGTTGTCTCCTTCTCTCATGGAGTTTATTCGGTAATAATATCCCAGTGATGATCTTTATCAATGTTCGAGGGTGTTTCTTCATGTTGGGGAGACGTCTTCTGATTGGTCATTGTCTCCTGAGGACATCTTGTTCTTCAAGGTCCATTCAGTAGTGTCGTCGTCTCTACGGATGGTGGTGATGCAGGATAGCCACCAGTCTTAGTGGGATATCTATCCGGGTTCCACCAAGATGTATTATGATGTGAGATGAGAGTTCCGGTGGCCAATTATGAGATAGGACATAGCTGACTTTGTTTCGACATGCTACACATGTCAGCAGGTGAAATCAGAGCAATAAGGCACTCTGGTTTACTCCATCCATTACCCATTCCTACCTGTATGTGGGACAAGGTCTCCATGGAATTCATTGTTGGACTACCTCATACACCTTGGGGTAATAATTCCATTTGGGTGGTGATTGATCATTTGACCAAATCATCCTACTTCATTCCGATCAAAGATACATCTAAATTGGATGAATTGGGCTGACTATATCTTCAGGGGGTGGTAAGGGTTCATGGTGTTCC
The DNA here is from genome assembly GCA_963277665.1 of Viscum album. NCBI lineage: Eukaryota > Viridiplantae > Streptophyta > Magnoliopsida > Santalales > Viscaceae > Viscum > Viscum album. Next base: position 138,079,055 of record OY728138.1, on the reverse strand, counting down.
ATCTTCATTTGTCTCAGATAGAGACCCCAGTTTCACTTCTCGGTTTTGGGAAGGCCTTAAAAAGGCCTTGGGGTCTTAAATTAAAATAAGAACGACATACCATCCTCAAAAGGATGATCAAACAGAGCTGGAAAATCATATTTTAGAGGACATGATTCGTGCATGTGTTTTGGACGTTTGAGGTTCCTGGGATATCCATTAGGGATTTGTTGAGTTCTCTTATAATAACAATTATCAATCCTCTGAATGACTCTATTGAGTATCTTTATTGTTGGCCTTGTCGGTCCCCCATATGTTGGGCTGAGGTAGGTGAGACCTCACTATTGGGGTCGAGTCTTATATAAGAGACTTCTTAGAAGATCATTTTGATCAAGAAGAATTTATTGATAGCTCATAGTCACCAGATATTATATGTTTATCAGAGGAGTCCAAACCTATATTTTTCACTGGGTGATCAGGTGTTTTTGAAAGTGGCCCCTCGTCTGGGTCATCGCCATTTGGGAAAGTAGGGAAATATAACACCGAGGTATGTTGGACCTATTAATATTACTGAGAGGATTGGAAAGGTTTAATACATTTTATATTTTATTTCCCAGTATACATCTATCCATGACATCTTCCATGTCTCACAATTGAAAAAGTACAACCCGAATATGTCCCATGTGCAGAATTGGGAGGAGTTGGATATAGAGCCCGATATATCTGTGGTTGAGCGACCAGTTCATATTATGGACTCCCAAGAAAAATTTATTTGAGGGAATAATATTCCTCTAGTACTAGTCCTCTATAAATATGGGACTGATGAGCATGAGACATGGGAGTGGAAGTCTCAGGTCGAAGAGAAATTTTCATTTATCTTATCTTATTAGGCTTCAAGCTGACTTTCTGAGGGAAAAAAGTTTTTATGGTGGGGATAATTATCACATCCATGATTTATTTTAAAGATATTTTCCATTTAATTTATATTCATTCTTTTTTTCGGGGTTTTCCCAGGAATTTATAAAGTAAATTGTGGGTTTTCATGATATGGGCCCAACCGTGAGAGCATTTCCAGATTTAAAAACCAATATTGTTTCTTTTATAACTCCTTAGTTTTTCAACATTTTTCAACCATTCCAATTTCTAATTGGCCTCCCATGACCTATTAAAACTTACATATCAATTTTTACCCCTTAGGAACTCATTATAAATTTGGATTTGGGTGATTTAATTATCCATTGGGAAACCCATGATCCCATTTCCAACATTAAAAAAATAAATTCTTTAATATATCATTTATTTTTTAATCAGTTTTTTATTCCACCTATTACTTGAATCCGAAAGACTTAGGAATTCCCCCATGTTCATGTTTCCATCTTTGGAGCTCATTTTCATTTTGAATTAGGTTGAAATTTCTCAGGGTTTCTCAAATCATCCATATTTGATAAGGTAATTTGTTTCATCTATAAATCATTATATTTTCATTCTTTTTCCCCCATTTCAGTTCCCAATTGACCTCTTAAATATCATTTGATCTTCCCTATCTGTTTTGGTTGCTTTTAGATTCAACCTTTAGTGTATTTGGGGCGATTTCTTCAAGATATCTCTAGTAAGTGTGTTTCCTTCATTCCTCCTTCCATTTGCTTAGTTTTTCTTCAATTATTCTTGAAGTTACTAATTTCCAATATGTAGGGATTCTAACCTAGGGTTTTCTTTTGAGTTTCTTCATCCAATATTTTGGTTTTAGGTTCGTTTTCACTCCCTTGTGGTATAAAAGTGGTGTAGTTGAAGTTCCACACAAGTATTTGAGGGTCTCGAAATATATGGTCGGTGATTCCATGTGTAAGCAATGTAGAATGCGTTATCTTTCTGGATTTATATATCTCTTATGTTATTATCTCATTGTTTTTAGTGTGGAAAATATTTTTGGGTTCACTTATTAAGCGGTTGATTTTTAAGTTCCAATTTTGTGTGAAATGGGTGTTTTTACTTATGCATTCTATATTGTATCAATCGGTGTTATTTTATAATTCATGGAATGTATTTATAAAAATGTTTTAGTGCTGAAAATTCTAGTTTGGTGTAATATTGGTATGCATTTTTTGTTAAAATAGGTATTTAAAATGGACTTTATGTGTAAAGTTTTGTTATAACTTGTGTAATTTCTTTATTGAAATTATAAGCGTTTGTTTGAGTTATACAAATGGTGAAAGGTATGTTTAGATACTGTTTTGAGTGTGTATGGCCAGAACTGGTATTTTTATGTTTAAATGGAATTTGGTATCATGTGGAACTTGTTTGAGAACAAAGATAGAATCTCGAGTATCTAGGTGGGCGGTCGTGTACTAGCATGCTAGTGATTCGGGGTGGTTTTTTCCGTATTTCACTTAGAAAGTTTGACGTTGACAACACTAACAAAACTATGATTATGATGATTTTGGGGATCACTAGTTTATGTTTTATTCCCCTACTAGTGTCTCGTGAATCAAAAAAATATTATTATGGTTACTTTCACACAGAGATTCGAGGTACCTGGGGCTCACAACTAACTAGTGCCTAGGGGTGTTCGTGTGTAAAGTACTCATTGACTATTTGGAATTTATCTTTGTCTTATGGTTTGTTTGGATGTAAAATTCAGTATCTTACCTGTTTTATTTAAATTTACCTATTCTTTAAAGTTACCCCCTTTGAAAACAGTTTTCATTTAAAAGATGCACCTTTAGAAATTATTTCTTCCATTCTTTGTTTATAACACTAGCAGACCTTTTATCTTATAATTCTTGTCACATGGAATATTTGGGTAGTATCCTATTGAGATTAGGATCATACCCTACTTACACCTTTGGGTGTAAGTAGACTTTGTTATGTTTCGCACTGATAAGGGAAAGGCTTTTGGAAATGGCGGTTTGGGTTGCTAGTTGCTTCTGTTGTGTGGTGCTGTGGAGACGACTCGTGGGTGACGACCCCTTATTGTGTGGTGGTCCATGGGTTGTCTTTGCTGCTAATTTCGTAGTTTGGGACCCCTTGTGTCATGTTAAAACCCTTTTATTCAGTTCTAAATTTTTAATTAAGGCTTGGTTGGCATGAATTTTCAAATTCATTTTATTGATTGTTTTTGGATGTCTTATGTATCCTAATTTGGGTACATCATTCCACAACCATTAATTATGATACCCGGGAACTTGTGCCAGCCCCTGGGGATAGAGAACACCCTTATAGAATTTCCATAGACTGGGTTGGGTGTTGGTTTTAAAGGTGACCAGATTCGGTTTATGACATTTTCCACTATCAATGTAGCATCCTATTCATTCTGATGATGGAAATAACTACTCAAACTTTTTGTAACATTTGATTCGCAATACCAAATTCACCATATATATTGAGTATACAATTGTTTTAATATAAATTTCTCAAATAAATTATTTTTCTCCAATCATCATTTAATAATAAAATTTAGGCATGGGAACTTTATTCTTCAATCCAAAAATCAATTTTCAATTAAAAAATATAAAAACTTCTCGGAACCCTTAACATACTGAGGTGTATTCCGGGGTAATAAAATTTGGTATTAATATATATTTAATTTATTATCAACACATTATGATAAAAAATAAGGTTATATATAAATATGAAGGAATTAAAGAATATATTTTAGTTAAGAATTTAAGATAGTCAACAAAATTAAATTATAAAAAAATAGAAAAAATAGTAATAAACTTATTTATTTAAAAATATATATTTAATTTAGATGGTTCATTTAAAAATGTTTCCACATTGAAATGAATTTAAAAATATTTCATGTGTTTATGATGAAATTAAAACTATTAAAATTATTAATGTATACAATTATCACTAATTAATCATATAGGAAATAGTTAAAATAATTTAATAAAAAACTAAATCAACTCATCCTATTATCCTTAAATTTTTTTCCACAAAAATAATCATCATAAACGATTGAGATGGAAAAATAGAGACAAAAAAAATAAATTATATGAAATCCATTATAAATAAATTATAAATAATCAAATCATCCTAAAAAATTAATGAGGGGAAGAACTATGAAATGTAAAAAGATCTATAAAACCATAATTTAATGTTCATTTATAACTACATTATCATAAAAATAAGAAACTAAGGAAAGGATTAGAAATAATATAGATAAGAATATTAAACCCAATTAAATCTATGAAGAATATAAAAAACAATATAATTTCATACTCTAATTATTCTAAGGGAAAATTGAACTAAAATTTAATGTTCTTAATCAACTAAAATTAATAAATGAAACAAATAATTCCAATTATTTTAAAAAATATATCATTTTAGATGAATTTATTAAATTAAATAAACTATATACATATTGAAAATAATAAATAAAAACAAAAATAAAAATAAAAATATATATCAAGTAATGGATTTGACCTTCTAGGTCCATTAATTGGTGAGTTTTGGGGACTAAAGGTGTTAGGAGGAGGTTTATGGAGAATCTAAGGGCATTTGGAGTTGAAACCTTTGATAGAGAAGGATATTGTGGTGTGTAAATGAGGGTTGCAGTGTAGTGGGGGATTTTATCTAATGGTTGAGTTTTTAAAGTGTATAGATCTTGTGATGATGGGTTTTTATGGCTCTAATAATTCAAAATGGCTATGATGTGAAGGTGAGTCGTATCATGGAGTCTTATAGAGGTTTGTTTTACTGGCCCCATCAATTTGAGGGGAGTTTCACCATGGCCTGGTATTGTAGTATAGTAGGTTTGTAGTTGGGTTACTTGTAGTGTAGCAAAATACCTTTCAATGTGGAGTCTTAGTGGCTGGTTTTTTTATCTTACTATCAATTTGAGATTTTGTTTTGGTGTGTCCTATGGGTTTTGACATAACCATACCATAGCTAGATATGATCTAGTAAGGATTTTCACTCTGGGTTCTAGAGGAGGATAAACTGAGGGTTTTTTTTGAAATATTCCTATATGTTGTGATATATTATTAGGTTAATCCCTGATGGCTATTGAGTAGAAATGAATTATACATTGTGTTCTTTTAATTTAAGTTTTGGGTATAAATTCCCAAACCAGATAAAAACTCATTACTTGACTTACTTCTCTCTCAACTCTGAGGTGACCTAGGTCTAGTTTTGGGAGGTATTTTATCCCCTTCAACATCATCTTTAAACCATAGTCTTGGGATAATGGATTTTATAAATACTTGGTTAGTTCCCTATCCCTTATTCTTTATTTTTCCTCAGTTCTTCTTCTAGAGAAATATGTGGTTAAGATATATGGCCGGTTTGGTTGATATTGTGGCTAAATATTAATAAGGGATTTTTTATTTTGGGTTTCTAATACCTTCTCATTGTTCCATTGATTTATTTCATACCAACGATATTCTTATTCATTCTTGGGTCTTGCATAGTGAATCAAAAACCTTTTTTAAGGTAAAGGACCCTTGCTCTCTCTTTACATCCATGAATCTATGGGATTAAAATTATTTTTTCCTTTAGGTTTATAATAATTATTTTATTAATAAGAAAATTAAATAGGTTGAATTGAAATAAAAGGGGAATTGGAGATATGTTCGCATGTGTTCATCTAGTTCCTCGTTAGTGTCTATTGATATTTCCTTAAGAATTGATGATTTTGTTATTATAAAAAAATTTTGTTATGTTATGTGTGTTTAAATTTGTATTTTAAACCCTTAACATTTTTGATTTATTGATCTCACTATTCATAATTGGCTAAGAACATATATATACATATGAATATACTATGTGAAAATCTGAAAATTGTGTAAAAATACCCTTCCTAGAATTGATGAAATGTTATGTAAGCCCTATTTAAGGGAAAATTTTACTTATGATGTTTTTTGAGAGTTCTAAATCTATTTTCTGTGCCCTTATAGTGTATTTTATTTATTTGGGGTGCTTGTGTGGATCTTATCAGGTTTTTATAGTGATGTTGGGGACTAATTTAGGAGAGTAATCTATTGAACAGTAGGGTTTTGGATAGTTTCGTATAGTTTACACTGAGGTATGATTAGTGGTGGTTGGTTGATAGCAACTTTTTTGCAATAGTATATATGTTGTGATGAACTTGGAGTGATATCTAGATTTTATTTTTCAGGTTGTGAGATGGATAGGTCTTTGTGTGGTGGCATGTGTTGCAGTATCCTTGTAAATATGGGATGAGGCTAGTGATGATGAAAGGGGTATATCATATGTTATAATTAGGTATGTGTAGGTAGAAATTAATTTGATGGTAATTTGTTAATAAATTGAATGGTAATAAATTGGTTGGAATGGAATGGGTGATGGTTGATTTGAACATGGGGTGTGATTCTACGTAGTTTTTCATTAAATATGAAACCAAATGGTTATTAAAATGGAACATGATTAGTGAATTGGAAAATGTAGGAAATAGATAAATATATAGATAAGGGAAAAAATCATGGGATGTGTATTGGTTTTCTTCTTTAGTAAGATGCATTTAGTGGTGAAAGTAGTTGGTGGAAAATGTCATGTGGTGATGTGGTAGTGTTGTGGGCTATGCTAGTTCCATTTGATGTGAACCTTTAAGTTGGTATTTGTGTGTTATCTACTATAATTATATTTTATGTTTCTTATATATACACCCCACCTTCAATTAGTATTATTTACCAACACCCAAATGTTTTAGGGGTGTTTTATTCAATATTCATGTTGGTAATGGAAAAAATTTCTAATTTCCCCCTCTTCCTCATTCTACCTTAAGAAATAGTATAAGGTGATAGTACCTAGTTAGTGGTGAGTACCGACTGATGATAGCATATTTAGTGGTGATTCCTAGTTATATGATGATTTGATATGTAGTGGGGTCAGTTATGGAAGGAGGAGTGCATGAGGTTGATTTCATTCAGGTTCATGATACCCTACTACACTGGTTATGAGGTTGTGGTTGGATGTGTGATCACACGAATGAAGATGAGGCAGCGGTAGGTGATATGTACAAATTTACTCATATAACCATATGATTTTAGTCCCTATGGGATTTTGGGGTAGGTAGGGTTGCAACCATACCCACATCAGATATGGATTGATATGTGATGAATTGCATATGAAAGGGATGAAAGCATGGTACATTTGACATTGGGGAATGATAATAGAAACATAGTGGGTAAGTGGATGTGGGGTTCCTTTATCAGCATTCTCTTACTATTAATTTACTACCTTGTATGTCTTACGTGGTGAGTGAGCCTTGGTTATCCTGGGATTATTATTTAATGTAACTCCTTGACCCAACTCACTCCATGAATAATAATCGGACCGAAACAATATTTGGCCTCAAGTGAACCTCCTCAAGCGCCAGAGGATGCTGAATAGTAGATAAGGTCTAAGTAGGTATCATGGGGAATTTAAACCCATTGTATCAGAGTACTTAATAGAATATAAAATAACCAAAAGTTAGTATAAATGTAAACATCCATCAGAGTGTGCATATTATATATCCATGATTCAATAATAATATGAAATTTAGTATACATCTTAAATTCTCATGATTAAAAAATTAAATAAAGATTTATATCCCCCATATCAATATCCATATCCCATCTGAGCTGCTCCATCTCGATCTAAACATCAAGACATATCCCAACCTTTGCCTACAATCATGTGAGAATATGCTAGGTACCCAAGTGCAATGGTGGCCCAAGAAGGGTGTGAGAATAAAATTTACCAAGATAATCTTGTAATCAAATCAACATTATTATTTATAAGTATTCATTTTTTTATTTATATTCATCATATTTTTATAAATAATTTTATAAATGTTTTCAGTCAAAAAATAGTTTTCATTAACTAAAATGTTTTTCATGAATTGCATGGTTTTATTTCAAATATAAATTTATTAATTTTATAAATTTAATTTTATAAAATGAAATCATTTTTTAAATAAAAATTTCAATTATTTACTATGTTGAAATTTTGGTATTTTTCAGAAAAGTTTGATTTTTGAGTGAATAGTTGAAATGCCAATTTTTTAAAAGTATTCATTTTTTAATTAAATCAAGTAATTTAAATTTAAAATTATATTTCATTTATTTGGTTTTAAAGTATAATAAGAATAATTTTTTAAAAATAATATATATAATTCAATAGGAATAAACATTGTATTTGATTTTGTTATAAGTTCATTTTTATGCTTAAAAATAAAATTTTCTGAAAACTGTTTCTCATTGCGTTTTTTGAAATTATGTTAAAAGTATTTCATTAAACTTATAGAAATTTAATCATTAAAATTTAAATATATATTTTTAATCATTATTTTTAAATTTTTTAAGGAGTTCAATTTCATTTTGGGTCATTATTAATAGTTACCATAGAAAAAATGTACCACCACGGTAAAGGTTAAATCAGGTTAATTAAGGTAAAACCTAAGTAATGAGACCAAAAAAATTATCTTAATTATTATTATATGATGATATTTATAAACTTATAACATCATCTTATAAATTGGATATTTTTTATCTAATCACCAAATATTATAATTTATAATATTTAAAGTTTTTGAAAAATTACAATTGTGTCACTTCCCTTGCTTATAAAATGGTGTCTCTTATCCTCCTTTACTCACTAATTTTGAGCACGAAATATAGAACAATTTCTATAAAAACCTCTCCCAAAAATAACTCCCCACATCCTATAGTTCTTTTTCTTCTCAAAATACTAATCCAAGAAGGCTTAGGGCGTGAGTCAAAGGGAGATATCCAAGAAGCTATAAGTCCTAACCAACCTATTTTAAGTTTATTTCTTCTTCTACCTACTTCATATAATATTCACCCATGATAAAATAATAAAAAAATTATTTTAAATATATTTAAATGTTTTTATTATTGTGTTTCAACTCTTTTTAATATTCTTTTCCATCTTATGAGAAATGGAATCATTACTCGTGTGTATGTGTGGAATACCACCTCCAAGAAGCGAAGTGTTTCATTTTTCATCACCAGATCAAATGGATAGTTTAAATAATTAAAAATATATATATGATAATAATGAAATAATTATGATTATATAAATCTAATATATTACTTAATTTCTTACTCTTTTTATCTTTTGTAAATTGATCATGTCACTCGTGGAGGGAATACCACCTCTACATAGTGATGTGATTCATTTTTCATTTTCACCTTATTGGAATGGTCATAAATATGGGAATAATAGATATATATAAAATAAAGAACATATTTATGATTATTTAAAAGTCAAATATTTTATAATTTATATCTTTTCCACCCATTATAAAAATTAAAATGTTATTTAGGTGTACATACAAACTATCATCTCCATGAAATGATGTTGTTAATTTTTCAAAATTGCCTTTCATGTTTGGTTTTAAAATTGTATTTAATTTATAAATATGATAATTTTTTATTTTAAATATTATAGTGATAGAAGGACTATAACCCATTTGACCATGGTCAATTCCTTAATGTGGTTTTGACTTTATAAATCAAACGACCTAAAACATCCAACATGAACATAACTATTTTAGTAACTAAATAAAACATGGTAATAAATGAAATAAAATTAATAATAATAATTAAATGAACATGAAAAGGGTTATTAAGTAAGTAAAAAACTGATATATTTTTATTTAAAGGTTGGGGCCAAAGCCTCATTTTTATTATTGAAACAAAGAAAAGACCTCTTTAACTGTGTAGAGGGAGACCCATTACATAGCCCGAAGTCCCAGTGCGAATATATCCCATTACATAGCCCGTAGGCCCAATTTTTTGTCCCAATGCCCATTCTAGGAATATTATTGCTACAGTACCTGAACTGCTACAGTACCCGCCACTGCAATAGTTCCCCCGCCGCCGCTACAGTACCTCTGCCGCCGCTACAGAATTACTTTAAAACCTTGTTTTAAAGTATTACTTTAAACTTATTATACTCCATATAAATGTTTTAAAAATGATCCAAGGAAGTTCTTAGTTATATATCAAATATTTTTAAAGTTAATTATCAACAAATCTTAACACTCATTTTAATGGTTTAAAAAATCATTTAAATATTAAATATATGGGTCCTTTTGATGTTTTTTAGCATGTGAAAAATGAATATTTTATTAACGTAAATGGATTTACCACATTTTTCAAATATACTAGTCATTATTTATTATCAATATTATTCTAAAGTTTTCCATTTTTATTTTAAAAGAAAATATTTCCCTCAATGTTATATTAATATTGAGTTTTAATAAAATTTATAAGGAAATAGAAACTTTTTTCACCTTTATGAGACAATAGAAAGTGTTATTGCTTATGGCATTGAATGCCAACTCAAATGGGTTTTATGATTTAATTGAAATATATATGTGTTTTATTAATGATATGGATATTTTATATTTATATGAATGATGGGTGATCCTGAAATAGATCGGGTGATGGCTGTTCTTGATATAGGTCTCTAATTAATTAGATAAAGTGATGGAGTTTATTGATGATAGGTTACACCTAAGAGATATAATATTTATCCAGTTAGATGATTCTATTGTATGTTTTAAAGTTATTATTAATTTAAGGATAATATCCCAAGGTACCAACATGATATGCTTGTAATGGTTCATAAAGTAAATCTTTTAATTTAAAAAAGTAAGAAAATGAGATTATATTTTTATGGAAATTTTATGCCTATTTTTAAAATAAAGGTGAAATAATTATTTTCATGGAAAAGTATTCATGTGTTTTCATTTTTCCTAAGAAATATTCAAGATTTTGATTTTTCCTTTATAATTTTTTGAGAATTGTTTTATTAAATTCATTGAGAAATTATGTTGTTTTCATGAAAATTTAAAGAGATGTTTTTTAGAAAAATATTCATTATGAAAAAGGAAAATTTTATTACAGATTTTTTAGGTTTAAAAATGGACTAATGGTTTATATTTATTTTATGTCCCTTGATGATATTTTTTTCTCATCCAACATTTTCAAATGATCTTTCATGGGTCTTACAGGTGGTTTAAAAAGTTAATAATGTAAGAGTTCTAGATATGAGAATTTCCTTGAACAAATAAATTCTGTATTTATAAAGAACTGGTTTAGTGGAAAAAATAAATACTTTTTGTAACTTTACACTTTTTTTGTAATTTTTTACCTTGTTATCTAAAACTCTAAACTGAAAATACCCTATAAATTTAATAAAATTAAAATCATGTTATAAATAATGTAATTATAGGTTGTTTACGGTATGAGGTGTTATGGTTTGTATCAAAGGAAAGGTTTGGAAAACTTTATAGGTTAAGGTTATGTTAAAAGATACTTTAATAGGCATATAATTTATGGTTATATTAACATGATATATATTTTTAATATTTTCATGTTTCTTCATCTAATCCATGTTTATTCAAATGGTTTTCCATAGAGGAAATAGGGAAACTGAGGTAAAAAGGAATTAAAAGGATAATATACTTGCAAACTAGAAGCATAGAATTATTATAATTATAAAAGAACAATTTATAATTGTGTTGACTCAGTTGAAACAAGATATCAATAGAGGAACCAATTCAAGATAGTGACTTAATTCTCCATATAGGAACATGTCTATAGTAGAGCATTTTATGAAATAGTACCCTCCAGCTTTTAGTGGATCCTCAGACCCAGTGATATTTTAATAATTAATTAATTATCTATAAAAGATATTGAAAGTTTTGAGATATTAGGAACATTAAATAGAAACCCTTTATATTTATTATTTTGATGATAAATCCGATATATATTAGTCCTTTAATAATAACACTAACAAAAAAAGAATAAATTGATGTTATAGAATGGACTTTATTTAAATATATCTTCCTTGAAAAGTATTTTCCTAAAGTCATTTAACATAAAATAGAAAAGAAATTCCTATATTTAAAGAAAAATGAGGAGTAATGTTTTGTCACTTATGAAGCTAATATTACTATATTTTCCATGTATACACTGAATTTCATTATGAACCCTGATAGTAAAATTTATTGACTTTATTCAGGATTGAATCTATGTTTATGAGGGGATTTTATTACTCTTGAGTTTGAAATTTATGAGAAAATTGTGTGGTGTGCCTATAAATTCAAGATGGAGTTTGGGGAATTTTACAATAATAAGGATAAGAATTGATCCATAAGGAAAAATTTTTGAATCATTTATCAAAGAAACATAAATGAAATTAAATTATAAATTTAGAAAGAATATGGAAGATCGGAGAAAACGATAAGGGAAATGTTCCTATAGTACCAACCTCAAATGAAGGTATGTTTCTAAAACTTCCAGGTTCTAGTCAACCCTAGCACTATGAGTTCCCTCAGCCTATTTTTAAGTAGGAATAATCCTGATTTGATTGGGATGTCTGAGCCAAAGAGTGGTTTTTATGATCAGATAACTCCCTTTGATAACAGAAGATATGTTTTTCTTAGTATAAATCACTACTTATCTAACACTAGTAGTTTATGGATCTAGTTTCATAGTAATATTGAAAAACCAACCATTTTTAGTGTAGGTGATCAGATAATCACATGCTGTTTTTTCAAGACAGTCAAGAAACATTTATGTTCCGTTGTTTATGATTTCTATAGTTACCTTGATATTAGGGAACTTTGGATGGAGATTAGAACTCTTTATAGTACGATCAATGATTATTGGGTCATTATTAGAGATTTTAATTCAATCCTTCACTTAGATGAAAATCTTGCCCCAGTATCTCATTCTACATATATTAATGACTTATGAGATTGTATTGAATAATAAAATTTTCCTGAGATAAACCTTATTGGAGATAAATTCACCTGGTGAAAAAAGTATTTAAATTGTATGAAGACTAGTATAATTGATAGATAATTTCTCAACAATTCCTCCCTTAACACCTATATATCTATATTACATGTAACTTTTTCAAGGTTTAATTCTGATCATCATCCAATCCTTATGAATTATCTTGAAAAAGAATAAATGCCACCACTTACCTTTAGATTCAATATTACTTGGATTACTCACCCTAAATTAAATAAAAAAATTATGAAACCAAGACCTTAGTTGATTACAAATACAATGATCTTGAATGTATATTTAAGTTCAAATTTATGAAAATGAGGATGAAAGATTGAATCAGAAAATGTTCCATCTCTTTAGATAATGAAATTGACTCTCTTGAGCACTCTCTTTACCTTCTCCTAGAGTCCATTACTAATAATCACTCCTCTGGAATCCCTGATCAATAATATAAAATGTCTTAAAATCTTAATAAACATATCAATATCAATAATAGAATCTAGAGTGATCTTTTTAAAACTATATGGCTCAAAAATGGTGATATAAATACTAAATTTTTCAGTTCTCTTCAGATATCTATAAGGAATAATTATCTTCTATCACTTATTAATTATTGTGACTAGCTCTTAGATATCATACATTCCATTTACAATTATATTTTCTATTTTTAAATGGATATTTTCAATGGCTCCACCACTCATATGGATCTCATAGAAGGAATCGTTGCTAAGCTGGTTAGTGATGAAGACAATCTCATGCTCACCTCAATTGATATAGATTTTGAAATTAAGGAGGTAGTATTTGGACTAAATAAGGGGAGTTATCCTATTTTGGATGGAATAAACAATCATTTTTTCCATGCTTACTGGGATATCATTCACCATAATTTATGAAATTTAGACAATCATTTTTTAATTGTGGATCTCGTACACTATGTATCAATACACAATTCTTTTCCTTGATTCCTTAAGTGGAAATTTCCATTTATTTTATTTAATTATGGATGGTTGATATTTTCAAAACTATCTGTAAAATAATGGGAAAAATTCTTTCTAATAGGATTTCCAGAGTTTTAGGTAAAATCATTTCTTGGAATCAATTTGGTTTCATCAAAGGTAGAAACATTCAAAATTGTATCATCACTACCTTGAAATGTGTTAATCTACTTAGGAAAACAACCAGGAGAGGTAATATTTCTTTAAATATTAATTTTAATAAAGTATTTAATACTATGGATTGGGTTTTTATTTTTAAGGTCTTAACCTTATTTGGTTTTTATATGAAGTTTTTCATTGGATTAAATCCCTTCTTAGACCTACTCACATCTTAATTCTCATAAATGGTTCTCTAGAAGGTTGTCTCAATTTATACAAGGGGTCAAGCAAGGTGACCCCCTATATTCCATTATATTTTCTACTAAATAGTACTATCATAGAGGGATTATTATTTATATAGTGTATAAAGGTGATTTAAAGGCTATTAGTGATATAAGAATTATATCTTCTCTTTCTCATTTATTTTATGCCAATGATATAATTCTATTTACCTAGGGTGAAAAAAGAAACATCATAAACATAAATAAATCACTTTTTCATTATGAAAAAGTTTTAGGTCTAGAGAAATGTTAGAGAAAATGTTTTATTTATTTTGGTAAAAACTTACCTATCACTAGGAAATTGAGTATTATTAATTACTTGGGCATCAGAGAGTTGGTGATTCTTATCAAGAATGATCTAGTGAGTCTCAAGCATGAATTTTTCTAAGTATTTTTCTTTCCTATGGTGTATTTTTTCATTACTCTTATCCACATTCTAAAGACCAAAAGCTCAAATTTTCTTAATCAGTATCATCCAATCATAATTTGAAACTTCCCATATAAAATTATCACTACTCTTATTAATAAGAGACTTTAAACTTATCTCCATATTTGGGTTTTAGAGGAGTAACAAGGCTTCATTTGGGGAAGGTCTACCCAAACTCCCATAATCATGGTACACAAAATGATGGGTGACATTAGTAAGAAGATCCTAGGTTCTAATATTTCTATCAAACTGGATATGGAAAAAGCATAGGATATGGTAGAATATAGCTTTATCAACAGAGTCTTGAGATGTATGGTTTTTTCTAAGTGGGTCATTGGCATACTTTTTAGGTGCATTTACTCACATTGGTTTGTGGTTTCTTTCATGGGGAATATATATATGTTTTTTATGTATGTTTAGGTCCTAAAATATGGGGATCCTCTTTCCCCTAGAATATTCAATATAGTTCAAGAGACCTTTAGTAGATATTTAAATAAAAGAATATCTAAGGGATGTATTAAAACTTTTTGTTTTAGGATGAACTTCAATGGTCTTTAACACTTATTCTTCATAGAAAAATTAATTCTCTTCAGCAATGGAAATAGTATAAATATTCAAGAGCTTAATTGTTTCCTCGAATTATATAGAAATTTGAGTGGCCAGATTATTAACCAGAAAAAAATTAATGTATACCTCCCACAATCATGACAATAAAGAAGATGAAATAAATTTAATATAGATTAGGGGTTCTCAGAATACCCTTTCCAATAGAGTATTTGGGTTCCCTAATATCCCCAGACAAGATCCACATTCACCACATTAATGGCCAGGTGGAAAAATATCCACCTGTATTTTCAATTGGAAAAATTGGTTCCTTTCCATTAGGGGCCACATAAAATTATTCAACAGTGTGCTTACTTCTGTTATTATGAATATCCTGTCATCCCTCGTTAACGCCAAAGAGTTATTATGGATAATTGAGAATATTTTAACTGACTTTATCTGGGATTCCTAGGATGAGGGAAAGTATTACTTGTAATCCTAGGAAAGGTTGGTAAGGGAGGTTAGAAATGGAGGCATTAAGATTAAGATCATCTATGATACCATGGTTTTCCTTCAAGTAAGGTTAGCATGGTACTTTATATAGGGGAGGTCATTGTGGGAAAACTTCATGATTAAAAAATATGGAACATTCCAGGATAATTTGGGGGGAAGGTTCTTTAGGCTCTGAGACTCAATTCAGTGACATATTCCCAGACTACAACAGAACTCTAAATAGATCATTGGGTGTGTATTAAGTAATTACTAGAATTATAACTACATAATAATGAATCTGACCTTCTAAGGAAGTCCAGTGGAAGATATTTCTTCCACTGAAACCAGAACCTTTCCCTCTTTCTTTAACGTTGCCCTAAAATGCCCACAAGAGGAGATTTTAAATAGCATTGAGCTCAATTAACAACCTGATATAATCTTTTTTACTAAATAAGCAATTGGGTTATTCTCGATGAAAATTTATTTGTGTTCCTTGCATGTTAAGGTCAATCATGATGCATGGATAGGGTTACTATGATGTAATAAGTTTTTGGTAAAATTAAATTTCCTCATCTGGTGCATATACAACCAGGCTTTCCCTATGGATTATGGTGTGAGGTGTAAGGGAATATCCATTGTCTCCTGGTATAGTTTCTAAATAAGTCCCAAGGAAGAGTCCTTAATCCATCTATTCTTAGAGGGATATTAGGCTTACTTAATTTGTAAAAGATTTTTCATCTTCAAAAATTCATATGGGTGGACTATTGATGATAATTTCCTTTAGAAATGGTTTCATGAATAAAATGATAATAGGTATTAATATAAGGAAATTTCACTCTTTTTTCAGCTAGATACTAGAGTATTTGGAATGCCTTAAATAAATATAATAATGAGGTTCTCTGTAGCTCGAACATGGTAGTGATTGTTAGGGAATGGTCTATTGCGGCTGAGCCAGTCCCTCTTCCCAGGAAATGGGATCACTCTCCCTCTTTAAAACTTCTCATGGCTATCAGACATATGGTACACATGGCTCATATTCAGGTCATGTAGGGAAATTGGGTACACTGGATACCCTCAATTGTTGGTCTTAAACTGGATATTGATGGATCATGTTCTAATTGGAATATGCAAGTTGTAGTATTTGTTTGTAACCAAATCATTTCTATCATTTTTTCATACAACATTTACATGTACCAGGGGTATTCCCTAATTTTTTAAGCTTTAACTATGCTCTGGGGGATTGAATTATGTCTCTCCCATGTTATTGTGATGTAATGAGTTAAAAATGGTTCATATATTTTTTACAAGTCCATCTGGGGAATGTTTATATTCCATGGACTATCATTTATTTAGTTTTTAGAATGTAGGAAAACTAACAGAAAGAAGTTCATCCACACATTTTGGGAGAGGAATATGGTTGTAGACTTCTTGGACACCTAGTCCAATCCTATTAATACATGTAACATTTTTGTTTTTACTAGATCCCTTTCTATATAATGTGCTAATATTGTAAGAGAATAATATATAGGGATCTATTATTTCAGGAATCCCTAACTATCTTTACAGCCACCCCTGATAAAATTTCTTAACATTGTATGGATGATATACCCATATTCTAGTTAATACCTTGTGCTACTTACTTCAATAATATTTTGGTCCAGATTAGAAGTCTCTTTCCCTCATAGAAAGGAAAATATCTCTCAATGGAAGGAATAATTTTCCTTTTTAATCACATTGTTGTCTCTAATATTTTCCATTCTCTTATGGTTTATAAGTGTTCTTCCTCCTTGATCAAAATCATTGATACCTCCATGAGGAATTTTTTCTAGAGTGGAATCATTCTAGAAAGGACAATTGTCACTATACCTTGGAATAAATTTTTAATCTATATACTTTTGGGGGTTAAGGAATCAAAAATATTTATCATTTTAATAAATATCTTTGAGCTCTCTTTATCTGGATACTTTTCAAAAATATATTAAATTCCTTGGGATTTCTCAAATATAGAATCATGGGAAGATTTAAATCTATAAATTCAAATTATATTGACTACTATATTTGTATAAGACTCAATGTTTTCTTTCTAAGAATCTATATGTAATCACATTGTCTAGCTAGCATCAATTATTCTCTTACATTCTGATTTGACAATTGGATAGGGACACCATTGGTGAATATTCTTAACTCCTCTAATCAGGTGATAGGTACCAATATCACAATTAGGGTTCAAATTTCCTACCTTGAAACCCTCTTGGATAATGTAAGATAAATAATTTTCCATTATGATTTTTTAAATCAAAATGATATATGGATATAATAATTGAAAATGAATGGCATGATTGAATCAAAACTTTTTTATAGTCATGAGATGCAGGGTGTGCCTAACTAGATTAGATCTATCAACAATAAATATATCTTTCCATCCAAATTTACCATGTTATAGAGAATTTCATTTTCTAAAATTATATTAGATTCCAACTTTAAAAAATGAGCATCTTCCTCTGCTTGATATGCATCTTCTATCACCAACAGAAAGAAAATATGGATTATCTCTTTTTATATTGTCATATAGATTCAATAATATGGAATGAATTACTTTAGATTTTCAAGATCCACCCCTTGCATGCTAACTTGATCACAAACCACCTAAAGGACTTATTTAATCTTTCTATGTCTTTAAAAGTGATAAATATATTCAATGTGTCATGTGAATAACTCTTCCACGTCCTCTGGAATGATAGGAAAAAGATGATTCATAAACAGACATCCTTCAACCTTCATTCTTCCATTGTTGGTATCATCATGGTAGTGAAAAATTCTGAATCACTGTAAAATAGATTCTATATTAACTCTATATATGACTTCATAGTGTTGAAACATTTAAAAATTCATAGTAACTCCCTCCCTGTTCATATTTTATGTTTTTTGGAATTCACCTTTCTTTGGTTGGTATAAATGCAATTATGATGGAGCTTCTAGAGGAAATCCTAGACTTGTGGTATTAGGATAAGTTTATAGGGATCATAATAAAGATTTTATGGCTTTATTTATGACCCATTTGGTAATTAAACTTCTTTGGAAGCTGAAATTCTTGGTTTTATCAATGTAATAGACATATAAAGTCAAAGGACCAAGAAAAAATTATGGTTTCAGTGTGATTCTATCATGATTATGTAGGATATTAGATCTGGTAACATATGTCTATCCTAGAAATTGATTGTAAGATAGTTCAATTTATTAGACAAACACTCTTCAATGAATTACATTTTTACACATGAGTTTTATGAATCTAACTCAATTTATGAAGGCCATTAAAACAAGGGTTGTGTGGTGATTATTTCATTTTTTCTAACACCCTCTCTATTTAATTGATTCCACTTTCAAAAGTAACAAACATAAAATACCTTCCTTTAGACTATTATAATTTTTTTATAATATTTAGGAGGTCAATCACTTGGACTTGGTCTCATCTTTTTCAAAAAAACATAAAGAAAATAAAATTTAATTAACCACCTAAAATAATTTTTTTAAGAATAATTATTCAGAATGTATGATGAGATATGGGAAGTTTTATTGATGTAAAAAGCCTATACACATAGCTCATGGTTGAAAATAAAAGAAAAATGAAAATTTTTATATTGGTAATGAAAAGGAGTAACTAAAATATTTTAATTTCAATAAGTTGGGTCATTATGATAATTCACATTAAAATTTAGTTAGTCAAGGAGGGAATCATCATGATGGGAAATAAAAAGGTGAAACAAAGTATTTTACTACCACTACAGTAGATGTTGGACCCAAAAAGGAATTGGTGACATGTACACTACTTTTTTATTCATATCATTCCAATGTCTTGTTGTTTTTGGGATCTACTCATTATTTTATATTAGGTAAATCTTAAAATAAAATTGAAATACCATATCAAGAAATGAAGTCAGAAATCTTAGAATAAAATCATAGGGATAATATAAAGGAAACCAAAATTTATAAAAAAAACTTTTTATTACCATTTATGGAATGGTTTTTCCTAGAATCCTTCTTTTCTTTCCCATTGTAGAGTTTTATTTTTTCTAGGTATGGATTAGATTTCAGTTTATCATGCTAATAAATATTATAGATCTAAATAATTTACTTTTTAGAATGAATTTTTTTAGGTATATAAGAGTGAATTCATACATTTTATAATATATCAACAACTTTAGAAATTGATAAAATATAGAAGTGAAAGTTATCTTCTAAATATTGTTGAGAAGAAACTTTTAAAATTTATGATGTTATAACAGTAAATGAATATCTGTATATATTTCCGAAGGATTTAATTGGTGTTATTCTTGATCAAGAGGTTTATTTTACTGTTGACCTAGTTTTTATGATAATAAAATTTCAAAACCTCCATATAAAATGGATTCAATTGAGTTGTTAGAGTTAAAAAAAATAAATTATGATATTTTCTTGATAAAGGTTTCATCCACCCTAGTAATTATACTTGGGGTGATCCTATTATATTTTTTTAAAATAAGGATGCTTCCATGTGGCTTTTTATTTATTATAGATTTCTTAATAACATCACTGTTAATAATATGTATTTGTTTCCTCATATCCATGAATTGTTTGATTAACCCTACGGTGCTTAGTATTTTTCAAAGATTAATCTTAGGTCCAGGTATCACTAGCTACAAGTGGAATAGGAATAAATTCTGAGTACAGAGTAATGTACTGGGTCTGGTAATTATAAGTTTTTGGTTATACCTTTCAAGGTCATAAATGTATTGTAACTCTATATTTTTAAATATGAACATTCTTCTAGTACAAAATAATTTTCTAAAGTAAATGAGTTGTAACAATTTTTACACATGGCCAATGAAGTTTTAATTTTTTTAATGCATATTCAAGACATATAAGAAAAACATTATTGAAGAATAATTTTCCAAATTCATCCAATTATGTGTCTACTACACATGAATATTAAGAGGATATATTAGGAGTAAAATATTTCCACTCTTTTTCCAATAAAAATGTACTCTACATACTTTTCAAAGGGATGGAAATTATAGTTGTCCATTTTGGTAGTTTTGTATTTTCTTTTCTTTTATAATAGTATTATGCATTTTTTATATATATTACTCTTATTTTTCCTCTCATTCTCTCATTTTTTTATCCTTTGTGTTTCTACCCCATTCTTCTCCACTATGATCTCTAATACTTGTGATTATGAGTAACTATCCTGAGGAAGTTCTCAAGGGAGTAATCCATTATTGAATCCAAATATTCAAGCTTTCATACCTTATGTTTATTATTTTCTTAAAGATAGACTAGTGTAGGATCATAGTAGGAAATGTGATTTTGTTTCTATAATTTCCACCTGAAGATGAGCGTCTTCTTCTGCAATATTTTCACTTGATCAAGGAGGTGGGGTGTGGTGTACTCATCAATCATTGAGTTCACCTTATATTCATAAAATGGTTAGGAGAGGATGTTTACATATATTATGGAGTGTAATCATTAAGTAAATTTGAAACTAATAATAAGACAATGATGTATTTTTAAAAAATCCCACTCATTAATATGGAACCATTTCTAAGGAGTCACAAAACATACACATATTTTTTTCATTAAAAAATGAAAAAAAATCATAATATTTTTTAAAAAAACTATATAAAATCTTTTTTCCATGATTTATTCAAATTGTGATTATTATTAATTGAATAAAAACTCTAAGATTATATAATAAGAATTTTTTAATGATATTTATGACCTATTGGAAAAGATTAGTGACATAATGTAAAACCTTTAGAGGAAAATAGAGTAGAAAGATAAATATGTATGTGAATCCTTAGAAAAGTAATAGGAGAAATAACCAGCATTACTGGTTGAAAAAGTAACCCACAAATTTTTCAAGTCAAAGAATTTAAGGAGGCATATAATCAATTCAATGAAGATCCATTTAGCCTTAATAAACCATTTCTTGAAGAGGTTTCTAATAAAGACATGTCAAATGACATACATGTGGGAGATCAAGATGATTTGGATGGGTATTGGTTAGATTTTGGAGAAGATGAAAAGGTGATTGATTCTACCATCTGTGATAATAAAAAATCAGAACCTCTCTACCTCTGTCATTGTTTGTAATATGATAATGGAGATGCACCTATTTAGATTTAGTTTTCGATGGCCCTTCCATAAGAGATCAATTTCCAAGATGACTTACTTGAAATAGAATATTTTTTTTATTGATTTTTCAAGTTTTAATCTTATTTAAATTGAAAATTTTTATGACTTCTCCTTTTATAAAATTCCTGACATATCCAACATGGATAAGGCCTTAGATATTATGGAAATGGAAACACAAGTAATATTAAAATAATAAGATCTAGATGATCATGGTGTTATGTGACTACCACCTCTACAAAAACTTTCATACCATATGGAGGAGGACACCACTGAATTCAATAGAGAGCATCCCTTTTTTCTTTTCCCACTAACACTAGACCTTGAATTCTATCATTTATATTTCTTGGGGTTTTTACTTTTATTATCTTGGTTGGGGTTTCAATTCATGTTTTCTACTAATAAAAAGTGTTAAAAGTCACATGTGGTGGTTTAACTCATAGAAACAACATTCACCTTCTTATTGGAGACAAAATTATATAAATTCCTAACTAGGGTGATTAAAAACCTAGCACCTTCTTGGGGGTCTAAATAAAGCATTATCCATTTTATTTTCCATTTATCTTTATTTTTTATTATTTTTCTTATGTTTTTTTATTTCTTTTTTATAGCTTTAAAGTGGTAGAATCTAGGATATTAACTCAAGGCTTCCATAGAAAAAAAATAAAGCAACATGTGTCACTCATTTTCATTATTTTATTTACTGTTCAATTAAAATTCTTCATGAAATTTTTTTTGATCTGATTTGAAATAAAATGAGATCAGTAAATAGAATAAGTTTTGGGAGGTATGTCAAACAATTTTTAGGAATTTTTTCTATATTTAATTTATTTTCATGTTATTTTTTTAAATTTATCATGTTTTTATTTTTATTTTTTTGTGTATTTTAGGATTCTTGAGCTGAATTGAATACTTTGGGAAACCCAAAGCATATTAGTAATTTTTATCAAATTTCTTGATTTGAATTTTTTATGATTTATATGATTTCTTAATATATTTTGTTTCCTAATTTCTAATATTTTTATTTGGTAAATTTTGATTGATTCTGAAACTCATGTGCACTATTGTTTTTCAAATTAAAAATCATACCCAACTTGAGAAATTTCAGAAAAATTGAAAACTCTTTTTCATTTCTATTTTTCTTAAGAGTCTTGATACATGTTTTTTAATCCAAAACTTTCTATTTTTTACTTTTTAAAATCTCTTAATGTTCATGGAATTTTTCAGGTATGATTGAGGCACCACTTTAAAATCCCTTTTTACATTCAACTCTTATTATGTCTTACCTTTACATATGACCTTTATTTATCCCCTTGTATCCATGAAATTATTTTTTAGGTAGGTATATTACAATCTATCTATCACTTTCCCACATGCTCTAGAAGTTAAATGTATGATTATTATTGAAATAAAGTATGGGAGTACTTTGGTTGTGTTGTGCTAGTCAGAACAATTTATTCAAGATAAATTTAAAGTAGTGTCATATTATTGCTACTTTGGTGGAAGAAATTTCATAATGTAAATATATATGGGTGGCCCAAATATCATTATAATGATGTGAAAAAAGTTCATGAATTAATGATGAAAAAAATATATGTCTCTTTTCCTCAAAAATATAATTCTGAAGAGAAATTCTATATATTAATTCAAGCTGAAACAATTATTCAAATTGAGAAAAGAGGGAAGAAAATTATTATTGCTGTTAAAATGATAAAGTGTGAACTTATTAAAGATATCAATAGGTGTTTAGAGTTAATTCATTTGTGAGCTGATTTAGGAGCACATCATTCTTGAAAAAAAAATTAATAAATTTACTTCACTTTAGAGCTTAACCATCCTCATTCTATATTTTTTTACCTTTAAAACATGCCGACCTTAATCCTTAGAACAACCTAGTTAAAAGATATCAAGATTTAAACCTTTATGACTATATAAATTGGATATATATGGATGATACAAAGCCTATGAATATTTTCTGAGTTAGTTCCCTAGAAAAAACTTATGCGTACATTATAATAACTTTTATTCATTATTTTGAACATTATCAAACCTTTTATCACATTATTATTATTATTATGCATAACATGGTATGTGATAACATCCTAAGAGTAGATGTTTCACTGAGAGGTCAAAGTAGTTCCTTGATATGATGAGAACCTAGAAGTGCCATGATAATATTCTTAAAATAATGTTCTATGGCCAGATGAAATCCTTTGAGGGGCACAAATGATGCAGGTTGTTAGGGATAGAGATTTATAGGACTTTGAGTCACCTTCTCATGTTGTAATCCCTTGTTAATATCTAGTATATTATAATATAAGAATGATACATTCCAGTAGTAAATCCACATTTATATATATCATTGGATGTTCTTATCTACAGACATGTGTATTGATCCTTATACTTTAAGATTATTATTAGTGAGTATTATGAGTTTTTAAATTTTATGTATTGATGAAGACTATGATGACATGTGTTTACAGTGAGGTAGGATACATTGGGTGCATCCCAAGTAATATTTTATTAATGAATAATATGATAAAGGATTTTTCATATCTATTCTTTAACGGAAGTTGATATCTCAGGCCCTTCTATAGAAATGATATGGCCTAAATAAATCCATGTCAATGGTGTTTTATAAGAAAGTTAGATTTTTGGAAATTCAAATAAAGATACATCGAGAATATAGGTTTATGGAACTAGAATTCAACCTTCTTGATTAGAGATATCATGATAAAGGGATTACATTACATAGTAATCATTTATATGAGATATTATTCCATTGCAGCATTAAATTCTTTCTCTATATGTTCCTAGGCATGTTTTTAGATTCTAACCTTGGAATTTAGGTTACTTCGTCTAATTCCACTAATAAATAGGCCTAGAGGGTTATATAATATGTATATCCAGACTCTTAGTTAAATAATATATTACTATTTATTATTTAACAAGTTGAATAAATATTATTCACATATATGGTTTAATAATTATTCATGTTTTATTGAACACATATATTCTGTCACCGGTTATTCAAGAGAATATTATGTGAGAATAATATTTAATAAATATTTATTGTATATTTAGTGAATATATTATTTGTTTTTTTATTAGTGAAAAATACAGTGATTTATATTTATTAAATAAATATTCATTATTCAGGGATTGATAAATATTGTGGAGGAAACACAGACCAAGTTTAATGGTTTGATGAGAAATAATATATATTTAATATTATTTCAATAAATAATATTTAATTTAATTCTTGAGCTTAGCGCATTTCAAGAAATAATATTTTTTTTTATTATACACATGGGGTTCCACGGGGATTGTAAAAATTATAAGGGAACATTTGAAATTAATATTTTCTAACCCTAGTGGTATATAAACCAAATTATATTATTTTCTTAAGAGAGCTAATTCATTTTGTGTTGTGTACAATGAGACTGGAGAGAATAATATCAAAGCTATAGAGAGCTCCCTATCTAAGAACTCTCTCAATAATGGATATAAACCCTTCTCCACCACCACTCTGAATTATAGATAGATCAAAGTTAACCCTTCCTTAAAGTAGTTCTTAGGGAAATCAAAGGAAAATTATTCAATCATTAGGATCTACTATCCTATCACCTAGAGATTCCTATGGTGAATTTTGGAGGTTCGCAGAATACATGTGGATCACCATTGGAGGTAATCTATTCTTGATTCCTAAAACTCAAAAAAAATATGTTGTAGAGATGTTTTTAGATCCATCAATGAAGAAATAATTTCTCACAAGGTAATTTTTTATTTCTTAAATTAATTATAAATAATATGTGATGATCATATGCTTTGGTTCTTCCATTTATCCATTGTCTATATTCTTGGATTAAATTCCAGTGATCATGATGTCTATTATCATGTAAATCTTGGAATAATCATCTATCGTGATAGAAATAAAAGTTGGGAATGTGCCATAAGATGCTTCACTATGCCCAGAACTTTGAAGCGGTATCATAGGGGTCATATAATTATTTATAATTATTTAAAGATCATTGATTTATTTATGCATTTGTCATTAGTTTTCAATTCCATATTAATTGTTCTTTAATCTAAATTGTGATATCATCTTTATTCCTTTTTAATTTCTAAAAATTTTAATAAAATAAATTAATTTTATGAATGAAATAAATTCCAAGATCTCATATAGAGGTGCTAAGGATTCTAGCCGGATAACACAAGAGTACATGTTGTAAAACCCAGAGGTACATGTCATATACTAGTTTTTAATGAGCCCTGAATTAATTCATAATTAATTCAAATAATTTTCATTTATTACATATGGTGAATTTAATTATACACCACCTGTTTACTAGGCCATTATATAACATGAACAGCTGAATTATACACCATGTAACTTCCATAAATGATGTGTAGTCCTTTAGTCACAGATGGTTCATGTAACTTCTTACATGACCTACATGAATGGTGACCATGTAACTTGGATATCAAACACTATGTATCCCATGTACACACCATGTGATCAAATATTTTTCATGGCATGGTTACATTCCGAGTCCCTAGGTGTTTTCTACGGGTAAACAGTTAGAATACTACATACCATGTAAACATCAATATACATTCCATGTACTTTTTCCAAATTATGTAGAATTAAAAATTTATTTATTATACTATTCAAACATTATCAACATGTGTTTATTTGGTCATTAAGATTATAGTACACACAATGTGATGAGTTATATATATATAAATGTCTAATTAATTTATGCATAATGTTTGAATATGCATGTTGTGTATAAGTTTTATTATAGTTATTACACAATACGCATTGAATAATAACATGTTATGTAAATATAATTTGTTCCATGTGTTCATTAAGTAGATAGTACATGCGTTTCTCAAGATTAAATAGTATGTGCGTATAATAAATACCGGGTAGTTCATATTGTTACTCACCATGTTGCATCCAAGGTACATTTTATTACATAGTTAATTTTAAATAAATTTATTTAATTTGTTTAAAATTATAATGGATGAGAATCTAAAGAAAATTTGAATGATAATTAAGATAAAATAATTGATTAATTGAAAAAGATAATTGATTTGAGTGTGATTTATATTAAATAAGAAAAATTATAATTGAATGCTAATTTAATAAATTCATTTCATGCATTTTGATGGTCATGATCTTAGACTAGACCTTTGTATGTGACGGTTTTATTTTAATTTATTATTAATTAAATAGTTTGCATGTGTGTTATCTGTCCTCTCATTATGTAAGGACATGCATTCCCATGGTTTCTTTTATGTAAACCCCTTAACCAATCTTCTAGTTCCCATCACTTATGTGTGAGTAAAATCATATGAAATTGATGGATCCCCCAAGCTAGCCGAGGCGGTTCATTTTTGTATCTGAGGTGAAACCAATCCAAGAGAGATACATAGGTGGAAAGGTGTAAAGCTAAAACACAGACCAAAAATGATTCAAGTTTTTTCCCTATGTCAACAGTTTGTTTATCATCCATAAGATAAACTAACCATTAGTAAAATCACATGGTAATACCACTTTATTATTTTTTTCTATCAAGTTGAATGGTTAATTCTTTATGGATATTTTTGTATGATCACATGAATTAATTAGTTAACAAGCATGCAATATGTAAATAAAATAAATTGGACTATCCATAAATATTAACTAAGACATGGTTAATCACATAAGTAATTCCATTTTATATTAACAATCATGTAATAAATATAATAATTGTAAATTTATGTATATAAGATAAAATACCTCAATTATATATATTATGTTTTTATAGTCTTCCACTACTCTAGTTAAAATCAAATAATAGTTTAAAGTGTTTGACCAGCCAATGTTGGGGAAATTTAAATTATTAAGGAAATCTAACTTGAAGTTTTGGGTTAAATTAACTTAGTTCACATCAAGGTTTTACTGAAAAATTAGGACATGGTTTAAATGAGATACATATATTAAGGAAATAAAATTTAATTATTTTAGGATTGGGGAGTCCACTCAACAGATCAAGGAACTATGAGTTACTATAGTTGGTATTTGTAATTTCAACCTAAAACCTTCCAAATTTCTTGACTAGTGAATTCTTGGATGATGAGATATGAAATATAGATCCTTGTCACTATAATGTACAAGAAATTTGATATTTTAAAGCTGCTAGTGAGGGTTATTTGGTTTTTATAAAATAGTGGGAGATTAATAAAAATAATATTTATTTATTTGTCTAAATTTTAATAGATAAATTACTAAAACTCTTCTCATATTATTTGTAGAAACATTAATAAAAATGACTTTAAACATATAACTATGATTCACACTTGAGAAGGATAACCTTTTCCCCAGAAAAAAAATCGAAGATGGGAAAATATGATTACATATTATCCTATTCCATGAAAGCAAATTTTATGTGCTGGAAGAATTTTTTCTTGCTATTCTTAATAAAGATCCTAGTGAGGAATAGTTGTCTCTCTATAAGAAAAATTTAAACAATGTTATAGATGTTTAGTGTTTCATGTTATCATTGATGACCAATAATATTTTGAAGAAACATGAGAAAATGGATGCGTATAGAATGATATCTCACATTAGGTAAATTTATCATGAGAATATGAGAAAAGATAGATATGATATCTCTAAGGATCTGTTTACAACTATTCTTGAAGTATCTGCTCCATCTAGGCCTTATATAGTCAAGATTATTGGATACATTGAACACTTGGACATCTTAGGTATTAAATTACAATAATAGTTGCGCATAGATATTATATATTACTCACTACCCAAGTCCTTATCTAGTTTTGTTATTAATTATAATATTATCAATAATGAGAATAGTCTATTGGAACTTATTACTTTGATTCACCAATTTGATAAGGACATGGGGTGTGACAAACCCACATTCCTTATAATGAATAAGAAAAGGAATAAAAGGTTAATAGGACCAAGACTCATAACATTTTTAAAGATCCTAAGAATTATCCTTCCAATAAGATGAAGATATAGAGGCATGGAAAGGAAAGGTAAGGAGTATGTTTTTCACGTGTCAAGCAAGGCCATTGGAATAGAAACTGTACCCATAAGAAAGGAGTAGATAAAGGTTCATTTTTTATTGAGTGTAATCTTTCAATGTCTATACATTGGGTATTATATACAACTTTTGTTTCTCAAATATATATCCAAACATAAAAATAAAGTAGAATCTAAAATATTTATAGAGGATATGTGGATTTTCAAAACTCCAATGGTAATAGGTTGGCTTCTCTAGCCATTGGTGACTACCACCTTCCATTTCCAACATGAATGATATTGGTTTTAAGAGATTGTTATTATGTACCAATTGTTAACAAGATCATAATTTATATATCATGTCTAGATGTAGATGGTTTTATTTCCAAATTTGGATTTAAAAGTTGTTTCTTTTATAAAGGAAACATAATTTATGTATCTTTTCTAGATGTAATCCTTCAATATCAACACATTGGGTATTAGATATATCTTTTGGTTCTCACATCTATATCAAAAAATATGAATTAAGTGGATTCTAAAATATTACTATAGGGGAGGTGGATTTTCAATCTTCCAATGGTAAGAGGTTGGTTGCTCTATCCATTGGTGACTACCACCTTTCATTGTCAACATGAATGATATTTGTTTTAAGAGATTTTTATTATGTACCTACTATTATCAAGAACATAATTTATGTATCATGCCTAGATGTAGACATTTTTATTTTCAAATTTTGAAATAAAAGTTGTTTCTTTTATAAAGGAAACATATTTTATGGTATATAACATTTAAATAATGATATTTATGTATTAAATTATAAAAACAAAGTATTGGAAATAGATAAATAATCATGTTCACACAAATCATATAACACCCAACTATGGCATCACTGT
Organism: Viscum album; assembly: GCA_963277665.1. Lineage (NCBI taxonomy): Eukaryota > Viridiplantae > Streptophyta > Magnoliopsida > Santalales > Viscaceae > Viscum > Viscum album. The sequence continues at coordinate 138,049,366 of OY728138.1, read as the reverse complement.
CTCGGTTAGGTAAATGAGAAGCATTTGATAAAGCTCTATCAAGATGGTTATTTATAATTTTTTGATCTAAAACCACTTGAAACATTTCATTATTTTTTTCAAGTAAATATGACCAAACCTCCATTCAGTGTATATGGTGAAAGGGCCATAGATCTTTTAGGAATGGTACACACTAATGTGTGTGGACCATTTTTAATATAAGCCATAGGTGGTAATTCTTACTTCATAACTTCTACTGATGACTTGAGTAGATTTGGATATGTCTATTTGATGGGGTATAAGTCCATGTTCTTTGATAAATACAAATAATTAAAGAATTAAGTAGAGAATAAAATTAGAAAGAAGATAAAGAGTCTTCAATTGGATCAAGTGGTGAATATATTAACTTACAGTTTATCAAACTTTTAGGAGATCGTTTAATTTTATCTCAACTCACTCCATCTTAAACAACATGGTGTGTATTAGATATAGCATGTGGTTCTTACGTCTATATGAAAACATATTAATCAAGTAGATTATAAAATATTTCTAGAGGAGAGGTGAATTTTCAAGCTTCCAATGGTAAGAGGTTGGCTTCTCTAGCCATTGGTGACTACCAAATTTCATTTCCAACATGAATGAAATCGGTTTTAAGAGATTGTTATTATGTACTAACTCTTACAAAGAACATAATTTATGTATCATGTCTATATGTAGATGGTTTTATTTTCAAATTTAGAAATAAAATTTGTTTATTTTATAAAGTAAACATATGTTATGGTATAGAACATTTAAATAAATATCTTTATGTATTAAATTATGAAAAAAAAAGTATTGAAAATAGATAAAGAATCATGTTTACACAACTCATATAACACTCAAATATGGAATCACAATCTTGGTCATGTAAATGAGAAGAATCTGATAAAGCTCTATCAAGATAGTTATTTATACTTTTTTTATTTAAAACCAATTTAAACATTTCATTATTTTTTTCCAGGAAAAATGACCAAAAATCCATTCAATATATTGGGTGAAAGGGCCATAGTGATTTTAGAAATGGTACACACTGATGTGTGTGGACCATTTCCACTAGAAACTAAAGGTGTGTATTCTTACTTCATAACGTCTACTGATGAATTGCATAGATATAGATATATCTACTTGATGTAAAAGTCCAAGTTCTTTGATAAATAAAAATAATTCAAGAATAAAGTCAAGAATAAAATTATAAAGAGGATAAAGAAGCTTCGATAAGATCGAAGTGGTGAATATCTTAACTAATAGTTTATCTAACTTTTACTGGATATTTTGATTTTATCTCAACTCGCTCCACCTTACACACCACAGTGTAATGGTGTTAGTTAAAGGAGGAACCATACCTTATTAGACATGGTAAATTCAATGATGATTCATTCAAATCATCCATTATGATTTTGGGATATGCATTACAGATTGTGGGATTCACACTAAACTGAGTACTAAATAAAGTATAAAATGTAATTTCATTCGAGTTATGGAGTAGAAAGAAACCTATTTTCCACATACATGTGTAGGGGGTTGTGAGGAATTTTTTAAGGCCTTCTCTAGTAACAAACTAGCACCCTAGGGAACAAAGTGCATCTTTATAAGATATCCTAAGGAAATAAAGGTATAATTCATGTACAACTCCATAGATATTGAATTTATTGTCACCTGACAAGCCATATTTATTAAGAGGGATAACAGCCTCAAAAATTATAGTGGGAGTAAGATTGAATTTGATAAAGTTTATACTTAAGAATTATAAAAATTGGTATATGAATAGATTCCATTGGTCCCCATATAAGAAGTAGTTCCTAAAACACAAGTATCACATAGAAGTACCAAAGTGGTAAGATAAACAGAGAGATATGGTTTTTTGGTCACTAAATATGGTGACTAATTATTGGTTTATAATGATGAAACACTCTACCATAAAGAGGTGGTAGAGAGCCTATATGTTACAATATGGAAATAATCCATGAATTTCTAAATGGAATCCATGTATCATAACCAAGTTTGAGTTTTGATCGATACACCAGTTGATGTAAATTCTATAGGTTGAAAATGGGTATTCAATAAAAAACTGGACATGGAAGGTAAAATAAACACCTATAAAGAAAATTTAGTGGCTAAAGGTTTTAAAAAATATCAAGGAATTGACTATAATGAAACCATTTCACCATTTTCTATGTTTAAATCCATCAGAATTCTACTTCTTATAGCAACTTACCATGACTATGAAATTTGACAGATGAATGTAAAAACCGATTTAAATAATGGGAACCTTCAAGAAGATCTATATATAACACAAACAGAAGGTTTTGTTACTCTATTTAATGCCGTAAATATATACAAGTTATAGAGATCCATTTATAGATTGAAACAAACATCTAGGCCATGATAAATTTGATTTGATAAAGCTATAAAATAATTTGGTTTCATTAATAATGAATTTCATCCATGTGTTTAGAAGAGGTTTAGTGGGAATTTTTTCATTATCCTAGTAATATATGTTGATGACAAATTACTTATTGGAAATGAAATACCAGTCTAACAGACTATTAAGGACTGGTTAAACAAGTTCTCCATGAAGGAATTAGGTAAAATAGTCTATATTCTAGGGATAAATATCATTCGTGGTATATTCAAGAGGAAAATTGGACTAAGTAAAATTGTATACACTGACCAGATACTAAAGATATTTAGTATATAATAATCCAAGAGGGAATTGTTTCCATTGTCATAAAGTTTACATCTCTCTAAGAAAATGTGTCCTAAGACACAATAGGACAAAGAGATAATGAGTAAGATCATATATGATTCAATGATTGGATCAATTATTTATGCCTTGTTATATACTAGACTTGATGTTTTCTATGAATTGATCATGGTAGTTAAATATCTAGTTGATCTAAGAGAATAGTATTGGTCTGTTGTTAAGTATATCCTTAAGTATCTGAGAAGAACTTAGGAAATATTCATGTTGTATAGAGGAGATGATAATCTGGTCATCAAGGGTTATAATAATGATAGTTTTCAAATATATCAAAATGATCTAAATTCATAGTTAGGATGTGTTTTTAGTATCAATGGAGAATTTGTGAGATATAAGATTACAAAGAAACTTTTTTTGTTGATTCTATAATAGAGTCTGATTATATAGCATCTTCTAATACATCTAAGGAATATGTTTCGATATGAATATTTTTCTAGGAGAATGTAGTGAAACTTAACATTAAATACACTACCATATTATATTGTGATAATACTATAGTGGCATCTCTTAAAAAAGATCCAAGGTCACAGCAATAGACAAAGCACAAACTTCAGAAGTATCACCTCTTAAGGTATTTTTCTTAGAGAGGTGAAATTTTATTAAGTACAGTTCCCATAGAAGAAAAAGTGGTAAAACCCTTGACTAAAGGACTATCTAAATATAATAATGAGTATCATGTGAGATCTAGAATATTGAAGGTTGTTAGCAGTTGGATATAGTGAAAGTGGGAATCTATTGGAGTAGGTTTCCTAGAACCAACTTATGTGTACTTTATGATAACTTTTATTCATTTTTTTAATTTTAATAAACTCATTATCACATCAAGACTATTATTTAGTGTAACATAGTATGTAATAATATCCTAAGAGTAGTTTTCACACTGAAATTTCATAGTGGTTCCCCTCTATGATGAGAACCCAGAAGTTCCATGACAGTTTTCTTAAAATATAAGTTATACATCCAGATGAAATAATTTGATGGAAATAAATGATACAGGATATTATGGTTGGAGACACATAGAAATTTGAGACACCTTATCACGGTGTAAACACTTAGTAATATCCAGTGTAGGATATTATGATAACAAGACCTTCTAGTAGGAAATACACATTTATATATATCATTGTATGTTCTTATATGTAGATGTGTGTATCGATCCTCGAACATTAATATTGTTATTAATGATTATTATAACTCATTTACTTTTAGGTATTGATGGAAACTTTGATCACATATGTTTGTGTTGAGGTATGATATGTTGGGTGCATCATGAGTGATATTTCATTAATGAATAATACAAGAAAGGATGTTTCCCTTCTATTCTTTAACATAAGTTGATATCTCATTCTATTTTATGGGAATGATATATCCTAAAAAAATCTATGTCCTGGGTGTTTTATAGTAAAGTTTTATTTTTGTAAAGTCAAATAAAGAGACATCAAGAACATTGGTTGATGGCAGTAGCATACAATCATCTAGATTAGAGATATTATTATAAAGGGATTATATTATAGAGTAATCATCTATATGAGGTATTATTTCATTTTAGTATTAATTTATTTATCTATGGGTTCCTTGGAAAGTTTCTAGACACTAACACTAGACATTAGGTTGCTTCGATTAATGCCACTGATAAAAAGGCCTATAGGGTCTCACACTATGTGTATTCGGAATTTTAGTTAAATAATATATTATTATTTACTATTTAACAAGTTGAATAAATATTATTCTTATATGTGGTTTAATAATTGTTCATATTTTCTTAGTCGCATATACTCTATCATCAGTTATTAGGGATAATATTATGTGATCATAATATTTAATAAATATTTATTTTCTATTTAGTAAATTTAATATTTATTTATTTATTGGTGAATAATGTAGTAATATTTATTTATTAAATAAATAGTCATTATTCAAGAAACAATAAATATTTTTGGGGAATTAAATACCAAGTTTAATGATCTAGTGAGAAATAACATATATTGAATATTATATGAATGGCTAATATTTAATCAAATTTGAGAGTTTAGTGCATGTCAAGAAATAAAAATAATAAAATTATTATTATAATTATAAACATGGGCTTCCACATAAATTACATAAATAATAAAGGATCATGTGAAATTATTATTTTCTATCCCTAGTGGTATACAAACCCAATTATATTATTTTATTAAGAGAGTTAATTCATTTTTTATTGTGAAAAATGAGACTGGAGATAATCCTCTCAAATCCCTAAAGAGATCCCTCTTTAAGAATGCTCTCATAAATGGAGAGAGATCCTACTCCCCCACCACTCTCAATTCTAGAGATATCAAAGAGAACCCTTCCTTTAAGTGGTTCTCGGGATGATAAATAGTGAAGGATGAAAGTGTTAGGATCTATCATGCTAGCACCCGAAGATTCCTATGATGAATTTCATAGGTTTGTGGAACATGTGTGGGTCACCACTTGCAAGAATCTATTATTGATTCCTACAATGCCATGATGGTATGATGTAGCAATGTTTTTAGATCCATAAATGAAGAAACGATTTCTAATAAAGTAATTCATTTATTTCTTAAATTAATTATAAATAATATGTGATGATCCTATGCTTTGGTTCTGACACTTATCCATTATCTATATTCTTTGATTAAATGCAATTGATCATGGTTTTTATCATCATGTAAATCTCAGATTAATCATCAATTTTGAAAAAAATTATAGTTGGAAATATCTCATTCAATGCTTCTTCTACGCTCAAAACCTTCAAAGATCACAAATGTTCTTGTGAATGAGAAAAAATCTACCTTAAAAAATCTTAAGTGATTAGATAAATATTTTTCTGTGGAGGTAGGTAAAAAATGTGCATGGGGATTAGCATGATATTAAATTTATTTTTATGATTTTTTAGGTGTTATGTAATTTTGATCTATTTAGGAGTCATGATATTTCCTTAGATGTGATAATTAATTAGTTTTGTAATTTATTCTCTGGGAAGTTTGTTTTGACTGTGGTATTAGATGATTATCTTGGAGTTAAATGTTTAAGTATGGAGGAATTTACAGAGCCATTTTTTTGTTAATTTATCTTTGAATTTAAATTTTTTAACCCCATAAATTTGTTATTTTATTGGAAATTTTCAAATTTTATGGTTTTAGAAGCATTTTGAGCTTAATTCTGAAAATGGGTTATTTTTCGAATTTGAACTATTTTAAGTTGGTTTTGTATTTTAGTCATATATTTATCTATAATAATCCATATTGAAAAATTATTTTTATATAGGATTCTATATTCATTGGTATTCATTTCATTAAATAGGACCAAGAGGTTAATCTATAATTTTGAGGCTTAAAAGAAGTTCATGAGTCAAGCCTTAGAATTTGTACCTGGATCTGAAGAAGTTTTAATATGAGCCTATATATCACAAAATAGAGGTCCAATTGAGCTAAAATTTTACATAAAGAAATATTTCATCTATATATACATTTTTTATTTATGTTCTTATGCACTATTTCTAATATTTAAAGGGAATAAATTTATGGGAAATTGATGTATTGGAATAAAAACAGTTAGTCAGGCTAGAATAATTTTATGGAGTAAATAGGATGTAACCTTTTCTACATGTGAACACTAAAGTTGAAATTTTGTGGGATCATTAGAAAGGCATGGAGTAAAAACTTTATAGAATTTTAATTTTATCAATTCATCCAATTATTATTTATACCATGTGTGAACTTTTATAGGATATATTTAGAGGAAAAATTTCCACTCTTTTGCATATAAACATGTACTCCACCACCTTTTCAAAGGTTTGGGGATTCTAGTTATCCATTTTGATAGTTTTTTATTTTATTTTCTATTATAATTTTATTATAAATTTATTATATATAATTATAATTATTCATCACTCTCCCTTCCATTTTTCTCTCTCATATTTCTCCTGCTGTTTTTCTATTATCAACTACACTTAAACTGAAGATATAACTTTGACAATTATTCTAAGAAGGGATCAATTATATTATTTAGATTATTATGTGTTCATGTATCTATTTATTCAATTATAATAATTTATTTTGTTGTTAAATCAATTTGGGTGAGCGATTTTCTTATTTTCTTTATCACCTATGTTCTTCTTCTCATTTATATAGTATCCTTCCATTCACTATATGTGTTGGTCAGCAAAGAGATCTCTTAACTGAAATTAGGAATGGTATTTCCTTATATGTATAGATCTAGGTGTGGGGTAATAAAAATTCAAAAGAGATAGTGTATTGGGATAAATCTTGATCACTGCATTTAATTAAGTATCAAAAATATTTTAATGGACAATGATATCAATCAATGTGATCTCTTAAGAATGGTTTCCTTCTTTATTTCTTTATAACTTAATTTTATATACAAGTTAGTTTTTCATTACATTTATATATTTATATATCACTTTAATTTCAAAAACACCCCTCTTATATTAGTATAGTATTAGAAAAATGTTAGTTATAAAGTAGTGATAATAGAAAATTGGTGTTTTGTGAGTTTTTTCCTCGATATCGACCATAGGGTGAACACTATGATGAATTCTTATGAAAATAAGAAATATATTTAATTGGGGTTATCAAAAAATACCACTCATCAATGATTTATAGAACTGATTGAGGATTATTATTTCACAATTCACTATCATCCAGGTAAATCAAACAAGGTATTTAAGGAATTGATTAAAAAATATTGTATTATTAACTATGTTATGACTATAACATGATCATTTAGTTAATGATTTAATGAATTTTGGTCTGGGAATTATGTATTCAAAAACTTATCTTTTTGGCTCAAGTATCAATGTATTCATATTTTTCCTAAAAATTTAAGAAGGCTTGGAAGGAATATCTTGTTAGGAAAAAAATTATAATTGGTCAAGAATGGTATGTTTCTTGAGTTTGATTTTGATATAAAAGGGGTTATCAAATTTAAAAAGAGGTTTTGTGTGCCAAGTAATTCCCATACTAAGAAGGAATTATTTAGAGAATCTCACAGCTCCTACTTTTTTGTTCATCCTAGTATCAAAAAGATATAAATATACCTTAGGGGATATTTTTGGTGGGATGGTATAAAGAAAAATATAACTGATTTTACCATGAAATATTTTACTTTTTAATAAGTTAAATCTGAATGACAACTACTGAAGGGGATGATTCAATATTTTTTAGTTCTAGATGATAAATGGGAGAACATATACATGGGATTCATGTTTGGATTACCAAATACAACTTAAAATAGTAATGTGATTTGGTTTATTGATGATCATTTGACTAAATCAATAAATTTTCTACTTATTTAAGACAATAATTCTTTAGATAAACTTAAAATACTTTATGTTAAAGATATATTCAGATTAAATGGTGTCCCTACATCCATTATATCTGATTGTGATCCCAATTTTACATCAAATTGGTAAAAATGACTTTAGAATTTGATGGGTATTGAATTTAATTCTAGTACAAATTTTTATCCTCAAGTTGATTGAAAATCATATATAACAATTTAGACTTTAAAGGATTTGATTCAAGCTTGATCATTGGATTATCAAGTATATAGATGGAACCTTTTGAGGCATTATAAGGAAAATTGTGTTAGACTCCATTATGTTGGGAAGAAGTTAGTGAGAGGATATTTTTGGGATCATAGTTGGTAAAAGAGATGATTTAAAAGGTAAATATGATTTAGTATCACATGAGGATATCTTAGAGTAGGTAGAAGAGTTATGCAGATCATAAGAGGAAAGATCTCTAGTTTGAGGTAGGTGATCATGTTTTTATTAAAGCATATCATTGGAAAAGTTTTATGTGTTTTGACAGAATTGTAAAGTAAAATTTGTGATTTATTGGTCCATATTAAATAATTTAAAATGTAGGATTTTTTTCTCAAATAATATATTTACCATCGATTTTATCTTATATGTATGATATTTTCAATGGTACCTTTTTAATAACGTATGTACCAATTACATCTCATGTTTTGAGCCCTGAAGTGGAATAGTTAAAGGAGACTATCTCTTATGAAGAAAATTTAGTTTCTATTTAAAATAAAAAATATAAGTTAATATGAAATAAATTTATTCACCAGGTAAAGTTTTTATGGAATAATCACATGATTGAGGAAGCAACATGGGAATCAAAAAATTCTATGATAGAAAAAATACCTTCACTTGTTTAAGTAAAGAATAAAATTGAGAGATTGAAATTTTATAAGGAGAGAATGTGAAAAACCAAGTAATACTTGAAATTAATAAATATTATGATTTATAATTATTCATTTTATGGATATAAATTCATTATAGTTTTGTAAATAATTTTATAAAAGTTATGAGTCAAAAAAATTGTTTTATATAACTAAATTTGTTTTTAGTGAATTACATGGTTTTATTTGAAATATGGATTTATTAATTTTATAAATTTAATATTAAAAATAAGGAAATATTTTTTTTAAATAAAAATTTCAAATATATCATAGGATTAAATTTTGGGTTTTTTCTAAAAAAAATAGATGTCTGACTGAATAGTGAAAATTCATATTTTTTAAAAACTGTCATTTATTTTCATTAAATCAAGTAGTTTATAAGTTATATTATGTTTTATATTTGGTTTTAAAGTAAAATAAGGTCAATTTTATTTAAAATAATATAAATAATTCCATAGGAATCAACATTATATTTTATTTTTTTATTACTTCATTTTTATGCTGAAAAATGAATTTTTTTTTAAAATGTTTTTCATTACTTTTTATGAAATTATATTAAAATTATTTTCATCCACTTATAAAACTTTAAAATTGAAAAATTAATTATATATTTTTAATGATGAGGTTAAAATATAGTAATGTTCTAATGTCATTTTTCCTTTATGAATAGTTACCATGGTGAAAATATGTCACCACGTTAAAGGGTAAATCATGATAAATAAGATAAAAACTAAGAGATAAGGCCAAAAAAACTTATTTTAATTTTTATTATATGATTTTATTTATTAAATTATCACATTATATTGTAAATTTTATAGTTTTAGATCCACTTTTCTTTGATTAATACTTTATAATATTTAAATTTTTATAAAAATTACAAGCATTTTACTCCCCACACTTACAAAAGGGAACATCCTCTCTTCCCTTCCTCGCACATTTTGAGCACTCAATTTATACCAATACCTATCAAAAACTCTTCCAATAATCTATATTGGTGTCCTAGAGGTCCTATTATTCTCAAAAGACAAATCATATAAGGCTTAAGGTGTAATCCAAAGGGAGATATCTGAGAAGAAGGTATAAGTCACAACCAACCTATTTCAAGTTTATTTCTTCTCCTGAATCCTTCAAATATTATTAAACTATCAAAAATAATAACATAATTATATTAAATATACAAAAATTTTATTATAATTATGTCATAACCCTTTTTCATCTTCTTTTCCATCTTATGATAAATGTAAACAATGCTCGTACATGTGGAATAACACCTCCACGAAGCGATGTGTTTCATTTTTCATCAGCAAATCATATGGATGGTTAAAATGAATGAACAGATGATTATATATCATATTTGTGACATAGTTATTATTCTATAAAGATAATATATTACTTAACTTCTTATTATTTCAATATTTTGGAAATTGATAACGTCTCTCATGCGTACGTGTAGAATACCACCTCCATAAAGTGATGTGATTAATTTTCCTTCTTCACTATATTGGGATGGTCATAAGAATAGAAATAATTAATAAATATGACATTTATAACATATTTATGACTTTTTAAAATTAAAATATCTTCTAATTTATTTCTCTTCTACCCATTATAAAAATTAAAATATTGTTCATGTGTACATACATACTACCAACTCTATGAAATGATATGGTTCATTTTTGAAAACCACCATATATGGTTGATTTTAAAAGTTTATAAAATGTATAAATATGATAAATGTAAAAAATTTAGTATTTTTTAGATAATTTTAGAATAACCCCTTTGACCACAATCAATTCACTAAAGTAGTTTTAAGGTTATAAACTGAACAACCTCAAAACTTCAAATTTGAACCTAACCATTTTAATAACTAAATAAAACATAATAATAAGTTAATACTAGATCCAAAGTAATAAACTAGAAATCCTAAATTCTAAATCTCAAATAGTCAAATACTCATCATGAATAAATCAATTTCTATATATCAGGTGTCTTGTGCATCTCTCCAAACTGCAATATGATAGATGGATTGATAATAATTCCTAATAATCCTAAAAAATAACTAATTAAGAACATTTACCAAGTCTCCATGATAAATGCCTAGATACCATGCATCCTAGGCATCCCAATCAAGAACAAGTAACATCATAATTATTGACTAGCCAGATCTTATTAATTACCTAGGAATCTCATAAAAATCATGATAATAATAAAAAATATATCTCAAAACAACATTGTTGGATCTTTGGAATAGTAGGATTCTTAGGGTCTTGTGGCCTCTAGGCAATCCTATATAGATCCAAGGTTGAAATCCGGTATCTTGGGTATCTTTATGTGGCTCAACAACCAGATCCTAGGATACCCATCGAGTATCCAAAGTGACACCATCACATCTAAGTTGTATCTCTCTAGTATCACATGAGGACCAAATTCAGATTCTAGGAAGAACCTATGAGCATATATAATGTCACCATTGCATTGTGTTAGCCCTATAGGCTGATTCCCAAGAATTATGTCTGGAACTAAATCGTTGTATCAAAATAACCATGTGAATCATTTATAAAATATTGGAGTTTTTCCTTTTCCTAAACCTATTCTCATCATTATAACCCATTCAGGCCTACAAGTTGGGTTGGGTTCTAAGTAACACCTGAATACACCACTTCTTGAGGTTATATACTCTCAATCAAGGTCAACTCTCGAATCATCACCCACCAAGGTCCCCTATATCATCACATAGGTGAAGGAATCCTTTTAGGGGTCCCAAGTCCTACATAATATCATGGGTCATCACACTTCACTCAAAGTTCATTATGAACCTCAATAGTTCCATAAAATTTTCAAATCCTTAATTCCCTCTTAGGTTATAGTCACTATAGCATCACTAGAGTGATGTTTTATAATATCTTATCACATTCCCCGTCACTACTAGGTCATTCCTCATACTTAACCTAACCATGATTTCTCTATGGTGTCGACTCTCTCAGTAGTCACATCTCTATGGGAGAGGAGTTTTCACCCCATAGTCATCCCACCTAGCCCAAGGCTCTATGGCATCTCATGGTCAAGCTATGTCCCACTTGGACCAACAATTATAGTCTATCTTCTCTTGTACCCAAATTAATTTTAGGGATCATATATTAATCCATTATTAATCATTTATCATCAAGGCCTCTGCCTTTATCATCCAAGGAATACCAACATTTTCACGAGGCACTACTACAAAATAGGCCTTTAACAATGCTAGAAATTGCCTTTATCAACGCTAGAAAATCACTGACTATATGAGTGAGGTTAAAACTCTAAGACATTTATATAAATGTTTACCTAATTCTCTAAAACTCTAAAATAAAAATATCTTGGGAGTGTAATAAAGTTAAATCCTTGTTTTAAATCATGTAATTAATGGTTTTTTATGACAAGGGGTGTTATAATAAAACCCAATAGGGAACCAAAAAATCAGTCTTGTACTAACCGGTATATGATTTGATATGTGAAAATGACATGCTCCACCGAACAATAGATAAAATAAACCAGTAATAACTACTTCAGATTGATGCTATAATGTCTCATAGAACATCACATGAACAAATCCAACCAATGTACCAAAACCATACAATAATTGATCCTTTGGTTCATCACCCCAATCAACCATACCTACTTTCTCTAGTGTCATGGTGTCTTTGAGAAAGTCATGATATCATGTCAACCATATAAATACTAGATCCTATGGAATAAACTAGACATCCCAAATTATAAATCTCAATTGGTCAACTAATCATGAATTACTCAATGTCTACATATCAGGTGTCCTTGGAATCTCTCTAAAATAAAATATGATATATAGATCAATAATAATTACTGAGAATCCTGGGAAATCACTAATTCAGAACATTTCCCAAGTCACCATGATAAATTCTTGAATCTCATGCATCCTAGTCATCCCACTCAAGAATAAGTAACATCATCATTCTTGACTAGCAGGATCATATTAATTACCTTGGAATCTCATAAAAATCATGATAATAATAAAAATAATCTCTCAATTCAATGCAATTGGGTCTTTGGAAATGTTATGATTCTTAGGGTCATGTGATATCTATAGAATCTTATATAGATCCAAGGTTGAAACCCAATATCCTGGGTATCCTCATGTGGCTCAACAACCATATCATAGGATACTCATTGAGCATCCAAAGTGACAGTATCACATCTAATTTGTATCTATATAGTATCATGTGAGGCCCAAAGTCAGATTCCAGGAATAACCACTAAGAATCTATAATGTCACCATCATATCGTGTCAGTACCATAGGCTGAGTCCCAATAAGTTTGTCAGGAACTAAATCATTATATCAAAATAACCATGTAAAGCATTAATAAAATATAGGAGTTTTCTGATTTCCTAAACCTATTCTCATCATTGCATCCCCTTCAGGTCTACAAGTTGGTCCGAGTTCTAGGTAACACCTAAATCCACCACTTCCTAAGGTCATACACTCTTGATCAGGGTCAAATCTCGAATCAGCACCCACCAAGATCCCCTAGATCATCACATAGGTGAAGGAATCCTCTTAGGGGTCCCAAGTCCCACATAATCTCATGGGTCATCACCCATCACTCGAAGTTCATTATGAACCTCAATAGTTCTATAAACATCTCAAAGCCTAAATGATATCTTAGGTTGTAGTCACTCTATCATCACTGGAGTGATGTTTTTTAAGAGAATATCACATTCCCCATCACCACTAGGTCAGTCCTCGCACCTAACCTAACCACCATGTATTTATGGTGTCGACTCCCACGATATTTGTATCCCTATGGAAGAGAAGGTCTCACCCCATCATCATCCCACCTAGCCCAAGGCTATATGGAATCTCATGGTTAACCTATGTCCCACTTGGACCAACCATTCTTGTCCATCTATCCCTTATACCCAAAGGTATATTAGTGGTCCTATATTAGGCCATTAGTAATAATTTATCATCAAGGCCTATGCCTTAAGCATCTAAGAAAAACCAGAATTTTCATGAGGCACTACTACAAAATAGGCCTTTAAAATAACTAGAGATGGCCTTTATCAGTGTTAGATAAGCACTAACTACATGAGTGAGGTTAAAAGCTGTGGAATTTTATCATCATTGAAAAGGCACTGATAAAGCTTCCCTTTATTGGTGCTAAAAATGGAATTGATAAATGAGACCTTTATCAGCACTTTAATTTAGCACCACTAAAGAAACCATTTATCAGTTATTATAAAATCATTAATAAATTATAGCTTTATTATCACTTTTAAAAGAACTAATAAATGTGGTTTTCATCAATGCTTTTGAAAGCGCTGATAAAGTGATATTTTCTAGTGTGTTGTAACAGCACATTATAGGACCAAAAATACACCATATATCAACAAAAAAAGTCCCAGTATAGGATTTAAATGAAATGAAATTTATAACACAAACATAAGAAAAAAACACTATATTATAGAAATTTCAAACATAGGTTTATAAAATTACAAAAATACAAATTATTACATACATTCAAAAACATTAGTGTTCCTTTATCTTTTAATTATAACTCGACTCATGTTGTTTCTGAACAAACCACCCCTACTCGAGCAAAAAAGCACAGCTATATAAGAAATCAATTATCATTTTATTAATAATATATAGAAATAAATTAATATAAAGTGTTAATTTTACTAAAATTGATGTCAATTTTAAATAAAAATATGCACTTATATTCATTCTGGTCACACTGTGCATCTAATTGAGGTGTGGATGATTCCAACATGTCTCAAATGACTTATGGATCATTTTCCTAAAGTATCAAAACAATATGAATGGGTTTTCTAATTTTTTGAGTGTGTTATTTTTATTTTTAATGAAAATGTAATTTTAAACTAGAAATACAGACTTTTGACTCATTCTAATCCCATCATGCATCCGTTTGATGTGAAATGGATTCCTACATGTCACAAATGACTTATGAATTTTTGTTCTAAATTATCAATAAAATATGATAAAATTCGATCAGATTTCAGTGAGTGACACTTTTGGAACTAAATTATCAAAATAATTGCAATTTTTTTTTTTGGTTTTGAGGTGCGGCACATTCTTGAAAAGGCATGACACATTGATTCATAAAGGTCACACTATGCATCTAATTGAGGTACGATGGATTTCTACATGTCTCAAATGACTTATGGATCATTTCCCTAAGTGTGAAAGAAGTACACACATCCATAGAACTATTTTTTTCAATCATATAAAACCCTATCATTTATTTAAATAAACAAACAAAAGATCTCAAATCGAACAACGAATCCACACACAAGGCACAAAGAGTGTTTCTATAAAAATAGACATATAAAAATAGGCATGATATAAAGAGGGGAACTAATTTAAGGAAGGCTAACCATTTAAAAGTTTACATTTATAAAAACAAAACAATTTAAACTATGAAAGGATGTTTTCATTAGACTTTTATAATGAAATATGAACTTACAATATCCAAAAAAAATGAGGAAACTCTTAACATCTTCACCCCAACACGGGAGACAACAACTGGGCCAATGTGTTGTATTCTTATTTCACAACAACTCATCCAAAAATGCTTCCTCCAAAAACTTATCAAAATGGATATCCTTGGAGAAGAGGGAATGATTCTTTATCCCTAGATTAAGACCCCCAATGAAAATAGAAGTTTTCAACAGATTCAGCGACACCACATCTAGAAAAAAAAGGAAACTAGATCCAATATAAGCCTTCACCATCCGCTAACCTTACTGGACACTCCAGAGCTCTTCCCTTTCTTCTTCTTCACCTCCTTAGGTATAAACCATCAAAAAATATGGACTTAAAAACTTACCATGTCATCCTAACTTGTATTGTTTTTGGGGAAAACAACTCCCATTATTCTAAAGATGAACCCCCAAGAAGGCTCAAAATAGAATGAACTCTAACAGATTTTGGAATTACCGACACTCTAAAGACATTATCAACTTCCTCAAGCCTCTTTACTACCTCTAACAAACCTCAATTTATATAGAATATGGGAAGCAACTGAGGAGAACTAGAAACAGGGTGATACCCACTAGAAACTTTGGGGACCTTTCTAGGAATCATATTCTAAAAAACAAAAAAACATGTTCAGAATCAATTCCTCACATACCCACACATATGAAAATGCTCATAATGAATACCAAGGGTCACAATTACCACTTTATCACTAAATCCAATAATTTATAAAAAAATTAACCCAATACATTTTCCTTTAAAACTCGTTTCTTCCAATCTAAGACCATTATAAAGAAACCATTTTAATTTTCAAAATAATATTCATTTTAAAATATTACTCACAATAATTGGTACTAAAAATAGACATGATTCACGCTAATCCATCATAATAAGGAACTAATAGTCATGATTAACCTAAAAAATGGTATTGGTCCATAGTTTAATTAGTATACGAGTTTACTATGATTAAAAAGATCAACAACCCCTAGAACTAATCAAATCTCAAAAGTACCACCATATACATAATACTTGGTCATTGGGTTCTTAGTTGTGTTAATAGTGGCCCTACTTACACTAGCCTAACAACAGGTTCCTAGTTCTATTCCATCAGGTAATCAGTTCCTACCACACAAGGGTGCCTCTATCTCTTCACCACTCTCTCCTATAAAATCCTCTAACCCCTCTTTTAACTTCCCTTCAACACAAAATACACCCAAAATGAGACTAAGATACTAACATTAAAGGGGATTACATGGTTAGATCATATGGGGAATTTAAAACCTCCACACCCTCAAGAATTTCATACTCAATAAGATTAGACCATATTATTAAGGGAATAGATTCAACCATTGGGTTTCCATATGCGTAAGGCTAGCTGTTAAGGAATTTCCTAGACTTTTCAAATAATTTTAAAAGGTTTGATGTATTTCAAGTTCAATTTCCTCTTATTTCTAATCCATTAGTGAACCAATATCTAGGAAACATAAATAAACACATGATAATTAAAATTAAATTGAAAGGGCCACCTTTAATGATTATTGTAGGAAATTGTTTGAATTTGATTAGTTTCAAAATGTTTTTAAATTAACATCACTTTATCTAGTATTTCTTGGACAATACTAGGGATATTCGTAGGAAATTCTTTTATATTTATCCAACATAAAGGAGAGTGGAATTTTATTTAATATAATTCTTCATACGGGTCTATCTAGATAAGTGATTGTTAAATTTTTTAATAATAAAATTCCACCAAGGAAAGTTAATTCTTCCAAGATCCACTGAAGTCAATAATTAAGGGTTGAAAAATATCCTCTAATATCAAGATAGTCTGATTAGAATGATTTTTAGTCTGTGGAATAATGAAAGTATAAAATTTCACCCATTACCTCATTGAAAATTAATTTCCTTGATATAACCAAGATAGAAACATCATATCCCTATAAAATACATCACTAGATAGGACACCTTGAAGAATTATTATCTCTTTGACATATAATTAATCAAGTTAATCAAATGAGAAAGACTCTTCAATATGTAATAAGTTTTTCATCTTATTTAGGTGATCCACTATAACCCATGATACATATATCTATGTAGTTTATTATGAAAAAATATCCATCATGATTTCATCCCATTTCCTAATATGAAAATAAATTATTGAAAGATTAATTATTGGTTTTTTTATTTTTCTTTCATCGAATTATAGGTAAACAATTTATCAAGGAATACTATGATTACATTCATCATTATAGGCCACAAAAACTTGTGACTAATATCATGGTACATCTTTATGATCCTTATATGAACCTAGAGGAGTTTCACCAGCAGTGGCTAGGAGATGAGAGATAGGGTTTGTCATGTTTAAGAATAGCACAAAACAAAAAATTTGGAACCCAAAATATCAAACAACAATAGGGGAAAAGTATAAAATAACATACTTTGGATTCTAGCCTTGATTTTTCTGAGGGAACATAGAGGAGTTGTGCTGGCAGTGGCGAGGATATGAGATGTAGGGTTCGTCGTTCTTATGAATAGCGCAAAATGCAAAATGAAAAATGTAAAGCCAAAAACATCAAAAAATAATAAAGGGAAAGTATTAAATAACATACATTGGATTCTAGCTTTGATTCGTCCAAGGGAACATATAGGAGTCATGCTGGAAGTAGAGGAATTTAGTGAGATCTTGAGAATCAGGACTCACTAAGTACTAGTTAGGGTTCTTTTAAATAGATTGGGAACACTTTTAAAATGCTTTCAAAAAAGTGATGATAAATATATCTTTTATCAGTGTTAAATTTATAAGTGTTGATAAATATTCTTTTTAATAGTTCTTTTTCAGTGCTGATAAATGATTAATTTAAATAAATTTATTATAATTTAATAATTATTAAATATATATAATTATTTATTTATAATTATATAAATACTTAAATAAAAAATTATAATTATTTATTTATAATAATTATAAATTTTTAAATTTTTAAATAATTTAAATATACATTTATAAATATATTTATTTACAAATATATTTTTAGTATTAGTAGTGAATATATAATTTAAAATACATGCATTTTAAAAATGACTGAAACTGAATAATTCAATATGAGTACACTTTAAAAACATTGAAAAATGGATAAGTTTTATTAATTAAATATAAATTATTAAACAAATTTGGATATATATATTGAAGTAAGATGAATACGTATTGAAAATACTAAAACATAGTAAATAAATATAAATAAATAAATAATAAAAAATGATCAAATTCAAAAATAAAATAAAAAATAAAAATATATTAAAAATATATGCCCTAACAATAATAGTATTAAAAATAAATAAATAAAATTGAATTATTAAAACATAATATTTTAAATGTGTTATGCTATAATGATATTATAAAATATACTAAAATTTGAATAAATTATATAAATATTAGGTGTATGTGTTCTTATATATTGCGTAAATATATTTGTGTGTGAATTTTTATATAAAACTGCATTAATTACATGTATATTTATGTACTTGAAATCAATTTAAAATGCGACATTTCATATATGTCATATTGAAAAATCAAACAGCATTAAAAATGAATAAGACATTAATATTTTTTTAATTAAAATTTTATTCATTTTATATATATTTATATTTAATATATATTATTTATTACTTTTTATAATTAATATATTTATATATATATATATATTATACTTATTCATTTTTTATTAATAATTGTTTCATTAATAAATTTTGAAATAATTTTTTAATTTATTCATTTTTAATTTTTTTGTTTATTTATCTATTCATTTATATGTTTAATTTTAATATATATTATTTATAAATATGTATAATCTATATATTTTTATATTAAATTTATTCACTTTTATCGAAAAATATTTTATTGAAAGAATGTTTAATATTTTTCTTAATTTACTCATTTTAAATTTTTATTTGTTTAATTATTTTATTTTATTCATTTTACATATCTATATATTTAATATATATTACTTATTAGTTTTTTAAATTATATATATGTATATTCAATTTATTCATTTTTAACAATAATTATTTAATTAATGAAATTGTTAAAAAAATTATTTGTTTAGTTATTTCATTTTGTTTTGGACCTTTATCAGAGTGCTGATAAAGGTTACCATTTATCTGTGCTTTAATTTTAGTGCTCATAAAGGGTACTTTTTATCAGCGCTGAAAATAAATCATTGATAAAGGGTAACCTTTATTAGTGCTAAAATAAAGCACACATAAATGTGAATTTTATCAGTTCCTTTAGTTAAAACTGATAAAGGTCCCACTTTATCAGCGCTTATTTTAGAAATAACAAAGAAGGGATTTCTCAGCACATTTTTCTAGCGCTAATAAATTTCAGTGCTGTTAAAGGCACATTTTGTAGTAGTGAGGGTCCAACAGGGCCCTAACACTTTATCCAATTATAATAAATTTAAATAATTTAAACAATTTTTTAAAATAATAAACTTTCCAATCACCAATCATGACGAATCATATCATATCACACACATTCATAATCAATTCATAAATACCAAAGGGCCACTACTCGATACTAACATCCTCGAAATGAATCTTTTACAATTATTTTCCATAGGTCGATAGTATCTTCCAAGGACCATCTAAGCTTGTATAGCCACATCCAACCTTAAAATGGCTCATTTCAACAACATAATATCTTAAATCATATCACATATCATAAATAATTACTTATAAACAATTAAAATTACTTATTTAATTTAAAACATTGTAGCATATTTAATGAACAACTCATTGGGTCATTGCACTATATTGGAATTGAAGCCAACTACCCACGGGAGGTCAGTTGGTGACTCCTGACACCATTACAGGGAAAACACCCAAGTTTTGGAACCATTACCATAATTAATTTAATTTAATTTAACTAAAAAACTAAATAAAACAATGGAATTATGTACCTTTGATAAAACAATAAAAAGTGGTAGGAAGACATTGTCTCAGGATATTCCCTTCCTAAGAAGAGAAAAATACCCCATTAGAAGTGGTCAATTCCACCATACTCTAGCGGAATCGATGAAAAACCCTAAAATGGAAAAACAAAAAATTGAAAATTACAGAGGAAAAAAACACAAAATTAGATAGAAGAAATATCTTACCTAGAACCTCCATCTAATCACACACACAAAATGTCAATAATGGTAAAGAAATGAGGGAGAGAGGTGTCGGTTGATGCAATCTTGTGCACTACAACCCATCCGAAGGAAAAAGGGGTCCATACCCTCTTAAAAATTTAACAAAATATTAAACTGAACACTTTCATTGTGTGACCATATGAGTCACACTGTGAAATTTTAGGAAAAGTACCTAGACTCCTATTCTATCCCCATTCACATCTTGGATTTCCTCAAGAGACCCCATAAACCATATTCATAATGTGAATGAACCATTCACACCATGAATCACCTACAGTTATACTTTTTATCAACCTGGGCCCTGAATACTCCTCTGATATTTACCCAAACCCCTGGGATGTCTATTAAACCTTAAAACATGTCCAAAAACATCCTTTGTGACATTAAAACCTTTATAACAACATTATGATTCTTGGTTCACAAAATGAACCACCCACAAAAATGAAAAATCAAATTCCCACTAAATTTCATTACCCTTCAAGACATGGGGTATTATAATCTTCCCACCATAACACTTATAATCTTCGATAAGTGTCATAAATTATTCATTCAACACACCCAACCTACTCAAGTCATTTATCTATTCTTAGTTTGTCACATTCATCTTTGAAAAATCTAACGAGCTTCTATTTCACAACCTTAAACACAAGGTGAATCATTCATCAGAACTCAAGACACCACTCATAACCATCAAAAATACCACTAGATAGTACTTCATGGCACTCATCAACCCTTGGAAATCACTATTTCATCAACCTCATCATCTGTTTCATGACTCTCCCCACCATTGAGCTCAAATCACCATGGTCGATTATGACACATAGTGCTTCCCACCCTAAAAATGTACCATCAATACACATTCTCATCAGCCCAATGACCCTTTTGATGTAGTTTTCATCTCACTACACCCAAACACATATAAAAACACCCACAAGAATCCAATACTTCCAGTTATCTCTAATTTCATACCGAATCAGATTAGTATCCACTACCCATGCATAGGGCCAACACATGTCGGAATTTCTTCAAAAGTTCTTGTACAAACCACCAAATATCCCTATTATAACAAATAGTAACCAAATCATGTTACTAGATTCCCTTGATTTCCCAAGCATTTTCATCTCAACATAAACCTTTACTAAGTTTCATTCCAAGATTTAACCCCTGGACCATGTGATGAAGATGGTTTTAACCCCCTAAAACATGTCATGAAACTAGTTCTCTACTGAACCGTGTCACAAAAAAAATTCCCATGAAACATGCCATAAATCCCTTGTTTACCCTCTAAACCACATGATAAAACTAGTTCACGCCCCTGAACCATGTCATGAACTAGGTTTTTTCTCATGAACCACCTTCAGATCAAACTAGAAACATCTTGATCCCAATACCAATTCACCAACTCCATCCAAAGTCTCATCCAAACCTTAAATTTGGAATTTACCTTGATAGCAGATTAAATAAAATTCACCATTCACTAGAATCCCAAATACATATCGATCATCTAATGGCCGGTCTATCAACAAAAGTGGCCCTTCCAACATGAAGGTCAGGCCTCTGTGGCTCATGCTCCATCCATTACCATATGAAATGGATTTATATAACTACCTTTCTCATACTTGAATGCCAATACAGAACATATGTTATAACCAATTCCCAACTCATAGGAACATTATACTTAGAAACCTCCAAAACCCACTCATTATAATGGCTATACCCTCGAACGTCCAATAGTACACTCACTACCATATGGATTCGCTTATATTTCTCCTCAAGTGCCACCTCAAAAGGTTCCATTATAAAATGTGTGCTTCTCCACCAGATCCATGATCATCTATACTAGGAAAAACATTTCTAGGATCAACTTTTGGATCAACCAAGTAATTGAAAAGGATTCAATTATGATGTCACCTATACCATATATGTACATTTACTACTTCATTAAAACCATGAGCTACCATTCACATAGGTGTTTCATTAATCTCATCTGTCCTCGGATCGCATCTGACCACTTGCCAAATCATGGTTAAATGGAATCATGCGTAACATGGTTGTTCCACATGATCTCATCCAAGAAAAATGAGTGTATGCTCTTATACCACCCAGTCACCAAATCTAACTCACAATATCATGAGTCATATCTCATTACAACTAGGCTGATGTTCCGTAATCATTGACCATTCCCCATGGAATGTTAGTTTAGTAATTCACACACATGTTTATCCACCACTTGGTGTTATTCTATTCACAAGATCTGACCCATGCTCTCATCCTAAATTAAAACACATCCAATAATGATATTTTTGATCACCTAAATGGTCTAACCCTTCAAAACTAGCCTCGATACCATAGTAATATCTCTCAAGGTTCTTTTATCATAAAACCCCAAGTCATAACCAATCCTATAGAATAACTTAGGTCAACTATTCTCATGAATTGTTATCCATCATCAGTACACACTAACCCACTATGGTCCAAGTTGAAACTCAATTCCTTTAGCTCTCCCACCAATCCTAACTAGTCAAATATCACATGAGGGTTGAAACCCATGGGAGATCATCCATGAACCCTTCTCAAACATCTTGTGGCATTCAACATGACAAACTACCTTCTCTAAGGTCTCTGACACACAATGTTACCACATGGTGAACCATCCATCCCTAAGGGAACTGATTCTTATAAGAATCCACCAACAAGATTTCTCCCTTAGAGATCACCATGTTCATAGCCAATGGCATCATCCTAGATGACTTTTATTAAGGAAACACAATCACATGGTTTAGTTAATTAGAATTTCATTCCAATATATGCAGGAAGACAATATATAGGTTGTTACTAGAACATTAAAAATTCAAACCTAAATACTAATTACCCACAAGGGTATTATCATTAGGAATCATATTCCATACCGAACCACTAGGGTCATCACATGTCCCATACACTGAGGGAATGTGTCACTATTGTCAATAAGTGTCTAACCATAGAATCCACACAAACTTCCATCAGAAGGAAATACATATACAAGTCATCCCAACTGAATAGAATTCCATGAAGTACTTATATGAAAAAACATCATATGAGAAGTTACTGGCACTTAAAATATTTTATCCTCAAATATTAGTGGAAATAGTCACACTATTAGGCCTATATTATGTTAATCATATATGAATGATCAGGATGCATGATATAGGTGTTTCCTCTATAGTTGAAGAGTCAGAATTCAATATTCAGCCTCTCACCAATGGTAAAAGAGAAAATTTTCATGCTAAATAACCAATCTAAAACATCATTTTCATCACGCTAGTTGAAAATCACAATAATCATAACAACACAAACCAAAATTGTCAATACCATGTTCGGTAACTTGTACTTCCCTCGAGAAAGTTGTTTATGATGCACTAGATTGGGTTTCATCACAAGATCTTACATATTTCTATATATCCAGTCTACCATCTCTTGAAAAAGTGAGACAAAAATAAAACATACCCTAATTACACTTTGTAACACCCTAGACTTTATCATTCCATAAATAGTAACAAAACTAGAATTTTATGCGACATCAAGAGCACCTCCCAAAATTCTAGATGTTTTTTATTGGCAGAAAGTTTCTAAGGAGGTGTCATGGGGATGCAATACCCCTATATCAAAGTGCATAATAGAATATAACATAACTAAACATAAATATAAAAATTAAACATCCATTGGAGTACACTACCTAAATAACCAAGATCTAATAATAAAATTAAATGTAGCATACAACTAAAGATGTCATGATCAAAAAAATTAAATACAGACACATCACCCACAAGCCCAATTAACATATACAAGATAAATAAATAAAATAATAAAGACTCTGAGATATATCACTACTCCAAGCCATATTAAATACCAAGAATCATATCCCATCTGAGCTACTCCGACTCAATCTAAACTCCAAGACCTAGCCCAACCTGAGTCTATAATAAAGTGAGAGTTTTCTTAGTACCCAAGTAATGTAGTGGCCCAAGAAAGGTATGATTATAAAACTCAATAGGGTACCACCAATGTGACCCTATACTAATAGGTATATTTTTTGATATGTTCATGTGACATGTTATGATATAAAAA
This sequence comes from Viscum album, assembly GCA_963277665.1. NCBI lineage: Eukaryota > Viridiplantae > Streptophyta > Magnoliopsida > Santalales > Viscaceae > Viscum > Viscum album. The sequence continues at coordinate 138,024,557 of OY728138.1, read as the reverse complement.
AATAAACCATTAAACAATAAAAAAATAAACCAATAATACCTACATAAACTCAATTCCAAAATGACTCTGAGGATTTTGAAAGAACTATTCCAACCCATGTACCAAAACCATACTATTATCGATCTATAAGTTTATGGCCCTGATTGACCATACCTGCTTCAACCATTGTCGAGGTGTGTCTAAGAACATCATAGTATCATGTCAACTATATAAATTCCAGATCCTAGGGTAAAACCTAGGTATCCAAAATTATCATGCTCAAATGGCCGACTAATCATCATGAATCACTCAACAACTAGATCCCAAGAATCCTGGGTATATCTCCAAACTCCTATATGATAGATGGCTCCATGCAGATTCCTAGGAATCTTAGGAAATAACTTAATTGGTACATCCCCAAAGACACTATATCAAAAGGTTGGATCCCAAGCATCCCAAATATCCTTATCAAGAACAAGTAATATCATCAGGATCGACTATTCAAAGAATATAAATGACCTAATAATCTTATTAAAATCATGAAAATAATAAAAATAATCACCCAAGACAACATAGTTGGATCCTAAACATGTTAATAATCCTAAGGAATAGTGGAATCTAGTGTTTCCCATACAATCTTAAGTTTTAATCCTAACATCCCATATATTCTTCACATATATCAATAGCTAAATATAAGGATACATGTTTAGTATCCATAGTGACATCATCACATCTAAGCCATATCTTAGTAGTATTACAAGGGGCCCAAATTTGGATCATAGGAAGAACCTATGGGTATCCATAATATCACCATCACATCACTTCATTCCCATAATATGATTCATAGAAAGTAAATTTGTGAATCCATAACTAAATAAAAATAACTATATGAAGATTTTATAAAATATAGGTGGTCTCTCCCAAATTTTCCCAAGTTTTCAAGGTTGAAGCAATCTCTTATAGTGTATCTTGGGTTGTCGAATCCTCGGATACATAAAAAGAAACCTAAAGATATAGATGTTATAAGAGGAGGATTTGGATATAAAGTGGAAAATTTTGGTTTATTTTGATATGGTTTAAATGAACACTAAGATACCTAAGTGATTTTATATTTATGATAAAGTTTTGATCCAAGGTTATTACAAGATATGAATTAGATGAAATTATTTTTGACAATTTCAATTTTATTAACTAGGGAAGGATTTATTCAATGAAATCATACTAACCTCATTACTTAGTGGTTTAAATCCTTCAAATATACATTATAATCACATGTACACTTAGAGGATTATTTTAATAAGAACTCCAAGGTAAATGATATTAATATCACATAAAAATTGTGGTGATAAAATTCAATAAGGACGAGGAGGAAAAAAATCATTGAATGAAAAAATCAAATAAAATAAATTATTAAACATTTAAAGAGTGAGAAATAAAATAAAATACATCTCATTTTTACTCCCTTGGATCAACCCATTATAGGTTTATCCTTACATTGATGAAAATCTTTTGATGGAAGATAAGAGTAGACTCATGAGGGTAGAATTGAAGAAGTAAAAACAATGAAATAATGAACACTCCACAATTATGTGAAGGATGTATCTCTTCAATGTATTAATAAATTCACACCATAATGAAATGGTATCAACATTTTAACAAAAATAAAAAAAAATATAATAATAATAAGTGTTATTAAGAAACTAAGTTGATTTGAGTACTATACAATTGAAAGACAAATGTTACAAAGACAAAGTAGCAGCATAACATTTCATTGAAAACAAAATACACTTCCTCTCATTTATTAAATCAACACTACATTAAATAGGAATTTTGTAATCCTTAGTTATAAACACCAACATTTCAAGTCTTTGAATTAATTAGGGTAGGTATAGGTGGGTGGAAAGATAAGGGAGAGTGAACTTTTCCACCCTTGAAAAAAATCTGAGCCAACTTACATCTACCCAACATGGGTGAAAAAATTAGGTTTTTGATGGATGAATTTGAGTGGAACATAGAATAGGAAATTTATTTCCAATATTTACCATAAAATCCCATAAAATTAATCGAAATTGGATGTTTGGTTTATAATAAATGATCAAAATGGTGGGTTTTTATTCTGGATTATAGAATTTTCCCATAATTTCATCTTTAAATTAATCCAACTATAAATCTCTTCAAAAATTATAATTATATCTCAAAATTATTTAATTAAATGTTACACATTATTTCCTATATCTCTAGTAAAAATTTTAGAATCATTGGACTTGTATCATGGTGTATACAATTATTTTATTGGGTTGTTGTCCAATTCACTTCGCCCATAATTTTCTAGGTTCAAGGGCCACTTTGGTCATCATCCCAAATGAATATCCAATATCTCCAGAAGGATATAATGTTCCTCATAGCATAGGAGACTTGAAAATGAAATATTAAAATAAAATCAAGGTCATTGGGTGTTTTAGAAGGTGTTCAAAAATGTAACATGTAATAGTTCATTTTAAGAAGTAATTACAATCATAATGTGAAATAATGTTCAAATTGTAAAAAGAAATAAAAATGGTGTTTATGAATAATGAATAACATGAAAATTATATATTATAATGATTAATATTATACTATTTTATTGTCTAATCACACCCCCCAAATTGATTTTTTCTAATCCAGAGATAAAATTATCCCAAAAATATGAAATATAATTACCTTTTCTAAAACAATTAATATAAAATTCTCACTAAAATACATCATGATAAACAATCATAATATCTATAAAAATAATTTAACACAAGATATGTTCAAAAGCATATCCCAAGCATGATCCCATTCCTTTTTTCAAATTTATCAACACATTTCATCCAATTTAAATTAATCATGATGATTTGTTATACATCACAATAGACATGGGGTTCATTTTTATTCAAGGAGGAAAAGAAGAAAGTGCTAGGTGGAATCAAATTTTAACCTTAATATGATTATTCATGTTTTTTGTTTGTGTGTTTTTTTAAATTTTCCATGGTAATTAAAATTTTACTCAATCAAGTTAACACCTATAGTGATAATTTTCTAATTACTCCAAGACTCAAAGACCTTTGGTTACCAAGTGAAACTCACTTACTTCGGAATCATCTCAAGTTAAATCAATCAAAATTAAATTAAAATTACCAAAAATAGAGATAAAATTTATAAATATAGGCCAAAAACTATGTATTCATGATCCTCAAGTTCTTATCACAACACATTAGGTTTATCCATTTCTCTACGTTAGAATTTATTGTTTTTTTATTTACATTTTTTTATGATTTTTTTGAATACTCATTTTCAAATTAAAATGATCACCAAGTATTTGATATTTATTGAGGGACCCCACGAACTCAAACTAATGCCTCACAATCCAAAGGACGTTTTCTATGATTTTTTTTTAAATGGATGAAAAATTAAATGGTGAAAAATCATATCAAACTACTAGACTTTCCCAAATCTATTCTTATGAACTTAAACTTGGATAAAAATTAGAATCAAGGAATGAAAAATTATTTGATGTTCAGTTTCAAAGTTTATAATGACAGGATATAGGAAGAGGATAGGAGTTCCAAAATGAAATTTGAAAATTATAATCACATAATGAATTCACCTAGTGGTTGAAGTTGATGTTTAAGATGGTCATATTTAATCTCTTGATCTCTATGTTACTCATAGAAGCCTCATCAGTGAAAATATTTTGTGTTTGTACACCTAGAAGAAAAGTGATTTTCCTAAAAATAAATCAATCTCAATAGCCCCTAAATCATACACACCAACATAATTAAAACAAAATTGAAATCCCATTAGGCTTCATTAACTAAAACAAAAAAAAAGAAAAAAGTGAGTGAAAAAAATGTACCTATTTATTTTGGAACACCAAACATGGACTCGAGGTATGGGAGGAAGTTAAGTTGCCTCCTAAAAAGTTCTTTGGTTAATATCATTAGCTCAACATGGATTCTAAATATATCAACTATTTTATGGTTCATATTTTGGTTAAATTAAATCCTACCCACTTTCATGTTTATTGAATGATTCAATGAATGGTTTTAACCTATGACTATTAAGTTTAATGATATGACTACAAGTGGGATCTTGAATCTCTACTGCCCCTTGGGGGTACACATGATGCACTATGTATGGACCTGTGCATATAGACCATAACTTTCCCAGGTGTAAATAAAGTTTGGAACTATACAAAATCTTGTATTTTCCAAGTTCAAAGTGTCAGACTTTGATATTACTAGATTGGTAGGCTTGAACTCTAGATTTATTGATCCTTGAATTTTTATAAGTGTAACACCTGGATGTTTTTATGAAATATTTTCTTTAAATAATTTTGATTCTTCAATAGATTAAATTAAATGCAATCATGAGTTTAAACAAACTGTGAGATGCCCTTAGTATAAAATGATCATTATAACCAAGCTGTTAGGTTAGTAGGAATAAATATAACTAACTTATGAAAATGTATTGTGAATAAAAAATATAAAACAATTGTATATTTTTATTTTTGTTAAGTTATTTAAAATATAATTTTTATATATTTAATAAAAAAAATTTATATTCATTCAATAGATATTTTTGTCACAGCTTATAAATAAATCATATTTGATGTATAAAAACCTATATTTTTTAAAAGGGTAATTTTTTACCTTTTAATGAATAAACCATTTTAAATTTATATTTTAACACATTAATAATTTTTATATGAAAAAGTAAACATTATATTTAGAATAATGATATAAAAATTTACTTTAGATGAATTTTTGATATTTTTTGATAAATTTAATGTTTTTATGAATAGTAAAAATATGCTAAATTTTAATTGAAAACAACTTTTTCATCAAAATAATTTATATGGTTAAATTATAATATTTAATGGTTTTAAAGTATAAATATAATATATTTTTATCATTAAATATAATTTATTTAATTATCATTAATTTTACATTGAATTCAGATGTAAAAACATTTCAATCTTTTGTAATGTTTTAACTTCTAAAATTTGTTCTCTCTTTTCGACAACAGGATTAATTTTAAATTAATTACTGTAAATTATGTACTTTGAATTTTGAAAAATTAATTCCATATTTTGAATCAGTAATTCCAAATTATATAAATTTCTTACTTTTATTTTTTGAGCATTATGAATAGTAACTTCAGTAACTTTTATTAATATGGTAAAAGGGTAAATTAGGTAATTAAGTGTACAAATAATATTATGAAATTACTCTAACACTTGTCCTAATATCATTGGATGAGTTATTTTATACCTAAATCATCCTTGGGTAGAAATGGTGTCCTTTGGAATCTACTTGGATGAGATTAGGATATTTAATTTATTTTATTTAAAGAGAAGTTAGATATGTCTTACACAAATTTTAATAACTATATAATTTTTAATATATAGTTATACATAAGATAAATTATATTATAAAAACTAATTTTAAAGATAAAATGTTTTAATTTATCATGATAATTTATTTTTAAATTTTAGGAAATAAATAATTACCTTATGGACTTATACTTTAATAGTGTAGAAATTATTTAATTTATGATAAATCAATAAAATAGTAATTATTAAAGTGATAAAAATTATTAAAAGACCAAAACACTTGAACAAATATTATTGGTATAGTATATATCTACCATAACCATTCGAAGGTTGAGTTATTGACCATTTTGAGCCTTATATAAGTTATTATGACACTTATATTATTTTATTTAAAGTGATGATAAACTTGTCACATTCATGTTTTAATAATTATAACATTTTTAGTGATAAATTATACAGAAGATTTATTCAATTATAAGTATTATTATGAAATATATATAATTATATTTTTTATAGTATTTTATTTTTAATTTTTATTTAACAAATAATCATATAAAATAATTACACAAAAAGGTTGTAGTAATTATTTTATTAAGTGAAATATCAAATAAATATTGTTACAAATATTAGAATAAATATAATTTGGGATAATTAATATTTCTAGTAAATTTTAAAGATTAAATTTACCTCTTAGTAATATAATAAAATAATTATTTATAAGTTAACTTGTTATCTTAATATTTTTAAAAATTAATGAATTGAATAGTGTCAAAATTCAAACTATTGATTGTTTATCAAAATAATGTTTTATTAAATTATTTAAAAATCATAAAACATTTTTAAAAATATATAATAATTATTATATGGTATAAAATGTTCTAAGTTATTTTTTTATGGTCTAATTGACATAAAATAAGTAAATATTTCACCATTTTAATATTGAAATATTTGTTACCGTAGTTAAAAATTAAATAGAATAACTAAGTGTTAATTAAAATGATAAGGTTTAAATTGATAGAAAAACTTGTCTAAAATTTATTGTCTGATGAAATTAAAGACCTATATCATATCATATTAGAAATTTCTACATTTTTTAGGTTTTTTAGGGGGTTTTATTTTATTATAAATTAATATTTTTGGAGATCCCAAAGGTGCCCCTCAGCACAATTATAAAAGGGAATCTCCTCCCTCACCCCTTCACTTCACTTCCAGCCTTAAAGCTCATTCATACCCTAAATATTTCCTTTATCAAACTACCTAGTTAAATTTTAGAGGTTTTGGTCTTCTCGAAATACAAACTCTAGTAATTTAAGAGTAGATTTATAGGGAGCATGTCGAAGAAGAGGTAATCTCCTCTAACAATTCTTTCAAACTTATCTATTATTCTAATTACTATCCATGAGTTGCTTCATTATAAAGTAATAACTATATTATCACTTATATAATTATATTTTATTATGATTATGAAATAACCATATTCCATCTTCTATTCATCCTACGAAAATTGAGATCTCTACGCGTGTGTACGTACAGCTTACCGTCTCCACGCTGTTGTGTAATCTGTTTTTCACCACCACCTTACTTGGATGGTTATAATGATAGAAATAATAACTATATATTATTATTATAACATTATATTTATTCTGAAATATTATATACAATCCAATTTAATATCATTCAATAATTAAGGGAATGATATCATTGCTTGTGCGTACGTACGGCTTACTATCTCCACGATGCGATGTGATTCATTCTACTTGATCTTCATTGAAGCATGATTATAAAAATGAATGGAATGAATAAATATGATATATATTATACAAATATCATTCTATAAATGATATAACTATAACCTAATATGCGTAATAAGAACTTATATGACAAAACAAGAGTAAGAAAATAATGAAGTTAACACCCGATGGATGAGTAATAATGTTACTAAAAAATGGATAATAACATGATCATATATGATATAATAAAAATTAATATGATTATGAATTAATTCAATGAAATTATTTAAATTATTATAAAGGAGGTTTGGATACATGCAAAGGAAATCAGACCTAAGGTAAGGGATAATTTTTCAATCTCATTATTATCCAAGAATTTTTATATGTAATTATTTACTGGGGTATATTTATCATCCATGTCCATGTTTCCTAATTATGCATTCAAAAATATTATTTATATTATTATAAAATCATTTACAGTCAATTTTACCCATTTATAAATTTTTATTAAATGGTATGAAATGAATCTTTTGTTGGTTTTGCTACTAGGTACTTTTTGAATTTTCCCAAAAAAGTATGAGGAGATTTTTTTTTAACTTATACTGTATGAATAGATTTTTACATTTTCATAACACCTTATTTCCATGAATATTAATCTACATAATTTCAATTTTATTTTCAAATAATTTTTTTTCTTTTAAAATTGCATGGCATTTTGAGAAAACAAAGTATTTTTGAATAAGAAAGGATATTTTCCACAAGAAATAATTTCAAGTGTTATATAAAAATTATTTTATATCTAAGATTGAATTATTTAATAGGGTTATGTTTAAAATATAATATCATTATTATTATTATGGTTTTATTTTGTTTATTATATAATTCTATTTATTAAATCTATTATTTTTACATGGATTATGTTATGTGTTTAAAGAAATCTATTTTATTACTTAGGTTGTGATGAATGATTTGTGTTATTATGGCACGCATATGAATGATTTCATTATGATATTGGTGGGACCTATATCTCCCTAAAATTCATTAGGTAACGATTTATATCTCATGAGATAGACATGGCTGGAATGGGAAATGATCTCGGTTCAGTAGTACAGGGATGAAATGAGGAGTGAATTCAGTTCAGTAATAGAATTTTTCCTCTATGATAGACATGGAAATGAGCCTTGACTAATATGAAATTATTTTATATGATTATGTGTATGACATAAAATTTCATGTCTTATGTTTGACTTTTGGGATTATTCTCATTAATTCTTATGAACTTTTATCATTTATCCCACAGCATGATATCGCGATATTTTATATGTAGGATAAGACTTTAAAATGTTATGTTCTTGTGTATTATGATTATGATATGATTAATATATCCTTTGTTTACCCTTATTGAGAATCTGATCTCACCTTTTTATGTGTTTCTTTTCCCTAGGTCATGAATAAGGGTATTAAGTAAGATATTTCAAAAGGGGTTTAGGTTATGATGAAATAAGTGGGAGACAATGAAGATGTCTTATGAACTAGTTGTTTATGTTTCCCAGTTTCTAAAGACACTATACCTATATAGTCATATCATGTATTGTTCATATTTTATAATGAATATTATTCAATTTTGAATTAATATCAATGTATGTTAAGTATGGGTTGTTATAATAATCATACACCATAAGTTCCTCAAGTTAGTTAAGTGTTAATTTCTTCTTTGCTTCAGCCAAAGAAATATCAAATTTCATTTTTTTTTGATTGCCCAAAAGGCCTTATGTTCAATTTTAACTGGTAAATGGAAATATTTTTCATAAATAAACTTATATTGTGACATTCCTAATATTGTTTTAAATGTAGTATGATATGATCAAAGGGAATCCAAGAGTTTCTCATACCAATATTTCCTATAGGGATCGATAGTTTTCTAAAGAATTTTCTTAATCTCCCTATTTTCCAACTCATATTAACCATTGTATTGAGAATAGTAGGCATTGGAAATTTTATTGAAAATAAAATACTTATAAATGAGTCTCTATAAGTTATTTTTGTATAAATGGGTTCCATGATCACTGATAATAACCCTTTGAATTATAAATCTAGAAAATATATGCTCTTTGAGGAGTTGGATCACAACTTAATGGTCATTAGACTGGGTGGGAAGTGTCCAAAACCATTTTGAGACATAATCAATAGATAATAAGATATATATATATATATATATATATATATATATCCTCTATATATTGGGAAGGATCCCATGAAATAAATTCCCCAATAATAAAATATTTTGATGACTAGAATGGGAGTTAGGGGAATTTGATTCATTTTGGTTATGAATCCTAACCGTTGACATCAAGGATAAATTTGGAAGAATGTGAATGAATATTTAGTGAGTCTAGGATATACAAATCCACTTTTTATGACCTTTTAATTTTTTTTATTTTTAGAAAAGTGGCCTCCACATGCCTCTCCATTATATTATTTAAGAATGGACTCTTCCTCAGACTTGATCAAGAAAAAACATGAAGAAATATGGATCATAAAAACACATATTATTTGACATCAAAAATTAATTTTCACTTAGCTTGGGTCCCAAAAAAATTGAAATGAAACTTGTAACCAAGTGTTTTTCTATTTCATCATACCATGGGAAATCACTCATAGAATAGAGGTGATCATCGGGAAATGAATCATACCTAGAAAGGTGGTATGATTTGTATTTTAATTCCATCCTAAATAAGTGATCAACGAAAACATTTTAGAACCCCTATTTATCCTTTATAGTTATATAAAACTCTTGAATAATAAATAATCACTTAATTAATCTAGCCTTGGAATCTTGTTTTTGAAAAAGTTATTTCGTAGATGAATTATCTTTGAAGACAATGATTGGGGATCTAAACAGATAGGACATGAATTTTTATAAGGAAAATACAAAAATAATAAACTATTTAATAGTGGTGGTGTAGTTTGTTTTTTCATCATTTAATTATTTACTTTCATAAGCAATGACACATGGAGTTTTGCCACAACATTGTCCTAAGATGACTCCTAAAAAAGTCACTCACATCACACATGAGTTTGAATGGATATTTCTAATTGGGAGATTTCATGATAGGTGGAGAGATAAGATATTACTGGAGTGTTTATAATGATTCCTCATAGCTTTCTATCCATAAAAATGGAGAATATTTCACCAGTAGAGCACAAAGTGGTCGGGAAATAGAACTGAAATTAATAATAAACCTTCTATAGAAACCAGTATTTCCTAAAAAGGGCCTCACTTAGTTGAAATTTTTTTGAGAGGGAAGGTGTAGAATTATATCAACCTTGGATATATCAACTTCAATCCCTCTACCAGATACTATATGGCTCATAAAAATTCCTTCCTTTACCATGAAATGGCATTTTTTCAGTTTAAGATGAGATTCTTATCCTCACATGCAGATAAAAAACTTTCATAATTTATAAGTAATACCTAAAATTTAACCCCATATATGGATAATTCATTCATAAATAACTCTAAAAATCCCCCTCCATATCAAATAATATTTCCATAATACACCGCTGGAATGTTCCGGGGGAATTACATAACCCAAAAGGCATGTGCGTGAAGGTAAAAGTTCCAAATGGATAGTTAAAGGTTGTTTTTACTTGATCTTCTAAGGATAAATTAATTTTATTATACCTTAATAATCCATATAAGAAGAATTAGAACTCATGAACATCCACTCATTCAAGTACATGATCAATGAAGGTAAAGATAAAATGGTCTTTCTTGGTGCATGAGTTTAACTCTGTATAGCCAATGCACGCTTTCCATCCACTACTGACCCTTGTGGGGAGAATATAACCATCCTCATTAGTAATCATAGTGATTACAGTATTATTTATAACCACTTGAATTAGTATTACCCACTCACACTTAAAAATGGGGTAGATTATATCCACTTTTAACAACATTAAAAGTTAATTCCTAACAACATCTATAAGATTGGTATTGAGTCTCTGCTACGGTTGACGACATGGTTTTGTATCATATTCTAGAACAATTTTATGGGTTCTAATGAGTGATATAATCATAGTAATATCAAATAGGTTCCATCCAATTTATTTCTTGTGCTTTCCTGGGATATATAGAAGAATCCACTCTTAATTTGATTCAAGATAAGAATAAATGACAACATGGAAGGTTTTATTATCCCCTAAGAATTAATACTTAAGTGATGAAGGTAGGACCTTGAATTAAATATTATGTTGGTTAACACTTTTAAAATAAGGATAGGACTTTACATCAAACTTGGTTTCCAATTCCAAATTTATCAATGAAATTGGTTCCTTTTGAATAGATTTTTTTAGACACCAAATTGGATATATTGGTGTTAGGAATTGTTATGGAATCAATGTCTTTTATTTTTCCAATGGTTTCATTGATTTGTGATCCTGAAAAATCATCAAATTAACCATCTTAAGGATATTAAAGTTTTTAAGAAAAATTCCTTTCATGTAAACAAAATAAATCGATCTTATCTTGACTTGAACATCCTTCAACAATTCCTCAATGTTCCTATGGTTCACTTTCAGCACTACCTATCCAATTCACCTCATAAAATTACTCATTATCCCTAATTTGAGATATTTCATTACAAATTTTTAGGTTGAGGATCATTTTCCCAAAGGTTATGGTCATGTTCCCATTACTTATTTAGATGATAGAGTTGGTTGTTTAGTGGAAGGGTTGACTAAGGATGATAGAAATATGTTCCCTAGTTCCTAGTTTGGTATGATTGTCAAGGAAAATTAATTATATCTGTTAGATAAATTTTTCAAATTTTACAAGAACATACCTTAAGATCCCATTTTTAAACCTAACACTATGGTCAGAGAGTTGGAGTGTGATAGAAATTGGTTGGATCTCTTTAAGACCTAATTGGAAATACACAATATTTGTAATAATTTTAACACTGGATACTAGGTCACAAAAGGATTTGAAAAATATGTTTTCTCTTAGTTCAACATTTTTGTATAGACAAAAAAGGTCTTTTAACTTAGTATTAAGGTTTCCCTAGATGGTGGTACTCACATTAGTAGCCAAAAGGACTTGGTTTTTGTGTGAGAAATTCCTTTTGAATGTATATAGGTCATTAAAGTACATTGCGTTTGTAGGTATGGTTTATATTGCATAGATAATTGGTATATTCAACTTAACCTATGATAAGATATCCCTCAATGTTTCATTTAGTTCAGGTTTGTATTTTTCTTTCATGCATTGAGGAAAGGAATCATATTGTTTTATTATTTTTTGAGGTTGTTGTTATTTTACATTTCATTGGATTTTTCAAAATTTGAGGGTAGTTCTTCAAAATTTTCATGTGATATTGAAACATTTAATGGTTTATTAATGGTTTGTTAAATTTTTTAAATGGATTTACCACTTCTTAATATAGTCGCAACTTTTAGTTTTTCATGAGAGGTTTGTGTGAAACTAGATTCTCCCCTTAAGGATGAGGATGGTACTTCCTGAGTAAGAATGGGTGCCTTTCCAATTTTGATGGTTTTTAATTCATGTTTAAGTGATGAGACTTATGATTTAATTTTCTCTATTTATTTACACAACTATTCAAGAATTGGGATAGGGACATATTAAGAGGGACATTTTCTAGTTGGTTTATCCTAGGAGGATACTTTGGTTGTTGGATTGGATGTTGAATGGGTTGATGGATGGGTTTTTGGTATTGAAAAGGAAGGTGTTAGTATTTTACTATTTGTGGTTGGAACAGACTATGGGTTTGAAAGTTTTTTAGAGGTAGGGGTTTTGTTCTTTTGGCTAACTAGGTAGTTGGATGGGTTGTTGGTTATCTTTACAATGGAATCCAAGATGGTCATTGTACCTTAGATTGAAATTGTTTTGGTACTTTCGATTTTAAAAGTTCAGAGCATTGACCTCTACTAGTGGTACTCCTAAAAGAAAATATTTTATGGAAGGAATGGTTGGGAAGCTATCAGTATTGTGGTCATGTTTGTTACAAATTGTTAAAACAGGTTCAACAGTTTTGGATTTCTTAGACATTTCTAAGATCGATCTCCTTGAACTTCTTAGTGAGTGCAACAAGTTTTTCCCTAAGATTTTATTCTTCCCTAAGAGTGTTAAATCCACTAGATTTGGGTGGATTCTAATAGTAAGTTGATGTTCCCCATGTTTTATTTTGTTCAAATATACCTACTATATTCTCATAAGCATCATTCAAGGCTTTGTTTGGGTAGGTTCCATTACACGTCATGTCAAGGAATTATTTTTTTCCTAGACCTAAACCTTTATAAAATATTTAAACTTGTTCTGGGATTTAAATTCCATGGTTAAGTACCATGTTGATTGTGTCTTTGGACCAATCCAATGTATCATAAAATGACACCCGTTCTTTTAAAAAAAATCGGATACACTTTCTAAGTGCAGTTTTTTGTTACGGGATAAGTATTTTTATAGAATTATCTTCTCAATTGGGCCTAGGAGAGAATTGATGTAGGTATTAAATTTATTAACAAATTATTTTCTTGATCATTTATTGAGAAAGTAAATACCCTCATATTAAGTGACTTGAGTTGATAAGTATGTAATATAGTATCATTAATTCCATTGAATTCACTGACATAGAGGTATGGAATTTTTAACTCCATCCCATTAAAGGTCGAAATGTGGTTTAAGATATGAGTCTTGAATACATAGTTGTATTATAATAGGGGATTTTGTATAATATAATAGGTTTCATTAGTACAAGTATGTGTTAGGAAGTCATTTTTGGTTTTATCAACTACGTTCCCCAAGTTAGGGGCTACCTTGTTTGGATTTCCATTTTGGTTCCTGTCGGGTGTTAAAAGTTGGTTTCATTGAAGAACCTCCATTGTGATGGGATTAATTTTTGAATCTAGAGTATTATGAAGATTAAGATCTAATGGGAAGATACCTCTATTTTTTCTTAACTCCCCTACCCTAGGATTATCCTCCCTAACTAGACAATTTTATTGCTCACTGGTATAGGTGGAAATGCGCCAAAAAAAATAAAAAAATAATAATGGGTAAAAGATAAGATAAATTGAGGTGATAAAAGAGAAATTGGAGAGAATAGAATTATTGTCAAGATCACTTAATTTTTTCCACATCAATTGTTTCAAAATTTGGTCTCACCCAAATTTACCCAAGTATTTAGGGTTGAAGTAGCTTCTTGTAGTGTATCTTGGGTTATCGAATCCTCATAGACCTAAGAAAAAATCTAAAGACACAAACATAATAAGAGGGAAATTTTTCTATGAAGTTTCCAACTTTGGTTTTTTTATATGGTTTAAATTAACATTAATAGATCTAATTTAATTCAATTTATGATAAAGGGTTATTCCTGGGTTATTATAAGTTATGGATTGGATAAAATTATTTTTAAAGATTTAAATTTCATTAACTCAATAATGATTAATTGAATGAAATAAAAATAAAATAATAACTTAATGTTTTAAAACATTCACATTCACATTATAATCACCTATACACTGGGTGGATAATTTTCATGAGAAATACAAGGTAAATTATTTTATTAGCACCTGAAAAGTGTGGAGATAAAATTCAATAAGGAAGAGGTGGAAAGAAAAACATTGAATGAAAAAATAAAATAAAAGAAATTAATAACCATTTAAAGAGTGATAAATAAATAAAATATATACCCTTTATACTCTCTTTTATTAACCCATGAGTGTTTTATCCACCTATTGATGCAAATATTTTGATGAAAGATGAGAGTAGACTCATGAGGGTGGAATTGAAGTAAAAACAATGAAATAAAGAACACTCCACTATTGTGTGAAGGATTTATCTCTTTAATGTGTGAATAAATTCACACATTAATGAAATGGTGTTAAAATTTTAACAAAAATAATATAAAATTATAAGAATAAGAGGTTTTATTAAGATACTAATGTGATTCGAGTAACTTTTAAATGAATGAAAAACATTAAAAAGATAAAGAGGTAGCATAATATTACAATGAAAAAACACTTTCTCTCAACTCTTCAACAAAAACTTACTTAAATATAAATTTTTTAATCCTTTGGAGATCCCCCAAAATTCCAAGTCTTTCTAATTAATTAATATAGTCATATTTGGGTGTAATTTTATGTAAAGACCCGTAAAATTCAAGGGAAATTTTTTCTTAATTTTCTTGGGAATTTTTACAAGAGCGCGGTTTCTGACGGCACCTGATTCCAAGGCCCAGTGTGCCCAAAATCAATTTCCGAAGTTTGGATCGGGTACGTTTAGTGAACGAATGAGCGGGTTTTTCAAACTTTTGAACCGGTGCCCAGAATCAAATTCTGAGGGCACCGATGAACTCGCAGCGCTGATATTCACTGAAGGAGACCTTTTCTGAGGTTGCGTTTTATGCGGGATGAAAGTTAGTTTTGGGGGAAATTAGAAGAAGTTAAATAAATTGTGGAACACAATTTATTTTTAACATTGTTGGTTATTTCCTCCCAAAGGGAGTTAGAGGTGGGACCCACATCCACATAACCTCCCTTGAGAGGATTAAGTGTGGTGGGGCCCACACGAGCCCTAACTCTTTAACTTCCCTTAAACTCCCAATAACTCTACTCTAATTAATTTTGACAACTTGTGTTATTAATTAAGATGAGTTACTTAATTTCAAACCTTTGAAATTCAAAGAGGTTAGGATGTGTAAATAAAATAAGGCTTAGACTTATTTTATTTTGGTTAGTATCATTTTCCACCTTGAGAGGATTGGGAAGCATTCTTCATATTCTTCAACCTTGATGAAGAACGCGAAGAACACTTAGGCTCCGACGAAGAACGCTGTCACCATAAGAAGAGAAAGATGTGTCGTCTCTTCTCTTCTTCGCAGCCGGTGTGTTTCCGAAGATCGACGACGCTGCTTCTTTCGATCTTCTTCCCGTGTCAACGAAAGGAGATGCCGCTTCCTCCTCGGGCTTTCTCCGTCAGCTTATGAAGCTTCTCCAGCGACGTTACCTCTTCGGACGCACCTCGACGTCAATGGAATCGACGTACGATTCCAGCGACGCCCAACCTCCGCGACGCTTGTCTTCCGCGGCTTGTTGACGTGATCCGCTCTTGAAACCGAGGTAGGGGATTATTGTTATTTTATTAATTGTTTCCGTTCTTGATTCTAGCATGTCGAACTTCGTGGTTAATCGAATAAATGTTATCGTTTAACGAGAGGGGGCCGGACCGCACAAACACGGCCTAACCCCCTCCTATGTTCATGATCGTTTCTTTGTGAATGGAACGGGATCGCGTGGTGTCATCGCACCACGCGAGAATCGCTCGGCAAAGTATTACGCAACGCCGTCGCACCACGCCGAGAAGTCGAAAAAGAACGCGACGCAGTCACGCTGCGTCGAAGGAAGTCAAAGGCGCCGCGGCCGGAGCAGAGCCGCGACGGAGGGGCGTGGTGTCATCGCACCGCGCCGGACGACAAGGGCCGCGGCCGGTTCCGGGCCGCAGCGGAGCTTGGTGACCAGCGGCCAGCCGGGCCGCCGGTGTCGGAGCCGGAAGGGTACCGGCCACCGCTGGTCCCGTTGAGAAGGAGTCGGCCGGCTAGGTCGGGCCGGCCGGAAAGGAGAAAACCAGGGGAATTAAATTCCCCTGGCCAGCATCAACGGCCCCCCATAAATGAGGGGGGGCCGTGGTTACACAAGGGGGGCAGGCGCCCCCCGTTTTTCCAATAGCTCGGTCGAAGGCCAAGCTGGCAGCGCGCTGGGCGCGCTGCGTCCAGCCGGACCGGCGCCTGGCCGGTCTGCCAGGCCGGGCCGAGCCGGGCCGCGCCGCACCGCGCCGGGCCGCGCCGGGCTGGGCCGTGCCGGGCCGGGCCGACCCTGTCCGGGGCGGGTCGACCCGGTTCGGGCCAACCGGGGGGTCTCGGGCCGGGACGGCCCGGGCCCGAAACCCCCGATATCGGACTGTTTGGGTTCAAATGCCCACAACTCGGGCTACGGACCTCCAAACGACGCTCCGTCAGTGGCGATGCGATCCTTGGATCGAGACGGTCATTTCAGTATATCGCACTCAAGGTTTCAGAATACTTTGAGTTTGGCCGGGTTGGTTCGTACACGAAACCAGCCGGGCCCTCGGAGCGGAAACGCTCATATCTTGAGCTACGGGCGTCCGATTGACGTGCCGTCGACTTTATTGGGTTCCTCTTAGTGAGACGGATCTTTTGGCATACTCCGCCCGAGGTTTGGACGCAGGTGGAGTACAGTCGGGTTGGTTTTGCCTTAAAAACCAACTGGGCCCCTGGTACGAAAAAGTCAATAACTCTCAGACCGGGCGTCCGATTGACGCGCCATCTGCGACGTTGAGTTCCTGATGACGATACGGAACTTTTGGATACATCAACTCTGGACTATTTGACAGTTGATGTATCAGCCTCTCGGCTCGTGGAGCGGACCCTCCCGAATGAGCTTGCTATGTGCGGGAACCCTAGAGCTGGTTGTGACTGCTACTGTGACTGCGACGACGACTGTGCAGAGATCCTCAGTGGATTCGACGACGACGACTACAGCACTCAGCGATCCTGTGTGGATCAGTGCTACCGATCCTGTGTGGGTCTGATCCTGTGTGGGTCAGCGCTCAGCGGTCCTGTGTGAACCAGCGCCTACAGATCCTCTCTGGGTCCGATCCTGTGTGGGTCTTTGCGGGGGTTAGTACCTATCGATCCTTTGTGGGTCCGACGACTTAGATAGATCAGTGATCATCTCTATCGTCTTTCAAAGAAGTATACCTGTGTGAGCTGAATCTTTTTGCTTTCCTGTGTGGATTTTGTTGTGCTATCCTGTGTGGATTACGTTTGCTTTCCTGTGTGGAATACATATACTTTCCTGTGTGGACTCAGTTGTGCTTGGGCTCGGAGGTTATAGCGTATTGGGATTGATGACTTAGGTATATGTATGGGCATATACCTAAGCAGTGTCGGTTGTTAATTCGTGATTGTATCTTTCCTTTGTGGTTTATCCTTTGTGGATTTTGGGAGACCTTCGGGGGTCTTGGGGTCCCTACTGAGTAGCTTATACTCACTCTTGCATGGGCAATGCCCGTACTACGTTGTGTTGGTTGCAGACGACGGACAGCGGTGATCATGGTTGAGGCTTGTAGAGCAGGACGGTACCTGGAGGTGGACCACTGAGCGGGACGTGCTCGGAGCGGACGGCGGGACCCGAGGTGCAGTGGAGCTATCTGTACCCACCCTTCAGGTGGGATTTCCAGTGGACAGCTCGGCGTAGCAGCTTTTAATTTTCAGTTGTTGTTTTTCCTTTCGAGTTGTACTTTAATTTCAGTTTGGGTTTGTATACTGGCCCACTTACTTTTCCGCACTTATAGTTGTACTCTGTTTCACTTAGTGTTTACTTTTCTGCTTTCTTACTCTGTGGTGCTTGTTTACTTTAAAAAGGCAATGCCTTCCCTTTTTACCGGGATTTACGTCTTGGTGCTAGTCGCCAGCCCCTAGCCTATGGAAGGCGGGCTTGGGGTAGTCACGGCACGGGCCCCGAGGACGGGTCGTGACAAATTGGTATCAAAGGAGTTCGGTTCTACCGCGAACTCTGATCTTTTATTTGTGAAACAATAATGTTTAGCGTATTAAGTGTGGTTATCATTCCAGGGAGTCCAGTGTTGGTGCGGTGGCCGACATATCCGTACACTAGGACCCTCAATTCTGATTTCCTAATTAATGCACGAAAACATTGATTGCGTGTGTGTTTCAAGTTTTCTTTGTGATTACTTTGTATCAGCTCACCAGGTATACTGTTCTGACCGTGGCAAACCTGTTTCCTTTTCAGGATGGCCCCACAACGGCAGCCAGCTAGGGTTCCGAGAGTTGAGCGTGATGACAGCCCACCGAGCGACGAGGCCTCGGTGGAGGGCCCTTTGTCAGCAGTGGCACTGGCGGTAGCACTACCCGCCGAGCCCCCGATACTTCCAGCACTAGCCGCTGACGATGCACGTCTCCTCAGCGCACTGCATGAGTTCCAGCACCAGCGACCGCCCAGGTTCCGTGGGGAGACGGACCCCCAGGCAGTCGAGGACTGGCTGGAGGCAGTCGTACGAGTTTTTAGGCTAGTGAGGACACCAGAAGACCTCATGGTGATCCTCGCGGCGAGCCTACTGCACGCAGCAGCAGGAAGATGGTGAAGCTTGATGCTCCAGGTGCACGATGAGGCATCTCTACTTTGGACGGACTTTGAGAGACTCTTCTGCTAGGAGTTCGTCCCAGCCACCCTCCGTGCGGTGCGCATTCAGGAGCTTCTTCAGCTGCGGCAGGGCAGCATGACGGTCGCCCAGTACTCGGCGAGATTTACAGATCTCTCGCGCTACTCGACCGACATGGTACGGGACCCATTCTTCCGGGCCCGGACCTTTGAGCAGGGATTGAGACACGAGATCAAAGAATCGCTGATCTCCCTCAGCATACCGACTCAGACAGGAGTACTATAGCCTTTTGATGGAGATCTTTCTTGCTGAGTCTACACCAGCGTCGAGACCCACCGCAGGGCGGCACGTAGCAGAGTCTTCCGCAGCAGGCAGTCGACGGATGACTCTTGGGTCCAGGCAGACCAGACCCTCAGGCAGACGACCTCAGGACACTGGCTCAGCAGTGCGGGGCACACATCATGGAGCCAGTCTTTCGAGAGGCAGGCAGTGCTACTCGTGCGGCGGGCAGGGCCACATGGCTCGTGACTGCCCGACCCGCCGTGCCGAGGAGCAGCAGACGGTTGAGGGACCACCGAGGCAGAGGCAGAGGGTCGACAGTGGAGGTCCGCAGGGAGGAGTCGGACGAGGCAGAGGAGCTGGCCGAGCAGCAGGTGGTGGGCGACGCTTTGAGGCTCTACCACCACCACCACCAGGAGGTCCACCCCGACCACAGGGAGCTGGCGGGCAGAGACAGGCACAGCTCCAGGCAGCAGAGGCCTACTACCATGGCACGCCCGAGATGATTTGAGGTACTTCTGTGTCTATTCCACCCTTGCTGCAGTACTTATAGACACAGGAGCGAGTCACTCTTTCATAGCCGCTGCCCTTGTTCGGAGCTCAAAGATTCCGACAGAGCCGTTGGCTCGATCCTTAAGGCTAGAGACTCCTACGGGAGCAGACTCGACGATTACGCACTGGTGCCAGCAGTGTGAGCTTACTCTAGGTGGCGAGAGCTTCAGCTGGGATCTTCTTGTAGCGGCGTCGAGGCCTTATGACGTCATCTTGGGTATGAATTGGTTATCTACAGTCCATGCACAGGTTGACTGTTTTAGGCGCAAGGTACGATGTGTACGCACCGACGGGAGCAGGTTCACCTTCACCGGCGAGAAGGGAGCCTTTGCAGCACAGGAGGGACTCTCGCAGAGGAGGGTACAGCCCATCACTCATCAGTTGGCTAGCCTTATCCTTGGAACAGTCGACATGCGGAGTCTTGGTTTTCCTGCAGTGGTGGATCAGTTTGCGGACGTTTTCCCCGACGACGTTCCAGGGTTACCTCCTCGCAGAGAGGTAGACTTTTTTATTGACCTGTACCCCGGGACAACCCCGATATCGACTCCAGCATATCGGATGGCCCCCGCCGAGCTTCGAGAGCTACGGGTACAGTTGGAGGACTTTCAGGGCAAGGGGTTCATCCGACCAGTGTTTCACCCTGGGCTTCCCCGATTTTGTTCGCCAAGAAGGCGGATGGGAGCTTGCGACTTTGTGTTGACTATCGTCGCCTAAACCAGGTGACAGTGAGGAACAATTATCCGCTACCAAGGATTGATGACCTCTTTGATCAGCTCAAGGTAGCACGGTGGTTCTCGAAGATAGACCTCAGGTCAGGCTATCATCAGCTCAGAGTTAGAGACAAAGATGTGTAGAAGACGGCCTTCAGATGTCGGTATGGCCACTATGAGTTCTTGGTTGTGCCTTTCGGTGTAACCAATGCTCCAACAGTTTTCATGGCCCTCATGAACAGGATCTTTCAGCCATACCTCGATCGATTTTTCGTGGTCTTCATCGACGAAATTTTGATCTACTCGACGACTGAGGAGGAGCATGCCTACCACTTACAGGTTGTACTAGACACACTCCGAGAGCACCAACTTTATGGTAAGCTCTCAAAGTGTCAGTTCTGGATACGTGAGGTCCACTTCTTGGGACACGTCATCTCTGAGGCGGGATTTGCAGTGGATCCTACGAAGATCGAGGAAGTGTTAGCTTGGGAGCCACCCAGGAGCGTGACGGAGGTGCGGAGTTTCTTGGGTCTAGCTGGATACTATCAGAGATTCGTGCCAGACTTCTCTAGATTTGCGGCACCACTCTCAGCTTTGACGAAGAAGGGGAAATCCTTCGTGTGGTCAGACAGATGTCAGCAGAGCTTCCAGGAGCTGAGACAGAGATTGACCAACGCCCCTATCTTGAGGTTGCCTGAGGAGGGAGTAGGGTACGTAGTCTACTGCGATGCATCAGGGACCGGACTCGGATGTGTCCTAATGCAGGAGCGGGCAGTGATCGCCTTTGGATCACGTCAGTTGAGGCTGCATGAGCAGAACTATGCTACCCATGACTTGGAGTTAGCAGCAGTGGTCTTCGCTCTGAAGACATGGCGACACTACCTGATAGGCGAGCGCTTTACAGTCTTTTCTGACCATCAGAGTCTCAGGTACATCTTCTCTCAGAAGGACCTGAACCTGAGACAGCGACGATGGCTTGAGTTCCTCCAGGACTATGACTTTGAGATAGTCTATACTCTTGGTAAGGGAAACGTAGTAGCCGATGCCCTCAGCAGGAGGATGGGCATTCAGCTACTTGAGGAGGAGACGGAGCAGCTAGCCTCTTTGCAGATATCCTTCATAGATAGGGATGGAACATCCTTCCTTCAGTCTCTCACAGTCACTCCTCCACTTCTGCAGCGGGTTAGAGAGGCACAGCGTGGAGACACTGACTGTGAGACGCGGCGTGCACAGATATCCTCAGGACAGGCACCTGATGGTTTTTCCTTTGGAGCAGAGCACGACATCCTTTTTAGAGGATGTACCATGGTACCAGTCGCCTTACAGGAAGAGGTACTGAGAGTGTTTCACACTTCTCCTTTGGCGGTACATCCTGGAGTGGCAAAGATGTACCAGGATCTCAGACGACAGCACTGGTGGCCGGGCATGAAGAAGGTTGTGGCAGAGTTCGTTTCTCGATGCCTCACCTGCCAGCAGGTGAAGGCAGAGCATCAGGTACCAGCAGGCTTGGTATAGCACTTGGAGGTTCTGGAGTGGAAGTGGGATGGCATATCTATGGACTTCTTGATTGGACTTCCATGCACTTCCAGAGGTCACGAATCCATCTGGGTGATTGTCGACCAACTCACCAAGTCGGCTCACTTCTTACCCATCAGAGAGCAGGGCTCAGTGGAGAGCTTGAGACGCCTTTACGTTCAGGAGATTGTGCGGCTTCATGGTGTTCCATCATCTATCGTCTCCGATCGAGATGCTCGCTTTACTTCCCGGCTTTGGAAGGGGTTGCAGGAGGCGTTCGGGATGCAGCTACGTTTGAGCACAACCTTTCATCCTCAGACGGATGGTCAGACGGAGAGGACCATTCAGACTCTCGAGGACATGCTCCGCGCATGTTTCCTAGACTTTGGTCGTAGCTGGGAGGACCATCTACCCTTGGTGGAGTTTGCGTACAACAACAGCTACCACTCCACCATCGGGATGGCACCGTACGAGGTGTTGTACGGCCGACCTTGAAGATCTCCTTTGTGCTGGACAGACCCTGGGGAGTCATCACTTGTGGGACCAGAGATGGTCCAGGCCACGACAGAGAAGGTCCAGGTCATCCAGGAGTGGATGAGGACAGCTCAGAGCCGGCAGAAGTCATACGCTGACAGGAGGCGGAGGCCACTAGAGTTCGAGGATGGCGACCACGTCTTCTTGCGTGTCTCACCTTGACGTGGTTTACGGAGATTTGACCGAGGCAGAAAGTTATCCCCGCGCTTCATCGGACCCTTCCAGGTCCTCAGCAGGATTGGCGAGGTGGCTTATCGCCTGACTCTACCAACTCAGTTGCACCGAGTGCATGACATCTTCCATGTATCTCAACTGAGGAGATACATCCACGACCCAACGCACATCATTGACCATGGGGAGCTTGACGTTGAAGATGGGGCGACTTTTACGGAGGTCCCGGTGGAGATCGAGGATCGACAGGAGCGGTTCCTACGTGGATGGTCGATTCCTCTAGTGTGCATCAGATGGCAGCACGGGAACCTCCAGGATAGCACTTGGGAGTGGGAGGCTCAGATGCGTGCTCAGTACCCTCATTTATTTCCCTAGTTTTGATGTATCTTTACGGGGACGTAAATCCCTGAGGTGGGAGTAATGTAAAGACCCGTAAAATTCAAGGGAAATTTTTTCTTAATTTTCTTTGTAATTTTTAAACGAGTGTGGTTTCTGACAGCACCTGATTCCGAGGCCCGGTGTGCCCAGAATCAATTTCCGAAGTTTGGCTCGGGTACGTTCAGTGAACGAACGAGCGGGTTTTTCTAACTTTTGAACCGGTGCCCGGAATCGAATTATGAGGGCACCGATGAACTCATAGCTCCGATATTAACTTAAGGAGACCTTTTCTGAGGTTGCGTTTTATGCGGGATGAAAGTTAGTTTTGGGGGAAATTAGAAGAAGTTAAATAAATTGTGGAACACAATTTATTTTTAACTTTGTTGGTTATTTTTTCCCAAAGGGAGTTAGAGGTGGGACCCACATCCACATAACCTCACTTGAGAGGATTAAGTGTGGTGGGGCCCACACGATCCCTAACTCTTCAACTTCCCTTAAACTCCCAATAACTCCACTCTAATTAATTTCGACAACTTGTGTTATTAATTAAGATGAGTTACTTAATTTCAAACCTTTGAAATTCAAAGAGGTTAAGATGTGTAAATAAAATAAGGCTTAGACTTATTTTATTTTGGTTAGTATCATTTGCCACCTTGAGAGGATTGGGAAGAATTCTTCATCTTCTTCAACCTTGACGAAGAACGCGAAGAACACTTAGGCTCCGACGAAGAACGCTGTCACCATAAGAAGAGAAAGATGTGTCATCTCTTCTCTTCTTCGCAGCCGGTGTGTTTCCGAAGATCGACGACGCCGCTTCTTTCGATCTTCTTCCCGTGTCAACGAAAGGAGACGCCGCTTCCTCCTCGGGCTTTCTCTGTCAGCTTACAAAGCTTCTCCAGCGATGTTACCTCTTCGGATGCACCTCGACATCAACGGAATCGATGTACGATTCCCGCGACGCCCGACCTCCGTGACGCTTGTCTTTCGCGGCTTGTTGACGTGCTCTGCTCTTCAAACCGAAGTAGGGGATTATTGTTATTTTATTAATTGTTTCCGTTCTTGATTCTAGCATGTCGAACTTCGTGCTTAATCGACTAAATGTTATCGTTTAACTAGAGGGGGCCGGACCGCACAAACACGGCCTAACCCCCTCCTATGTTCATGATTGTTTCTTTGTGAATGGAACGGGATGGCGTGGTACCGTCGCACCACGCGAGAATCGCTCGGCAAAGTATTAAGCGACGCCGCCGCGCCACGCCGAGAAGTCGAACAAGAACGCGACGCTGTCGCGCCGCGTCGAAGGAAGTCGAAGGCACCGTGGCCGGAGCGGAGCCGTGGCGGAGGGGCGCGGTGCCATCGCACCACGCCGGACGACAAGGGTCGCGGCCGGTTCCGGGCCGCAGCGGAGCTTGGTGACCAGCGGCCGGTTCCGGGCCGCGGCGGAGCTTGGTGACCAGCGGCCAGCCGGGCCGCCGGTGTCGGATCCGGAAGGGGACCGGCCACCGCCGGTCCCATTGAGAAGAAGCCGGCCGGCCAGGTCTGGCCGGCCGGAAAGGAGAAAACCGGGGGAATTAAATTCCCCCGGCCAGCATCAACGCCCCCCCATAAATGAGGGGGGGGGGGGGTCGCGGTTACACAAGGGGGGCAGGCGCCCCCCGTTTTTCCGACAGCTCGGCCGAAGGACGAGCTGGCAGCGCGCTGGGCGCGCTGCGTCCAACCGGACCGGCGCCCGGCCTGTCTGCCAGGCCGGGCCGGACCGTGCCGGGCCGGGCCAACCCTGTCCGGGGCGGTTCGACCCGGTTCGGGCCAACCGGGGGGTCTCGGGCCAGGACGGGCCGGGCCCGAAACCCCCGATATCGGACTGTTTGGGTTCAAATGCCCACAACTCGGGCTACGGACCTCCAAACGACGCGCCGTCAGCGGCGATGCGATCCTTGGATTGAGACTGTCATTTCAATATATCGCACTCAAGGTTTCGGAATACTTTGAGTTCGGCCGGGTTGGTTCGTACACAAAACCCACCGGGCCCTCGGAGCGGAAACGCTCATATCTTGAGCTATGGGCGTCCGATTGACGTGTCGTCGACTTTGTTGAGTTCCTCTTAGTGAGACGGATCTTTTGGCATACTCCGCCCGAGGTTTGGACGCAGGTGGAGTACGACCGGGTTGGTTTTGCCTTAAAAACCAACCGGGCCCCTGGGACGAAAAAGCCAATAACTCTCAGACCGGGCGTCTGATTGACGTGCCATCTGCGACGTTGAGTTCCTGATGAAGATATAGAACTTTTGGATACATCAACTCTGGACTATGTGATAGTTGATGTATCAGCCTCTCGACTCGTGGAGCGGACCCTCCCGAACGAGCTTGCTGTGTGGAGGAACCCTAGAGCTGGCTGCGACTGCTACTGTGACTGCGACGACGACTGTGCAGAGATCCTCAGTGGATTCGACGACGATGACTACATCACTCAGCGATCTTGTGTGGATCAGTGCTACCGATCCTGTGTGGGTCCGATCCTGTGTGGGTCAGTGCTCAGCGGTCCTGTGTGAACCAGCGCCTACAGATCCTGTGTGGGTCTGATCCTGTGTGGGTCTTTGTGGGGGTTAGTACCTATCGATCCTTTGTGGGTCTGGCGACTTAGATGGATCAGTGATCATCTCTATTGTCTTTCGAAGAAGTATACCTGTGTGAGCTGAATCTTGTTGCTTTCCTGTGTGGATTGTGTTGTGCTATCCTGTGTGGATTACGTTTGCTTTCCTGTGTGGAATACGTATACTTTCCTGTGTGGACTGAGTTGTGCTTGGGCTCGGAGGTTGGAGCGTATTGGGATTGATGACTTAGGTATATATATGGGCATATACCTAAGCAGTTTCGGTTGTTAATTTGTGATTGTATCTTTCCTTTGTGGTTTATCCTTTGTGGATTTTGGGAGACCTTCGGGGGTCTCGGGGTCCCTACTGAGTAGCTTATACTCACCCCTGCACGGGCTATGCCCACACTACGTTGTGTTGGTTGCAGACGACGGACATCGTTGATCGTGGTTGAGTCTTGCAGAGCAGGACGGTACCTGGAGGTGGACCACTGAGCGGGACGTGCTCGGAGCGGACGGCGGGACCCGAGGTGCAGTGGAGCTATCTGTACCCACCCTTCAGGTGGGATTTCCAGTGGACAGCTCGGCGTAGCAGCTTTTACTTTTCAGTTTCTATTTTTCCTTTCGAGTTGTACTTTACTTTCAGTTTGGGTTTGTATACTGGCCCACTTACTTTTCTGCACTTATAGTTGTACTCTGTTTCACTTAGTTTTTACTTTTCCGCTTGCTTACTCTGTGGTGCTTGTTTACTTTACAAAGGCAATGCCTTCCCTTTTTACCGGGATTTATGCCTTGGTGCTAGTCGCCAGCCCCTGGCCTATGGAAGGCGGGCTTGGGGTAGTCACGTCACGGGCCCCGAGGACGGGTCATGACATTTTAAGGGATATTGTACTTTTCCACCATTGAAAAAAAATGATATAATTTACATCCCCAAAAAAGTGCTCCCAAAATGATCATATATATGCTCAAATTTAAATTATAAAAATAATAAATTGAATTCCAAGATTTCCCCTAATGTAACATAAAATTTTATCCCAATTGGATGTTTGGTTTTGGAGATATGACTAAAATGGTGAGTTGTCATTCTCAGCCACAGAATCTAGCCCAGAATTTCATATTTAAATTAGGATGCCTATAAATCTCATAAAACATAAAAATTATATATGTAAACTATTTAATTAAATTTTCCCCATGATTTCCTCAATCTACAATTAAAATTTAAGCATCATCGTACCTTTATCATTTCCACTACATTTATTTTATTGGGCTATTATGCAGTTCACTTCGCACAGAATTTCCTAGGTTCATAGACCACATTGGTCATCATCCCAAGTGAATATCTAATAGATTCAGAAGGATATAATGTTCCATGTATCATAGGATACCTAAAATAGAAATATAAAAATAAAATTAATACCATTGTGTGTTTTAAGATGTGCTCAAAAATATACCATGTAATAGTGCATTTTAAGAAGGAATTACAATCATAATGTGAAATAATGTTCAAATTGTAAAATGCAATAAAAATGGTTTTTATGAATAATGAAGAGCATGAAAATTATATATTATAAAGATTAATATTATCCTATTTAACTGAATAATAAATAGTGGTTGTTGGAATGCCTGAACTCATTCTTATTGTAACGCCCCGACCCCAGTTACCCAGAGTCGGTGCATTGTTGCGTAACATTGGCATGATAACAAAAGATCAAGTCTCGAAAGACCGATTATTTTAGTATCCTTAGAAACACTAGATACACTCATAAATGTTACATTACATCATAAAGTGAAAAACTACAATAACAAAGTCTCCATAGTCCACACTCATATCCTCTTCTGACTATCCTTGTAGGTCATTCATAAAATACTTCTTCACATCCTGGAAAATATTAAAACATTGAAAGGGGTGAGCTCAGACGCTCAGTAAGGATAACAATATAGCGGAAGCTTTAATAAATAAACATAAACATTTAAGATAATGTATAACTAAAACAAAGACCTTTTAAACTTGAACTTCAACATAATATGGAAAATGTAAAATGAGATAATTCCATTTACTTATTCACATGGATATTCTACTGGTCGAATAACCACATGAAATATCAATAACCACTTTCATAATGATGGAATGCATAATGTCAGACTATCATAACCACGTAGCCAAAGCCTCGTGCACCGACTACAAATAATATGTTGTCAAGGCCTCGTGCCAAGACACTAGTTTGTCTCATGAGACCTGCCGATTCATCGAGGAGCTATAGCGGGCTCCACCTGTCACTTATTAAGTCCAATGCATTCCTCATATGAACAGGTTTAAACATATAATAAACCATAACATAATCGTATCACATAAAACATGCATAAAGGAAACATAACATGTCCACATTTCAATCACAAGATATAAATACAACACATTGATATAATAAAAACATTATCAAAACCATTTTCAATACCAAAATTAAAGAAAATTAAAACATGGTATTTATTTTTCATTTAAAAAAAGTTATGGCTTGTTGAGGAAGCCGAAACTCAAATAATGGTCACGGCGGTGGAGAAGTCGTTTTCATTGCATACGTATGACAAGAAAAACATTCCTTTTTTTCATTTAGTAAAATGCTTCGTATAAAAAGATTCCTTTTTAATAAACATAAAATTCAAAGGGGTTTATACACCGTATAAAAGAAATTTGTGTATAAAACAAAATATGCCTCAATGAATGGAGATTGTGACGAAGTCCCTTACAAAGATAATTTTTTAAAATAAAATATATCTATTATGTGTATTAACTATTTGTAAACATAAAGAAAGTATAAATACAATATAGGACATAATAATATCATGACATAATTAGAAAGTAGGAGATTAACCCAAAGAATGGAAATTGGGTTAAGAAGTTCCCTTACCTCATGTTCGACTTCACTCGACCGTTCTTTAATCTACTGAATAATAAAATAGAGTTAATTTCTATTTTATTAAGAACCTTTTTCATGTTCATTATTCCTTTTATATCACTTATTACCATGTTATGAACATTATGTAATTATTTAAGTTAATAACGGTCATTTTGTCGATCTTTGGTACTTGAGTCAAAAATAAACTTCCTATAATTACAAGTAGTTCATGTGGTGAAATATCCATTATATCTAGAATTATATTCATGATTTAGATATCATATATATCATATATATACAGTATATACATTCATTCATAATATTATGTAACAGTTAGAGGTAAGAAATGAAATGCACTGTTCATGGAGACGGTAAGCCGTACGTACGCATGAACGCTACTTTCATTTCTATTTCATATTTAATGGAATTAAATCATAATTATATAAAGGTATATTATAATTCCAGTATAATATAATATATTATATCATTTACTCCATCCTTTATACATCCCACATATGGCATTAATGATTCAAATCACTTTGAGGGGGCGGTAGTCCGCACTTCCTAAAATGAAGATATCGCGTTTACCCATAATGGAAACAATAAAGGTATTCCATAAATGAAAAATACATAAGCTTAAGTAAAACATAAACATATAATATATCATATATAAATATAGTGACATCTTAATGGCCACCTTTGAAGGTGTTATATGAGTGTTGAACAATCATCGTTTCGTGAGGCAGAAATTCGCCATCCACAGAAACAGTATGTTCTTTAACCATTATATGTAGGTGTGTGTAAGTGTAGCTAGAATAATTATTATAAAAACATCCTAGTATATTTAGGATACTGTTGTTGTTACAAAATAAATTAATAAAAAGATTTTATGGGGTTTTAGAAGCAAAATAAAACATAAGAACACAAGAGAAAACAATACCTTTAAAATGGGTAACACTTTTTTATTTGAGCTCAAAGGCTTCCTTGGGAAGACTTATGCCCAAAGTGAGGCTTCTAGGAGTAATAGTGGTATGTGGAGAGACAAAATGGTCAGGGTTTGGCAGATCCAAAGGCTTGAGAGGTGTGGGTAAGGTGGTAGAGGTGGGGGCCTTTTATAAGAGGAGAAGAGGGGCACTCTTGGAAAGTCATGAAATGTTACTTTATTATATAATGAGTTTCGGATTTTAAAGGTCCCACACTTATATATTTCTAGGATAATGTGATAAGGGTTCGAAATATACTCATCCAATAGGTTTTTGACAAGTTTAATTCTTAGATTTTACATTATCGTTTCATTTTATTTAAATCTTTAATTAATGAGGTAATCGTTGCATCCTCATGGTGTCATAAATAATTTAATTTATTTAATGTCTAAAAATTATAAAAAAATATCATGATGTAGGAAATCTTTTTATCTTTCTAATGAATATTTATAGTCAAAAATATTACTTTTATAACCCCATTTAAAATTTGTTTTAGTAAAACAACTCATGTTTGTGACATTTTTATTTTAACATTAAATAAAAAGTTTTTAATGTCATTTTCCTACCAAAGTGGCTCCATGGGGTCACCAAGTTGTCCCATGGATTTTATTGGTCGTCCATGACTCATCCAATAGGGGTAGGACAAGTTTAAAGGTCATTTGATATTTTTATAATATCATTTTTACCTTAAATTTCACTAATTACCTTTAATCGCGATTAATTAAACTTAAAAGTTACTATTCACCAAAAAATTATTTTAATCCCATTGAACCAAATTTTACTTCTTAATGAAAACCATGTATATTGGATTTTTGAAAATCAAATCACATAAGTGGTAATGTTTCATTTAAACGAAAAATCAGTTTTTTAACTACCACTTAGTGGTTTCACTATTCATCAAAAATTGAAGTTTTTCAGAACAATGCCAAAATTTCACCCTAAGCTATAATTGATATTCCAAATTCAAAAATGATGAATATTTTACAAAATTACAAACATATAAGTTTCATTAATTAATTTTATAATTAATTCCCGTTGTCACAACAAATAGCGTGTTTTCAAGAAACAATATATATCAAAATATTGACAATTATTTATGTCCAATTTCAAAGTGAAATTAATTATAATGACCACCATTGGATAAAATTGTAAAAATATATTCTAATTATACTTTAAAACCACTCAATAGTATAATTTATCACTATAAATTATTTTTATTAAAAAAGTTGTTTTTAAGTATTTTTCGCTATTCAAAAAAATTGGAAGTTCTCAGAAAAATACCAAAAATTCAACATAGGCTAATTTTGATATTCCGAATCCAAAAATGAAGTCCATTTTTAAATATAAAATATATATAATTTCAAAAGGTGGGTATTAATATTCATAATGGCTATTTTGATTGGTCGCGGTGTGTTAGAATCTCGAACATGCATACAATGCAAGCTATTTCATTATTGAAAGAGAAGCGTATCGTGGAAGCTTGGGGTGTTACATTCTCCACTCCTTCAATAAATTGAGTCCTCGCAATTTGAAATTTTTCTTTGAAAATAAAAGGTTGAAAATAGAAAATACCTTTGTGGAAATCCCACATCGGAAATAAGGTTAATAAAATTTGGCCTTAATAAGAGGAAAAGTGAAATGAAAAAGTCACCACCAAATTATGATCTCGATAAGGAGAACATTGGTGGAAATTAGAGACATATAATTGGAGGAAAAATATAAATATTTGTAAGGAGTGATTGAGGTCATCAATCACAAACAAGTGTAAAATTGAGGGCCTCAAAGCCTTCAATCTATGTTGATTTAAAATATTATCAGTTCAACATGACATAAGGTATTAGGATAACACATTTTTGTTTTAATATCCCTTTACTAAAGTTTAAGAATTAATTTATTCATAGAATAAGAGATAGGTATATATATATTTATTCTTGACAAGTAGAGTTTCAACCTTCAACTAATTTCTACCACAAACTCATCTTTCACTCAAAAGATAATAGAACTCAAAAATATTATATTTATCCTAATCGTACAAGGTTAAAAATATTAACACATACCATTAAGATTAGGAAAACTATTTTGTAATAACCAAGGACTTCCTGTAGGCTAGTGGTAGTTAGTAAAGGCATGTCGCACTATGGTTGTGGGTTCGATTCCTGCAGCTTTTTCCGACGCGACGGGTTATCCCCCGACCTGCAGGTTGTCCTTTTCCCATAGTATTATAATATTCTAAAAGTAATATTCAGAAATGTTTTAACCTGAAACAATACTATCCAAGGTTCAACTTAATCCATTCCAACCTTTACAGTTATCCAAAATACCTCTACCCCAAACTTTCTCTAAAAGGTCTCTAAATTCCAAAATCAATTATAACATCAGATTCCCCAAACAAAGTAAAGTTTCTCTTATTGTCACATACTAAAAATATGGTTACCTTAATCATATTAAAACCATAGTGAAACAACAAGTACTACAGTACAATCCTTATATATATCACATTATCCTTATAACCATAATATAATCCTTGAGTCCAAAAGCACCAATACATTAATTATTCCACTTCAACTGTAGTAACAGTATAAGATTTTCATTGATCCCTTGGCCTTTTCTGAGGTAAGTTTCCCTGACGCTTAGGACATTCATTTTCATAATTCCCCATTTCCCTACAATTGTATCATTCAACATTGATAGCCTCTTTCTTTCCATTGCAATCATGAGCCTAGTGACCTTTTTCTCTGCATTTATAACAAACTCCCATTCCTTTTAGGCAAGTACTGGGGTGATTCTTCCCACAATTATCGCATAATGGAAAATCCTTCTTTCCCTTTTTCCCTTTATCTGCCTCTTGTTCCACCGTTCTCTTCTTCTCTTTCTTTACTTTATTTTCATAAGATTTAGAGAATTCCTTTTCGGTCTTGATAGCACACGAGACAATATCTTCGTACGACGAGAAATATTTTGAGACTAAGGCTCGACGGAGAAACGGTTTTAACCCATCAAAGAAACAATCAATCTTACTTCTTGGGTTACGTATATAATATGCAGCATACCTTGCTAACCTTGTAAATTTAGCCTCATACTTTGCGACATTCTCATCCTCCTTTTGTCTCAGACTCAGAAATTGCCTTTCTATATCTTCTCGATGGTCACAAGGGAAGTATTTTTCTAAGAAAATCTCTTTGAACTCCCTCCAGTCCATATTTGATACTTCATCAACTTCCTTTGTTTTTTGAATCAGTGACCACAATTGATCTTCATCTCCAGTGAGGCGGTAAACTGCCATGACAACTTTCTCCCTTTCGCTACTCCCCATGGCATGGAATATTTTCTCTAAGGAGTTTATCCATTGCTCAGATACTAAATTATTTGTACCCCCATTAAATGTTGGCGGTTGTTGCCTCATGAAACGATCTAACATTGATCCTTCACGTTGCGGATTAGGGTGCTCCATACGAGTAAGGTTATTATTCATAACCTGAGTGAGTTGTCTCAGTATGGTAATAAGTTGATCAGCACAAGTTGTATCTCGAGGTCCACAATAATTATCTTGAGTAGGAGGGAAATCCTAACACGGAGTACGTGCATTGATATAGTTTCCATTCCTCCCACTAGGTGCCATTTCTAAATAATGGCATAAACTAGATTAGTTTATGAATTAAAATACATAATTCCATACTTGTAAAACACTTAACATAAATTGAACTATTTATGGATATAATCCATAATCATAAAAAAAATTTCTTTCAGGAAGTATATACTCATAACCCTTTATAGTGGTTTGTAAAGAAAATGAGAATTATCCAAAGCATATCCCCCGGGAGTGTCGTAACCAAGAGTGCAGCAAGGCCCGTTGTCATGCAACAGTTCTCGTTCGAGTCTAGCTCAAAGCAGTGTTTTCAGGTTTTACCCCTAGGTACATCTGTTCCAGAGCCGCCTCTACCTACTCGTATCCAGACAGGGATGTATTTCTCGGAAAACTCTCAAAATCTCTATAATACCAAAATTCTAGGAAGTTATTCTATACTAATATTCAAATTCTATCTTAGGGTTATGTGCTCTAATCAGAGTTTATCTAAATCTAGCTTCCAAGTTTAGTACTAAACTGCCTCTGATACCAACTGTAACGCCCCGACCCCAGTTACCCAGAGACGGTGCATTATTGCGTAACATTGGAATGATCACAAAATATCAAGTCTCGAAATACCGATTAGTTTAGTAGCCTTGGAAACACTAGATACACTCATAAATGTTACATTACATCATAAAGTGAAAAACTAAAATAACAAAGTCTCCATAGTCCACACTCATATCCTCCTCTAACTATCCCTGGAGGTCATTCATGAAATACTTCTTCACATCCTGGAAAATATGAAAACATTGAAAGGGGTGAGCTCAGATTCTCAGTAAGGATAACAATATAGCAGAAGCTTTCATAAACAAACATAAACATTTAAGATAATGTATAACTAAAACAAAAGCCTTTTAAACTTGAACTTAAACATAATATGGAAAATGTAAAATGAGATAATGCCATTTACTTATTCATATGGATATTATAATGGTCGAATAACCACTTGAAATATCAATAACCACTTTCATAATGATGGAATACATAATGTCAGACTATCATAACCACGTAGCCAAGGCCTCGTGCCAAGACTAAAAATAATATTTTGCCAAGGCCTCGTGCCAAGACACTAGTTTGTATCATGAGACCTTCCGATGCATCAAGGATCTATAGCGGGCTCCACCCATCACTTATTAAGTCCAATGCATTCCTCATATGAACAGGTTTAAACATATCATAAACCATAACATAATCGTATCACATAAAACATGCATAAAGGAAACATAAAATTTCCACATTTCAATAATAAGATATAAATACAACACATTGATATAATAAAAACATTATCAAAACCATTTTCAATACCAAAATAAAATAAAATTAAAACATGGTATTTTTTTCATTTAAAAAAAGTTATGGCTTGTTGAGGAAGCCGAAACTCAAATAATGGTCACAGTGGCGGAGAAGTCGTTGTCGTCGCATACGTACGACAAGAAAAACATTCATTTTTCATTTAGTAAAATTCTTCGTATAAAAAGATTCCTTTTGAATAAACGTAAAATTCAAAGGGGTTTATACACCGTATAAAAGAAATTTGTGTATAAAACAAAATATGACTCAATGAATGGAGATTGAGACGAAGTCCCTTACAAAGATCATTTTTTTAGATAAAATATATCTATTATGTGTATTAACTATTTGTACACATAAATAAAGTATAAATACAAGATAGGACATAATAATATCATGACATAATTTGAAATTAGGAGATTAACCCAGAGTATGGAAATTTGGTTAAGAAGTTCCCTTACCTCGTGTCCGACTTCACTCGACCGTTATTTAATCTCCTGAATAATAAACTAGAGTTAATTTCTATTTGATTAAGAAACTTTTTCATGTTCATTATTCCTTTTATATCACTTATAACCATGTTATGAACATTATGTAATTATTTAAGTTAATAACAGTCATTTTGTCGATCTTTGGTACTTGAGTCAAAAATAAACTTCCTATAATTACAAGTTGTTCATGTGGTGAAATATCTATTATATCTAGAATTATATTCATGATTTAGATATCATATATATCATATATATATATCCAGTATATACATTCATTCATAAAATTACGTAACATTTAGAGGTAAGAAATGAAATGCACCGTACATGGAGACGGTAAGCCGTACGTACGCATGAATGCTACTTTCATTTATATTTCATATTTAATGGAATGAAATCATAATTATATAAAGGTATATTATAATTACAGTATAATATCATATATAATATCATTTAATACATCCTTTATACATCCCACATATGGAATTAACGATTCAAATCACTCTGAGGGGGCGGTAGTCCGCACTTCCTAAAATAAAGATATCGCGTTTACCCATAATGGAAACCATAAAGGTATGACATAAATGAAAAATACAAAAGCTTAAGTAAAACATAAACATATTATATATCATATATAAATATATTGACATCTTAATGGCCACCTTTTAAGGTGTTATATGAGTGTTGAACAATCATCATTTCGTGAGACATAAATTCCCGATCCACAGAAACAGTATGTTCTTTAACCATTAGATGTAGGTGTGTGTAAGTGTAGCTAGAATAATTATTATAACAACATACTTGTATATTGAGGATACTGTTTTTGTTACAAAATAAATGAATAAAAATAGTTTAGGGGTTGGAGAAGCAAAATAAAACATAAGAACACAAGAGAAAAAAATACCTTTAAAATGGGTAACTCTTTTTGATTTGAGATCAAAGGCTTCCTTGGGAAAACTTCTGCCCAAAGTGAGGCTTCTAGAAGTAAGAGTGGGATTTTGAGAGACAAAATGGTCAGGGGTTGTCCGAGACAAAGGCTTGAGAGGTGTGGGTAAGGTGGTAGAGGTGGGGGCCTTTTATAAGAGGAGAGGAGGGGCACTCTTGGAAAGTCATGAAATGTAACTTTATTATATAATGAGTTTCGGATTTTAAAGGTCCCACACTTATATATTTCTAGGATAAGGTGATAAGGGTTCTAAATATACTCATCCAATAGGTTTTTGACAATTTTAAGTCTTATATTTTACATTATCTTTTCATTTTATTTAAATCGTTAATTAATGGGGTAATCGCTGCATCATCATGGTGTCATAAATAATTTAATTTATTTAATGTCAAAAAATTATAAACAAATATCATGATGTAGAAAATCTTTTTATATTTCTAATTAATATTTATAGTCAAAAATATGACTTTTATAACCCCATTTAAAAATTGTTTTAATAAAACAACTCATGTTTGTCACATTTTTATTTTAACATTAAATAAAAAGTTTTTAGTGTAATTTTCCTACCAAAGTGGCTCCATAGGGTCCCCAAGTTGACCCATGGATTGTATTGGTCGGCCATGACTCATCCAATAGGGTTAGGACAAGTGTAAAGGTCATTTAATATTTTTATAATATCATTTTTACCTTAAATTTCACTAATTACCTTTAATCGCAATTAATTAAACTTAAAAATTACTATTCACCAAAAAATTATTTTAATCCCATTGAACCACATTTTAATTACTAATGACAACCATGTATGTCAGATTTTTGAAAATCAAATCACAGAATTGGTAATGTTTCATTTAAATGAAAAATCAGTTTTTTAACTACCACTTAGTGGTTTCACTATTCATCAAAAATTGAAGTTTTTCAGAACAATGCCAAAATTTCACCCTAAGATATAATTGATATTCCAAATTCCAAAATAATTTTTGTTTTACAAAATTCCAAACATATAATTTTCATTAATTAATTTTATAATTAATTCCCGCTGTCACAACAAAAAGCGTGTTTTCAAGAAACAATATATATCAAAAGATTGACAATTGTTTATGTCCAATTTCAAAGTGAAATTAATTCTAATGACCACCATTGAATAAAATGGTAAAAATTTATTCTAATTATACTTTAAAACCACTCAATAGTATAATTTATCACTATAAATTATTTTTATTAAAAAAGTTGTTTTTAAGTATTTTTCACTATTCAAAAAAATTGGAAGTTCTCAGAAAAATACAAAAAATTCAACATAGGCTAATTTAGATATTTCGAATCCAAAAATGAAGTCCATTTTTAAATATAAAATATATATAATTTCAAAAAGTGGGTATTACTATTCATAATGGCTATTTTGATTGGTCGCGGTGTGTTAGAATCTCGAACATGTGTACAATGCAAGCTATTGTATTATTGAAAGAGAAGCGTATCGTGGAAGCTCAGGGTGTTACACTTATAATCATATCCCCTTTGGTCATTATATGTTGTTTTAGGTTCTAGGTGACACCTGCAACCATCAAGACCCAAGGTCACACACTCCCACTTAGGATCAACTCTTGAATATGAACCCATAGGGGTCCCTTAGATCATTAAATAGGTGAGTAAATCCTATTAGGAGTCCCAATACCCATATAGTCTCATGAGTCATCACCTTTCACTTGGAGGGAATCACTCACCTCAGCAGTTTTATAAACATATCAAAGAATCATTAGTATCTTAGGATATGGTCATTATAGAATCACTAGAGTGGTGAATTTTAATCCCATGTCATATTAATCATCACCACTAGTCCATCCCTCACACCCAACCTGACCACCAAGCCTCTATGGAGTCGAATCCCCTAATAATAATGTCCCTACAGGAGAGTAGCGCTCACCTCATGGTCATCTCACTTAACCCAAGGCTCTATGGAATCTCACAATCAAGATACAGCCCACTAGGGCCAACCATTAAAGTCTATATATCCCCTAAACCATAATTTATATTAGGTATCCTATACTTGTTCCATTAGTAATCATTTATCATTGAGGCCTCGTCCATCGACGGTCAAGGGAAGCCAGCCAGTGCATAAGGGTCTAATGGGGACCTCGACACATTTTCCAATTATATGAATTTTAATTAATTTAAAAAATAATAATTAAATTAATCAATTTTTTGTCTATCATCATGGAGAAACATGTCATATAATATTCATGAATAATCAATGCATAAATACCAATGGACTGGTACTCAATACCACCAACCTTAAACCAAATCTTTTCTAATTGTTTTCCAAAGGCTGATAGTAGCTCACAAGGCCCATTTAAGCCTATCCAACGTCATTTATTCTCAACCAAGACCATATCAATGAACTAATATCCAAACTCATATCAAATACCATAAATAATTAATTATAAACAATTAAAATTAATTTTTTAATTTAAACCAAATCAGAATATTTGCAGAACAACTCACCGGGTTGTCACATTACACTAGAATCAAAGCTAACTGCCCATGGGAGGATATATGAGGACTCCCAACACCATTCATGGGAAAAAACTTAAGTCTTAGAACCATTCCTATAATTAATTTAATTTAATTTAACTATAACCCTTAAATAAAACTATGGCGTGACATACCTTTGATGAAACAACCAGCAGTAGACGGAAGATGTCATCTTGTGATGTCATCTTCCTAAGTTGAGAAAAATACTCATCAGAAACAATAAATTCCACCATAATCCAGTATAATATACACAAAAACCTAAAATATAAATTCTAGAAATTAGATATGATGGAGGAAAAACAACACAGAAAGATGGAGGAGGAAGATCATACTTAGAATTGACATTCGATCGCACCCAAAAATGCCAAGAATAGTGAAAAATAGAGGGTAAGGGTGTTGGAAAAATCCCTCCCATGTGTCTTTTCTATTTATATAGAAGAAGGGGGTATAGTAACATCTTAAAATTTTAAAAAACAAACAAATCGTCCACTTTCACCGTGTGACCATAAGTATCACACCATGAATTTTCAAGAAAAATGTTCAGGATCCTCCCACATCCCCTGTTCACATCCTTAATTTCTCTAGGACAAAACATGAACCAAATTCATTGCATGAATGGCCCATTCATGCTAAAAATCACCAACAGCTACAATTTTCAGTTACCTGGTCCCCCAACCACTCTTATAGAATTCATCTAAACCCCTAAGACATTCGTCGAGCCTTAAACCATGTATAAAAATGAATTTTTCTATGTTTAAACCTTTGGAACCTCATTATTATTCCCAATTATCAAAATAAACTACCCACAAAAATAAAAATTCAAATTCCCACTAAATTCTATAACTCATCTGGACACAGGGTATTGTAGTTGATCTATTTAGGTTCATATTAGTTTTGTTTTTTATTTATGGTAACATTAGTGTGGTATTTCACATCTACATGAAATATATCAGGTATAATCCTACTGAGTATACATGTTATGATCACACTACATATAAATAAAATGTTTTTTAGGTATTTAAGAGGGTTTTAGAGACTGATTTAAACAGAACTATCATGGAAGATGGAGTCATCATGGAGTTTTTTCATTATGATTTCCCTTTGTACTATTTCATTTTGGAAAAAAAATTGCATTATGTGTCATGCATTGTGGGATGGTTTGGTTTCTTTATTTTACATGATGGTGGTGTTTTGTGGTTTTTACCTTATCCTTTAATTTTTTTTCATATATTGATGGCAATGCCTCCCATTTGGTGGATTTATACCCTTAGTGATAGTCACCAACCCAAGGTCTATTGGAGGTGGACTTCGGGGGTCACTCCTCTATTAATTTCCAGACCAGGAGATGTACCAGTGGAAGGGGTTTTGTGTCATATTGGAATAAAAGGTGAGGTTTAGAGATAAGATAAATCTTGGGGTTAATCACTAGGGATGGTTATATCAGATAATAGTAAAACAGTTTTAGTCAATATTATCTTGTAATATAAGCAAGGAAGACCAGAAAGGACATGGGATTATAGGTCACCCTGTGATCCGACATAAAGAACT
Source organism: Viscum album (assembly GCA_963277665.1). Taxonomy (NCBI): domain Eukaryota; kingdom Viridiplantae; phylum Streptophyta; class Magnoliopsida; order Santalales; family Viscaceae; genus Viscum; species Viscum album. The sequence continues at coordinate 137,984,247 of OY728138.1, read as the reverse complement.
CAAGCTTTCTAAATGGGCTAAGTGAATTGATGTTACTTTCTTGGTAGAAATCTAGGATATGTACCTGAATTATGTTTTTTTATGATGATTATTGAAAAGGTTGATGTTAATAACTTGAAATAAACATAAATAAATTTATCTAAATAAATTACATACTTTCCAGATTAAGTTTTCTCTTTTTATTTCTTTCAAATATGTTTCTTGTTTATTATTTGTATGTAGTTTAGGGAGGATAAGTTCATTAGGATGATCCAATAAATCATCATAGGATCGATCTGACTAAGGATGGTTAAGAAAATTGTGAGGGTATCATTTCTAATCTGGAGATGGAGCGCAGGCTGGGGGAGCATGAGATCTTCATTAGTCTAAATTTGGCCTGAGTTGAGTACAAGGTTCCATTAGCAGGTAGTCAGATACTGGGGTCGTAACGTCAATGATGGATGTTTTATCTCCAATAATAAAGAGTTATATTGTTTTTGGGATGAGTTTTAAAAGTATTTTTGTTCAAAGTTCTTATTATTGATGATAAAGGAAACAGAGAGACAAGAGCCCCTCTCCCTTCAGCAAGGGCACCTGAGCAAGTGGGATCATGGGATAGGGTTCAGGGACCTACTATATTTATCTCCTAGTATCTTTTTAGATAATAAGTCTATGTCATAGATTCTTAAAGAGGTGTTTCATCCATCACTAAGATATTCGGTCAATCTATTTACACTTCCTGCATACTTAAATGTGAATAAGAAGGTATAGTTGATTGATAAGATTCACTCATAGTGAGGATTTCCCTAAGATGGAGGTCAGTAGAGTCTCTAAGGAGTGGATCATTTTTTGGGGGACCTTAAATGTTAGGTTAGTCAAAGTTTTGATTATTATAGAGGTGGTTTTAGTAGTCTAACTCGATCTGTTTTTAGGATAGTAGTTATCAATCATTTATCAAGATATCTCTAATAGTGTGCTTTTCCTATAGAGGTCATGGTCATTGCCAATATCAGTGACTAACCACTTAGGGATGTCATTTTGGAAAGGGTGGTTAAGACCCTTTATATTAGAAATAGTAGATGCCCTTGAGACAGTATCAATAGTAAGGTTCTCCAATGTTTTCTCAGCTATGGGGTAAATAGGATTACACCCTAATAAGGGAATATAGAGATGGTAGATATCATCCTCGTGATGATCCTCATCCCCTGGGAATCATACATGAGCATGGCCATAAAGTTCATCAGCAACAAGGTAAAGGATCCAGACATGGACATATACATGCTATAGAGGTTCTAGCACCAAAAGGGCAAGAGGTTGTTTAAGGTACAATTTTTTTATCATCTACCTTAGTTTATTCCTTATTTGATTTCAGAGCTTCACACTCCCTTATTGTACTTGTTTTAGTTAGTGCACTAGGACTAGAGGTAAAAATGCTTCCTGTGGCACTGGTGCTATCCATTCCTATTAGAGGTCAGGATAGACTATTTGATGTACACCAGGGGTGTAGACTGAGGATGAGGTATCATCAGTAGATGGGTGACTTCTTCATATTGTAGATACAACCATACAATGTCATCTTTAACATGGATTAGCTATATTTCATGCATGAAGCTATCAATTATTCCCATAAGAGAGTCTCATTTTATGATTTGGAAGGCCAAAAGTGGTTTTATTTTCCGAGCGGGGTTATCAGATGGGCGAAATATGTGATAAGACTATTTTATCTTAGTTGGAGGAGTTTTCAAGGGAATGTTAGGTAGTGTAGGCCCCTGTAGTCATTGTAGAGTATTTATATGTCTTCCTGGAAGATGTTTTGACACTACCCCCACATCCTAACATTGATCTTAGGATAGAGCTACATCCTAAAACATCTCTGATCTTGATGGATCCACTACCATAGATCACACCTTATGCAGTGCTAGCATTTAATAGTGTTAGACAAAAAAATACTAATAAAGGGGGGACTTTTATTAGTGCTCATAAAAAAGAATTGATAAAGTTTCCTTTTATTAGTTCTAAAAAAGTGTTGATAAAAGGGTAAACTTTGTCAGTTTTTTTCTAGCATTGATAAAGGTCCACCATTTATTAGCACTTTTTTAGCACTAATAAAAGTATCACCTTTATTAGTGATTTTTTCTAGTATTAATAAAGGTAATAGTGAGTAATTCAATTTATATATAAATATTTATATATTTTTAAATAAGATTTATATTACAATAAGTATATATGTGTAAATATAATATATAAATATGATTTATATAACATTTAATAAAAATGAATCTTATATTCAAAATTTTATATATATAAAATTATCAAATTTATATTAGTCAAAATGTTTAATAATTTATTTATATACATTAATTAAAAAATGATTATATAATTAAAATAAATATAATATATTAATATTTTATTTAAACAGTTATATGATATATAAACAAATATATTTATATTAATATATATTTATATTAATATTAAATAATTTAAAATATTTGTATATTAATAATTGTGTGTGTGTGTGTGTTTGCAGATGTGTATGTATGTCTGTGTGTGTGTGTACAGCGAGGATGGGTGGTCTTCGATGGAGGCTGTGTGGGGGTGGTCTTCAATAGCCTTCGATTACAGATGTACGGGGTGGCTTCATCGGTAACTCTGTGGGTGTGATCCAATGCGGCAGTGTGGTGAGGATGGGTGGGCTTCATTGATGGATGTGTGGGGGCCTTCGATGGGTCTTCGTGATGGTGTGGGGGTGATCCGAGATAGGCGTCAGCAGTGGTTGATGGACTCCGATGGTGATGCCTAGGACAACGGTGTGTGACAAGGAGCTGAAGGATGTTGGATCGGTGGTGCGCGATCAGGGGCCCGGATTACCATCGAGTGAGGCTTTGGTATGTTATTATGGGATTTAATCCTACATATTGGACCTGTAGGGTCATGTAATAAATAAAAATAAGTGAAGGGAATTCCTAATCTATCCCTGGGGGGCTATGGATTGGGTTTGATCCTAACATGTGGGTGTGGCTATGTGTTTAATGTCATTGTACCCCCAAGTACTTACCTAACACACATTAATTGCAAAATTCAAGTATATAATTAATATAAATATCATATATTGATATATACATATATATATATATATTAATATTTCAAACAATTATATAAATATAAATGATGTATTATTAACATGTGTACATGTATATGTGTGGCATGTACTTAAATAGTTAATCATGAAATTTTAAATTTATATAATGTTTTAAAAAATCTATTTAAAAAATTATAAAAACATATATATATAATTTTAAAATTTGAATAAATATATTTATAATATTTATAATTATATATATTTAGGTATTAATATATATATATAACTATATAATTATATATATTTATATATATTTAGGTATTAATATATATATATATAACTATATAATTATATATAATTATATAAATATATTTATTTATTTATTTATAATTAGAATAATAAACATATATATATTTAAATAATTATAAAATTATTGTAAATATTTTTGAATAATAAATATATTTATTATATTTATAATTATATGTACTTATATATTAATATATATATATAATTATATAATTATATTAATATATATAATTATATGAAAATATTTATAATTATATACTAATATTCATAAATATATTTATTTATAATTAGAATTATTAATAAATTAATATATATTTAAATAATTATAAAATTATAGTAAATATAACTAAATAATAAATATATTTATTATTTATGTAATTCTATAAATATATATAATTATATAAATATATTTATAATTATATACAAATATTTATAAATATATATATATATATATATATATAATATTATAATAAATATAATTTTTATATTTATAATTATATATATTAATATATTAAGAAAAATATATGTATATATATTATTATATAAATATATATTTATATATATATTTATAATTATATATTTATATATATATTTATAATTATATATTTTTATAATTGTATATTTATATATATATTTATAATTATATATTTATATATATTTATTTATAATTATATATAAATGCTTTTTAAATATCTTTATTTATAATTATAATTATAAATTTGTAATAAATATATTTATTATATTTATAATTATATATATTAATATATTAATATATATATATAATTATAGATGGTGAAGAAGGCGTCGGGTTGGGAGAGCCTCTACTGAAGCTAATAATGGCGATTAGGGTTCACGACATGTGGATCCTTCGATTTGGGAAATGACGGTGAAATCACACCTAGTTCAAGGTTGTTTTAACTCTGAAAACCCCACTATGGATGGAATCGATGCTCTTCTTCACCCTAGGTTTCGATAGGGATACCTGAAGGTGGAATCGACAAATGTTTCGGATCCTCACGGTGAACAGCGTGAAGCCACAATCTACACTAAGATTCGGTTGGGATCTCTGAAGTTGGGAATGACAAGTGTATCAATCCTTTTTTCGCTTCTGAAAATAACGTTTCAACTAAAAGAATATTTAAATGAGGTAACTCAACTCTTATTCGTCCCAACCAAGACTTAATTCTTAAGATATTTAAGATCTGTGAGTTTTCAATTATTGAAATAATGGTTCTTCCTTCAGGAACTAAGCCATGGACTTCTAAGGATCTGGTTGGAAGGATCATAGTTGCTTGGGTTTTCATTGAATGGAGTTTTATTCCCATAGGAAGAGGGTATTTTCAAATTTTATTCCTGATAGAAGACTTAAAGCCGAAAGATTGACCATTTGGTCTGATCTCCCTTAAACCAGGTATGGTGTTTTTTTAGGATTAACATCCCATCTTCAATCCTTTTTCTATTCAAAATAAAAATACCCTTGTGTGGGTAAGAATTTATGATCTGAACTACATCTCGTGGAATCCTCACATTCTTTTTTACATCTCCTCATCGATTGAAACTCTAATCAAATTGGATCGAGCAATAGAGAAAGCATGGTTTGGTTACTTTGCACGCTTCATAGTTGATATAGTCCTCAGTGTCACCCCCATTGTCAATGTGACACTATAAACTAAAAACTAAATCTTTGATCTATCTATCATATATGAGAAGCTGCCTCCATTTTGTGATGGTTATAATTCAATTGGTCACACCAAGAAGTGTTGTAGTCAGGAAAAATTCTGTGAATTCTGTAACTTGAAAGGGCACTCTGGTCTTGAATGCATAAAAATTAATTCTACAAAGACTAGCTACAAGCTGAGTATTGGGGCTGACACTACCTCTCCTAAGGGTACTATTACAACTTCAGAAATGTTTAACTCAACCCCTGATGAAAAATTGGATTATGATGGTGGTGTTTTGGGCCCTGATGTGCAGGAAAAATGTAATACCTGGGCTGATTTGGCTGCTGATGAATCTGTGCATTTTTAGGAGGAATTTATCCCCCTTATTCAAATGATAATAAATTGGTCCACCTCAAGAGTGATAAAATGTATTTATTTTACAAAGATATTGTTCTGCAGTCTAATTCTGTTGCACATCATGGGATGGCGGTCCATGTTGTGAATGTTGAGTCGGCTGGTGCACTGATGGATATTCACTCAGTTGATGAGGCTACTACCCATGATGATGTTGATTAAAAAATTATGGTGGCTACTAGAGACCCCAAAGGTAAGATAAAATTGAATGTTGAAGCTACTAGATTAAGCCAGTCTACTTCTCAGGGTTCCCTTCTGAGGGTTGAACTATTTTTGAGTCCAAGCAGGCAAGTTTCTTCACTGCCTGAAGCATCAAATGGTGTTGAAGTGCATGTGGATAAGTTGGAAGTTCATGTGGATAACAAGGTGTCTTCGCTCAAAGTTAAGAGAAGAGTTTTGGATGATGAAAGATTCTAATTGGTCCTTCCCTGAAACTTTATGGTATGTGTGTCTGCGTTTGAAGTGGTGTAGACTTCTCCTATCTAGGAACTCCCCCTACGGGTAGAATTCCCACTGGACTTTATCCTTGTGAAGGACAATCTAGACATTGAGAAAGAAGAACTTGGAGGAACTTGGCATCAAAATTCATTTAGAGGGGGTATACATCAAAAAGGTTATGGATGAGGATGTAGTCGTGATGATTGGGACACTGCAAAAGGGTGTGGCCTAAATGTGTCTATCAGGTCTTCTTCCAAGGACTCTAAGAACCAGCTCACACAAGAGCTGGAAAATCTCAAGGATAATTACTATGTGATCTTCAATAAAAAGAACTCACAGTTGGAATGGGAAACTGTTGATGATGATGATAACTCTGATCATGATTATGGGAACGATCTTGTCTTCCCTTTGTAGTCTCACCTTATGGATGTGGTGCCCGCCTATACCTCATTACCCAAATAACACGTTTTTCAGTGGGGGTTTGTATTAGTGGTAAGCACCCCATAATTCTACATCAAAGGTTGGGGGTTCAAATCCCATAGAGCATAAGTACTATAGCATCAATGTATCAATGGTACTATAGTAGTACTGTAGCAATGACAAATATTATAGAGGTGGTGAAAACTATAGCAGTGACGGGAACTGTAACAGCAGCGGGCACTATAGCACCAGTGGGCACTATAGCATTGGTGGGTATTATTCACATAATGGGCATTGGGCCAAAATATTCGGTCTTATGGACCATGTAATGGGATTCTTACCAAAAAAATATATAGGTAATAATGCGGCTGATTTGGTGGGTTATCCCTTAGGGGTCTATGACCTTCCTTTTAGGCCTTGGTGTGTGCGGTGTGTGTGTTTGTTTAATGTATTTGTGCCTCCAAGCACCTAATATAATATAATTATAAATAAATATGTATTTATTTAAATAATTATAAAATTATAATAAATATATTTAAATCATAAATATATTTATTATATTTATAATTATACATATTTATATATTAATAAATATATATATATAATTAATTATATAAATATATTTAATTACATATAATTATTTAATTATATTTATAATTATATGAAAATATTTTTAAATATATTTATTTATAATTATCATTATAAATTAATAAATATATATTTAAATAATTTTAAAATTATAGTAAATATATTTAAATAATAAATATATTTATATTTATATATTAATATATATATATATATTTATTTATTTATTTATTTATATAAATATATATAATTATATATATTTATATAATTATACATATTCATTTATTTATAATTACAATTATAAATATATATATATATAATTAGAATATTATAATAAAAATATTTATTATATTTATTAATATATATATTAATATATTAATAAATATTTATAATTATATAAATATATATAATTATATAAATGTATTTTTAAATATATACAAATATTTTTAAATATATTTATTTGTAATTATAATTATAAATAAATATATATATTTAAATATATCTAAAATTATAATAAATATATTTATTTATAATTATATTTATAAATAAATATTTTTTTCTCCTTCTTCCAAAATCTCATTTCTCTCTCAATATCTCTCTTTTTATTCTTGATTGGTTAGGTCCATGTCCTTCGGACCAGATTCACCCCTTTCATTATTAATGGTGATGTCATAGGTATGTGTAACCCCCTAGGGGGTGATGTCAAAGTGATCATTTGTCTCATTATCTTCTTATTATGTTCGTGGAGGTTTAAAACCCTCTTTTTTTAGGGATGTTAATGTAAGGGTTATATGGTCGATGTCAAAATTTCTCACACAGTCCCTCATGTGGCATTTTTTTGGGATGATGCAATTATATTCTCAATAGATTTGATTCGAGAATATAGAGCTATTTTGAGGATTTTAAATGATGTTGAAATGGAATCTAGACAAAACAAATAGAAATATAATCTATTATTTAACCCCTAATACTCCTCATATTATTTTTAATGATATTATTAGGATGGTTAAGGTTCAATAGGGAAATTTTTTGCCTAAATATCTTGGACCTCCTAACATTATTAGGAGGTCTCCTAAGTCTTTTTTTAGTGATGAAAGGGAAATTTTCAACTGTATTATAAGGAATTAAGGGATGTTTATTATCTAAATTTGGTATAAATATTCTTATTAATGTAGTTATTTTGGATCTTTACTAAGAATGGCGTGAATCAACCTTGTTTTAGATCTTTAGTTTCATGATGTTGGGGATTTATTCATAAATCTTTCTATCCCTTATTGTCAGACTCATAAATTTTGGCCCGTCTTGACTGATTTTATGGTGGTTTGGGGTATATAGAAGTGGTGTTATATTCTTCTTGGGTTTTTATATGGACATGGATACCTATTGAATCCATCATTCAGTTCTCCCATCCCGCATTCAAGATCCCATCTTGGTCTAGTTTTTTGTTCACCAACAGTTGAGGTTCTTATGAAGCTAATGTTTGGTATCTTATTCCTTGTTCGTGTTCGATGTCTAAAAATTATTTCTTGAGTTCAACCATTTTTTAGAAAATAAGAGTTCATGGTTACATCTTTTTGTTGGAGTTAAAACTATATAATCCTTCTTATATTTTTATTTTGAGATGATTCAGATATTTTACCTACAAATTTTATGTATGTAAATAATTAAAAATAATTTATATATAATTTTGATTATAATTAAATTTTATTAAACTTAATTTTGTTTATCTTGAATTAATAATTTACATAAATAATTTATAAATAATTTTTAATTAATAATTATTTTGAATTTTGTTTTTGAATTAATATTTATTTTTAAAGAATGGAAATTGGTTATTACATTAATAAATTATAATGATATATATTGTTTTTTAAATATATACGTCATTTTTACCATTTACCATATTTTATAGTATTCACTATTCATCAACATATTTAACTATTCTCTCTGCATTTAGGGTGGTACTTGAGTGGTAAACCCAGTAATCCTGTATCCAAAATACCAGGGTTCAAATCCTCGTAACCCCCTTGGGGATTTATGATGCAGGAGGTGACATAGTCATGACGTAGGCAGGATAATACAAGAATGACATCGCACTAGGCCTTCATGCCATGTTCTTGGGCCACTTGTACTTGGGACTATGAGTAGTGTAATGGGTCTCCTTCTACCTAGATAGAAAGTGGTCTTTTCTTTTATAATAAAAAAGAGGTTTTGGCCTCAACTTTAGAAAAATAAACTATTCTCACATGCAATTTATTTTTACCAAAAAATGATATTTACTCTCTTAATCAATTTTAATATCTTAATTCAAAATATGGAATGTATTATTTAAAAATCAAACTCTAAATATATATAAATAAATTATTAATTTAAAACATATAAATTATTTTAAATTTAAGCTTTTTTGTAAAAATTACTTCTTTATTATAAAATATTTTATTTTAAATTCTCAAACATACTTTATTATTTTTGGATTACTAATTATTTTATTTTATATGTATAAACATATATAATATATATTTTAAAATTAACCATTTAATTATAATAAGTTTTATTCTCAATTAAAAACATTAATTTAATACAAATAAGTGATATATTTTTTATTTTATAATTACTCTTTAGAAATTAACCGTTGTTATTCATTAATGTCGTGATCCACTCACCTACTAATTTCCTTTTCTTTTTTGAACACTTCTTAAAATATGTGTCAAAAATTTGAGTGGAATCTATTTTTATAAATGCAATGGGATGAGTGGTATCTATATTTATAAATTCATACATGTGTAAGGAAAAAGGATGGAATCTATATTTATATGATCATATTAACTTTCAGATACCTCCTAGATACATATAATGTCACCTAATATATAATATAGATTGATAAAAACACCATGTAAAGGGAATGTCACAAACTTCATCCAACCCATAAGAATTCCATCATGATCCCACTCCCGAAACCTTGGTCTCACAAGAAGATAATCACTAGTGAAATTTAGTCCTCGTGCCAAAAGTCTTTTCCTTTTCATGGAGTAATTGAACGATTGCTTTGAATGTTTAAAATTAAATGGTTTTCTCAGTATGAGTGCATGTATGACCATCCAGCTGATCCTTTTCATAGTCACACCAATCAAGGGGTCCCTTATAGGGATAATACTATTTCTTATATTTTTTTAACTTTCGATAGAAAACTAAGAAATGTTATATGATTCTTCGCCAACTCCCCATCATCTGAACATTTATATTTAAGTATACAATTACCATCCTCATCAAATTCATCTCCTAAATGGTTATTATTACATTTTTTTGCCTGAGACTCATCCTTCATATCATCAGGATAGGCACCTATGTTGCTTGAACTAATCTAAGTAGGAGTAATCCCTAACCAGGTACCAGTAATCATTGTGGATGAATTAAGATGATAATATCTACCACCAGTGGAGTAATAATATTCTTAAATTCAATTACTCATTTCCTTAAAATAATACTGAAATTATTTTAAACATTCAAATAGTGGGTTCCCCTTATTTAAAAGACCCATTTTTTATTTTATTATTTTGTTAAATATTAATATTACTAAATTAAATAGGATTAATATGAATCAAAAATGGATGGATTCTAATTTTATGACAAAATTTTATGAATATGTGATGAAAGATATCATAAAGTTTACAAAAAATCATGTATATGACCCTTCAAAAATCATTTTTCCATGTTTATGTTGTTTTTATTCATTTCTAATTAGTCCAAATTAGTTGGAAGAACACTTGATCTATCATAGAATAGATAAAAGTTATAAATTTTGGACTAAACACAAGGAAAATGTGAATGTAGCTAGTGACTGTGATAACACTGCATTTTATAGATCATCTAATATGAATACAAGTGTGGAAAATGAAGAATATTGTATCAAGGATGTAATTACAGGTGTGTATTATGGTGAAGATCATATTGGGGAAATTAAAATTCTAGTTGAAGATGAAATTCATGATTATAAAAAAATGAGAATTTAAAGAGTTATGAAAAAACATTATTGTATGTTAGTTGTACTAAATATATAGAATTGTTATCCATAATAAAGTTGTATAATTTAAAATATATAAAGGGATGGAGTGAAGCCAATTTTACTGAACTACTTGCTCTCTTGAATGATATGCTCCCAAAAGATAATAATCTTCCTAGATGAACATATGATGCTAAATTAATGTTGCATTCAGTGGGTGTGATCTCTGAAAGAATAAATGTCCGTCCAAATGACTATATACTATTTCTCAAAGACCATAAATCACTTAAATAATTCCAAAAGTGTGTTTCTTCTCAATACAATAAAGATTAATCGGGTTCTATGAAAGTTTTTGGTACTTTCCAATCATTCAAAGTTTTATGCACCTATATGGAAGTGAGGAGACTACAAGGCAATTAACATGGAATGTAGATACAAGAAATAAAGATAGGAAAATTCCTCACCTAGAATACTTTCCTCAATAGAATAGAATTGATCATGAGTATCCTGAATTTTGGTAATTATCCAAGAAACCTTCATCTTATGATATCTATAGATGGAGTGAATACTTTTGGTTTTTAGATAAACACTCATAGTACACTCCCAGTTATGTTGGTAAATTGTAACTTTCCACCATGGTTATGCATGAAATGAAAATACATTATGTTATCTCTTATTATATCAGGAATAAAATAGTCGAGTAATGATATTGAATTTTATTTGGCTTCATTGATCAAATATTTGAAATTATTGTGTGAATCAGGTGTTATGTTGTATAATTCTTATAGAAATCAAGATTTCATGTTGATATCCATATTGCATGGGATGATAAATTACTTTTCTACTGATGGAAATTTTCTAGGATATAGTATTAAAGGAACTCAAGGGTCTCCAATTTGTAAACAAGGTGCATATTCAATTAGGTTGAAACATTAATCGAAGATTGTGTTTTTAGGACATCACATATTTCTACCCCAGCAACATAAGTACCAATCTTGGATGACATCATTCAATGGGAGTTCAAAAGAATTTATAGCACTATCTCCACTAACAGGTGATCAACTATTTTAGAAAGTAAAATATATGGACACTAATTTTGGTAAACCTTTTTTGAAAAACCATATGAAAATTGATTGAAAAAGATATTTTTTGTAATTACTATAATGGAATTGTTTGTATGTCAGGAATTTTCTTGATGTTATGCATATTGAAAAAAAAATTGTGATAGTGTCATTGTCATGTTACTAAATGAACCCAAAAAAATAATGTAATTAAGGCTAGTTCATGATGAACAAGGGAATATGGGAAGAGTTAGTTCTAGTGAAGGGTAAAGATGTACTTTTCTTCCTCCAACTACTTAGAGTCTTTCCAGGAAGGAGAGATATTAGTTTGTCAACTTCTTGAATAATGTAAAGGTTCTAGAAAAGTATTCATTGAATATCATGAATATCAAGTCAATGTATAATTTAATGTTAAAGGGTCTGAAATCACATGACCATCATGTTTTAATGGAAGATCTAATGCCTGTAACTTTATGTTGCATTTTAACCAAGAATTTTCTTCATACATTAACCAAGATTTGTTTCTTTTTCAAAGCTATGTATAGATAAGTTATAGACCCGGTGAAATTTAAAACCATGGAAAAGTAAATTCCATTCATATAGTGTGAATTCAAAATGTTCTTCCCACCAACATTATTTGATATGATGGTTCACTTGATGGTTCACTTTATAAGAGAGATTCAATTTTTTGGACCTCTACAGTATTGATGGATGTACCCCAATAAATGGTATATGAATATTTTGAAATGGAATATAAAAAATCAAAGTTAACCATAAATTTATATTCTAACGTCTCAACCCAGGTGCCATGCAACTATGCCTGGATCTAGTCAGTCTGATGGCCTCAAGAACGCCTCCCCGTATACCAAATGCTACCGACTAGAAGTTAGGGTCTGGTAATTCATCCATGGGGATATTATACCCTCTTTTTATCAGAGTAAACACCATCATAAATAACAAACAATATCAAAAGCATAAATAACCAGAAGTAAAACCCATATCTCAAGATAATCAATGCATGAAATATAATATCTAACTAAGACTAAAACATGACATGCTAATGTAAGTGTTGAGTGTCTAAAATAAAAACTAAAAATAAAGACATCGATGACTCCCAAGAGGGTTCTGAATCCTGTCCAGTTACCTCATCCAAGCTCTATACCCAAATTAGCCCCCTAACTTAGGGCACTTTCCCTTTACCTGCCCTTCAACAATAGAGTCTATTTGGGTATTGATCAGGCAGCTCGAGTAGGGTGTGATTATGACTCAGTAGGCCACCACCAATGGTGTATAAACAATTCTAGTCAATAATAGTGTATGAAATTATATAAGAAATAAATATAATACATAAGTAAAAAGTTTTTCGCATTATAAAATATTCTCTATTTAATCACATAAACCGTCATGTTCTTGAGAACACCCAAACCTCACTACCAGCTTCGTACCATGCCAAAATTCATTCTATCACCAAGGGATATCATGATTGAATTTACATGTTACCATTCTCAAGTACTTTTTTGAATGTCCATTTTACCATTCACAATTTAATAATTCATAATTGAATGAACATGTTACCATTCATAATACTTGGCTAAATAACCATGTTACCATTTACCATTTAATAGCACCCAATTAAATGAACATGTTACGATTCATAATACTTGGATAAATGACCATGTTACCATTTACCATTTAGCAACACACAATAAGAAACATCAAAATATTATATGGATCTTAACCACCTTTAATTAAATAATCAATTGATTAATCATACTCACAAATTCAATATGTCCATAATTAATATACCATTAATTATCTCAACTCATGACATCAATATCACATAATTAATCTATCATTAGTTATCTCAAATAATATATCTTTATATTCCATAATTAATTCATCAATTAATTATCTCAACCCAATTATCTCCATATCTCTTAATTAATCCCCTGATTAATTATCCAAATAAAATATCCTAAAATATAATAATTAATTCACCCATTAATTATCTAAATTATAATCCCCTAAACCTTATAATTAATTCACCAATTAACTATCTATATAGGTATCCCCCTTAGCCTCATAATCAACTCCGCAAATAGTCATGTATTTCAATAATTTATCAAAAAAATAAATTGGCCATTATCTGAATCAAGATTCCTTAACCATTATAATTAATTCACCCATTATTTATCCATTTTTAAATCCCCTTAATCCATTATTAAATCCACAATTAATCACAAAAATGTAAATCCCTTAATCCCTATTATTAACTCCCTAATAAATTATCAATTCTCAATAATAATCTAATTAAACAATTGGATGCATAAAATAATCTAATTTATCAAATTAAATTTCTAAAGAATTCTAGAAAACCAAAATAATTCATACACATATCAAGATCATGACTATAGAAAAATAATATTAGACCACCTACCTCAATTGATGAAGAACACTCACCCATGGAAAAATCATCAAAAATTGGGTAGTATAACGACGTAGATCTAGCTTCTGATCTCAAAACCCTAAAATCAAGATTCAAGAAAATAAAGATCATGAAAGATTAGATCTAGATCTAGACTCAAAGGTATAGATATCACCCGATAGAAATAGATCTATCTAAGTAGAAGATTTCATCACTAAAAAAAGTGTAAAGGACAGAGGAATAACGAGGGAAGTACGGGAGAAGAAATCATTATCAGAAGAGAAGCGGTCTTTGATTTGGGCTTCAATTCATGAAGAACAGAGGTAAAGAAGGCCTAAAATTTTTATAAGAGCTCCCAAAACATGAATGATTTCATAGGGATAAACAGGGGGTCGATTTGGGGTTAATTAGGGGGTTTAAAAAAATTATAAATAATTTTCGGGCTGAATTAATTCCCACAAATGGTTTCCTACATAGTGGTGCATGTTTTTTCCAAACTGTGTGCCAACCGTGAACCTATTATATTTTGGGTGCATGGTTTATCCTCTTAGGGTGAACAGTTTACCAAATCATGTGTTAGCCTTGTGATAACCATTGTCCAGGGTTGCACTGTTTTCTGGGTTGGGCATATGGTTTTCCCTAACCATTCACCAACTGTGCACAGCCCCTTTTTCTTCCATTTTTCCTCAAATTTTTTCCAACACACCCCATTTTATAACCCAGACAAAAAAAATTAAAATTTAAACAATATATTACCTAGAAATATTCCTAAGATAACTCCATAAAAATTTGAGATCTTAAATATCCCCAACTTATAATAGCTCATCCTCGAGATAAAATTCAATGCTTCTCTAAGATTCCTAGTCAAAAAGATCGGTCCACTGAGCCTACATATCCGCCTATATTTCCAATGTTTCCTCTTGTACACACCCATTTTTCCAAAAAAAATTGAACTATCTACATAGTTTTTCCCCGCAATACTTTCTCCCTGTGATTCAACACACATATCAGATGCTCCTCAAAGGATGCATTTACCTCAAGATCAACATCTCCCACATTGATCACATGAGAAGGGTTGGGATGATGCTATACAAGTTACAACACATGTAAAACGTCATGCCTAGCACTATATTTATATGGAAGATCCAATCGATACGCCACCGGCCCAATTCTCTCTACATTCTCAAATGGCCCGATGAACCTAGGCACTAACTTTCCCTACTTTCGTATCCTATGGTGACCCGGCCTAAGAGACACTTAAAAGAATACTTTATCACCCTATGAAAAATCTAGGGGTCTTAATTATCTATCAGCATATGAATTCTTCCTACTCTGAGTTGTATCCATACAGTTAGGAATCAGTTGCACCTATTCTGACATCCCATGCACAAGGCTCAGTCCCAACAACCCTAACTCACCTACCTTCATCCAGTATAGCAGTGATCTACATGTCCTTCTATAAATATCCTCATATGGTTCCATTTTTATAGTTTTCTAATAACTTTTGTTATAGGAAAACAACACCAAGGCCAAGTTCTTCTCCCATGACCTACCAAAGTCAAGAAAACATGCTCACAGCATATCCTCAAGTACCTGTATAGTACGTTCTGACTGCCCATCTGTCTGTGGGTGAAAGGTCGCACTCAATAATACCTATGTACTAAGCACCTTCTGTAAGACCTACCAAAAGTGTGGATTGAAACTTGAGTTGTGATCTGAAACTATAGTCTGAGGTGCCCCATGTAGATGAACTATCTCCTAAACATACAAATCTCCTAGTTTCTCTACTAAGAAAGTATCCCATATAGGAAATAAATGTGCTAATTTTGTCATCTGATCTACAATAACCCAGATAGAATCATTATTCCTAAGTTTATTTGGGATACCCACCACAAAATCCATTGTCACTTTGTCCCACTTCCATTCAATAATAGATAATAGCTTCAGAAAACCTCTAGGTCATTGATGCTCTATCTTCACCTGCTAGCAGGCGTAGCATTATGTCACAAACCATGATATCTTCTTTTTCATTTATAGACACCAAAATTGTTTTCATAGGTCATGGTACATTTTGGTTACACCTATATGTACTTCCCACTTCAAGGCATGAAATTAACACATGAGATCATCTTGCATGCTCAGAGGGACCACAACCCAATTCTTTATGTAGGTGATCTCATCCTCATCTATGGTCCAATCTGAAGGTGACTCCCTGTATTCAAGAATTTCTATTAGGGTTAAGATATTCTAGATCCTCATAATGCCTATCTTAGATCCATTTCAAAAGAATAGACTCAACTAAAACTGATGTGAGAGTTATCTGCTCCTGATTCTCTTGAACCACCACATGCATCTCAGCTAGCAAGGTCATCATCTTCCACTCAACACTAAACTCCTGAACTACCTGATCCTGTGTTTTTTGCTCAAAGAATTAGCCACATATTTTCCTTTCCTGAGCATATATGCTATCTCAAAATCAAATTACTCCATATACTCCACCCATATACACTATCGGATATTTAAATCTCACTGATATAAGATATAACTTTAGCTTTGTGATCAATAAACACCATAAAATTATATCCCAAAAGATAACTTCTCCAACACTTCAGATCATACACAACCATTGCTATCTTGAGGTCATGTGTAGGGTAGTTCCCTTCATGTGGTATCAACTACTAAGACCCATATTCCACAACTCTATCTCCATATATTAGCACAGCTCTAAATCTAATCCCAGATGTGTCACAATACACTATATACTCCTCACCTAGCTCAATTAGGGTCAAGATCGGTGCTGATGTCAAGCTCTTATTCAACTCCTGGAAGGCCTCCTAACATGCCTCAGACCAATAAAACTTTATCCCCTTCTTGGTCAAGCCTAAAAGGGGTGCTTCCAATCGGGAAAAGTTCTGAATAAATCTCGGATAATATCCATCTAACCCCAGAAAGCTACGGATATTGAATATATTCTTGGAATGCTCCCAAGAAACTACAGCCTAAACCTTCTCTAGGTCTATTGACACACCTTCCTCTAAGATTATGTTCCCCAAAAACTGTACCTAATCAATCCAAAATTGACACTAAGATAGCTTGGCATATATCTGATTCTCTCTTAGTATACTCAGGATGATGTTAAGATGTTGGGATGATTGTTGTGAGTCTTGGAGTACACCAAGATATCATCAAAAAGTACTAAAAAAACTGATCTAGGTATAGATGGAATATTTTTTTTATCCGGTCCATAAACATTTTTGGAATGTTCATCATCCCAAATGGAATTATGACGAATTTATATAGTCCATACCTACTTATGAAGGTAGTTTATGGTATATCAAAAGTCCAGAATCTTATCTAAGGATACCCCAACCTCAATTAGATCTTCGAAAACATGCAACCTCTTATCAAATTGTCAAATATTTCATTGATATGTGGAAGATGATATCAGTTCTTCACATTCATCTGGTTCAACTACTGGTAATCAACGCACAAACATAGATTTCTTTCAACCTTATATGAAAACAACACTAGAGAATGTCACATACATGAATTATTTTGAAGTTAAATTTCATTTATTTTCCTTTCATTCTTTTTTTTGGATGGTTTCCAAAGGTTTTATGGAGAAATAGATGGGTTTTCATGAATTGGGCCAAACCGTGAGCCCAATTCCAGATTTAAAAAATAAATTTTGTTTCCTTTATAACTTTTTCATTTTTTTAATGTTTTTCCCTCATTCCAATTCCTAAATGGTCTCCTCTGACCTATTAACACCAAAATATAAATTTGGAGCCTTTATAAATCCATAATCATGGTGGATATGGGTTTTTATTTAAGATATTGGGCCTGCCCGAAGTCCCATTTCCTGCATTAAAAATAATTTTTAATTTTTTATATCTCCTTCACTATTTGCATTTTTCGGTGATTCCACCTCCCTCTCGACTATAAGAAACCCAGGCACGCTCCCATTTCCTTTCCCCCCTCCTTGGATCTCTTTGAAATCGCGAATTAGGGCAGATCTTCATAGGGTGTCTCAAATCGTCCAGAATTGAAGAGGTAACTTCATCCCTTCTTAACTCTCTCAATTCTTACTCTTTTCCCTCCATTAAAGTTCCTAAATTACCTCCTAAATCTTGTTCGAACAATCCCTGAATTTTTGATGTTTTCAATTTCATAAACTATTGTTTTTGGAGTGATTAATTCAGGATACTTCAAGTAGGTGAGTCTAT
Organism: Viscum album; assembly: GCA_963277665.1. Lineage (NCBI taxonomy): Eukaryota > Viridiplantae > Streptophyta > Magnoliopsida > Santalales > Viscaceae > Viscum > Viscum album. The sequence goes on along the minus strand of OY728138.1, from coordinate 137,965,653 downwards.
TTATTTCGTCTTTCAAATTTCTTAGGGTTTCTTCCCTAATTCTTGAATTATAAAAATTACAGAAGTTAGGGTTCGTGACTAGGTTCTAATATACTGTATTTTGGGTGAAATATTGAGTTTTTAGGTTTCTTTTAACTTCCTTGAGGTGAGGCGGTCGTGCGGTTGATGTTTCGCCCCAATATTTGAGGGTTTCGACACATTCGGTAGGTGATTCCGTGGGTAACCATTTAATGATGAGTTAGTTTGCTTGATTAAATAATTTTACATGTTCCTTATGTGCTGTGCATTATGAGAAAACCATTTTTGGTAGAAATAGTAAAGCATTTTTTTTTTAAGTTACATTTTTGCTTGAAGTGTGTATTTTTCAAATGTATTTCATGTGTTATCTCTTGTGGTAGTTTTGTAAAATGTGGAAGTGATTTATTAGTTGTTGAAAGGGGCTGCCAATTATAGTTGGGTAATGATATAGTTCCATGTGGTCCTAAAAATGGGGTGTATTTGAATGGTTTTATTTGTATAACCTTGTTATACTCCTTGAAAGTGTTTTATGGATTTGTGTGTTCTCATGGTTATCTTTTGTGATATTATTCAAGGTGATTATATAACATTTGAAATTGGATTATTACATGTTGATTGGGCTGCCAATTCTGTTTTGGTAGGGTCTTGGTGTGATTTTGGCTTAAAAAGAGGTTTTTTAAATGGATTTTATGTGCAAAGTTTGGGTATACTCTTTATAATTGTTTTATGAAAGTTTTGAATGGTTTATTGGGTTGTGTAATAGGTGAAACTATATCAGCAAACTGTTTTGGTAGGATTATATTTTTAAAAGGTCCATTTAATTTTTGAAAAGGCTGTTATGTGATATATATCATCTTGGGAATATTTTATTAAATTGTTTAAAGGAGATATTGAGGAGTGAAAGTGATGTGAAAGTGATGTGGAGTGTTTTGTGTGAGTGTGATGTGAAAAATTGAATTTTTGATTATGAAAGAAGTGTTATATTCCATGTGTGTGGGATTTTATATGAGTTTAAATATCTTATAATTGTTTTATAAAATTGTTTAATGGTTTCATGGAAGTGTTGAAGAAATGTGAAATGTGTTGTGGGCTATTTTGGTGTGATTCGGATTTCAAAATCATTTTGAATGAAAAATGGATTTTTGTGACTTGTGTGGTATACATATGGGTTTTTTGGTGACTTTGTGATGTGGAAATTATATTTTCATGTTCAATGTATATTTCTTGACTTGTTGAACTTGTTTGAGGACAAGGGGAAAACCTGGGTATCTAGGTGGGTGGACGTGTACTAGTATGCTAGTGAATCCATGGGGTTTGGCCTCAGTTTCACTTAGCAAGATTGATGCTTACAACTCTAACTAAACTATGATGATGATGATTGGGGACCAATAGGTTATGGATATGTTCCCTACTAGTGGCTCGTGCACAAGAATGGATATTTGTGATGGTTACTCTCGCTGAGATACGAGGTACTTGGGACCCACGGCTAGCTAGTGCCTAGGGGTTACTTCCTATTTCTTGTGCTCATTATTTACTTTGTACTTACCATCGGCATACGGTATAGTTGGATGGAAAATTTGGTAGTGTTGAAATTATTTTTAAAAGTGTTTATTCTTAATGATAGCCCACTTGAAAACTGTTTTTATTCAAAGTTGCATCTTTTAGAAATTGTAACTAGCTTTTCATGTTTTTGAAAACTTGCATGCTTTTAGTCTTTAAATGTTTATCACATGGAATCTCTTAGTGGTGGTATCCTACTGGGCATTGTCTCACACCCTAATTACACCCTTGGGTGTAAGTATACTTGGTTATTTTTGTTGTCGTAGGTTGGGTACAGTTTTTTGTTTCAGTGGTTCGGGTTTCTAGCAGGTCCTTGGTGGTGAAGTCTTGTGGAGGTGGCTTGAGGGCGGTGCCCCTTACCATGAGGGTTCTTGGGCTGTCCTTATTTGGTTTTGTACCTTTGGTATAGACCTTTTGAGTTGTTTTAAGCTATGTAATTCAGTTCTGAATTTTTTTAAAAGAGTTTGGTTTGAAAAATCCAGATTTGTTTCATTGGATTATTTTGTTGTTTTATGTTTATAAACTCGGGTAAATCATTCCCAATTTTCATTTTATGATACCCGGGCACTTGTTCCAGCCCGTGGAGATTGGGAACGCCCTTCGGGCCTTGTCACGGCCTGCTTTTAGTGCCATTTTTGGTGGCGATCGATTCGGTTCGTGACAAAATGGTATCAAAGGAGGTTCAGGTTAACTCTTTGGGTCATGTTATTTGGGGAAGAGTCAGGATAGTCTGGAGTTAGGATTGTTGGGACATGGAATTCTAGTTATGGGTAGTGTTCCTGATCACTACACCTCATAATGGGATTCAAGTTTCCAAGAGAAGTCGGGATTTATCTAAGTCCTTCGGTTTTCTTGGTTCGATGATGATTAAGGGAAATGAAAAGAGAGTTGGGTTAATGGTCCTAGTGAGCTCGCAAGGCCTGGCAAGCCATGTGGATCAAAGGATATTCCCTAGAACACTCTCTGTGACAGTGAAGTGATTGGAATATGGCCGCCAACCATATTTTCAAGTCAACCACTGAAACTAGTTTCCTCTTGCACTGTTTTGTGCTTAGGTTTTGAAATCTTAGCACTTTGGTTTTAAGAAGTGTAATGTTTTTGTGAAATGATTTTCAAATAAAGAGGGAATGGTTTGGTTTATGAAATGGCGGAACTTAATTTTCAGAATTGTTTTGAAATGTAAAATGGTGCTCTTACACCTCTTTGAAAGCAGGAACTATATTGAAGTTGGTTTTGAAAAGTGTTTCCAATAGAGTTTTCTAAACAATCAGAGTGTGTTTTAATGGGATGAGATGTTTTGAAATTGATGTGAATATCTTGAAAGTGAGTTATTTTCTAAATGTTTGTGACTTTATGAAAATTTTTGTAAGATGTGAGTTGAGATTTTGATCTCATGGTTAGCATTTATGAGAAAAAAAGATGTGTTGGTTGACCGTTTTGGTTTTGAAAAGTGGAAAGAATTTTTGTTTTAACCTTTGGTATTTCCATTAGCGACCACATGCATGGGGTTATATGGGATGATGGATGGTTGATGGCATGACTGGATGAGTGTCGGGACGGATATGAGGAGGGTGTCTGGTGTGGCACAAAAACATGCATGTGTGAGGCCCATGGGGTACCATTGGTGGATACGCTTACTGCTAAACTGTTTGTTCTCAAAGAATTACTTTTAAAGAAAAACATGATGTCTTGATGAATATTTTTGTATGGTTTGTATTATGGGTTTTTGAAAATTTTGATGTTGTGGGATGTTTTGATTCCAAGAACCCCTTCTGTTTGAACTGTGTTTTGGGTTTGTGTTTGGTCGGTAATCTGTGCTGTATGGACAGTTAGTGGTCTCTTTTGAAAAATGTTTTGGGATGCCTTTACGGTAGTTCCCTTCATCTTTTTGGAGCTAGTTTATGGCTTGTTTTGACCAATGGACCATATTGGTTGGGTCCTTGGGTTCTCTCATTGGATAAGGTATGCCCCCATTAAAGGTTAATGCATAACTGAAGCGCAACCCAGATTGTTTCTCCATTGGAAAATCCTCCAGTTGATCAATATAAGGAATATATTTCTTGAGATTTTTAGATTGAGTATACACCCTTTCCTTTATTGGTTTTGTGTATCCTCTTGTAGTGGGAGATTGATTATGGATGGTTGAAAGTGACCTTATCCTCTTAAGTTTCCTAATTTTTTGAAGGTGGAAGTGTTCTGGGGTTGTTAGCATGGATGAGTATTTGGATAGTGTCTAAGAGGAACTCTTGGTCCTTCATAGTCTCTTCGAAGAAGGAGTTCATGTTAAACTACTAGTGTGGTAAATATGGTCATGAGAGGATATTATGGACACTTTCTAGAATTGTGTGTTGTTTTGGGATGTTGTACAAGTTCCCTCTCTATTCATTGTTTATATCAGTCGCAATGGTCATGTTAGGTGATTCCTTGTGATGTCATGTGCTCGATTGACTGTAAAGGTGAAAGTTGGGCAATCATCTGAGAGTCTCTATTATGTTGGGAGAATGTCTCCCTTGAAAAAAAAACATAAAAAATATTCCATTTTAAAGGAAGGTGAGTATAAGTGTTCTTTACTTCTATTGTTTCTCACCCGAACAAACAAGGTGTGATGTGTGTACATCTTCTAATCCCTTGTTTCAGTGAAATATCAATTTAGGGTAAAGTGAGTTTGGAATGTGTTATGTCTTGGAAAAACTTATCGGGGATTGTGGTGTAGTTGTTGTTTGAAACGAAAGAATAATTCTCATTCAGGTGGTTTCCAAAGCCTAACTGCGAGGCCGAAGATGCTTCAATATTTTGAGCTCCAGCCATAGGTCCCGGAGAGAAGCTGGCGCGTAGTCAGGGGAAACCCCAGTGTCATTTAAACCCTAGTGCAAAGTCCTATCCTCAATATGAAAGATAAGAGGAGTTTAAACCTATGGTGTCATCATATTTCTTCTACTGTTCATGTTCGGTGGAAATAGGTGGAGGGCCTTGTACCCATGTCATCGCCCAATGTTATTCCCTCCCACTTTGGTTTCCATTGAGTCTTTAGAGAAAGGTATGAAGTTTGGCTAGACAGGTTGACCACACGGTTTGCACTTGGTTAGTAGTGACCATGCCGCAAAAAAAACCATGTAGATAGAAGAATCTCCACTGTTAGTTCATAGTTTCCCAAACCGTGCAGACTCACCATGTTTTCGTCCCAACACTTTATATTTTGGGGTCTTTCTGTACCGACCCATGCTGGTCAATTAAGATTGTTGGTTCTTATGGTGGGGAGCCTATTTTTTTTCCCCCGTACCAATAACTTAGTCTTATCCATGGTCAAGGATTGTTGGTAGGTAGTCTCATTCAGATATATCAATCTACCTAAATCTTCCTTGGGTAACCATTGAGATTGGAGAGTTCCCAATGGTTTAGTTATAGCAAGGTATGTGTAACCTTGTTCGATGTTGTTGTTCGTTTGAGTGAATTGCTTGAGTCTTGTTCGGATAGTGTTTGAGGAGTTTTTCTTTGGGATAAAGCCTGAATGTGATTTATTGTTTCAGGAAAGTGGTGTATGATTTTTTTGTGAAGTATTCCTTCCTTAATTGATCAATGGAGGTGTTTTGGCCTTTGGGGGCGAAACCTGGAAAGGGAGTACATCTTGGTTTATCAGTTGGGTTTGGCTTTCGTATCTGGCCTTTCTGTAGCTTTCCGGGGACGGAAAGTTTTCATGGTGGGGAGAATTGTCACATACATGACTTATTTTGAAGTTAAATTTCATTTATTTTCCATTCATTCTTTGTTTTGGATGGTTTCCAAAGGTTTTATGGAGAAATAGATGAGTTTTCATGAATTGGGCCAAACCGTGAGCCCAATTCCAGATTTAAAAATAAATTTTGGTTCCTTTATAACTTTTTCATTTTTTAATATTTTTTCCTCATTACAATTCCTAAATGGTCTCCTCTGACCTATTAACACCAAAATATAAATTTGGAGCCTTTATAAATCCATAATCATGGTGGATATGGGTTTTTATTTAAGATATTGGGCCTTCCCGAAGGCCCATTTCCTGCATTAAAAATAATTTTTAATATTTTTATATCTCCTTCACTATTTGAGTTTTTTTGGTGATTCTACCTCCCTCTCCACCATAATAAACCCAGGCACTCTCCCATTTCCTTTACCCCCTCATTGGAGCTCTTTGAAATCGCGAATTATGGATGATCTTCATAGGGTGTTTCAAATCGGCCAGAATTGAAGAGGTAACTTCATCCCTTCTTAACTCTCTCAATTATTACTCTTTTCCCTCCATTATAGTTCCTAAATTACCTCATAAATCTTGTTCGAACAATCTCTGAATTTTGGATGTTTTTAATTTCAGAAACTATTTTTTTTGGAGTGATTAATTCAGGATACTTCAAGTAGGTGAGTCTATTTCTTTCCTCTTTCAAATTGCTTAGGATTTCTTCCCTAATTCTTGAATTATAAAAAAATACAGAAGTTAGGGTTCGTTCCTAGGTTCTAATATACTGTATTTTGGGTGAAATGTTGAGGTTTTAGGTTTCTTTTGAACTTCCTTGAGGTGCGGCGGTCGTGCGGTTGATGTTTCGCCCCAATATTTGAGGGTTTCGACACATTTGGTAGGTGATTTCGTGGGTAACCATTTAATGATGAGTTAGTTTGCTTGATTAAATAATTTTACATGTTCCTTATGTGCTTTGAATTATGAGAAAACCATTTTTGGTAGCAATAGTAAAGCATTTGTTTTTAAAGTTACATTTTTGCTTGAAGTGTGTATTTTTCAAATGTATTTCATGTGTTATCTCTTGTGGCAGTTTTGTAAAATGTGGAAGTGATTTATTAGTTGTTGAAAGGGGCTGCCAATTATGGTTGGGTAATGATATAGTTCCATGTGGTCCTAAAAATGGGGTGTATTTGAATGGTTTTATTTGTATAACCTTGTTATACTCATTGAAAGTGTTTTATGGATTTGTGTGTTCTCATGGGTATGTTTTGTGATATTATTCAAGGTGATTATATAACATTTTAAAGTGGATTATTACATGTTGATTGGGCTGCCAATTCTGTTTTGGTAGGGTCTTAGTGTGCTTTTGGCTTAAAAATAGGTTTTTGAAATGGATTTTATGTGCAAAGTTTGGGTATACTCTTTATAATTGTTTTATGAAAGTTTTGAATGGTTTATTGGGTTATGTAATAGGTGAAACTATATCAGCAAACTGTTTTGGTAGGAGTATATTTTTAAAAGTTCCATTTCATTTTTGAAAAGGTTGTTATATGATATGTATCATCTTGGAAATATTTTATTAAATTGTTTAAAGGACATATTGAGGAGTGAAAGTGATGTGAAAGTGATGTGGAGTGTTTTGTGTGAGTGTGATGTGAAAAATTGAATTTTTGATTATGAAAGAAGTGTTATATTCCATGTGTGTGGGATGTTATATGAGTTTAAATATCTTATAATTGTTTTATAAAATTGTTTAATGGTTTCGTGGAAGTGTTGAAGAAATGTGAAATGTGTTGTGGGCTATTTTGGTGTGATTCGGATTTCAAAATCATTTTGAATGAAAAATGGATTTTTTGTGACTTGTGTGGTATACATATGGGCTGTTTGGTGAATTTGTGATGTGGAAATGATATTTTCATGTTCAATGTATATTTCTTGACTAGTTGAACTTGTTTGAGCACAAGGGGAAAACCTGGGTATCTAGGTGGGTGGACGTGTACTAGTATGCTAGTGAATCCGTGGGGTTTGGCCTCAGTTTCACTTAGCAAGATTGATGCTTACAACTCTAACTAAACTATGATGATGATGATTGGGGACCACTAGGTTATGGGTATGTTCCCTACTAGTGGCTCGTGCACGAGAATGGATATTTGTGATGGTTACTCTCACTGAGATACGAGGTACCTGGGACCCACAGCTAGCTAGTGCCTAGGGGTTACTTCCTATTTCTTGTGCTCATTATTTACTTTGTACTTACCATCGGAATAGGGTATAGTTGGCTGGAAAATTCAGTAGTGTTGACATTATTTTTAAAAGTGTTGATTCTTAATGATAGCCCACTTGAAAACTATTTTTATTCAAAGTTGCGTCTTTTAGAAATTGTAACTAGCTTTTCATGTTTTTGAAAACTTGCATGCTTTTCGTCTTTAAATGTTTATCACATGGAATCTCTTAGTGGTGGTATCCTACTAGGAATTGGATCACACCCTACTTACACCCTTGGGTGTAAGTAGACTTGGTTATTTTTGTTGTCACAGGTTGGGTACAGTTTTTTGTTCCAGTGGTTCGGGTTTCTAGCAGGTCCTTGGTGGTGAAGTCTTGTGGAGGTGGCTTGAGGGCGGTGCCCCTTCCCATGAGGGTTCTTGGGCTGTCCTTATTTGGTTTTGTACCTTTGGTATAGACCTTTTGAGTTGTTTTAAGCTATGTAATTCATTTCTGAATTTTTGTAAAAGAGTTTGGTCTGAAAAATCCAGATTTGTTTCATTGGATTCTTTTGTTGTTTTATGTTTATAAACTCAGGTAAATCGTTCCCAATTTTAATTTTATGATACCCGGGAACTTGTGCTAGCCCGTGGGGATCGGGAACGCCCTTCGGGCCTTGTCACGGGCTGGGTTTGGTGCCATTTTTGGTGGCGATTGATTCGGTTCGTGACAGAACCCCAAGGTGATGTACTCAGATGAATAAATAACTTTTCCTCTATCCCCTCCAGCTAATTATTGAGATCTTGAAGCTCTATTAGTTCCATTATATATGAAAAAATAGAAACTATTTTATCCCCCAACATGAGCTCAATAGATAATTCCATATCACTCTTAGGTGGCAGCCCTAAGAAGTCTTTAGGAAAAACATTCAGACACTCTTCTACTATGGGTGGGAAAATACCATGCTTAACACCCCCATAATCCATAAAAAGACTAGAAAAATGGGTTGTGATCTCTACTAGTTACAGAGTAATTGGCCCTGCTCGGCCTTCTTGGATATTCCACTCTCCCCTGTGACTGCAATTGTCACCCCTAGGAGATATAAAGGTCACTATCCTACAATAAAAATCAATATGGTCTTGATATGAGATTAGTCATTTCATACCCATAATTATTTCAAATCCTTGCATATCAAGAGTATATATTTTTTATAGAAAACGATACTCTCTGATCTCGAGAGAACATCCTCTACACAAACAGATGTCTCTATACCGTACTTCCAACGGTGTATCTAAATTCATTTTCCTGATCACAAACTCCACCACCTGGCTCAAAAGTTAACAAGTTTTAAAGATATGAAGTAATGAGAGGCACTAGTATCAAATGAGTCATGATATAATGTAGAATCTACTATAATAGTACCTCTCACTATCAAAGGTCCAACCTCACTATCCACAAGTTTAGGTTGTACTACATGTATTTTTTCTACCCCTATCCCATCTGATGCAGTCTGACTCCCCTAGGTTACACCACTCTACTGATATAGGTACTCTTAACTAGAAGAACTAAATTCACTACCTCTACCACCTTGACCATTATAACTCCATCTTCTCTACTGATAAGGTGTAGAAGATCCCCTCCCTGTACCTTGGTTCTGTCAAGCTCCACCATCATTAATTGTTTGTCGTTGTGACTTGCATAATTTTTATAGATTCCCCATATTTTCACAATATCTTCACTCCACTAGTGGTTAGGGACAATTCTAATGATAGTGTCTTGACCTGCCATGTTGGTGGAAAATCACTATTGAAGGATCCTGGGTAACTGATTTTTCTCACTGACCACTCTATTTTCCACTACTCTAGCTAGAGTTATCATAGAGATAATTCCTGCTCTCAGAAGTCGTACCTCCTAAATAGAAGCATCCCTCAGGTTCCCCTAGTCTATGACAGCCTGATCCACCACATTATAAAACTTCCTTAATCTAAATAGGTCGACTTGATACTTAATCTTGAACTTATGCTCATACTAAAAGAATCTCATCGTAGTTTTCTCATCTCCTGCTAATGCTGAGAGAAAAATGATGTATATCTGTAAAGTATCTAGAATAGTCCATCACAGACATGCTTCCCTGAGTCATCTGCATTAACTATGATGCTTTGTCCTATATCAACATCTCTGGATAGAATTACTATAGGAACATCTCCAAAAAGTCATTCCATAGCATGCCATATGTCTTTATAGTTCGCGGATGAATGTCCCACCAGCGCTTTGCTGATCCTCACAGCATATAAGTGGATAAATTGACCCTTCTCTAAATTGGAGTCTCTAAATGGTCATGGATTGTCTCAATGGACTCAACCCATAATTCATCTCCCTTAGTTACACCCTCTCTAATTAAATTTAGAGGGTTTTGCATCTGAAACTCCCTCATCAAGTCAGACATACTCTTCTCAACTTACCCTAGGTTTATTTATGTAGGTTTCATAAAGTGAGAAAAGTTACCCCAAAACTTCTCCCATGATTCATCACATGGAATTACCGATGCCTTATGTTCCACTGCTGGTAAATTATCTCCAGCCATCTCCTCCTATCATCCTCTCAACAAGCGTCATCATGGAGGTATAACTCTACAATTCTGAACACATATTTTAGGACTCATAACACAACATTAATAATGTTATATATATAATATTAATAATCATAACAAGTAATTACTAAAACCCTACCACATTGTCAAAACTGAGGATTTAACACTACCCTTAACCATCTTACACCTAGGTCCTTGTCAACATGGGAAAACACATTATCATATCAATTTCCTCATTTAGAAACCCATTTATTCTCATCTTTTCATAATTTTACAATCTTTTTCAATTTAATGTTAGGAACTATTTTCATTTTAATTTCACAAGAAAGGAAAATAGTTAAAGTTAAACAACTTACACGTATCTTGTTTTTCTATGTGTGCCTAAAATGATTCATGTCACAAATAGTCTTGAGTGCCTAGAATGATATATGCAGACTCAACACTTATGCCTCTCTGGGCCACAATTCAATTATCAACCATTTCTAGAAATAATAATCACATCGCACAACAATTGCATCACCTAAGGTGAAATATTATTCAACTATAACAACAAACTACAATAACAACAATCCCACCTTGAGTACTTGGGTTTTCCCCCATATATGGGTTTGAAACTCCCATGCATGAGATCATTACCAATCCCCAACTTTTCCTAGTATTTTTTATACCTTTACCCAAATATTAAGGGAAAAGAAGAATAATGAAAATTGGAGCCACTAATACCACTTCGTAATGTCCTGACCCGAGTGCCATGCAGCTATGCCCCAAGTCAGTCAGTCACATGGCCTCGAAAGTACCTCCCTATATGTCAAAGGCAAATAACTAGTAGTGAGGGTCTGGTAAGTAATTCATGGGGATATTATACCCTATTTTTATCAATGTAAACACCAGTGGAAATAAAACACAATAGCGAAAGCATAAATAACTAGAATAAATACCCATATCTCAAGATAATCAATACAAGAAATATAATATACAACTGAAACTAAAACATGACATGATAATTTAAGTGTTGACTTTATAAAATGAAAAATAAAAATAAAGACACTGATGACTCCCAAGTGGGTTCTAAACCATTTTTGGTTCCCTCATCCAAGATCTATCCCCAAATCAACTCTCTATCCTAGGTCCCTTTCCCTTTACCTTCCCTGCAATAATAAAGTCTATTCGAGTATCAATCAGGCAGCTCAAGTAGGGTGTGAGTACGACTCATTAGGCCACCACCAATGGTATCTAATGATTCCAGTCAATAATAGTGTATTAAATTATATAATAAATAAATATAATTCATAAGTAAATAGTTTATCACATTATAAAATATTCTCTATTTAATCACATAAACCCTCAGGTTCCTGAGAACACCCAAACTTCACCACCTGCTTCGGCCCATATAGAAATAAATTCTATCCCCAAGGGATGTCAGGATTGAATTTCCATGTTACTGTTCTTTAGTAATTTTTTTAATTTCTATGTTACCATTCACAATTTAATAATTCATAATTCAATGAACATATTACCATTCATAATACTTGGCTAAATGACCATGTTTCCATTTACCATTTAAAAACACCCAATTGAATGAACATGTCACCATTCATAATACTTTTCTAAATAAACATGTTACCATTTACCATTTAACAACATACAATAAGAAACATCACAATATTACATGGATCTTAATCACCTTTAATTAATTAATCAACTCATTAATCATACTCAAAACTTCAATATTCTCATAATTAATATAACATTAATTATCTAAACTAATGAAATCAATACCAAATAATTAATATAACATTAATAACTAAAATCATATATATTTATATTCCATAATTAATTCATTAATTAATCATCTCAAACCAATTATCTTGATCTCTCGTAATTAGTCCCCAGATTAATTATCCAAATCACATATCCCAAAATCTCATAATTAATTCACCCATTGATTATCTAAATTAATAGCCCCTAAACCTTATAATTAATTCCCCAATTAACTATCAATATATAAATCCCCCTTAGTCTCATAATAAACTCCCCAACTAGTCATGTATTTCAACAATTTATCCAGCAGTTCAATTGGCCATTATTTGAATCATGATTCCTTAAACCTAATAATTAATTCACCCATTATTTATCCAATTGTAATACCCCTTAATACATGATTAACTCCCAAATTAATCACTAAAAAGGAAAACCCTTAATCCCTATTATTAACTTCTTAATAAATTATCAATTCTCAATAATATACCAATTAAACTATTATCCACATCAAATAATCTAATTTATCTAATTGAATTGCTAAAGAACACTAAAAAAATAAAATTATGCATAAATATATCAAGATTATGAATATGGGGAAATAATATTAGACCACATACCTCTATTGATCAATAACACTCTCCCACGTAAAAATCCTCAAAAATTGGGCTGCACAACGACGTAGATCTAGCTTCCGATCTCAAAAGGCAAAAATTAAGATTCAAGAAAATCAATATCTTGTAAGATTATATGTAGATATAGAATAATAGATCTAGATATCACCCAATATAAATAGATCTATCTAAGATATTGGATTTCATCTCTAAAATAATGTGGAAATTATGGAAGAAGAAAAAGGGAAAAATGGGAGAATAAATCACTTACCAAAAGAGAAGCAGTCTTCTATCCAGGCTTAGATTCATGAATAACATAGGTCAGAAGGGCCTAAAATTCTTCTAGAGAGATCCCAAAACGTAAATTATGTCCTAGGATTGAATGGGGGTAGATTTGGGGTTAATTAGGGGGTTTGTAAAATTTTAGAAATAATTTTTGGGCTTGATTAATTCATATGCACGGTTTTCTACACAGTGGTGCACAGTTTTCCCTAACTGTGTACAAACTATGCACCTATTATATTTTGGGTGCACGATTTATCCTTTTAGGGAACAAGGTTTACAAAACTATTCATTGTTCATGTGATACCCATTGTCCAGGGTTTCAAGGTTTTCTGGGCTGGGTGCACAGTTTTCCCTAACCAAGCACAAACCGTGCACATCCCCCTTTTCTTCCATTTTTCATCAAATTTCTCCCAAAACAACCCATGTTATAACCCAAAAAAAATTATTAAAATTAAAAAAAAATTAACAAAAAATATTTCTAAGATAACTCCATAAAAATTTGGGATCTTACATATATTATGGAGCGATATATTGTTGAGGAAGTCTTTGAATTCTATACTAACTACCTGTCCAGTGTGGAAAGCATTGGTCTATCAAAATCTTGTCACACTGGGAAGCTTGTTGGTGAAGGTATTTTTGGAATAGATGTTGTCACAATCACTATTATAGATCAATATTAGGCCCACTTTTATGTTTTTAATAATATTTTAGAGGTTTACCAATATGTTGAAACCCATAAAGAAATTCTTAGACATTTGAATCCATCAAGGGATAAAATCTGGATATCAAATACAAATAATAAACAATTTATAGGATGGTTTCAAGACCATATTGTTAAGAAGTCAACTAAAAAACTATATTCAATTTCATAACATATTTTATGGCTATACATAGGACTAAGTGTGCATATATTATCTTATAATGGTTATGTAATTAATGGTTATACATTCTATACAAATGAACATGATGAATTCAGTACCATAAAAATAGTGGAGTTACACATGTGGTTGAAATGATACATATATCTAGTTCCAATGAAAAAATGTAATTTATGAAAATATGTCATACTTTGGCATCATCAATAAAATATGGGAGTTGGATTTCATAACATTTGAAGTGTTGATTTCTTAATGCAAGTAGGTTGATAACAAGAGTAGTGTTAAAATAAATGAATTGGTATTCTCTAAATTGGATTTTAGTAAGGAAGGGTATAAATATGAACCATTTATAATGGAATCATAGGTAGTACAAGTATTTTATGTTCTATATCCCAAAAACCAAAAGTTTTCAATCATTCTATTATCGACCAAAACCACTAAAGGGTCGGATGAAAATTCAATTAAGTATGACCCTTTCTTTAGGTCATCATAGTCATTTTATAGTAGTCTTAATGTAGATGAGGTCTTGTATTTCAAAGGATACCATAATGAATGGATTTGGATACTCAATAGATGGGTGAAATCCCTTCAACCTTTAAAAAAAGATAGTTCAATAATCAGGTTATATTTTTTTGTAATATACATTGTGTTACCCTGGGTTATTATCTGTTCATTGTTAAATTTACATAATATAAATTAAATTCTCAACCACTTATATAAATAATGACTTTTACACATGTCCAGGATCTTAATCCTAAGTAACAATAGGTTTCTTAATCTGATGGTTCTCTTAAAGGAGAGGAACGACAACCTTCTATCGGTTCCAAAGATACCAATCCATAGGAACAACATATTGATGATTTTGAACCTAAGTAAATGGCAGAGGATGGACATTTAATGTCCCAGAAAAAATAAGATCATCATAGAATTATGGTGTTAGAAAAAATTATTAAGTCAAGAAGCAAAGACATAAAATTCAACGTTGGATAAAATGCATGCGGCCAGGATGTTAACTCCAATAAGAAAATTTTTAGTAGTTACATTGGTCTCACCATCTAGTAGCACATGACAATTGATATATATTCATGGAAAAATGTTATTCCCAAGTTTAATACATTTATTTGGGAAGAGATTAAGGTAACATTATGATATAATTTCTTTATTTTACTAAAAAATAAAATAATAAAACATTTACTTACTCTTTATTATCCCTTAGAGTGCATTAATAGTATATGAATCTCGAATGAAATTTTATTAATTCTTGATGGAAAGGATAAAAGAATATTTCACATAATTCTTATGAATTTGCATCTCAAATATTTTTAAGGAAAAATAAACCTTCACTGACCATAGATGCATGCACACTTAATAATCCAAGAAGCATGGGATGCATTTATTTTCCATAGTGAGGATACATCTTTTTAGGTAAATTTTGACTGGTAATACATTTATTTAAAATACATGTATTATTAACTTTGATTAAGAATTATTAATTTATGAAATAGAAACTAAGTTTTGAAAATAAGAAACTGGTAGAAAAACCAATGTACCCATACTTTAAATTAAGGATGGGGTATACTACATTTGAAAAAAATGGTACGTATTTTAAATCTACCATAATACTTTTATGTGAAATGAAATAAAAACATAATTATATTACTATTTTTAAATGAAAATTAATGAATCAAAATAAAAAAGATGCATCCATCCCACATCATGTGATATAGAAGGAGGAATGTGTAAATAAAGATGAGATACTAATAGATGAAAGCACACAAAAATTGTAGGAATCATGTGTAAGTATGGCATAATAAAAAAAATAAAAAAAATGGTATTAAATAATAATGTTTACTTATTTTCATATATTATTTTATTCGACTTAGATACAAGAATCTTCATCAGTTTTAACCAATAAACAGCTTCTATTGGTGACCCTGAAGTGGCCAGAACATTATGGTCACGTCAGAGGTGTGGGTTTTGGGTGTCAACTTGAACATATTTTGGGAAGAAAAATGAATATGGGATAAAGATAAAAATATGGAAGAGTTAGAAGCACTATTAGATACTATTTATGAAAAACTTAATTGGCAGTAAATGTTGTTAGAAAATGTTATGTGAATTAATAAAAGAGAATGAACAAATCTAGAATAATTACTACATGAAAATGCCCCCCCCCCCCACCCACCATCTTTGAGGAAAGAAATTCCCCTCAAAGAGATGTCTTAGAAGAGTTAATTAATATTTCCATAATTGAATCTATAAAATTTGAATCAGGTAGACAATGATACATTTCTTGTATTAATATTCTATAGGTTTAAAATGATTGTGATTTATATCTATCAACACCAACCCATCACTTTGTTATGAGGGTTACCATGTTCAATATCCAAGAAGATATTCTAAAAAATAAATAACTTCCAATAGGTCATGTGAGATTGTGTATTAACTTATCTCATGATCCGAGTGTTGAGATACCTATTCAACTTGATGTTGTATATATTAATGTGCTTGAGAAATCTATTGGAAAATTCATATCATGGTTGTTAGATGTTGTAAAAAAACATGTTTAAAAGGAGCTATTTATTTTCAATTTATTTTTCATGAAAAAACTTTAACAATTAATGAAAAAAGATTTAAATCGATGAATTTTATTACATATAGACAAAGGGAAGGGGTGAAATGGAATGTCGAATCAAAATGATCTAAAGGATCAACCAAAAAATCAAAAATAACTTCACAGAGAAACTTTACCCCACTAATTAAACTTCCTCATTTACTAAAATTAAAGGTTCATGTAGATAAAAGGTTACAAAGTGGAAGTAATGTCATAGTTGATTTTGAAGAATAAATGTACAGATAGGCCATTAGAGACTATATTTCTCTTAAGAATGAAAATGAAATCCTTAAGTAAGATTGAATATGATTATCGGTTTCAAATGTATACATGAGGTGAGTTTTCATGGTTTTTTTTTCAATAGATCATCTAATATATTAATTATGACTAAATACAATTCATATTTTTTTCAAGCATATATATCAATACTATTTGAAGGGAAAACATGGGAATATAAATATAGACTCATTATTCCTTACATCACTTATACACAAAAAAAATCTCATTGGATTCAAATAAAAGTGATGTAATAGTGGAAAAACTATCCACAATTTTTGAAATCAGTTTTATAGATGAAAAACTCTTCTTATTACCAACAATGTAGGGGTAAAACTCTATAATTTAATCATACCAAATATATTTTCATTACTTTCATTAATTATTCCTTTTTTAGGTAGAACTGGTTACTCATTTCAGTCAATTTGGATACTCTAAAGATTTACTTTCTGAATTTACTGCATAGATACCCAAAAAACCAACCATGAGTGATGTCATTTTTCAATTTTTAATACACTATATGAAACATTTTAGAACTAATATTGAAGTTATATATTTTATATTATGTTTTAATGAGAACTATTTTATGATAGGGTGGTGTCTAAGTATCATCAAAATCATGGGATGAGGACAATCCATGAGCACAAGGAACCTATTGAATTCTATAAGTGGATAATTATTAGGGTATATATAATAATATTTCACTATATAAACATATATCAAAACAAATTAATTATTTTTTTCAATATTTATGTAGTTTATGAAACAAACCAATGGAAAATATTGTGGTTATTATGTTTTAAATTTTATGAAATATATCATATACCATCAACAAACTAGAATCACCAAGAGGTATTTTTTAAGATAATTACAACTTCATTTAAAATATTTATTAATCCTTTTTTATTTTTATATTTACAATACTACCAAAACTGTCGAAAGTAATCATATTCACAATAGGAAATATATTTGTTTAACAATGAATGGGTGTCATACCTTGTGTTAGAATGTACACATATATCAGGAACATGTGACTTCATACTACTAATTTAGTTGATTTTATCATCATTTTATCTACTTTTTTTATTTAATTTAATTATAATTTTTATCTGATAATCTTTTTTTTAATTTTTATAGAGATCATAAATAAATGACTTCATCAACAAGGATAATTCCCTCATGTACTATGATCATGCACTCAACAATTATGATGCACCCATGATTATCCAATTGACTTTTTATTCTCTAATTCATGCAACATTCTGGGTAGAACACTCTTACATTTTCATTTCTTCAAAATTAAAATCATTACAATAACTTTGGTCAATTAAATAAATTATATCACTAATAACAAGTAATTTTGTGATAATTTCATCATCACGCATGTAAAAGTTGTCTCAACCACTTATAGGGAATCCCAAGATGTTAATAAGTAGTACTGACTTATGATAATCATATAAGCCCCTCAATTCATCATAGAAATATCCAATTTCTTATATACATATTCACCTAGACACTGATAACTAATGAATAATATAAATTATCCTTACATTCCACTTAATTAATCTTATGTATCATCTCAATATGATACACAGTGTACCTGGTATGACTTAAATTGTGTGGTTTTAGTTTAAAATTGGCATTTTATTAATATATTGTTTCATTTTTAAGTTTAATTTATTTCTTTATAGTATTACTAACATAATATTGTTTTCTTGTGTAGTTGGATCATTTTTCTCAAGTTGGGGTGGTTTATTGGAATCTACTTATGCTCATGAGATATTGGACTTCAAGGATGCAACTGAGATAATGGATACAATAAAATGAGTTAAGAATATATACAGACATCATGAAAAGGTTAATTACTACTACTTATTTAGTTAATTTTATCATCATTTTATCTACTATTTTTAAGTTAATTTCCTTATCATTTTTATCTAATACCTATTTAGTTTTTTTCATTGATCTTTTGGGAATTCATATTTTCCTTTCAATTATCTATAGCAAGATCAAAAAGAAAGAACATGTTCCTTTTGGATGGAAGAGTAAACCTCATGCTGCCTAAAATGTGAAGTATTTCAGGCGGTATGGGATTTCTTCTTCCATCCAAATGGAGCATGTTCTATCTTTTCTAGCTTATTGTAGATAGTTGAAAGCAAAACACGCATCTCATACTCAATCATCCACACCTCAATATGATACACAATGTGCACAGTATGACTTGAACTATATGTTTTTAGTTTATAACTTACATTTTAGTTCAAAGCACACATCACATACCAAAAACTATAAAAATATATTCATATTGTTCTGATACTTTAGAAAAACGATCCATAAGTCATTTGTGAGGTGTATGAATTAGCCTCACCATAACACGACACACTGTGTGACCAGTATGACTCTAAGTGTGTCTTTTTATTTAATATTGACATTAATTTTAGTAACAAGGAAAATCGGCATACCCAAAATCAAGATAACTCATTCATATTGTATTTATTTTTTAGTAAAATGATCCATAAGTCATTTTTTAATGTTTAGTAATCAAGCGCACCTCAAACTAACACATGGTCTTCCCAATATGACTCAAAATATACATTATAAGTCTAAAATTGACATTTTAGTTAAAAAAATTTGTCACTCACTGAAAAATAAGAAAACATGCTTGGATTGTCTTAATACTTTGGGAAAATGATTTATAAGTCATTTTTGATGTGTAAGAAGCAATATCATGTAAAACCAACACATGATGTGACTGGTATGACTTAAAGTCTGGGTTTTCAGTTTAAAATAACATTTTAGTAAAAAAGAAAAGTGACATACTCAAAACTGAGCAGAAATATTTGGATTTTTTTGATAATTTGGGAAAATAATCCGTAATTCATTTGTGATGTGTAGAAATCATCCCCACCTCAATCTGATCCATGGTGTGAACTATATGATTATAACTATGTCCTTTTATTTAAAATTAACATTTTATTCATGTATTGTTTCATATTATGTTTAATTTATTTCTTTATAGTAATACTAACATAATAATTGTTTTCTTATATAGGTGGATTATTTTTCCCGAGTTAGAGTAGTTTTCTCAAAAACTAATACCATGATCATGCTTTATTCAAAAGGGGTTGGGTTCTAAAGATAATGAAACATTTATGTTTTTGAATTTTTATGATATTACTTGCTAATGTAATTGTAAAAAACATTGTTTTAAATTTCTATAATATAGTATTTTTTTGTATTTGTGATGTAATGTTATTTCAATTAAATAATTAAATTTCTATATATAGGTTGATGGTATAGAGTGTTTCAATTAAAAAAGCACACTACAGTATTATGGTCTTTATCAATTCTATTTCTAGCACTGATAAAGGCCCCCCTTTTCAATGCTAATGAAAGCACTAATAAAGGGGTCCCCCTTTTAATGGAGTTTAGAAAAATAGTGATTTTTTAGTGATGTTAAATCCCATTTTTCATGTTGTTAAATGGATGATCTATTGTAGTGATCCTTATTTTCTGGAACCCATGGAGCTGTGGGATTTGAGGATAAAGATTGATGGTTTGTTATAGTAGGTGTTCATCTAACCTAGTATATCTCTTTAGGGTACTTAAGTTTCATTCTCCAAAAAATGAATGGTTATCTAAGTTTGTGTATGGGATACCAAAGGTTGAACTAGTTTATATTCAATAACTATCACCATTATCTAAGGATTGATGATCTATTCGATGAGCTGAGGAGAGTTAGTTGGTTTTCAATGGTGGGTTTGTAGTCTAGATATCACCAAATGAGGGTAAATGAGGAGGATATCCTTAATAATTAATTTTAGTGAAGGTATGGATAGTTCAAGTTCATATTCATGCCATTTAGTGTATCATTTTAGATGAATTTATTAATCAAATAAATTATCCACATTTTGAAAATCATGAATAGAAAATACATGCAATAATGAAAATATAGAGAATTTGAATTAGATCAATGTATTTTAAAAAAATCTATTAATTCATGATCAAATCAATATAATAGAAAATTAAGATATAAATAAAATTAAAAACAAATTTTTTTAGAATAAATAATTAATTATAGTTATTATTATTCAATTTATTCAATTTTAATATAATTAAATTTTTTGAGTAAACTAATTGAAATTGTTTTATAAAAATATTATTGAATTGTTCATAAACACCTAAAATAATAACCAAAGACCATGATAACCCAAGATATCAAAAATTTGAATCAAAAATCAGCAAACATGGGTAGGGTTGATAGTTAAGGATGGGTATGTAGTGTACCATGGCAGTGGAACCTAAAAAATGGAGGTGGGGAACTCATGTACTGAATAAGAGAAGAGGATTTGAGTAGGCCATCAATGAAATGATCTAGAAAGTAGTAGATCAGGTAGATAATGGTCACCAGGTGAACAAGGGGAGGAGAATAAGTTTGGGTAGATTTAAAAGGTAATTCAGAAGGATTTTTAATGAAGATTTTGTAAAAAAAATAAAGAGGTTTTTTACAATAATCTATAATTAATAATTTAAAATATTTTTTAAATTTAGAACCAGTTTAATGAAACCACTAATTAAAAGTATGTTATTTTTTTCTCTATAGTGACAGATTATAAAACCAATTATAATAATTAATATCCATATATTTATTACTATAAATTAATAAAATAAATTTATCATTAATATCCTATCCATTCTCCTTGTGATTTAATTTCCATTTATTCATTACCTAAAAAGACATCACTTTTTTTAATTAAGTGTAATAATCTTTTTATTTTACCCTTATCTCATAAGAAGCCAAACAATATTGAAAATCATCAAGAGTCACTTTACATATGTGTTTTTCATTAATAGATGAAATATTTTCATTACAAAAAGTTGTAAGCCTCCATAATATCTTCTTTAAAAAAATTACATCTTTAATTTTGAGGCAAATTCCTCTCATAGTGTTAACACATCAACAATCTTAGTAATAAACTCATACATGGTTTCATTATCCATCATTCTAAATTTGTAAAATAATCATAAAACTTGAATTTTTACATTTTTTACCTTGCTGTTCCAATCATAAATGTTGGATAGTTTGTCCCAAATGTTCTTAGATAAATTATACCTTTATATAAATCTAATTTGAAATTTTATCACATAATAAATTTGTGCCTTAGAATATGAATTCATAAACTTCTTATATAAATCAAATAAATCCATCTATATAGGAATAATGATTTAAAGACACAAATTTACACATTATGAACATCAAACCCAAGTGATATAAGATGATATTTCATCATGTTTATCCATATTTGATCATTCATATTATCTATAATTGGAATACCCTTTAATTAATATAAATTTCCATAATAGTTTTTTTTAAACCTTAAATATATGAATTATTTACTAAGATTCAATATTTGGGATTTGATACCACTTTTTGGTGATAAGGTCCCATAAGTTTACCCTAAGGGGGTGAATCAAGGTATCCCTATATTTCAAAACATCTCCTCAAAAATGGATCCTAGTTCCTTATTAGAATAAATGAAACATTGATCACCTATCATATATAAATCTCACTCATAAAATAAAATTTAAAAAGTAATTAAAAATCACAAATAATACTCATAAATAGTATACACATAGAGGGGAATATGAGTTCTAATTAATCATTATCTCACTAATGTTTTGATTACAATATTTATTTCATGGAACTCCAAACCAAGTATTACTACAATTACAATTTTTTGTTTGTACACAACTTCCCAAATATTACTATATCTTCCTCAATCCATGAACAATGATAAAAAAGAATAAATAATATTGTATCACATGAAATACACAAATATATAAAAAATTTCTGAATGGACACAAATACAACATAGATGTTTTCTTTTCATCACAAAAACATAATGAATTTTGTTTTCTTTGTTATTTAGATTCTATAATTTCATATATTCTTATAAAATAAATTCATGAATTATTATTCTTCCACATGTTATCTCTATTCATGCTCTACATCAATAAACTTCACTTTTTGTCTTTAATTAATTCTATATTTGATTCTATTGAATATTTCTAATAATATGGAAATAAAATGTATATTAAAAATGATCCTGGTTTTCTATTTAATAAACTATTTTAGATATCATAACTTTTGTCTCTATATTTTGTAAAAAATATAATTCAAATTTATAAAAAAAATATTTCAAAATATTTCTCAAATATCCTGTAGATTTATCCATTAATTACCCTATGAAAACATGTCATGATATATTTTAGAAAATTTTAATGATTTTAATCAAGAAATAACTATGATGCATCATGATACAGCTACATATCTTGAGATAAAACTTATATAATAATATAAAAACATAGATTAATATGACATATTATTCAAATAAACCTTATGTATTCTTCACAAAATTAAATAAATTGTCATAAAACTTTGAATAACACCAGTTACTATTAATAAAATGCACTTTTGTAGCTTTAACACTTACTCGTCAAGTTCAAGAATAAAGTATCACATATAAAGATTTGTTTTTTCCTTTAATATTGTACAACTAGTTGATTTTTGATACATCAATTATGAAAATTAAAAAAACACTCTTATGCAACAAGTTCAAATTTCATAATAATCTTCAAAATTACTCAAAACAATTATATAATTCTTCAAAATAGTTTTATAAAACAAAAAAAATCTAAGACTTAGATATCAATTTTTAAAGAAAATAAAACTAATGTATCAACCATTAACTCATTGATTCCAATAACACATGAACCCTTTATCATTCTGAAACTCGAGTTTCCAAGGGTAGTATAAGGCCCCAGCATTAAACATTACTTAATCTTGAGTTATTACATGATTACACATTGAGGATCTTTTCAGGTTTAGAGTTTTAGAGAATTAGATCATAAATCATGCATTTCATTACACATTTAAACAATGTGGTTACATAAAAGATAGTATTAATTTGTTTTCCCATCAACGGAAGCATATTTAAAATAAAACATGGATTCTTTCATGAAACTTCCTTGACCCTATCATCACATCATGTACCTTTCCCTTGACCTGTGAAAAACATTTCAAAAACTTGGGATGAGCATAAAAAGCTCAGTAAGGGATATAAAAGTACGAAATGAAAACATTATTCCATGTATGAAATCATACATTACTCATAAAACATAATCATTTTAACCTACCTCATCAAATCATGAATAAATCAAATAAATCATAAGACATAAAGGTAACTTGAGGCATTCATAACGTTCTTACGTAGGGAGTAACCCTCATGGTTACGTTTGGAATACCCATCACAGTATATTCCCTAAATCTCTTCGGAGAAACCTTAATGTTTAACTCCTTTGCATTAACCAATGAATTTGAGAGCTATATTGGGCTCACCCACCCTTATTTTATCACGGAACCACCCGTCTTCATAACAATTCCCAAGAACCATAACATAATCGTATCACATAAAACATGCATAAAGGAAACATATCATTTCCACATTTCAATCACAAGATATCAATATAACACATTGATATAATAAAAACATTATGAAAACCATTTTGAATACCAAAATAAAAGAAAAGTAAAACATGGTATTTATTTCTCATTTTTTTTAAAGTTATGGCTTGTAGAGGAAGCCGAAACTCAAATAATGGTCACGGCGGTGGAGAAGTCGTTGTCGCTGCATACGTATGACAAAAACATTCCCTTTTTTCATTTAGTAAAACGCTTTGTATAAAAATATTCCTTTTGAATAAACGTAAAAGTCAAAGGGGTTTATACACCATATAAAAGAAAGTTTTGTATAAAACAAAATATGCCTCAATGAATGGTGATTGAGATGAAGTCCCTTACCTCGGGTCCGACTTGACTCGATCATTCTTTAATGTCCTGAATAATAAACTTGAGTTAATTTATACTTTCTTAAGAACCTTTTTCAAGTTCATTATTCCTTTTATATCACTTATTACCATGTTATGAACATTATGTAATCATTTAAGTTAATAACGGTCATTTTGTTGATATTTGGTACTTGAGTCAAAAGTGAACTTCTTATATTTATAAGTTGTTCACGTAGTCAAATATCCATTATCTCAATAATGATATTCATGATGTAGATTCCATATATATCATATATATCCAGTATATACATGTTTTTGTAATATTACATAATCATTTAGAGGTAAGAAATGAAATGCACCGTTCATGGAGACGGTAAGTCGTACGTACACATGAACGCTACTTTCATTTCTATGTCATATTAATGGAATTAAAACTAAATGAGAGATATGTATATTTTAATTCCAGAATTATATTAATCATTTAGATCTAACATACATCATATATATCCATTATATATTTGTACTTATAATAGTACATTACATTTCGGGATAAGAAATGAAATGCACCATTCATGGAGACGGTAAGTCGTACGTACGCATGAACGCTAATTTCATTTCTATATCATACTTTAATGGAAAGAAATAATAATTATATAAAGGTATATCATAATTCCAGTATAATATCATATATAATATCATTAAATCTATCCTTTATACATAACACATATGGTATTAACGAATCAAATAACTTTGAGGGAGCGGTAGTCCGCACTTCCTAAAATGAAGATATCGCGTTTACCCAAAATGGAAACCATAAAGGTATGCCATAAATGAAAAATACAGAAGCTTAAGTAGAACATAAAAATAATATATATCATATATAAATATAGTGACATCTTAATGGCCACCTTTGAAGGTGTTATATGAGTGTTGAACAATCATCGTTTCGTGAGGCAGAAATTCGCCATCCACAGAAACAGTATGTTCTTTAACCATTAAATGTAGGTGCTTGTAAGTGTAGCTCTAATACTTCTTCTACCAACATACTAGTATATTTATTATACTGTTGTTGTTACAAAAGAAATGAAAAAAAGAGTTTAGGGGGGTTAGAGAAGCAAAATAAAACATAACAACACAAGAGAAAACACTACCTTTAAAACGGGTAACTCTTTTTGATTTGAGCTCAAAGGCTTCCTTGGGAAGACTTCTGCCCAAAGTGAGGCTTCTAGGAGTAATAGAGGGATGTTTAGAGACAAAATGGGCAGGGTTTGTCCAAGAAAAAGGCTTGAGAGGTGTGGGTAAGGTGGTAGAGGTGGGGGCCTTTTATAAGAGGAGAGGAGGGGCACTCTTGGGAAGTTATAAAAGGTTACTTTATTATAAAATTCTTTTCGGATTTAAAAGGTCCACAAATTATATATTTCAAGGATAAGGTGATAAGAGTTCAAAATCCACCCATCCCATAGGTTTTTTACATGTTTAGGTCTTAGATTTTACATTATCTTTTCATTTTATTTAAATCGTTAAATAATGAGGTAATCGTTGCATCATCATGGTGTCATAAATAATTTAATTTATTTAATGTCTAAAAATTATAAAAAAAATATCATGATGTAGGAAATATTTTTAGATTTCTAATTAATATTTATAGTCAAAAATATTACTTGTATAACCCCATTTAAAAAATTGTTTTAGTAAAACAACTCATGTTTGTGACATTTTTATTTTAACTTTAAATAAAAAGTTATTAATGTCATTTTCCTACCAAAGTGGCTCCATAGGGTCCCCAAGTTGACCCATGGATTTTCTTGGTTGGCCATGACACATCCAATAAGGTTAGGACATGTGTCAAGGTCATTTCATATTATTAAAACATTATTTTTACCTTAAACTACACTAATTACCTCTAATCGCGATTAAAAACTTAAAAGTTACTATTCACCAAAAAATTATTTTAATCCCATTGAACCACATTTTACTTCCTAATGACAACCATGTATTTCGGATTTTTGAAATTCAAAACACAGAGGTGGTAAAATTTCATTTAAACGAAAAATCAGTTTTTTTAAGTACCACTTAGTGGTTTCACTATTCATCAAAAATTGAAGTTTTTCAGAAAAATACAAAAACTTCACCCTAAGCTATATTTTATATTCCGAATTCAAAAATGATGTCTATTTTAAAAAATTAAAAACATATAAGTTACAATAATTAATTTAATAATTAATTCCCACTGTCAGAACAAATAGCATGTTTTTATGAAACAATATATATCAAAAGATTGACACTAGTTTAAGTCCAATTTCAAAGTGAAATTAATTCCAAAGACCGCCATTGGATTAAATGGTAAAAATATATTCTAATTTCACTTTAAAACCAATTCAAAAGATAATATAATCATACAAATAAATTAGATTAAAAATAGGTTTTGAATTAAAATACAACATTTTTCACTATTCATTAAAAATGAACATTATCAGAAAAATACCATAAATTTATCCAAAGTAAATTTCAATGCCCCAATCATAAAGAATAAGTTTATTTTGACAAATATAGCTTATAAAATTGTCAAAATATAGATTTAAAAATGGTTCTCCATCAAAAGGCGGTAAAACAATCTTTTAAAAAATTTAGAGTATTTCATGCTTTAGGTTAGATTTATTCTCATTTTAAGCCTCTAAAACACTATCTAATTCATAAATAGACATAGATAACTATATCTATTATTCATTACTTACTTGGGATGTTACATCCTTCCCCCTTTTAGAAAATTGTGTCCCCGTAATTTATTTACTTATCGAATAAGTGGGGGTATTTATCCCTCATAGCATTTTTAGATTCCCACATTGCCTCTTCAAACATATGGTTTTTCCACAAAACCTTTACCTGGTGAATTACCTTATTTCGCAAAACTTGATCCCTTCAGTCAAGAATCTGGACTGGTTGTTCTTCATAAGAGAGATTCTCTTCCAACTGAACTACCTCTGGGCTCAAAACATGAGATGGATCTGGCATATACTTTCTCAACATAAAAACATGAAAAACATTGTGTACCTGATATAAACTCGGAGGTAAAGCCACTCGGTAAGTAACTGATCCAACTCTCTCCAGAATTTCATATGGTCCAATGAACCTTGGTCTCAGCTTTCCTTTCTTACCAAATCGCATCACACTTTTCCACGATGAAACTTTGAGAAAAACATGATCACCTACCTCGAAAGATATATCCTTCCTCCGGTTATCCGCATAACTCTTCTGTCTGCTCTGAGATGTTCTCATGTGTTTCTGAATCAACTGAAATTTTTCTCCCATCTCTTCTACTAATTCTGGTCCCATCAGCTTCCTTTCACCCACTTCATCCCAGAAAGCTGGAGTTCGACACCGCTTCCCATATAACGCCTCAAATGGTGCCATCTGTATACTGGAATGAAAACTGTTATTATATGAAAACTCAACCAAAGAAAGATGTTGGTCCCGACTTCCCTGATAATCCATCGAACAAGCACGTAGTATATATTCCAAAGTCTGAATTTTTCGTTCTGACTGCTCATCTGATTGAGGATGAAAAGCTGTACTAAAATTTAATTCAGTACTCAACGACTTCTGAAGGCCTTTCCAAAAGTTAGAAGTAAACATGGGATCACGATCAGATAAAATGGAGAGGGGAACTCCATGTAACCTGACTATCTCTTTAAGATACAAACGAGAAAGTTGATCTAGGGAAAAAGTATCTCGTATAGCAAGGAAAGGAGCAGATTTAGTCAAGCGATCAACAATAACCCAGATTTCATTATTACCTCGAGGTGTCTTCGGCAATCCCACAATGAAGTCCATGGATATATTTTCTCATTTCCACTCTGGCACTGATAAAGGCCGAAGCATCCCTTTCGGTAACTGTCGCTCTATTTTAACATGTTGACATGTCAAACACTTCACAGTAAAATCAGCAATATCCCTTTTCATTCCGTCTCACCAGTAATACTTCCGAAGATCTCTATACATCTTAATACTTCCTGGATGAACTGAAAACGGAGAACTATGAGCTTCACATAACAACTCTCTCTTCAACTATGAATCACAAGGCACACACAATCTCTTCCCAAATCTCAAAACACAATCATTATCAATGTTGAATTCATGCAACTTACCCTTCTGAACTAGCTCTACCTTTTTCTGCAACTCGCTGTCTTACTTCTGTGATTGCTTAATTCTGTCTGATAGATAAGATTTCACTGATACCTGAAACAAAAAATAAGGGCATCCTGCACCAATAACTTCTATGCCAAATTTCATCAAATCCTTAACCAAAGGATCACGTTCCAAATGCAACATCGTTAATGAAGCATTACTTTTTCGACTCAAAGCATCAGCCACTTTATTTGCTTTTCCCAGATGGTAATAAATTGTACAATCATAATCCTTGATTAATTATAGCCATCTCATCTGTCTCATGTTTAATTATTTATGAGTGAATATATACTTTAAACTTTTATGATCGATATATATTTCACACTTTACTCCATAAAAATGATGCCTCCAAATTTTTAAAGCGAAAACAACAGCAGCTAATTCCAAATCATGTGTAGGGTAATTTACCTCATGAGTTTTCAACTGACGTGAAGCATAAGAAATTACCTGATCATTCTGCATTAGGATGCAACCAAGTCCTTTTAATGAAGCATCACTATAGACAACAAACTCCCCATTCCTAGAAGGTAGTGCCAAAACTGGAGCATTCACCAATCTTCTTTTTAGTTCCTAAAAACAATCATCACTTTCTTTTGTCCAGATAAACTTAACACCCTTCCGAGTTAGCTTAGTCATTAGACTAGATAACCGTGAAAAATTTATAACAAACCTTCGGTAATAGCCTGCCAAACCAAGGAAGCTACGAATCTCAGTTACATTTGTGGGTCTTGGCCATTCTTCAACAACCTTTGTTTTTGCAGGATCAACAGTTATCCCATCTTTAGAAACAATGTGACCAAGGAAAGAAATTTGTTGCAACCAAAACTCACACTTGCTAAATTTACCATACAATTTCTTTTCTTTCAAGGTTTTCAAAATAACCCTTAAATGTCTTTCATGCTCCTCTTTACTTTTAGAAAATACCAAAATATCATCAATAAAAACCACCACAAACTTATCCAAGAACTCATGGAAAATTCTATTCATTAAGTCCATGAATACAGCATGTGCATTGGTTAGCCCAAAAGGAATTACTACAAATTCATAATGGCCATATCTTGTACGAAATGCGGTCTTCAGAACATCTTCTTCCTTTACCTTCAACTGATGGTACCCCGATCTCAAGTCAATCTTTGAAAAATACTGAGCTCCCTGTAGCTGATCAAACAAATCATCGATATGAGGCAAAAGGATTTTTTTTTTAACAGTGATGTTATTCAAGGCTCTATAATCAATGCAAAGTCTCATTGAACCATCTTTCTTTTTAACAAATAAAACAGGAGCACCCCATGGTGATGTGCTGGGTCGAATGAAACCTTTCTCTAATAAATCTTGAAATTGCTCCTTCAACTCTAAAAGTTCAATTTGAGCCATTCGATAAGGGGGTTTTAAAATTGGATTAGCATCAGGAACTAAGTCGACAGTAAATTCAAATTCCTGATCTGGTATTATTCTAGGAAACTCATCAGGAAAAACATCAGGATACTCATTTACCATTGGAACATCATTAATCTAAACAGTTCTTTTGTTTTCAACAATGTGTGCAAGGTAACATTCATTTCCATCTTTTACAAGTTTCTCGGCCTCTTGATATGTTATCAATAGCAAGGGTTCATTCTTGTACACAAACTGAAAGTCTTTCTGAAAAGAAACTTCTTTAGCTCTACAGTCAATCTTAGCATGGTAAATAGAGAGTCAATCCATACCCAGGATAACATCAAACTCTACTAGAGGTAAAACAATAAGGTTTTCAAGTAGGTTCTTCCCACAGATAAGGATAGGAAGATTCTTATAAATTCTTTTTTCCTCAACATTTCCCCCAGGTGTTTTTACCACAAGTTCAGGAGTCATTTCTTGAGATGGTATTCCCATTTTACTAGAAAAGTTTTCAGAGATGAAAGAATGTGTAGACCCCGAATCAAACAACACACTGGCATAATCTGAAAAAACAAACAAAGTACCTGATACCACTTCATTTGATGGCCCAACATCTGCTGAAGTAGTTGCAAAGGATTTCACCACCCCTTTCTACTTGTAGTATAACTGATTCCCATCACTCAAGATCTTTATTGGACACTCGTTTTCATAGTGACTCATCTCATTACACTTAAAACATTTTACTAACTATAAATCAAATTTGGTCTTACCATTACCCTGATCTTTTTCAGTGCAATCACAAGCCTTATTTCCCATCTTACTGCATCAGTAGCACTTTCCAGAATTTAGAAGACATTCCCCAGCATGCCTTTTACCACATTTATCACAAACTGGAAACTTAGTTTTCTTACCATCAGACTTTTTTGAAGAATTATTCCCTTTCTCCGGCCACCTTGGTCTCTTCTTCTGTTGGTTGTTATAGAACACTTGATCATCGGAAAACTCTATTTCCACCTTCTCAGCACATCGAACAAGATTTTCATAACTTTTTAACTCACGATAAGCTAATGCCCTTTGATATTTTGCCGTTAATCCTGAGTAAAAAACGATTGATTTTACTATCAAGGTCTCGGATAAAATTTGGAGCATACCTTTCCAATCGAATGAACCTTTCTTCATAGGCGTCCACTGAGTCTTCCTCTTGCCTCAATTCTAGAAATTGTTTTTCCATACTAAGTCTAACAGCCTTAGGAAAATACTTCTCAAGAAATATACCTTTGAATTTATCCCAGTCGAGAGCATAAATCTCATCAGCGTCCCTGATATTTTTAACCATCGACCACCACTGATCTGCTTCACCCTCCAAACCGTAAATAGCAAGACTAACCTTTTGATTGTCTGAACACCCCATGACATCGAAAATATTCTCCAGTTCTTTAATCCACCCTTCCGCTAGCACAGGGTCAGATGATCCTTTGAATGATGGGGGATGTTGCCTCATGAAATGTTTCACCACTGACATGTTCCTCTACGGTTGATCTGGTTGATCTCGTGCATGGATACCACCACCATTTATCGCTTTAGTCAACTGCTCCATTACTGCAACAAACTGTTCAGTTCCAATTCTGACCATCTCAGGATGCTGATTCGGAAGGTCATTTCGTTCTGTATGTCTTTCTATTACTGTTTCCATGATTCCTCTACGGAAAACCATTCTGAACAAACATGTCTTAGATGAAGCAATATGGTAATCTTCAAATGCTATATCATTTTAATTTAACCATAAAAAAATATTTTTGGATAATCATTTAATAGAATTCTAACTCCTGAAGTTATCTAAACTGACCTCTGATACCAACTTTAAGGCCCCATCCTTAAACATTACTTAATCTTGAGTTATTACAAGATTACACATTGAGGATCTTTTCAGGTTTAGAGTTTTAGAGAATTAGATCATAAATCATGCATTGCATTCCAAATTTAAACAAAGTGGTTACATAAAAGATAATATTCATTCTTTTTCCCATCAACGGAAATATGTTTAAAATAAAACATGGATTCTTTCATAAAACTTCCTTGACTCTATCATCACATCATGTACCTTTCCCTTGACCTGTGAAAAACATTTCAAAAACTTGGGATGAGCATAAAAAGCTCAGTAAAGGATATAAAAGTACAAAATGAAAACATTAGTCCATGTATGAAATCATACATTACTCATAAAACATAAGCATTTTAACATACCTCATCAAATCATGAATAAATCATAGAAATCATAAGACATAAAGGTAACTTGAGGCATTCAAAACATTCTTACATAGGTAGTAACCCTCATGGTTACGTTTGGAATACCCATCATAGTATATTCCCTAAATATCTTCAGAGAAACCTTAACGTTTAACTCCTTCGTGTTACCCAATGAATTGGAGAGCTATATCAGGCTCACCTGCCCTTAGTTTATCACGGAACCACCCATCTTCATAACAATGCCCAAGAACCATAACATAATCGTATCACATAAAACATGCGTAAAGGAAACATAACATTTCTACATTTCAATCACAAGATATCAATACAACACATTAATATAATAAAAACATTATAAAAACCATTTTTAATACCAAAATAAAAGAGAAAAGTAAAACATGGTATTTATTTCTCATTTTTTTTAAAAAAATTATGGCTTGTAGAGGAAGTCGAAACTCAAATAATGGTCACGGCGGCGGAGAAGTGGTTGTCGCCGCATACGTACGACAAAAACATTCCCTTTTGTAGTTTAGTAAAATTCTTCATATAAAAAGATTCCTTTTTAATAAATGTAAAATTAAAAGGGGTTTATACACCGTATAAAAGAAAGTTGTGTATAAAACAAAATATGCCTCAATGAATGGTGATTGAGACGAAGTCCCTTACCTCGGGTTCGACTTGACTCGATCGTTCTTTAATGTCCTGAATAATAAACTTGTGTTAATTTCTACTTACTTAAGAACCCTTTTCAAGTTCATTATTCCTTTTATATCACTTATTACCATGTTATGAACATTATGTATTCATTTAAGTTAATAACGGTCGTTTTGTCGATATTTGGTACTCGAGTCAAAAGTGAACTTCTTATATTTATAAGTTGTTCACGTAGTCAAATATCCATTATATAAAGAATGATATTCATGATGTAGATTCCATATATATCATATATATCCATTATATACATGATTTTATAATATTACATAATTATTTAGAGGTAAGAAATGAAATGCACCATTCATGGAGACGGTAAGCCGTACGTATGCATGAACACTACTTTCATTTCTATGTCATATTAATAGAATTAAAACTAAATGAGAGATATGTATATTTTAATTACAGAATTATATTCATCATTTAGATTTAACATACATCATATATATCCATTATATATATGTACTTATAATAGTACATTACATTTGGGGATAAGAAATGAAATTCACCATTCATGGAGACGATAAGTCGTACGTACGCATAAACGCTACTTTCATTTCTATATCATACTTTAATGGAAAGAAATAATAATTATATAAAGGTATATTATAATTCCCGTATAATATAATATATAATATCATTAAATCTATCCTTTATACGTACCAAATATGGTATTAATGAATCAAATCACTTTGAGGGGACGGTAGTCCGCACTTCCTAAAATGAAGATATCGCGTTTACCCATAATGGAAACCATAAAGGTATTCCATAAATTAAAAATACATAAGCTTAAGTAAAACAAAAACATATTATATATCATATATAAATATAGTGACATCTTAATGGCCACCTTTTAAGGTGTTATATGAGTGTTGAACAATCATCATTTTGTGAGGCAGAAATTCTCCATCCACAGAAACAGTATGTTCTTTAACCATTAGATGTAGGTGTGTGTAAGTGTTGCTCGAATACTTCTTATAAAAACATCCTAGTATATTTATGATACTGTTTTTGTTACAAAAGAAATGAAAAAAAGAGTTTATGGGGGTTGTAGAAGCAAAATAAAACATAAGAACACAAGATAAAACACTACCTTTAAAACGGGTAACTCTTTTTGATTTGAGCTCAAAGGCTTCCTTGGGAAGACTTATGCCCAAAGTGAGGATTATAGGAGTAAGAGAGGGATGTGCAGAGACAAAATGGGCAGGGGTTTTCTGATACAAAGGCTTGAGAGGTGTGGGTAAGGTGGTAGAGGTGGGGGCCTTTTATAAGAGGAGAGGAGGGGCACTCTTGGGAAGTTATAAAAGGTTACTTTATTATAAAATGCTCTTTGGATTTAAAAGGTCCCAAAATTATATATTTCGAGGATAAGGTGATAAGAGTTCTAAATAAACCCATCCAATAGGTATTTGACATGTTTAGGTCTTATATTTTACATTATCTTTTCATTTTATTTAAATCGTTAAATAATGAGGTAATCGCTGCATCAACATGGTGTCATAAATAATTTAATTTATTTAATATCTAAAAATTATAAAACAAATATCATGATGTAGGAAATATTTTTAGCTTTATAATTAATATTTATAGTCAAAAATATGACTTGTATAACCCCATTTAAAAAAAAAATTAGTAGAACAACTCATGTTTGTGACATTTTTATTTTAACTTTAAATAAAAAGTTATTAATGTCATTTTCCTACCAAAGTAGCTCCATGGGGTCCCCAAGTTGACCCATGGATTTTCTTGGTCGTCCATGACACATAAAGTAAGGGTAGGACATGTGTCAAGGTCATTTCATATTATTAAAACATTATTTTTACCTTAAACTACACTAATTACCTCTAATCGCGATTAAAAACATAAAAGTTACTATTCACCAAAAAATTATTTTAATCCCATTGAACCACATTTTACTTCCTAATGACAACCATGTATGTCGGATTTTTAAAATTCAAAACACAGAGGTGGTAAATTTTCATTTAAACGAAAAATCAGTTTTTTAAGTACCACTTATTGGTTTCACTATTCATCAAAAATTGAAGTTTTTCAGAAAAATACCAAAACTTCACCCTAAGCTATATTTAATATTCCGAATTCAAAAATGATGTCTATTTTAAAAATTTCAAAACATATAAGTTAAAATAATTAATTTAATAATTAATTCCCGCTGTCAGAACAAATAGCGTGTTTTTATGAAACAATATATATCAAAAGATTGACACTAGTTTAAGTCCAATTTCAAAGTAAAATTAATTCCAATGACCACCATTGGATTAAATGGTAAAAATATATTATAATTTCACTTTAAAACCAATTCAAAAGATAATTTTATCATACAAATAAATTATATTAAAAAGAGGTTTTGAATTAAAATACAACATTTTTCACTATTCATTAAAAAAATGAACATTATCATAAAAATACCAGAAATTTATCCAAAGTAAATTTCAATGTCCCAATCATAAAGAATAAGTTTATTTTGACAAATATAGCTTATAAAATTGTCAAAAGATAGATTTAAAAATGGTTCGCCATCAAAAGGCGGTAAAATAATCTTTTAAAAATATTAGAGTATTTCATGCTTTATGTAGGATTTATTCTCATTTTAAGACTCTAAAACACTATCTAATTCATAAATATACATAGATAACTATATCCATTATTCATTACTTACTTGGGATGTTACAGGTAGTTAGGGAATTGAGTCTTTTAACTTTGTTTTGGATTGAGGTATGAAAACAGAGGTAAGCCAGTGTTATGTCGTGATTTCACATGGATTAGTGACCCATGTGGAGTCTGAGCACACATTTTAAGTTCCTCCTAGTTGTTAATACCTACTTGGGGTATGGCTCACTACCATGTTGTCGGGTTAATCATAACTACTAGTTTCTCTCTCCAGTAGTATGGGGTAAGTGGTGATTTTTCTTGGTTTCATTAGATGTAAGTGTGTTTTTGGAAATGAAAGTGGTTTTGGAAAAAAAAAATATTTTCTTTTAAATTGTATGAAATTGGTTTAGAAAGTGGGTTTCAGTATTTGGAAAGTGTCCTTGAATGAATGCGGTTTTGAAGTTTAAAATGGAAAGAGGATTTTGAAAAGGGGAATTTTTTGTTATACTTGTATGTGTTTGGATTATTATCATGTTGTTTTGTCTTGAGATATTCTTTCTGATTATATTTCATATTGATGTTGGATTTGATTTTATGTTTCTCATGTTGTTCAGAAAATGTCATCCAGAAAGGTTCCCGAAGTTTCTGATGATTCATGCCCAGTTTCTGATTCTTCTCAAGTGCTACCTATCCTTCAATGTGATCGGGGTTAGTTAGAGGAAGCAGGGTGGCTTGAAGAAGTGGATCACGTCTTTAGGATGTTGGGAACTTCTAAAGTTGTTAAAGTTAAAGCTATCCTAGGGTTTTTTGAAGGTCCATCTTGGGTGAATGGGAGTTTTTAGCCCTGTCATCATTGCATTTCGGGATGACCTGGGATGTTTTTAAGTCCATCTTCATCATGTGGTTTATACCTGAAGAGGAAAAGAAGAAGAAAAGTTAATTTCTCATGTGTATTCAATAATTCCAACTAATGGTGAAGGCCTATATCGACCGATTAAAAGAGCTGAATCCCTTTTATTTGGAGGTGGTGTCGCAGGATCTAATGAAGACTTCTCTTTTCCTTGGGGTTCTTCATCTAGAGATCAATAAGCGGGTCCTCTCATCTAAGTACCATCATTTTAAGAAGCTAGTAGATGAAGTGTTCCTAGCTGAATTTTTTTTAGAGCATAGGTGGTTGGAAATATGGCATCTCTCATTACTTGTGAAGGTCCCCATCTGTTGAGAAGAATATGTTAGAGGAACTTGTTTCTAAGGAGTCTACTTCAATGGTTCTGGTTTCTAGTTTGTCGAATCATCCTCATGTGTGCCACTAGTGTGGTCGTTTCGGGCACTCAAATCCATCATGATGCATCCTTCTAAGGACATTCCATCATTGCAGCTATCTAGGCCATCTAGAGAAATTTTGTAGAAATCATCACCTGAAGAAGATATTGTTATCAGAGGATTATAGTGTCTTATTGTGAGGTAGGAGATGATATAGCCATCATAGCCACATCCATAGGTCTCAGGGTGAATCTCGCGCACAGTCAGGAGTTTCCAGGGGTTTGAAACTTTGGTCTAGTTTTTTGTTCCATGTCAGGATTGGAACATTTAAAGTCTTTTCATTCTTATTTTTCAGCTCTTAAAGTTTTGTCATCATTATAATTTCATCTTTTCATTGTGAAGTTATGATAGACTTGTTCTATTATAATCTAGGTATTTCTATTAGTATGAATGTGGATTTTAGGACCATATGTTTTTCTTAATGAGTGTTTTCCCTTCATGTGGGTTGTTTCAGTTTTGGTTTCAGTTGTGATCGCTTAAAGATGTTTGGGTTTTGTGAGATGGGTGGAAAGTGGATCCAGTTCATCATTGGGTTTTGGCTGAAGTTTCTTCTCATTAGTATTACCCTAGTATTGGGGGTTCAGTGGGTGTGTGAAAATATTCTAGTTCTAGTGGTGGATTTGTTTCACTCATGCTATGGAAATTGGTTTGGATCGGTTAGGAGTTACCACATTGGCCCCCCCTCCCTAGGGTGGTATGTTTGGGTTTTAATTTCCATACTAGTAGAATACTTTTGGTGTGGATAACACTCTCATGTTCTCCCCTTGTTTTGGATTCTGATTCTGTCTAGATCAGTCAAGTGTGACTTGGGGAATAAATAGTCACCCCAAAATTCATTTTTTCTTTTCATTGTGTTCGTGTATGGACTCAATTTTTTATTAACTTTCGGCTTGGTGACTTTATAGGGGTATAAAGTTTTTGTGGTGGGGAGAATTTTCACACCCCAACCATTAAAATTATTTTATTTTATTATTTCTTGGATTTGGAAATTCTCATCGAGGTTCAGGTTGAGTGATGGTTTAAAATTTTTTATGTTTGTTAATTTTGGTGTCTTCCGGGCTAGTTTATGGGCACTGCATAGTTAGCGGTAACCATGCAGTTAGCCTAGGTGATCGTGCAGTTTCCCAATATTTAAAATAAATAAAATTTTATGAAAATAAAATTTAAATAATATTTTAATAATAGTAATAATGATGATAATATTATTATTATTAAATATTATTATTATTATTATTTATAATAATTTCAATACCCATTTAAATTATAATAATAACAAAAAAATTAATAATTATTATAATAACAATAAAAAAATAAAAATAAATAATAATAATAATAGTTTATTATCATTATTATTTTTAGTAGTATTATTGTTATTGTTAATTTTAGTTTTGGATTTTATTTTGTTTTTTATTTTATTTTTCTAACCCTAATTGAGTCACCCCCCTCCCTTCCCCTTCCCTTCCATGGTGCATAGTGCCTCTCCCCTCCCCATTCGGACCTCCCCCTTGCGTCGGACCTCCCCCTTGCATCGTCCCCTTGCACCGAACCTCCCCCTCTTCAGTCACGCCTCCCTCGTTGGCGCCCCCACCTACTCGTGCGGCCCCTTGAATGGCCCCCAACTCTGGCTATCCCTATCTCTAGAGAGACACCCTCCAGCAGCCCTTACCTCCATCACAAACCCCCTTTGGCGCCCTCTTCTTCTCCGACGAGTCATTCCTCCCCTCCAGTGAGCTTCCTTGGATTTTATTTTCGATTTTTTCTTCACTTTGGCCGAACTCTAGAGGTTAGGGTTAATGTTTGGTCTTGTTTTCTTTAGATCTAGGGTTTTCAGTTTGTTCATAGAGTCATATTCATCCTCCCCCTAGATTTTCATCACAATATCACTCCTTTAAGGTAGGCAATTCCATGCTTTTATCCTTTCTGAAGAAATATTTTAATGCTTTAATAGTTTCAAATAATTTTTTCACATGTTTTGCACACCCATAATACCCTTGGTTAGCATAATATGGTGTTTTCAAATTGTTAGAGTTGTTTAAAATAGTTTTTTAGGTGACACCATGCTTGAACATTATTTATGAAAACATTGTACTTTCTTATGCTTTTTTGGCATGTTTTATAAATTATGTGAATGATGTAAAAGTGGTTTTTGAAAAGATCAGATCATTTGGATTAAAATTGGTTTTTTCTTCATGAAATTGGTTGTATTCCTTATGTAAATTCTTGTTGTGCTCCTTGGATTTGTTTTATAAATTATTTAATTGGTTTATTAAAATATATGTGTGGTTCAAAAATAGATTATGAAAAGTTTTGTCATGCATTTGGTTTTAAGATGGATTTTTCATGAGTCATTGGGTGTGATTTATGTGTAAACCCTGGTTGATTCATTTGATAGAATTTTAAAATTTATGAAAGTGGTTTATTAAATTTTTTATGAGATGTGAAAATTATTTTGTAAGGGCCTTGGTCTATTTTTTTATTTCAAAAGAGGATTTTGGGTGTGTTTTTGGTGGTAATCCTTATTATACTACTTATAAGTGTTTTATAAATTGTTTAAATGATTTATTAAATTATGTAAGTGATTGAAAATAATTTTTTGAAATGGTTTTGGTGTTTATTTTATTTTTAAATAGTGTTTTGGGTGTTTCTTGGAAGCTTAGAATGTTTCATTAGATGTAGGTACATCTAAGGGTGCATGAAATGCATACATGGATGTTCCCTCAAATGAATATAGCACTTTAAATGGTGTTTATCCACAAACCTTGGTTCATTAAAATGTTTTTGGTTTCTAAATAATGTTGTTTTTCTTATGTGATTTCCGAAATTAATTTTAAATGAGATCTTAATAGGTTTGGAATGGTTGGCCTCAAAGCATGTCTTGGTGAGTGTTAGTGCAAAAAATCCCATTTGGAATTGCAAATATAAGGGTAGTGTTTGAGGTTACTTTGGAAAGAGTTTGCAAATATTTTCAGTAAAAGCTTTTGGTCTCATAAAGTAAAGTATGGTTTGGTGTTGTGTACTTAGAAATGATGTTTTGGATTGATTTTCATAAATGATGTGGTTTGAAAAATGTAAAATCCCAGTTGGCATCTTTGAATGTTTTAAGGTATGTTTTAGAAGCAATGTGACGTGACGGCCCAGTTTCCACCTTTGATGATAAGATATGTATGTATGTATGTATGTATGTATGTATGTATGTATGTATGTATGTATGTATGTATGTATGTATGTATGTATGTATGTATGTATGTATGTATGTATGTATGTATGTATGTATGTATGTATGTATGTATGTATGTATGTATGTATGTATGTATGTATGTATGTATGTATGTATGTATGTATGTATGTATGTATGTATGTATGTATGTATGTATGTATGTATGTATGTATGTATGTATGTATGTATGTATGTATGTATGTATGTATGTATGTATGTATGTATGTATGTATGTATGTATGTATGTATGTATGTATGTATGTATGTATGTATGTATGTATGTATGTATGTATGTATGTATGTATGTATGTATGTATGTATGTATGTATGTATGTATGTATGTATGTATGTATGTATGTATGTATCTATGTATGTATGTATGTATGTATCTGTATAAAGTGGGCACCCCTATCTAGGATTTCCCTTTTCCAGGTTACCGTATAGGCGATGTCCGTGCTTGGGGTAGGAAAGTGCGGCGGCGGTAGGTAAGGTGAACCACACGAGCAAGGGCCTCCCACTTACATAGTTTACTATTACCATGGGTTCCTAGGCATCTTTCAGGGGATCGATTTATAGTTGTTGACCAACCCCGATTAGATGGGTTGGTACCCCTCTAGATCACAGATAGGCCATGTGGGATGTGCCACTAGATTTTTCATTTTAGGGTGGTCATTAGTTATTGACTTAGGGGCTTCACTATATGTCGGCTGGTGGTTCAAAACTGAGTATGTATAGGGATATTCTAGGGATATATAGAATCACCCATGGTTACTTTTATATCTTTTTGTTTAATTTCAATTTCCTTTAGTCTCAACATGCACTGTTTACTTATTAATTTATTTGTTTTCAACACAACCCTGTATTTTTTTGATTAGATGTTTGGTTTAGTTTTTTGTATCAAAAGGATAGTTTGTTTTAATAATAAAATGTGGCATGTGTTGGTTTTTATAAAGGGAAAGCTGTGTTTGTTTAATAAAACGTGAAAAACTTATTTTTATAAATATATTTCAAACTAGTGTTAATGTAATGTTTTTAGTAAAGGAAAATTCATGGAATTCTGTGGTTCATCTCTGTATTTCCTATTGAGCATTTCAGTGCTCACGCCTACTTTATCTTTTCAGTTGTGGGTTATATTTTGCTCAGGTTTTTCTAGTTCATTTTCTCTTTGTTGGAGTAGAGTTGGTCGTGTGGTTGGAGGTGACCAAGTGGTCACATGAAGATTGTGGTAGCGTAGTCCTGTTTCAGTTTTTGTTTTCAATTTTTTTTTAGTTTTAGTCTACTTAGTTGTATTTTGTAACTGAATTGTTTCATTTATTTATTTAATATTCAGTTGCGAGTTATATCTGATTGTTCATTTTTTATTTTTTGATCCTAGTTTTTTTTTTGGGATTAAATCATTCGCACTTGTATATTTTGATGCCCGACACTAGTTGTTCACCCATGAATATCAGAAACACCTTTCAAGTCATACCGTGGACCGACTTGGGTGACCAGTTCAGGGTCAACCTGGGTTGGTCCATGATAGACTCCCCTTTATCAATGATTTTTTTAGCGCTGATAAAGGGGACCCTTTTATTAGTTATTTTTTAGTTGCAATGATAAAAGGACTCATTTATCATCATTTTTACTATTATTTTTGATAAATGGACCCCATTATTAGTACTTTTTTAGCACCAATAATGAACCCCCGCCCCCCCATCAGTGCTTTTCCTAGCACTAATAAATCCTAGCACTATATAAACCCAAATTTATAGTAGTTATGGTAGACCTATGGGCGTTTAATGAGAGTAACTTCAACACCGATGGAGTGAAATATGGTTTAAGGGTAGTCAAAGAAGGATATATTTGGATGTGAAAGCTTATCTTCAGAGCGATTGAGACCACCTATTCAAGACACCTATGTGGGGTGGTGATGGAGGACCCAGGATGTGACTTCAGGGAGACATGTTGGAGCCCAGTGAGGGGGAGGTGGGGGAGGGTTTATTCCAGTGTGATTCTTTAGGACACTTGTCAAAGTTATATATGCCACTATCCTTTAGAACTATATATACTTAAAAGTAATGTGTGCCTTTGGACCCTCAGGTCGTGTAAGGGTTCTCTGTCAACCTAGTTAAAAAGGTATTGTCCTGATAATAAAATAAAAATTTAAGGCCTTTGGGCCAGGTATTATAGGAATGTTCTCAAGGTCTATATAATAATGTTTAAAACATGAGAATTAATATTAAAATAAATCAATATACTCTTTATTGAATTCATATCTTCTTCATATCTTCATTTTAATCCAACGAATTTAATTATTCATGCACAAGAGAGATAAACTTCTTAACATTTTTGGAGATTCGAACAATCTATGAACTTTCCTTGGAAGAGGGAGTCTACTGACCATTCAAAGGGATCTTAATCATCCACTTGTTAAGTGAATGATCAACATCAATAAAATAGTTATATTAATTTTATTTCATGCAATCAATCCAAATATATCTTTGTTGGATCTTTATAAATGATTTTGGAAGTTTTTTCCATTACATTTAGATACATTTTATCCCCCTCCAAAACCCTTTGAATCCATGTATTTTGTAATTAACTAATATTTCCATTCAATTTTATCATCATGTTCATCCCTACACCATATATAACAAAGAATTATAAACTATTCATCCAGTATCATGGAAATTATATGGAGCCCAACACATTAATAAGAAATGCATAAAAATACACACACTTGCATGCATATATATATATAGAACACCAAATCATATCCATGACACTTAATTTATCAAACATCATGAAATATTATAAAAATATTCATGAAAAATAATCTAATCAACCATACATGGCATAATAAGTACATATCCATGATCAATAATTATAACAACCAGACGTTGTGGATATATAAACCA
Organism: Viscum album; assembly: GCA_963277665.1. Lineage (NCBI taxonomy): Eukaryota > Viridiplantae > Streptophyta > Magnoliopsida > Santalales > Viscaceae > Viscum > Viscum album. The sequence goes on along the minus strand of OY728138.1, from coordinate 137,922,731 downwards.
TAAATCATGGTCAGAATAAAATGTTAACATATTAATGGTCATCAATAAACATGGAAAAACATCTCATTAGTAATTATATTTACATTAATATAGGATTAGACTTCTGTGGATTTTGAAGTGGGTGACCTCCATTTGGTGGCCACCAAAGGGGGTATAAGCCACCACCAAATTGTTATTGTTGAAACTAAAAAAATTCTATGACACATTCTCTACTTCTACCCCATCCTCGAGCCTATATGAAACCCTATCCATCAGCTACCCTCTGGCCTCTCATCCTCTAGAATCATGCTCCTCTTATTGGTTGACATTCTTATTATCCTCCTTTTTTCATTTTCCCTACTGATGTCTTCTACCTAGTGCACTGCACCTGTAGCCCCTATATCCACTAACCAAAATCACACCACCTTACATAGTATCCAACAAAACCTATGTTCAAGGTCCTAAACACAAGTTTGATTCCTCCTCCTTTATACCCTTACTCACTTTAGTGTTCTTCAAATGATGGTTGAAAAAGATTTTAGAGATTGACCAAAATGGACTGTTGTTTGGTGGATGCAAGGTAATGGTTAAGTGGAATTAGGGAATGATTTTGGAAGTTGATAAATTACTTTATTCTAGTAGTGTTAATTTAAAAACCATTTTATATTTAATAGATTAAATCCTTAATTAATTCTTGATCATGAAAAATTAATAAACAAAATGCATCCTTAGAAAAATAATATTTCCCATGTGTAATACTCAATAAATACCTGCACAACTACCCCATGAAACTACACTGGATTTTGGATTGTTATGTGTTTCCACTCTCAACGCTAAGTAAGTGAAAAAAAAGTTACCCGTTATTGGTACTTTTTTATATAGAACAGATAATAGGATGACCGATTTAGCCAAAATCATCCCCTTATTCCTTCCTCATCCATCCTCCATGCAATGATGTTGCACCGAATGGTTTCTCCTCCATCATCTCTCTCAATTTTCTTTCTTAAACCAATAAAATGATATTGTTTTATGATTTTAATTTATTTTATAATGATATTGACATTTTTTTATACAAATCTATATTGTTTTTGGATTTTCTTTGTTCTTTTCCAATGTTCGATGAAAATATTCATTTTTATCAATTATATGTATATATTTTAGATAAATACACGCACACACAAATATATATGGATGTATATATATATATATGTTATATATATTTGAAACACGCACCATTCATAGGTATGGTTTGGTTAATAGGATCAAAAATGCATGATTCTGATTTAAAAGTGATATTCTAGTTTAAAACATTCATCGCTTTCTAAAAACCAATCAAACAAGATCATATTTTCATTAAACTTTAAGAAAATGAGTGTTGTTTTATTTTTAACCAATAGGAACAAACCAAGTGTCATTATGATGTGTGGTGTGGTCAAAATGACCTAAAGTGTATTAATTTATTTTAATTGTTAAATACATTAAAATTTTCAACAAAAAAATGGTTGTATTGGTTTTATAGGGCCTTTATCATAGTTAAAAAACACTGATAAAAGTCACATTAATCTCAGTGTTAAAAATTTACTAAGAAATTAGACCATTCTCAATGATTATATATCATTGAAAAAAAACCTTACCTTTTTCAGTCTCATATTTCTCAGTGCATTATTAGCATTGAGAAATATTTTTTTGAGTGTTGATAAATGATAGTTTTGTTATAATGTGAGTTTTGTCTAGATGTGAGCCAATTGAGTACCCCTTTACACCTTTTCACTCAAAACCCCCTAAAATCTAATGTATGGGTTTAGACTTACGTGGTGAAAACATGACATCAAATATGGGGGTCAAGTTCACCTACCTCTTATAGTATTCTAAAATATACACTACTACAGATATGCCCTTTAACAGCGCAAAAAATGTCTTTTAACTTTGTTAAAAAATCACTGATAAAGGAGGTATTTTATTTGCACTAAAAAAAGAACTGATAAAGGCCCCACCTATGGCAGTGTGATGTTTATATAACAGCACACTATAGAAACCTGTAACCTGAACACAAAATATATAATTTAAATGAAACAAATTTTATATCACGAATACAAAAAAACACTACTATATACATTTCAAACAATGTTTTGTATAATTAAATTTACAATTAATATCCATAAACATTTAAAAATATTAATGTTTCATCATCTTTGGAACCTGTGATCCCCTCTCAAAAAATTCCTCCCATGGTATCAGTTTTTGAACAAATCACCTCAACCCAAGAAAAAGAATCCACCTATATAAGAAAACAAATATTATGTTAGTAATATTATAAAGAAATAAATTAAACATTAATATAAAATAATACATTAATAAAATGTAAACATTAAATAAAAATACACTTAGAGTTATACTGGTCACATTGTGAATCGTAATGAGGTGCAATTGATTCCAACATGTCACAAATGAGTTATGGATATTTTTTCTTAAATTATCAAAACAATTTGAATTTGTTTTCTTGGTTTTGAGTGTATTAATTTTTCTTTTTAATGAAATTAATGTCAATTTTAAATAAAGTCACACTTGGGATATACCAATCACATCGTTTATGAGATTGAGGTGTGAGTGATTCCTACACATCACAAATTAGTTATGGAAATTTTCATAAAGTATCAAAATAATCTTAATGTGTTTGCTTCATTTTCAGTATGTCACTTGTGTTTTTCACTAAAATGTCATTTCAAACTATAAAAACACACTTTGAGTCATACCAGTCACATCCTTTGTCTATTTGATGTGATACTACTGCCAACACATCACAAATGACTGATGAATCTCTTTCTTAAATTATCGAGACAATTGGAGTGTATTTGCTTGGTTTTAAATGAGTGACACACATTTTGAACTAAAATGTCAATTTTAAACTGATAATGGACACTTTGAGTCATACTGGTCACACCATGCATCAGATTAAGGTGTAGGTGATTCCTATACATCATAAATGACTCATGGATCATTTTCTTAAAGTATGAAAACAATCTAAGTGTGTTTCCTCAGTTTTTAGTATGTCACTCATTCTTTTTGCTAAAACTAATGTCAGTTTAAAATAAAAAGACACACTTAGAGTAATATCGGTCACAAAATGTGTTGTATTAATGTGTATTTGATTAATACACATAAAAAATGACACGTGTATCGTTGTACTAAAGTATCGAAAACAATATGAATGATTTTTTTGTTTTCAATATGTCACTTGTTCTTTTTCATAAAATTAATGTCAATTTTCAATAAAAAAACACATCTGGAGTCATACCGGTCACACAGTGTGTTGTGTTGATGTGATATTGATTCCTACACATCATAAATATCTCATGGATATTTTTACTAAAGTATGAAAACAATTTGAATTCATTTTATTGTTTTTTAGTATGTCACTTCTTCGTTTTACTAAAATTAATGTTAATTTTAAATAAAAAACACTTGAAGTCATACCGGTCACACCATGTGTTTTATTAAGGCTTGGGTGATTTCTATATATCAAAAATGACTTATGTATCATTTTCTTAAAGTATCAAAATAATCCAAATGTTTTTATTCATTTTTAGTATGTCACTTGATCTTTTTACTAGAATTAATGTCAATTTTAAATAAAAAGAAATACTTAGAGTTATACCGGTCACACAGTGGGTCGGATTGAGGTGGGGTTGATTCCTAAATGTTATAAATGAATTATGAATTATTTTACTAAATTATAAAAATAATCCTAATGTGTTTTCTTGGTTTTCAGTATGTCGCTTATTTTTTTTACTAAAATTAATGTCAATTTTAAATAAATATAGACACTTGGAATTATATCGGTCACATTGTGTGTCAGATTGAGGTTATGATAATTCTTAAATGTCAAAAATGAATTATGGATCATTTTACTAAAGTATCAAAACAATATAATTTTTTTTCTTGGTTTCCAGTATGTTACATCTATTTTTTAATAAATTTTCATTTGAAACTAAAAACACACACTTTGAGTCATACTGGTCACACCGTGTGTTGTTTTAATGTCAGATTACTTAATAAACGTCAAAAATGACTTATAAATTGTTTTTATAAATTATTAATACAATCCAAGCATGTTTTATTGGTTTTTAGTGAGTGACACTTTTTGAACTAAAATTTAAATTTTAAACTGATAACAGACACTTTGAGTCATACTAGGAACATCATGTATCGAATTGAGGTGTAACTAATTCCTACACATCAAAAATTACTTATGGATTTTTTTCCCTAAGGTATCAAAACTATCCAAATGTGGTAACTTGGTTTTGAGTATGACAGTTGTCTTTTTTACTAAAATTAATGTCATTTTTAAATAAAAAGATTCACTTGGAGTCATACTGCTCACACCGTGCATCAGAGTGAGGTTAAACTGATTCATAAATGTCTCAAATGACTTATGGATAATTTTCATAAAGTATCAAAACATTCTTAATGTGTTTTCTCAATTTTGAGTATGTCACTTGTCTTTTTTATTAAAATTTCATTTTAAACTGGAAACATGTACTTTGATTTATAATGGTCACATAGTGTGTTGGTTTGATGTGAGTTTGATTCCTACATATCAAAAATGTCTTATTAATCATTTTCATAAATTATAAAGACAATCCAAGCATGTTTTCTTAGTTTTCAGTCAGTGACACTTTTTGAACTAAAATGTCAATTTTAAACGGATAACATAAACATTTATTTATACCAAGAACATCATTTATCTGATTGAGGTGATCCTAATTAATAAAAATCATAAATGAATTATATATTATCTTTATAAAGTATAAATATAATCTGAATTTTTTTCTTCATTTTGTGTACGTCAGTTTTCTTTTTTACTAAAATTAATGTCAATTTTAAATAAAAAAACACATTTGGAGTCATACTGGTCACACCATGAATTTTATTAAGGTTAGGATTATTTCTAAACATCTAAAATTAATTATGGATTATTTTCCTAAATTATCAAAACAATTCAAATGTGTTTGATTTGTTTCTAGTACGTCACTTGTCTTTTTTACTAAAATGTCATTTTAAACTAGAACACACACTTTGAGTCATATTGGTCACATCATGTGTTAGTTTAATGAAAGACTAATTCCTACATGTCACAAAATACTTTTTAATCATTTCCCAAAATTATAAAGACAATATGAGCATGTTTTATTGGTTTTCAGTGAGTGAATCTTTTTAAACTAAAATTTCAATTTTAAACTGATAACAGACACTTTGAGCCATTCCTACCACATCGTGTATCGGATTTAGGTGAGAGTGATTCTTACTCATCAAAAATGACTTATGGATCATTTTTTAAATTATAAAGATAATATAAATGTGTTTTCTTAGTTTTGAGTAAGTGAGTTGTCTTTTTTAGAAAAATTAATGTCAATTTAAAATAAAAAGACGTATGTGGAGTCATACTAGTCACAAAGTGTGTCGGATTGAGGTGAGGCTAATTCCTAAATATCCTAAATAACTTATAGATCATTTTTATAAAGTATAAAAATAATATAAATTCATATGTTTGGTTTTGAGTATATAAATTATTTGTCTTTTTTACTAAAATTAAGGTCATTTTTTAATAAAAAGATACACCTCGAGTCATACCAGTCACACCATGTGTCAGATTGATGTGCCTCTAATTCCTACACATCCCAAATGACTTATGGATCACTATATTAAATTATCAAAAAAATAAAAAATTCCAATTTTACTACACTTTACATTATCTTTCTTTGTCTAACTATCAACACTGTATATTATGTTTACATTTTTAGTTGAAAACATTCCTCTACTCTTCTGGTTTTCAACAAAGAGAAAGGTTTTTTGGATAAGAACATTGACTTAATATGAAGTATTGGTAGATAGGAAAAGAAAATCAACGTAAAGAGTGGTAACATTGGAAAAAAGGAACATGTTATCTCTTTTGTGACTACTTATAAATAGTTGAAATTAAAATATAAATTCCCAAAATACCTGTAAAAAATAAGTATTAGATAAAAATTAAAGGGAAAATAAATTACAAATAGTAGATAAAATTATTAAAATGTTAATTAAATAATTATTAGGAATTTATCCTTTTGTGATGGTTTTATACATTCGTAACCCATTTAATTGTTGTCTTTATCTCAGTTGCAGCCTTAAAATCTAACCTCTCATGAGCATGAGAAGCTTCAAACAAACCACCCCAACTCGAACAAAGAAATCCACCTATATAAGAAAAAAATTCTTATGTGAGTAATACTAAAAATAAATAAATTAAACACATATATTTAACAATCTATTTATTCTATGGAAGTCACATCTTCATTCTATTTGTGTATATTCTGACATGAGGTATGTTTCCCATTCATTTCTAAGAAAATCTATATCATCTTTTGAATATGAGTTTTTTCGGTTGTCATAGTAGTGCTAAAAAAATATAAATACACAAAGATTTAATAAATATTTTAAATTAAATATTAATTATCTTCTAAAATATATCTTCAAGGATGCTAGTTTGTTGATGGAATGTGATCTTTATTATACATTTACAAACATAATGACCATGATATTTTTTATTTTTTTTAGAAGAGTACAAAAATATTGATAAAAATAGGTAATTTGTTTCGATATGTGTTTAGATAGTGAAATATTATTATATATACCATGATAGCTATCCATTTGGAGAACCTTTTAGGCTAATTTTGTGCATAGATTGTCCTCATGCCATGATTTTCATGATATTTAAACACCACCCTATCATAACATAATTCTCATTAAAACATAATATAAAATATATAACTTGAAGTTTAGTTCTAAAATTTTGTATGTAGTCTTTTACAAATTGAAAATTTTCATCATGTATGGTTGGTTTTTTGGGTATCTATATAGTGAATTGAGGAAATAAATCTTTGGAGTATCCAAATTGAACATAATGAGCATCTAATGTTTCCTAAAAACAAAAAAAAGAATAAGTAATGAAAGAAATGAAAATATATTTGATATGATTAAATTGTAAAGTTTTACCCCTACATAATTGGTATTAATAAGAGTATGTCATTCGTAAGTTTAATTTCAAATGATTTTTCCATATCTACCACTATTTCATCCATTTTTTATTCTATTATTGTTTTTTCTATAGAATTTATGTGAGGACTAATGAGTCCAAATTTATTTTCATGGTGTAATCCCTTAAATTAGTAATGATATATAAGACTGTAAAAAATATGAAATGTATTTAGTCATAAATAACATAGTGTATCAGCTTTTGGAAAAACAAATCATGATAACATACCTCATGTATACATTTAAAAATGAAGCTCTTAACCATTCATAGTTGAGGATTCCATTTACATTCTCAAAATTAATGTAGTGTATAACTTCCTCTCCATACATTTTTTGTTCAAAATCAACTATGTGACTACTACCATTTCAAAACTTTTTATCTGCATGAACCTTCAATGTTAGTAAATATGGATATTGAATGTGTAGGTTAAATGTGATTTCGAAAGATATTTTCAATCAATTGGTTGATCCTTTAGATAATTTTCAGTCGACCTTTCATTTCACCCATTCCCTTTGTACATTTGTAATAAAATTCATCAGTTCAGACCTTTTCATTAATTGTTAAATTTTTTTCATGAAAAATAAATTGAAAATGAATAACTCCTTATTGACATGTGATTTTACAATATCTAATGGCCATTCAATGAATATTCCAACTTCTTAGTCGGATATATGAATATCTTTTTCATCAAGTGGAATAGGTATCTTGGTGCTTGGATTAAGAGATACTCCAATCACTACTCACACATGACTTGTTGGAAGTGGTTTATTGTGTAGATGGTTATCTAGGATATTGGACACAGTAACCCCCGCTACAAGATGATGGGTGTGTGTTGATAGATATAAATCATGATCATTTTCACCCTGCATAATATCAGTATAGGAAAGGTATTAGTGTTGGTCTGATTCACATTTCACAGAAACAATTATTAAAATATTCATTACTTCAACTAAGATATCTCTTTGAGAGGAATGGATCACCTCAAAGCTGGTGGGGGTGGGTGGGATCTTCACACAATGGTTGTTCTTAACTTGTTTCTTCTCTTTACTCCCCCCCCCCCCATAACATTTTCTATCAACTCAGTTTTCCAATGAAATTATTCTTCATGGGTAGGTAATCTTTGTTTCATCTCTTACATTTCTTTATCTTTATCCTCCTGTTGTTATTTTTTCTCAAAATATGTTTGAGGTGTCACCCCAAAACCCACACCTCTAATGTGGTCATAATATTTTGGCTGGTTAAAGGCCACCAATAGTAGGTGTTCATCTGGTATATGTGTTGATGATTCATATGACTATGTTGGATATAAAATATAATAAAATAAGTAATCATTGTTATGTAATGCAATTAAAATAAAAAAATTATTATGTCATACTTACACATGTTTCCCACACTTTTTATGTATTTTCATCTATTAGTATCTCATCTTTATTTACATGTGTCTCCTTCCATAACACATGAAGTAGGATAGAAGTGGCTTTGAATTTGGATTCATCAATCTGTATATAAAATTAGGAACATATTATGTTGTTGATTCATGTCACATAAAATTATTATGTTAGATTTAAAATACATACCAATTTTTTTCAAGTGAAGAGTACCTCGTCCTTACTTTACAGTAGGGGTGCATTGGTTGTGTTGCTTGTTCCTTATTTTCATCACTAATTTTCTATTTCATAAATAAAAATTTCTCAATCAAATTGATGAATACATGTATTATCAGACAATGTATTACCATCCAAAATGTTCCTGAAAAGACATATCTGCATGATGGCCCGCAAATGTATCCCATGTTTCTTGTCTTATTAGGTGTGCCTACATAAGTGGTGGGTGCGGGTATATTTTACCTTCAGTATCTTTAAGATTAAATTTCATTAGAATTGTGAGAAAGCCTCTGTAAATCCTTCTATAAATAATTAATATATATTTCTTGTGGGATTAATCCACTATAAATGCACTCTATAAGGAAATATGAAGAGTAATTCAAACTTTAATTATTTTATTTTTTAGTAAAATACAAAATGATGTCATGATGTTACTATAATTTCTTCCCAAGTCAGTTCCTTAATAATGAACACAACATGGTGCCACAAATATACATCAATCGGCACGTGTTTCTAAGTGATGATCCTGATGTAACTACTCAGCATGGCCTCGTTGGGGTTAACATGTTGGTCACACGCATTTTCATCTGACCTAGTATTTTATGTCTTTGCTTTTCACCTTAATAATTTTTGTTAACATCATCACACAAATATTTTCCTATTTTTTCTGCAACATCAGCTCTTCATTTCCAAAAATTTCCTCATATTCAACATCATCAATATGTCATTCCTCTAGATTGATAGCATCAGTATGTGCAGAATTTCATTGTTCCTCTACATTGGGAGTGGTAGCAGGTTGATAAACATGTTGTTCCTCTACACTAGGAGCAACAGCAGATATAGAAACTGGTTATTCCTCAGGATTGTGAAAACCATATCATTCATAAGATATTATCTATAGAAGTGGTTTAATATTTAATATAGATTATATAAATTCAGCAGTGAATAGATAATAACATGAGGTAACAGAGTGCATATTACAAAAATATATATAACCTAATTATTGAACTCTCTTTTTTTAAAAAGGTTTAAGATATTTGAACCCTATATTGAGTACCCAAATCCCTTCATTATGATCTCCCATAACATAAAACCCCCCATATACATTGGGACTACTTTGAAATGATTGCGACATCCCAATGAAAGGGTCATCCTTAGTTGATTTTCATCTAACTCTTCTGTAGTTTTGGTCGATAATAGAACAATTGACCACTTTTGGTTTGTGGGATTTGGAATATAAAATACTTGTACTATCTGTGATTCCATTATAAATGGTTTGTATTTTTACCCTTCCTTACTAAAATCCACTTTCATGAATCTCAATTCATCTATTTTAACAACACTCCTTTTATCAACCCACTTGCATTGAAAAAACTTCACTTGGAGTGTTGTATAATCTAACTCCCATATTTGTTTGATGATTCCAAAGTATGACATATTCACATAAATTTGATTTCATTCCTTAGTACGAAAAACATTCATCACTTCAGCCACAAGTGTAACTCCGCTATTTTTCATGGTATTGCATCATGATCATTTGTATAGGATGTATAACCATTAATTACATAATAATTGTAAGATAATACATACACACTTGGTCCTCTAGCCAGCCATTAAATTCATTATAAAATTGAATCAGTATTTTCATCTAACTTCATAAAAATATGTTCTTGAAACTATCCTATAAATTATTGATTATATATATTTGATATCCAACTTTCATCCCTTGATTGATTAAAATGCCTACAAATTTATTTGTGAGTATCAATATATGGGGTAACCTCCAAACTATTGTAAATAACATAAAGTTGGTCCTACTAACGATCTGTAATATTGATTCTAACAACATTGATTCCATAAATTCCTTCACCAAGATTCCCAATGTGACGAGATTTTGGTCGACCAATGCTTTTCACACCAGATTGGTAGTAAGTAAAAAATTCAATATCTTCCTCAAAAATATATCACTCCATAATAAAACCCTTTGGAAGACATTGATTTTTGACATACCCTTTCAAAATTTTAATATATCATTCAATGGGTTACATCCATCTATAGTGTACAGGACCACATAGTTAAATCTCACTCGCCAATTGAACCATCAAGTGAACCATCATATAAAAGAATATTGGTGGGAATAACATTTCCATTTCACATAATAAAATTTAAATTTCCTTTTCCATAGTTAAAAACTTCATTGGGTCTATAAATTTTTTGCATATAGCTTTTAAAAATAAACAGAGCTTGGTTAATGTATGACTGAAATTTCTGGGAAAAATGCAATGTAAAGTAACAAGAATTATATCTTGAATAAAAACATAGCTATCATGTGATATCAAACCCTTTAACTTTAGATCAGTCATTGGTATGATATTATTTATATTCAATGAATACCCCTATATAACCTTTAAGTTATTCAAGATGTTATAAAACTAATATCTCTTCTTCATGGAAAGAGTGTAAGCAATTGGAGGAATAAAAGTTTGTTTTCACCCTTCCCTGGTGCCAACTCTTCCTGTATTCCCATGAAAACCATGTCCAACCTAGCCTTAATTTTATCCTTTGTTTTGCTGTGTGCATTTTATAACATGTCAATTACACTATCACATACATTTTTTTCAATTTGAATAACATCAAGAAAATTTATGACGTTCAAACAATTCTGATATGGTAATTCAAAAAAAACTTATCTATTTTTTCAACTAATTTTCATAAGGTTTTTCTAAAATGGTTTCCTAAAAGAAGTGTCCACATATTTTACTTTATCAAGCAGTTGATCACCTATTAGTGGAGATGGTTTTGTATGTTCTTTTAAAGTTTCATCAAATGATGTCATCCAAGATTGGTACTTATGTTATCGAGGAAGAAATCTATGATGTCCTAGAAACATAGTCTTCAATGAATGTTTTAACCTAATTGACTATGTACCTTATTCACAAATGGGGCACCCTTGAGTTCCTTCAATGCTATATCCTAATAAATTTACATAAGTAATAAAGTCATTTATCATCTTATACAACAAGTCTCTCAACATGAAATATTCATTTCTATAAGCATCATACAACCTAACACCTAAATCCTACAATAATTTCAAATATTAGATCAATGGATTCAAATAAACATCAATATCATTACCCGGTTGTTTTGGTCCTGATATAATCATATATAACATGATTTATTTTCATTTCATGTATAACTACATTGAAAAGTTATAATTTAGCAACATAACTAGCCATTTACTATGAGTACTACTTTGAAAACCCAAAGGATTCACTCCATCTGTAGATAACGCAATAAGAAGGCTTCTCAGCTCATTTCCAAATTCAGGATACTCATGACCAATTCTATTCCACTGAGGAGATTCAGTTAGGTGATAAAGTTTACCATCTTTATTTATTGTATTTTTGTTCCATGTCAATTGTCTTTTAGTCTCCTCATTTCCATGTAGGTGCCTATGCCTTGGAATAATTGGAAAGTACCATACAACTTTCGTAAGAACCAATTCATCTTTATTATATCGAGAAGAACCACACTTTGGGAATTATTTAAGTGATTTTTTGTCCTTATGAAATAGTATACAGTTATTTGGGAAGGTATGTATTCATTCAAATATTATACCCATTGAATGAAGCATTCATTTAACATCATATGTTCGGATAAGGAGCTCATTATCTTTTAGGAGCATATCATTAAAATTAGTTTAGTAAAATTGGTGCCACTCCATCTATTTCTTGATTATAAATTATACAGCTTAGGTATGGCTGAAAATGTTGTATATTTAGTAAAATCAACATACAATGGCATCTTTTCACAACTCTTTAACTTCTCAAACAATTTTTTAAAATCATGAAGTTCATATTCAATTGTCATTGTCATTTCCTCAATACAATCTTTATCATTATTCACAACTGTAATCACATACTCGATACGGTATTCTTCATTGTCCACACTAATCTCATCACTCAATGATGAATATGAGGTGTCCTCTAGAATTTTGCTCATGTATTTCTATGAAATATCATGAAATTCAAGCCTCGTATTATTCTGAAAACCATCCTTGATGTTCTTTGATAAAAAATTTTGAACTTTCAAATAATCCATGTATCCAAAAACATATGGTTCCATTTTGTCTAAGGTAACTTCAAGCTGTAATTCAAACCATTTTTTCATTTCATATATAAGTCCATGGGGGTACCTCTCACCCTCATAATCCATTAGAGGATCTTGGAAATATTTTTACTTTTCATCTTCACATTCCATGAACAAGGCCTTTCTAAAATAATCTTAAGTAGATTTCATAAGCTTAGAAAATTGGGATGGATTAGATCGATCTACATTTTCATTCGAGCTCATCCACCTACCATCCATTTACTGATTTATAACATCCTTACTAGAACCCTTGGTATCAGAAGATGTTACCTCAACAATTGTTATAGGTTATAACACTAACAAATCTTATTGATAATCAATAGCATGTAAGGCCATATGATCAAGAGGTAGAAAAATCCACTACTGAGTAGGCTGATCACCACTGCCTCCGGCCTTCATGTATGCCTCCACATAGGTAGACTACTTGCTATCATCCTCACCAGTACCATCAGTAGGGACATCCACTACCACACAAACCTAAAAAACATTCCCCTCAATATAAATTTGATCTGCTACATTCTTAGGTGCATTGGAAAACCTGAGTTTTCTAGGTAGGATCATTTTATATTCAACATCATCCATAACTTTCTTGCTTTTGGCCAGATTCATGTTTGTATCCTTATCAACCATCAGTCCTAAAGGCTGCAGAGACTGAGCCAAATCCACTAGATCCTCCCTTAAGTCACCTTTAGCCCTGGTCAAGACACCAGAACCTCTAGATACCTACCCCATCTCTGAAATAAGTGTACCTAAAGGTGAAGGAATCCTATCACCACCCAAATTAGCACCAAAAACCACAACATAAAAAGAAGATGAATTTTAATGCACACCAGTATCTGAAGGATCATTTCACCCACTCCCCTTAACAGGCCTAGAGATACTGGTTGGTATAGAAGTAACACCCTCCAATCCATCCTTCCCTGATACACTCGTCCTCCCATCTATGGGCTTGGCTGTATCAAGAATGGGTAATTTACGTTTACAATTATCAACTCGATGCCCAAACTTTTTACAATTATTTCATCTCAAAAATCTATGGTTGTATTCTATAACATGTCTGATACAAAATCAGTTAAAGTATAACTTAGGTGCATGCTCATATTTAATGTCAAGCTCAAATTTAAAGTCACCAAAAACCAAATAGATAGTTTCAACTAACATTGAATTAAGATCAAACTCAACCAAAATTATGGAATGATGTTCATATCTTTCCATCATGGTTTCCTTATCAAATTTAATTGGAGTTCCTATAACCAAAGAAACATCCCAAAGAATATTTGAGTGCCAAAAAACCAGTTTATCCCTCTCCCCTGAATTCAATACTGAATGATAGAATTCCTGGCCTGATGTGGGTCAAACTAGAGATCCCAATCTTAAAATATAAGGACCCCGTGTTTGATATTTACATAACCATAGCTCTACGCCTTTAGCTTAAGGTACTATGAATTGAAATCAATATAATAATAGCCTATGCCAATCGATACTATATGCCAATCGCCAAATCCCCTAGCCTACAGCAACTGATTTCTCAAATCTTTCAGCTTACAGGTATCACCCTTCACCTATGGAGTAAACCATGAAATAATCGAGTGCTTTCAAGCCTCTATCCTCTCCTCAAAAATATTAGGGTTAGTTTCAACAAAAGAAAAAGGTTCATTCCTCGAAATCCACTTGTGTGAGTTTGAAACAGATTGAGAACTCAAAAAAAATGATCATAATTCTCAAACCTCATCAAATTCACAGCCTTCAGGGGATGATATCGTATATCCACAGACAATTGATATGTCTGATCACGATACCCATCTGAAAAACACAATCGTGTATTGCGCGAGTTAGGTCTGACCTCTGCCTCATTCATCGGCTCAACAGTAACCTCCACTGGAGCATGGAAAGCTACATATATAGGCATTAGAGAGGGATTAACCATCATTGGGCCTCGATTACCCTTTATAGAGCACAGCCGCACCTTATGGGAACTAGGTTCATCACCCACCTCCTTCAAAGAAACAAAAAAGGAACATCCAGAATCAATACCATCATCGGGGATCGATCGTCCTCTGTAGAGCACAGTCATGCCCTACACGAATTAGATCTATCATCTGCCTCCCTTGTAGCTCCCTTAAATGAGAGGAAGCAGCTAGATCTAATAAATGGATCTCTGATTTTCACCGCGTATTGATCCTTTGAAACAGGGGTTTCTTAAGACGGCGTGATTTGGTTCACTATGATAGCCTCTTCCACCTACTTCACGGTGGAAACAAAAACCTCTCTATAGCACTCCAAGCCAAATATCATCACCATGTAACCCTAAACATCATGATTGTAAAATTATAAATATAACAAATATATTTGTTATAGTTTTATAATTATTTAAATAAATATATGTTTTTTTAAACTTATAAATATAAATAAATAAATATTTATTTGTAGTTATAAAATTATAATAAATATTTTTTATTATATTTATAATTTTATAATTACATATAATAAATATATTAATTATATATATTTATAAAATTATAAATATAATAAATATATCTATTATAATTTTATAATTATTTATATAAATATATATTTATGTATAATTATAACTATAAATAAATAATTATTTATTTATAATTATAAAATTATAATAAATATATTTATTACATTTATAATTTTATAATTATATATAATAAATATATTTATTATAATTTTATAATTATTTAAATATATATAAATATTTATAATTATAATTATAAATATTTGTATATATTTATAAATATATCTATATAATTATATATATTTATAAAATTATAAATATAATAAATATATTTATATCTATATATTTATTAATATATAAATATATATTTATATATTTGTAAAACCTTCTTGATGTTGATTCTTGAATAAATTATATGGCATGAGAAAACTTGGATTTGTGGCTTCTTGAGTGACATTTGATGAAACTGGTTTATGATAAATGAATAGTCCCTTGATTGAATTTTGAAAGAAGCCCATGGGAACCACGGTATTTAGGCGGTTAGTCCAGGACAATCATGTTTGGATTTAAATTGTTAATTTACTACCATCTTCTGGAAAAAAATCATGTTAACTTTATAAAATGTTTATAAAATGTTCAATAATCATGCTTTACTTTAGACTGAGTGGTGGTCTACTTAGCATTTTTATGGTCATGCCTATTTTAAATTTCATTTTTGAAAAATAAAAATTGTTTTTAAATGTTAATGTGATTTTTGAAATGAAAAAAACGATTCTTCCCTTAAAATGAACTAAAATGGGTTCAATGTTTTGAAACCCATGAAGTGATTTCAAAGTCTAACTATAAATTTTTAAACATTTCAAAGTGTATATATTTCTATGGAAATGGTTTTAAATTTTTAATTTATTGTTAATGTTTTTTTAATATGATTTTAAAAATATCACTTGATGCTAACAGATTTTATAGAAAAGGGGGTTTGTATCCCATTAAGTGTTTTGAAAAAAATTGGTCGATTTTCATGTGGAATTAAAAAAAGGAATTCAAGTGGGGATTTAAAAATTCAAAAATTTACCTTTTTAATTTTGAAATTATTTTTGAGATGATATTTGAACTTTTAAATTAAGACTTGGTAATTTAGAAAATTTTAAAGAGACAACGGTCATCCTCATCAACTTCATATCTCGAACAATTATTATTGTATTTTATTTCTTGAGATTCATCCCCCATATCTTTTGGACATAAACCTATTTTTCTTGAACTACTCTGAGTAATATTCACCCTATACCGGTTACTAGTGATCATTTTGGATGAATTTAGAGGATAACACCTATTATAGTGTAGTAATTCTTTTCTTAAATTCAATTACCCATTTCCTTCAAATCATACTAAAATAATTTGAAACAATCAAATGTTGGTTTCCCCTTATTATAATTATCTATAACTTTTACCATTTATAATGAATATATTATGTGTATTTATTTATTTTTTATACAAAATGAATATTTTATGAAACTAATAGGATGGATATAAATAAAAAAAATAGATGCACGATAATCGTATCAAAAAACAGTACGAAGATGGAGTTAAAGAGTTCATCAAGTTTGTAATAGATCATGCATACAAACGTTCTCAAATCCTTTGTTCATGATTATATTGTTCTTATTGAAGAAAAATTATTCTAGAAGATTTGGAAGAACGTTTTATTTTTCACAAAATAGATCAGAGCAATAAAAATTGGATTAAACGTGGAGAAAAACTAAATGTGCACACCAATTGGAATGATACTACAAATTATGGATCATTTGATATGAATGGCAGTATAAATGATGATGGAGATCACATGGAAGAAATGAAAATGGAAATTGAATATGACCTTTTTGGTTGTCCAAAGTTGTTTGAGAATTTAAATAGTTATACAAAGAGGCCAGTGTATACCGATTGTACTAAATACATTACACTGTCAGTTGTATTGAAGTTATATTAATTTGAAAGCTAGTGGTGGATGGAGTGACACCAGCTTTACAAAACTACTTAGTCTTCTAAATGATTTTCTACCATAAGAAAACAAACTTCCATGTTGAACATATGATGCTAAATGAATTCTATGTTCAATGGTAATGATCTCTAAAAATATATATATGCTTGTCCAAATTATTTCATTTGTTCTCTACTATATTAACATAATATAAATTAAATATTTGAATACTCGTGTAGATAATGTCTTATGCACATGAGATGTTACCAATATTTAGGAATAATAGACTGTTGAAACTGATAATGTAGAATTATTAGGGGATCAACAACATGTTGATGAAAAAAATAAGAATGATACTGAATCATAGTGTTGAATAAAATTATCAAGGAAAGAAGTAAGGGAATAAAATTTATGGTTGGCTAGAATCAACGTAGAACACCTATTAACCCCAATAATTCAATATTCATTAGTTATTGTGGGGTCACAATTAGGATGAACGTGCTGGTTGATATAGATTCATGGTGCTACATCCAGCCTATAATTAAGGGAACCTTTTGGAAAGATATAAAGGGAATGTCATGATAGACTTTATCTATTTTACCAAAAGTTTATATAATGAAACATTGATTTAATTTTCATTATTCCTTGAATATTTCAGTTATTTTTTATAATTTCCATAAGAAATATGTCTTAATGGTTACTAGAAAAGTCTATAGAGGATTCCAGACTCTTCTTACCAAGTTACACCATAGGGATGCTGTGGGGAAAGTAAATCCCTACCCACCAGTTAGTTATGAATACATTATAAAGTAGGTAAAATGGAATGATTTCATTAGTCATCATGATTAGAAATCATTTTAGGTGAATTATAGTCAATAATATATTATTTTACATTATTTATTTTATCCAATTTGATTTAAAATAGTTAATTTATAAAATAACAAAAGAGTGTTGAAAATAAAGAATGTACATCAAAACCATTGTACTACCATCACAAAGTAAGGATGGGGTAAACTAAATTATATAATAAATTGGTATGTATTTTAAATAAACAATAACAATTTTATGTGATATAAAACAACATATGTTCCTTTTTTATATGAAGATTGATGAATCAAAATATGAAGCCACTTCCATTCCACATCATTTTCTATGAAAGGAGGCTAGCGTAAACAAGTAGGGTAAACTAGTTTATAAAAAAACAAATAAACTATAGGAAACATGTGTAAGTATGAAATAATAGTAATTCATTATTATTTATAATAGTATTACATAAAAATATCTATTTATGTTCATATGTTTTCATACGGTTTAGATATAAGAATCAGAAGCAACTGTAATAGAAGAAAACTACTTTCAGTAGCTTTGAAATAGACAGAACACTATGGTCACATTAGAGGAGTAGGTTTTAGAGTATCACCTTAAACATATTTAGAGAAGATAAAACTTCAAGAAGATATAAATAAGATGATAAAAGGATTGCAGATATAAATAGATTCTTTGCAAGATATTATTGTCCAGTCTGGTTTGGAAGAACAATATATAAGAAAAGATCAAAGAAAACCAGTGGTGGAATGGAGATCAACACATGAAGAACTAAATGACCTCACTAGAATTGAGTCAAATCATTCCCCTCAACCACATACCTTGCCTGAGGCAATCAGTTTTTTCATTACTCTTTCTCCTAAATTTTAATCAAATAATTTTTGATAACTTTATCTTACTAAAATTATGTAGGGTAAACTTGTATGTGATTTATATCTATCAACACCCATGAACTGCCTTGTTTTGAGGGGTATGGTGTATAATATCCCAAGATATAGGCTACACGATAAATAACTCCCAAAAGATCACATGAGAGTAGGGTTTGAGGTAGCTCAAGAGCTAACCATTGATTCATCTATTCCACTTGATGATCCAAATATTACAATGGCCAATAATGCTATTGGAACTTTCATAGCATGGTTGTCTAGTATTATAAAGATACATGAGGTATTTATTTAACAAAATTTTTCTTATGAAAAACCTATAACAGTTTATAATAAAAGGTCTCAATTCGGGTATGGTATTACATATGGATAAAGCGATGGGGAAATAGAAGGTCGGATCAAGACAATCTAGTGAATTGGCCAAGAAATCAAAAAGACCTTATGTGAGTACCTTCTCCCCACTAGTTCCACATAAAAATTTATTATCATTACAACTTCATGCATATACCACATTTAAAATGCAAATATGTCTTACATTCCATGTAAAAATAAATATTTGGAACATTCATTATAGACATAGTTGGTCTCAAGATTATAAATGAGATTTTAAAGTTTTAATGGATGAGAGTATCAGTTATAAATATATATATATATAAGGTACATTTCATAATAAATCTGTCCAAATAGTGATATAATAGGTTCCTTAAAGTTAATAACTATTTATATTTTCTATAGGAGTTAATATTAATACTATATAAAGGGAAAACTATGCAAAACATGATTTGGATTCATTAATCCCTGTATCATTTCAATGGAAAAAAATAGATAAGGAAGAAATTAAGAATAAGAAAGATGAGTTATATGATGAGTTTGAGAAAAAAATAACAAAAAAAAACTCTTTTTTATGCCTATAATACGAGGGTAAAAATCTACAATCTAATCACATAAAAATATATATTTTTCCATTAATTATTTGTTTTTGTTTTTTTAAGAAGCACTGGATGCTGATCACACTCAATTTGGATAACCCAAATATTTATTTTTTGGATCCAATGCATGTATATTCAAAAAACCAACCACACATGATGTGTATCTTGAATTTTTAATACACTATAATCAATATTTTAAAGATAAATTTAAAATTATATGTTTCAGTCTGTGTTTTAACAAGAATTTTTTTATGATAGGGATATCGCTAAATATATGCTAAATCATGGAATGAATTCGGTGATTGAACATAAAAATCTTGTGGATTAATTCAAATGGAAATAGATTAAGGTATATATAGAAAGATTTAACTATCAAAACATATTTCAAAACAAATACTTATTTTGGTCAATTTTTTTGTAGTTTCTGAAGAAATATATTGATAATGATTTTGGATATTGTGTTTGAAAATTTATAATAGAGGTCATAAAATATTAAAAGACCACCATCCACAAACATGTAATTTCAAAAGGTAATTACAATTTCATTAAAAATATTTCGTAATTGTTTGTTTGACTATATTTTATAAGTATTACCATGATTATTGAAAACTTTCAGACTCAAAAGAATAAGTAAATTGGTTTAGAGATTAGTGGGTAGCATACATGGTATCATAATGTTTGTTGATAACAAATTTAGGTGATTTCATGTTGTGTTTGTGATCTAGTATGGTCTATGGCATTATAAATATATTTGGGGTGTGAATAATTAGTATCATAATGCTTATATATTATTTTTGATATGTTTCTCAAGGATAAGTATAATGGAGGAAATCAATTTTTTTAGAAAAGATTAGAAATCATGGTGTCAAAATGTATACATGCATCATGAATATGTGACTTCCTACTACTTATTTAGTTAATTTTATCATCATTTTATCTAATGTTTTAGTTAATTTACTTATATTTTTTAGAATAAAATTAGACTAATTTCTTCTCTAGGGTTCCATCATGGGTGGTGGTAAATGATAGAAGAAAAGAACATTATAGTGGTTTCAATTTGGAGAGTGGTGGAATTATTTGGGCTATTTGATCTTTAATTTAATGTATGATATAATATCAAAAAAATTTGTGAAATCCATACAAGTAACACATAAAGTTTACATTAGTGAAATGGATTGACTAAAACTGGTTCTTTTGAATGCACAAGATGTGAAATTAAATCATCCCACCATTATATCACTATAATATCACAATCATTACATGAGTATAGATGTTTAACCTATCATTATTATGCATATAGATACAATTTCACTGCCTCACCATCAAAAAATGTGTCCACTGATTCAACACTAATATGCATGTGCAGATTCATTATATAAAATGATTCATGTTCACAAGACCATTAAAAAAAATAAACACCATTCTCAATAAAAAAAATACATTAGAATAGGGATGTTCCCATTTTGATGAAAAAATAATGATGATGATATGTTAGAGTTTATCATCACCCAGAATATTGAAAAGGATATACTAATCTATAGAACAATCAAGGAAGACTTAATGGATGAACTAGATTTTAGTGTCATTTGGATGATATAAAGGTGTATACTGATGTTTAATACTATAAAAAAGGTGTGAACAATTTATAATGTAGTTTAGTTTCTTCTGAAAAAAATAATGGGTCACATTGAATTTTTTTCCATCAAAAGAGGTAAATGGTTTATTATGGAGTTTGTACTCTTTATAATAATGAAAGGGATAGATAGATTTTATTATATTCTATAAAAACTCAAATGTAAATATTTATTTTAGTTTAATCAATGAATGTTAATAGTTTTACACTAATGTTTAATGTTTTATACGAATAAATAAATGGATAAAGTAATGTTTAGTATAATCCAGAAATATATAATGTGTTATGATAGTTTTTTGTAGAAAATAAAAAGGAAAATGTTTATATATGAGTTTTATACCAACCCAAAAGGATAAAAGTTTTTATGGGAATTTTTTGTAATACATGAATGTTATGTTATTGTAAGGTAACTAAATATATCATGTTGTTGGTATTGATCTTCTAAAATATCTCTTATGTATCCACTGTGGGTGAATCAAAAATGTTATAGTTTGGAATCATAGTTTAAAAAAATGGTACTAGGAATGCATTGTTTTATATTTATGTTTAATTTATTTATTTATAGTATTACTAACATAAGATTTTTTTTCTCATATAGTTGGATTCTTTTCCTCGATTTGGGGTGGTTTTTTTGAAGATATTCGTGATCGTGATAGATTGGAAAGAACATGTTTCTTTCTGATGGAAGATAAAGTCTCATGCTGCTTGAAACGTGAAGTGTTTGAGGCAGCATAATGTCACACCCCTCCACATGGATAGGAGGCATGGTTATGAAGTTATCTAGAATCCTATAGAAATATCTTCATCTCTATGAGGTTTCGTAATATTTGATACCTCTCCAAAGTATTGAGGAACACCCCCTTGGACCTTGAAGGCTTTACCCGAGAGCTTAGGAAAGGCCAAGTCTCATGAAAATGAGGTTTCCTCTTCCATCATAATGGAAAATGTTTTCTCTTTTCTATCTTTTTTCAGATATTTTAAATAAAAATACATATCACATACTCAATCATTCTCACCTCAATTCGATACACAGGGTTCTCGGTATGACTAAAACTGTATGTTTTTAGTTTATAATTTACATTTTAGTTCAAAACACACATCACATACTCAAAACTGATAAAACGCATTAATATTTTTCTGATACTTTATAAAAAATATCCATAAGTCATTTTTTATGTGTATTAATCATCCTCACCTCAATAGGATGCACGGTAGGGCCGGTATGACTCCAAGTGTGTCCTTTTATTTAAAATTGACATTAATTTTAGTAAAAAAGACAAGTGACATGCTCAAAACTCATAAAAGGCTTTCGAATTGTTTTGATACTTTATTAAAATGATTCATAAGTCATTTGGGTGTGTATTAATTAGTATCACCTCAGTATGACGTGTGGTGTGACCGGTATGACTCCAAGTGTGTATTTTTATTTAAATATGGCATTAATTTTAGTAAAAAATAAAACTAACATGCTCAAAACTGAGAAAATGAATTCATATTATTTTGATACTTTAGGAAAACAATCCATAATTAATTTTTGATGTGTAGGAATAATCCATACCTCAATCTAATACATGATGTACCGAGTATGACTCAAAGTGTTTGTTATCAGTTTAAAGTTGACATTTTAGTTCAAAAAGTGTCACTCATTGAAAACCCAAAAAATATGCACATATTATCTTGATAATTTATAAAAATGTTTCATAAGTCATTTTTGATGTATAAGAAGTGGTATCATATCAAACTGACACACTATGTGACCAGTATGACTCAAAGTGTGTGTTTCTAGTTTAAAATGACATTTTAGTAAAAAAGGACAAGTGACATACTCAATACCAAGAAAATACATTCATATTATTTTTATAATTTATGAAAATGATACATAATTCATTTGGGACATTTAGGAATCATTCACACCTCAATAAAATGCACGGTGTGACCGATATGACTCCAATCGTGTATTTTTATTTAAAGTTGATGTTAATTTTAGTAAAAAATACAACTGACATACTCAAAATCAAGAAAACACATTCTTATCGTTTCAATACTTTAAGAAAATTATCCATAAGTCATTTTTTATGTGTAGAAATCATCAACACCTCAATCTAATACATGATGTGCCTAGTATGACTCAAAGTGTCAGTTATCTGTTTAAAATTGATATTTTAGTTCAAAAAATGTCACTCACTAAAAGCCAGTAAAATGTAATCAGATTGTCTTGATAATTTATAAAAATGATTCGTAAGTCATTTTTTATGTGTATGAATTAGTCTCATATAAAACTGACACACTATGTGATTGGTATGTCTCAAAGTGTGTGTTTTAGTTTAAAATGATATTTTAGTAAAAAAAAGACAAGTGACATTCTCAAAACTGAGAAAATAAATTTGGATCATTTTAATACTTTAGTGAAATGGTCAATAAGTCATTTGGGATGTGTAGTAATTATCCTCACCACAATCCGATGCATGTTGGGTCCGATATGACTCCAATTGTGTCTTTTTATTTAAAATTGCCATTAATTTTAATAAAAAAGACAACTGACATACTCAGAACTGAGAAAAAACATTTGAATTATTTTTATAATTTATTAAAATGATCCATAAGTCATTTTTGACATATAGGAATCATTTTTACCTCAATACGATATATAATGTGCTCGATATGACTCAAAGTGTCTATTATCGGTTTAAAATTGACATTTTAGTTCAAAGTGTCACTAACTAAAAACTGATAAAATTCACTCAGAATATCTTGATAATTTAGAAAAATGATTCATAATTTATTTGTTAGATTTATGAATTGTTATCATTTCAAACCAAAAAATAGTGTGATTGGTATGACTCAAAGTGTGTGTTTCCAGTTTAAAATGAAATTTTAGTAAAAAACAAGAGTGACGTACTCAAAACTGATAAAACGTATTCGGATTATTTTAATAATTTAGACAAATGATCCATAAGTCATTGGGGACATGTATGAATCATCCACACCTCAATCTGATACACGGTGTGATCGGTATGACTCTAAGTGTGTCTTTTTATTTAAAATAGACATTAATTTTAGTAAAAAAGATAAATGACATACTCAAATTTGAGAAATGCATTCGGATTGATTTGATACTTTAAGAAAAAAATACATTAGTCATTTTTGATTTCTAGGAATATTTCACACCTCAATCTGATTCACGATGTGCTCGATATGACTCAAAGTGTATGTTATCAGTTTAAAATTGACATTTTAGTTCAAAAAGTGTCACTCACCAAAAACTGAGAAAACACGCTCATATTTTTTTGATAATTTATGAAGAAAATTCAAAATTAATTTATAACATTTAGGAAGCTATCTCATATCAAACTGAAACAGGATGTGATCGGTATGACTCAAAGCGCGTGTTCCTAGTTTAAGATGAAATTTTAGTAAAATCACAAGTGACATACTCAAAACTGAGAAAACACATTCATATTGTTTTTATAGTTTATAAAAATGATCCATATGTCATTTGGGGCATATAGGAATCAACCACACATCAATCCAATATATGGTGTAACTAGTATGACTCCAAGTGTGTCTTTTTATTTAAAATTGACATTAATTTTAGTAAAAAAGACAACTGACATTTCCAAAACTAAGAAAACACATTCATATTGTTATTATACTTTAGGAAAATTATCTATAAGTTATTTTTGATATATAGGAATCATTCACACCTTAATTCGATACAGGATATGCCTATTATGACTCAAAGTGTCTGTTATCAGTTTAAAATTGATATTTTAGTTTAAAAAGTGTCACTCAATGAAACCCAAGAAAATGCACTCAGATTGTATTGATAATTTAGGAAAATGATTCATAAGTAATTTTTGACATGTGGGAATCAATCTTGCCTCAAACTGATACACGATGTTACCGGTATGACTCAAAGTGCATTTTTCCAATTTAAAATGACATTTTAGTAAAAAACACAAATGGTGTCACTAGTAGAAAAATTATTTTTAATGTCGCTTTTATAACATCAGTTTAACATAACCAATGTTATAATAGAAAATACATTATATTTCAGCATCAGTTATTTTAATAACTGATTCCAAAAATATAATGAGTGACATTTTCATCATCGGTTTTATGGAAAACTGATGCCAAAAATTATGTATAATATTTTTGGCATCGGTTTTGGTATAAACTGACACCAAAAAGCTCAGCAAAGATATATTTTGCATCAGTTTTATTAAATTGACTTGAAAATTTTAAAAAAAAAATATTTTAGGTGTTAGTTTTTCATAAAACCGGTGCCAAAAATAAAAATTTAAATTATTTTAACATTGGTTTTTACTAAAACTAACATTAAACTCTTAAGAACCATAATGTAGAACCCTTATTTTGAGTGTTGATCATTCTTTTATTCTCTTGAGAGAAGGTGGTTTTTACGGCTACCAAAAACATTTTGACTGATTTTTTTATTGTGTTTTCTCGAGTTAAATCATATTTTCATGATTTCTGATCATTAATCCTTCATCCATCCACAATTCACGTTTATATTTCATCTCTGTAACATTTATATGATCAATTAGCATGTGGATCGAAAGTTTTTCTATTCTTTTTTGTTGTTCATTTTTTTGAAAATGTTATAATTGTTCTTTTAAATGTTTTTATTGCCAACTTTAAGGGATGTCTATCACGTTCGAGTTGCACCATGACTAGAGGTTTTTTTATTGTTTTTTTCTTGTTTGTTTTATTTTGAAAATTTTTTAATCATTTGTTTTCACTACTGGAAATATGATCTATACCAATGGTTTTGGGAAAACTGTTGGTATAGACCACTAATTTGGACCTATACCAAAGGTTTGGCTAAAACGGTTGGTATATGTCACTTATATGGATGTATACCAACAGTTTTTCCAAAACCGTTGGTATAGGTCACTAATTTGGAGCTATACCAACGGTTCTGGGCAAACCGTTGGCATAGTTCACTAATTTGGACCTATACCAACGGTTTGGCCAAAACCGTTGGTATAGGTCCATTATAGAAACCCTATACCAATGGTTTTGGCCAAACTGTTGGTATAGGTCCCCCCTATATTAGCGGTTTGTCCAAAACCGTTGGTATAGGTCCCAAAATCAAAGGACCTATACCAATGGTTCTCAAAATCGTTGGTATAGGTACATGTATTTTTAATGGAATATTCTTACAAAGGACATTAAATAGATCAAAATTTAAAATACTTATGATAATACATATATATATTTATGAAATTATATTCACAAAAGTAAGTTAGGTTAGTGGTTAGGTCGTTCAATCATAAACGGGAGGTGCTGGGATCAAAACCAATCGAATGATTATTTTTTTAATTATATATTCCAACGGTTTTATAGAACCGTTGGTATAGATTTTCATATTACTTATACTAATGGTTTTCCCAAAACCGTTGGTATAGACCTATTCTCACGGCTTACTTGGAAACGGTTTTCCAAACCATTGGTATAGGCTATACCAATGGTTTGGAGGCCTATACCAATGGTTCCAAACCGTTGGTATAGGGTATTTTTTCAGTAGTGTTTAGTGTTCTTCCTGCCATTAAATTCAAGGGATTTTATCTATATTCAAGATCAATCTTGCAGTGTACAAATCCTAAATTTGTAAGCGGTTTGTAAAAACATTTAAGATAAATTTGTTATTTTTTAGTTATAAATTTAATTTAATAAATCATTTCTTTGTATGTATTTAACTTTTAATTATTATGTTTTTTTAAATTTAGTTTAATTATATAAATTATTTATTTAGTAGGATTATTAAACAGTTTTGTTCTAGGTTGTAACTAAGAGGAATATTGATTTCTCTTTTTACGAATCTAGGTAGAATGACAACGATGTTGTTTGATAGTTATTTAAAAAAAATCTATGTAAACTTGATAAGAGTATCTTTATTCTTTACCATGCTCATCAAGCATTGTTTATAATTATATATTTAAATAAAATAAATACCTATGGTAATTTATTTTTTATTTTATGCTTTATAATAATCGTTGATCTCTCACCGGATCAAAAATAATAATTAAATTT
The DNA here is from genome assembly GCA_963277665.1 of Viscum album. Lineage (NCBI taxonomy): Eukaryota > Viridiplantae > Streptophyta > Magnoliopsida > Santalales > Viscaceae > Viscum > Viscum album. The sequence goes on along the minus strand of OY728138.1, from coordinate 137,895,145 downwards.
TTTTGTATTTAAATTTTATCTATTGATATATATATATTTAAATGTTTATGTTTTTTATATGTATATATATATATATATGTTTGTATATATGTTTATATATGTCGATTGAAATTAGTTATATTTTTTATTTTTTGATTCTAAACAATTCATCTATTTTTTGATCAGTGACACATCACGTAAAATAAATACCTATAGTAGATTAGTCTTTATTTTATTTCTAATAATCGTTAATATTTCATATATGAGTACCAATCATTTTTATTGTATGTTTTTATGATTAAAATTTATCTATTTATATATATAAATGTTTATATGTTTTAATATATTTACTCATTATATTATGATCTTAGGTATTAAATGGGTCATAATTGGATAAATTTATGAAGAACCAATAATGAATATGAAAAAGGATTTGATGATTTCTTATAATTTTCTAAACATAATCTCTAAAAAACAGATTTGATTTATTTTCTATGTGTGAAGTGTTTGAATATGATAAATTTAAATTCTAGAGAAATCAAGGATCATCTCATTTGTAATGGTTTTAACGTTAATTATACATGTTGGATCTAGCATGGTGAAATTACTATAAATTAAACATCTAATATTGATGACAGTATTCATGATGACACAGAGGATCATATTGAAGAATTAATTCATGATTTAGGTGTTGAAACCATTGAAAAAATATAAATTGTTGCATGATTGTATGGAGATTTTGAAAAATCATTGTTCACTGGTTGTAAATATACAATGTTATCAGTAGTTTTGAGATTGGTTAACTTTAAAGAAAAAAATGGCTGGAGTGATAATAGTTTTTCCAACTTACTTGAGCTTTTAAAAGAGCTAGTTTCATAAGGGAATGGGCTTCCATATTCCAATTATGAGGTGAAGAAAATATTATTCCCAATGGGATTGGGGTATAAAAAGATACATGTTTTCCCCAATGATTTTGTGTTGTATAGGAAATAATATGATTTTTTAACAAAATATCCCACATGTGGAACACCATGCTATAAGATGGATGAAAAATTAAATTCATATTCACTCTTAGGTACTGACATCTAACCTCATTCTAAATCAAATAATTTCTTCCAATACTCCCTTTGTATAATTCTAATAAATTAACTCTAATTTATTCTCAGGTACTAAAATCAAAGCTCCTGCTAAAAAATTTTGGTACCTTCCAATAACTCCTTATTTAAAGCAACTATTTTCAAATTTAATTGATCCAAAAAGGTTTAAATGAAATTCAGATGAACGCATATCTGATGGTAAATTATGTCACCCTGCAGACTCATCACAATGGAAGAGATTTGATAAACAATTTTTTGATTTTGGAAGTGAAGTTAGAAATCTTAGAATGGGAGTGTGTGTATAGATGGAATGAATCCATATCAGAACTTAAGTAGCCAACATAGTTCATGGCCTATTTTGTTGGTAGTTTACAACTTATCCTCATAGATATGTATGAAGAAAAAATACATTATGATGAGCTTGATGATTTCTGGACCAAAATATCTAGGAAACGATATTTATGTGTATCTGTCACCATAGATTGATGATTTGAAACTTCTATGGGAGGCAGGTGTTGATGTTTTTGATGCATACAAGAAAGAGTGTTTTCTTTTGCATGCTATTATAATGTACAGTATAAATGACTTTCCTGCATATGGAAAATTATTTGGATATAGTGTTTAGGGATATAAAGCATGTCCAATTTGTGAATAGGATACTTCATATTATCAATTATAGAATGAAAGAAAGACAGTGTACATGGGACATCGAAGATTTTTTTGAATTGATCATTTGTATCATAGATTTAAAAAATCATTTAATGGTTTACAAGAATAAAATCTTCCCCAAAAACCATTTTCAGTTGAATAATATTACAAGTGGGTGAAAAATATTGATTTTTGGAATGAAAATTAGTTATGGTCTTCAAAAAAATATCTGGAAGAAACAATCTATTTTTTTTTGAACTACCTTATTGGAGATTTTAGAGATAAAACATAACATTGATATTATGCATGTTGAGAAAAATATATGTGACAGTTTGATTGGAACTTTATTATACATAAAAGGAAAGATAAAAGATAGATTTAATTCTATATTGGACTTGATAGAAATGGGAATGCTTTTGGAGTTATCTCCCACTGTGAAAGGAAACAGAATATATTTACCTCCGGATTGTCACACATTAAGCAAGAGTGAGAAGTTGAATTTTTATCAGTGTATTCATAGTATAAAAGTACCAAGTGGATATTCTTCAAATGAGAATAATTTCATGTTAGTGAAGAATTGAAAATTAATAGGTATGAAATCTCATGACCGTCATGTATTGATGCAACAACTACTACCGGTTGCACTGTGTGGTATATTGTTGTTAGCTGTCAAAAAGACTATCATCATATTATAAAAAAAATCAAATCCATTTGTATCAAAGTTATTGATCCAAATTTATTATATGAGTTGGAGAATGAAGTTGCTTTTATACTTTGTCAAAGATTATCTTAGGAACAGTCGACTGTAGATACTTCTGATATTTCTTATGGGATACAAATATTATCTTAGGATTATTCTTCCTTGAATTATATCTATGAGTTTCAGATGACATCTGATATATTAGGAAGATATTATCCATTGATATTACTCAAAGAAGATATCATGCATCTAGTTGATTTTGAAGAGATCATCCTGAATGTGCGGCAGTTGTTTTCCATGCAAGTAAATTGACATTTAAATTTTTATTTCTTTAATAAAAGATGTTTTAAATTGACTAACTATATTTCCATTTTAAATTAGGTATCTACACACGCTTCTTGTATAAAATGAAAACATAGGTATTTATGGTTCTATAGATCCAGAATACATTTTCATAGAAGTGAAACATGTGAAAAATGCTAATAGAGTTGCATATATCTATGAGAGATTATCATAGAGGGAGACTGGATGTTTTTTTTTCCATTTCTTGATATGTAAGAACAGAAACTTAATTATAAACTAATGATCATTATAATTTCATTAATTGTGAACTTTTTTTTATTTTAGGGGTAATTGGATGTTAGGCGTATTTTACCCAAGTTAATGCATGTTATATTGGTTTTTCTCTTTATCAAGGCTTGTTTGTAAAATATTTTCCATATTATTAGATAGATAAGTTTTTTTTGTTTTTTATAAGCTCATTATGTTTAATTATAATTGTTTATACATGTATTATTAGTTCATATATATGAAAATTCAGTTCATGAAAAAAAATTAACAAAGAACACATGTCGATAAAGAAACCAAATGCAATCCAATATGTAGAAGTAAAGGTAAATAATTATTATATTAGAAGGTATTCTGATGTTTTGATATATATATATATATATATATTGTTTTTTATTATCATGTTAATGTTTTATAACTGCAGTGTCATCATCAACAAGGACATGTTGAATGTGGTTGTTATATTCTACAATTCATGTACGAGATAATCACAACTGGGGTAACTACTGAATTTGATAAGGTTAGTTATATTAATTTTAATCTATTTTCTATCATAGTATTCTATTTTTTAATCTCATATCATTCAATGTTATTATAGGCATTCAATGATGATGAGTCTTATACCCAAACTGAACTTACCCATCTTTGATCTTTGTTTGCAAACTATTTCTTAAGTCTGATTATGATTTGAGGTATGTATACTCTAATGTTTATGAATAATATTACATTTTCCTAATAACATGTGTTCAAAAAACAAATTTTTTGTTATAATAGGTGTTTGAACATAATGAATGAATGCTTCAACAATAACCAACATTGATCATGTTGTAAATTTCAGGTATATGTATTTTAATTCTACTTTATAATACAAATGTGTAGATAATTTTTTGATTAACTAGATAAAATCATTTTAGTTTTTATAGATTTTAAGTCAATGAAAAATGTTGTTTAATTGTGGTAGACTATGTTTTTATTATAGGGATTTTGATTATTTTGGAAGTGTAATATTCTGAATTTTCTAAAAAAATCATCTTTCAGCATCGATTATCATAAAAAATGACACAGAAACATTTTAAAAAAAATACGAGGTTTTTGGTGTCGGTTTTCATAAAAATCAATGCCCAAAACCGAGTCATCTATGGTTTTCGGCGTCAGTTTATAACAAACTGATGAGGAAAACCAACCAGTGCTCGATTTTTGACATCGGTTTTTATAAAATCCAACACCTAAAATTGGTTTTTCGCATCGGTTTATTTGTAAAATTGACGTCAAAAATCAAGACCGTAACATTTTCAGTGTTGGTTTTTGAAAACCGATGCTGAAAAGCTTGTTTTTTTACATTGTCTTTATAGACGTTGGTTAAAAACCGACGTGAAATCCAATTTTTTCACTAGTGCATACTCAAAAATAATAAAACACATTCGGATTGTTTTGATACTTTAGTGAAATGATCCATAAGTCATTTGAGACGTGTAAGAATTAGTCACATCTCAATCTGATGAATGGTGTGACTGGTATGACTCCAAGTGTGTCTTTTTATTTGAAATTGGTATTAATTTTAGTAAAAAAGACAACTGACATACTAAAAATCGAGCAAGCGCTTTTGAATTATTTTGATAAATTAGGAAAATGATCTGTAAGTCATTTGTGACGTGTAGGAATCATCTACACCTCAATCCAATACACGATTTTCCTGGTATGACTCAAAGTGTTCGTTATTAGTTTAAAATTGACATTTTAGTTCAAAAAGTGTCACTCAATGAAAACTGAGCAAACACCCTCGGATTGTCTTGATAATTTATGAAAACAATTCATAAGTTATTTGTGATGTGTATGAATCTGTCTCATGTCAAATCGACACACAATGTGACTGATATGACTCAAAGTGTGTGTTTTCAGTTTAAAATTACATTTTCATAAAAAACACAAGTGACATGCTCAAAACTGAGCAAACACATTCAGATCGTTTTAATGTTTTATGAAAATGATTCATAAGTCATTTGGGACATGTATGAATCATATGTACCTCAATCTGATACACGGCGTGACTGGCATGACTTCAAGTGTGTATTTTCAATATATAAGTGTTATTTTAGTTTAAAACGAACATCACATTGTGAAAACTGAGCAAATGATATCATATTATTTTCTCATCATTTTATCTACTATTAATTAATTTACTCATCATTTTTATCTTATACTTATTTGGTTAATTTTCACAGAGATAATGCTTGAATACGAACAAGAAATAGGATGACGTGAAAGAATCAACCACAACTCAATCGGATACACAGTGTTCCAGGTATGACTCAAAGTTTAGTTTAAAATTTTCGTTTAAAATTAATACTTTTTGTTTAATTTGTTTCTTTATAGTATTACTAACATAAGAATTGTTTCCTTATATAGGTGCATTCTTTTTCTCGAGTTGAGATGATTTGTTCAGCAATAGCATGAGTGGGGGCCAGGAGCTAAAGACAAAGGAACGTTGACATTTTTGAATGTATGTGATAATTTGTACTTACTCATGTAATTGTAGAAACCAAAGTTTGAAATGTCTATAATATTGTGTTCTTTTTCATGTATTTGTGTTGTAAATTTTATTTCATTTATAATTTTCATTGTACTTGTTTGTTGTTTATGGTGCTATCTTTATTGTACCTGTGTTGTTTGTGGTGTTGCAGTGTGCTATAAATTTAGCAACACGCTGCAATATGGCTCTTTATCAGCGTTTTTTTAGCACTGATAAAAGCCAAGTTCTTTTAATCGTGCTCCGGTAGTCAGTGATTTTTTAGTGCTGACAATGGCCAATTTTAGCGTTGTTAAAGGCATATTCTGTAGTAGTGTTCCCTCCTCCAACATCATGCTCCTCTTGTTGGTCGACGTTCTCATTATCCTCTCTTTCTGCATTGTCCCCACTAATGTCTTCTACCGATGCACTGCACCCACAGCCCCTATAGCCACTAGCCAATATTGCACCACCTTCCATAGTCACCACCCACACCTATGTTGAAGGTCCTAGCCACAATTTTGATGCCTCCTCCTTTATACCCTTACGCCCTTTAGTGGGTGTGAGACGATAATTAATAGAGCTTTTAGCGATTGACCAAAAAGGATTGTTGTTTGGTGGCTGCAAGGCGACGACTAAGGGGCATTAGAGAATGATTTTGGAAGTCGCTAAAGTCCTTTATTCTAGTAGTGTTAATTTCCACCCCATTTGATATTTAAGCCATTAAATACTCAATTAATTTTTCATCATGACAAATTAATAAACACAACACATCCCTAGAAAAATAATCTTTCCCATGTGTAATACTCAATAAATACTTCACAACTACCCTTTGAAACTACACTGGATTTTGGATAATTAGGTGTTGCCTCTCTCAACGCTAAATAAATGTGAAAAAAGGTACCCTTTCTTAGTGTTTTTTCATATAGTACAGATAAAGGGATGACCAGTTTAACCTAAATCAGCCCCTTCTTCCTTCCTCCTCCATCATCCATGTGATTGTGTTGCACCGAATGGTTGCCCCTCCACCTTCTCTCTCAATTTTCTTTCTCAAATCAACACAATAGTCTTGGTTTATGATTTTCATTTCTTTTCTAATGCCATTGATACGTTTTTTATGCAAATCAATATTTTTTTGGATTTGCTTTGTTCTTTGCCAATGTTTGCCAAAAATATTCATTTTCATCGATTATATGTATATATTGTAGATGAACACACACACACCATTCATAGGTGCGGTTTGGTTATTAGGATCAAAAGTGCATGATTTTGATTTAAAAGTGACATTCTAGTTTAAAACATTCATCGCATGCTCAAAACCAATCAAACACGGCCAGACATGGGGGTGTTGAGGTCACCTGCCTCTTATTGTATTTGACAATATATATGTCAAAGTTTTTTGTGCTGATTTGTCCCAATTTGGTTGTTTCGGTATAAAACCTATAAAAACGGTGTACTATTCATTTCTAAGGACAATGAGTAGCATTATGAAAACTGAAAGAGATTAAACCATTACATTAATATTTTTTCTACAATCGCATTGTTGCAAACAAAGCAACGATTTGGCAACAAAGTAGAGAGAGGGAGGAAGTGTGCTTGATTTGGTTCCACTTCCATTTGTTTTTATTAAATCCCCTCCCCCCACCACACACACATACAAAAAGATACAAAGACTCGTATAGAGAATAGTCCTCTCCATCATGTTCTAACTCCTAGAACCTCCCTTTATTCATTTTTATTGTGATATCATAATCAACTCACTAAATCTTGGAAGCTTAATCCTTAATTCCTCAATTTATTAATGAATTAACCCATCCCAAAAGGTGGCACATTTCAAGCAACACAATGTTGAAGCTCACTTCTTGGTATGAGAAAAGGATAGAAAAAAGAATGGGCGGGAGGAACTTCAGGGCATGCCACCAAATCCACCACCTGCCTTCCAATTCCTTCACCGCACAAAACCGACAAGCGTTTCGTGATCGGATAAAGTTTTCTTTTTTACTTTTTTAAGAAAAAACATGCAGTATGGGAGGGAACCGCCATTGACACCCTCCCCGTTCGGCCACCATGCCCAGCCGCCTGAAGACGGCCATCGGCGCCGTCAAGGACCGAACCAGCATCGGCATCGCCAGGGTCTCCAGCACAACCTCCTCCAAGCTCGGAATCGCCGTCCTCAAGGCCACCTCCCACCACGAGGCCCCCCTCCACGATCGCCATCTCGATGACACCCTCCGCCTCCTCTCCTCCGACCCCCACCCACGCGCCGCCGCAACCTGCGCCCGCGCCATCCGCCGCCGCCTCGCCCGCACCCGCAACTGGCTCGTCGCCCTCAAATCCCTCACCCTCCTCCTCCGCATCCTCCAGCACCGCGTCCCCGCCTTCCCCAACCACGTCGCCCGCCCCACCCGCCGCGGCGGCGCCAAGATCCTCAGCCTCTCCGCCTTCCGCGACGACTCCGCCGCCGGCCCCAGGGACCACGCCGCCTTCGTCCGCGCCTACGCCCTCTACCTCGACGAGCGCCTCGACTGCTTCCTCTCCGGCAAGCTCCCGCCCCTGTCCCTCACCCCCGATCCCCCCGCCCCGGATCTGAACTCCGCCGTCCTGCTGGACCGGATCCCCGGTTGGCAGCGCCTCCTGGACCGGGCCATCGCTGTCCGGCCGGCCGGCGCCGCCAGATCCAACCGGGTCGTGCAGGCGTCCCTGCACGCCGTCCTCCAGGAGAGCTTCTCCCTGTACAGAGACATCTCCGACGGCCTCACAGTCCTCCTTGACGGCTTCTTCCAACTGCAATACCAATCCTGCGTTTCCGCGTTTCAGACATGCGTGCGGGCAACGAAGCAGTTCGACGAGCTCTGTTCCTTCTATTCCATCTGCAAGGGAATCGGCGTCGGCAAAACATCGGAATACCCGAGCGTGCAGAAGATATCCGAAGAGCTTGTGGAGACGCTGCAGGAGTTCCTGAAAGACCAATCCGCGCAGCCAACCGGCGACGGAAAATCCCCTGTTTCACCGAATCAGCTCCTCTCGCCGCCGCATTCTCGACATGGATCCAGGGAATCCGATGAGACGTCGACGGAGAAGGGACCGGACGCCGAATCCGACGGCGCGTCGGAAATTGAAAGCGGAGGGGAGGACGGAGGAGCCGAGGCGGCGCCGTCGAACGAAGAAGACTGCTGGGAGCTGGAGCTCTTCGACAGCGCCTCCCTGTCCAAATTGGATTCTCCCGAAGCCGACGCCGGGCACGGCCGGAGCAGCCAAGCGGCGCAGCACACCAATCCTTTCCTCGGGGACGAACCAGAGCCCTCCCCCGCCGAGGATTTTGCGGTGGCGCCGACCTTTCAAGCGACGCCCACGTTCTGCGCCGGAAATGCGGAGGAGGGAGCAGCGGAGGACCCGTTTGCGGCGGAGGCGACGGCGAGGGGTGGGCCGGTGTGCCAGCAGAAGCTGCAGCAGGAACAGCGGCTGTGGGTGGAGCAGCAGAACAAGATCATGGCCAAGCGTTTGGGTTGATTAAATAATGCGAGGATTTGGGTTAAAAACACAAACTTTATCTCATCTAACATCATTGAACTTTATCACATTGTCCACAAGATCAAAGATTTGATTTCCAGAACCTAACCAACCTAAATATACCTTTATTGAACCCGGTCCTCACGATAAAAAAAAAAATGATGGCCATGATAAGATTGGTAAAAGGTGATTAGGAGGTGATATCATATTGGGGCGAGGTTGTTGTGGTTGTGGTTAATAAGTATCCACTAAGTTTTGTTCTTGGATTACAAATTGATTGGATAAATCGTTTTGTTTATCAAAATCCGTGATTTAATTTTCAAAAATTTTAAGATTGAACTTATGTATTACAGGACCAAAAATAAAAGAACATAAAGTCGTAAAGAACATGTGTTTCGGATCACAATGACCCTACATACACGATGAGAAAACGACCCCTGGTTTTGCATTTTATTACTAAACGGAAACAAACAATCACATACTGGTTCAAATTAAAAAAAAGTAAACAACATAAACTATCTGAGAAGGCCATCCCTATTGAACTAGGTGACGGTGATGAAGCTCATCACAAGGAGTCCACACCATTCACTCTTGGACGGACTCAAGCATACACCCGAAAATGATACAACATCAAACATGATTGGAAAGAAAGTTGAATTGATTACAAAACCAAGTTTCAGCAACGAAAATTGGTTACAATGAATGGTGTCGATGTTTGATGCTTCCTTATGGGGGCACGGTCCTTTCAAACTCAAGATCCAACTGTCTTTCACCAAGTCTCCATTAGAATAGAGCTCCAGTCACTGCTACAGATCAGACTTTTATCAACGTTATAAATGACTTTTATCGGTGCTAAAAAGGCTATGCTGCTGTAAGCGGTTTTGAAAGTCGGTTGCTTTTATCAGCATGATAAAAAATGATGACAAAGACGTCTATATCATCACTAAAAATAGTACTGATAAAGTCTTCCTTTATCAATTCTTTTTTTAGCATTTAAAAAAGGAGAGTTTTTATCAATGATCTTTTTATCAGCGTTTATTTCAGCACTAATAAAGAGTCACTACTATAAAATAGGTCTTTAATATCACTAAACATGACCTTTATCAACGCTAGAGAAGCACTAACTACCAGAGTGAGATTAAAAGCTCTTGTCTTTTATCAATGCTAAAAAACGCTGATAAAAGAGTCTTTTATCATCGTTATTATTTAGAGCCGATAAAGGGTATCTTTATCCATGTTTTTAAAAGCGAAGATAAATGACCAATTTATCAGCGCTTTCAAAAGCACTAATAAAAGACTCATTTATTAGCGCTGATAAAGGGGCTTATTGCAGTGTGTTGTAACAACACACTGCAACACCAATGCAGTGTGGTGTAACAACACACCACAACACCAAAAACACCAAACAAAATCAAATATCAATATATAATTTAAATGAAATGAAATTTACAACATAAATACAAGAAAAAAACTCTATATTATAGACATTTCAAACATTGATTTATACAACTGACATAAGTACAAATTATTACATACATTCAAAAACATCAATGTTCATTTGCCTTTTGATCCTATCTCGACTCATTCTATTACCGAACAAACCCTTGCTCAAGAAAAAGAACACACCTTTATAAGAAAAGAATTCTTATGTTAGTAATAATATAAAGAAATAAATTAACATAAAGTGTTAATTTTAAACTAAACTTTGAGTCATATTAGGAACATTGTGTGTCATATTGAGTTGTGATTGATTCTTACACGTCACATCATTTCTTGTTTGTATTCAAGCATTATCACTGTGAAACTTAATTAAATAAGTATAAGATAAACCCCACAGGCACAGCCTAGTGGTTGCGTCATGTGGTGGTGTTTGGGAGGTCTCAATTTGGAGCCTCCTCATGCGCATTTAGGTAGGTTTTCGTTTGTTTATTTCCCCTCCTCTGACGGATGTAATATAAATAAGTATAAGATAAAAATAATAAGGAAATCAATTAAGTAATAGCAGATAGAATGATGAGAAAACAATCTAGGTTCATTTGCTTGATTTTGGCGATGTGTTGCACATTTTAAACTAAACTGACACTTATATATGGAAAAATTCACTTGAATTCATACCGGTCACATCATGTGTCGGATTGATCTGCAACTAATTCCAACACATCTCAAATGAATTATGGATCATTTTCCTAAAAAAATCAAAACAATCTGAATGTGTTTGCTTGGTTTTGAGTACGTCACTTGTCTTTTTTACTAAAATATCATTTTAAACTAGAAACACACACTTTGAATCATACCAATCACATCATGCATCAATTTAATATGAAATTGATTCTTACACGTCACAAATTAATTATAAATCATTGTCATAAATTATTAGGAAAATCCGAGCACGTTTGATCGGTTTTCAGTGAGTGCCACTTTTTGAACTAAAATATCAATTTTAAAATGATAATGAACACTTTGAGTCATACCGGGCACATCGTGTATCAGGTTGAGCTGAGGATAATCCCTACACATGAAAAATTACTTATGTATCATTTCTTTAAAGTATCAAAATAATTCAAATGCGTTTGCTCAGTTTTGAGTAGGTCAGTTATTGATTTTACTAAAGTTGGTGTCAATTTTAAATAAAAACACACACTTGGAGTCATACCGGTCACACCATGTGTTGGATTGAGATGAGGCTGATTCATAAAAGTCTCAAATGACTTATGTATCATTTTTCTAAAGTATCAAAATAATCCGAGTGCGTTTTCTCAGTTTTGAGTACGTCACTAGTCTTTTTTACTAAAATGCCATTTTAAACTGGAAACACGCAATTTGACTCATACCAATCGCATTATATATTGGTTTGAAATGAAACAAATTCCTACATGTCAAAAATGACTTATGAATCATTTTCCTAAATTATCAAGAAAACCCAAGCACGTTTGATTAGTTTTCAGTGAGTGACACTTTTTGTACTAAAATATCGATTTTAAACTGATAATGAAAACTTTGAGTCATACTAGGAATATCGTGTATCAGATTAAGATGAGGATGATTACTACACATCAAAAATGACTTATGTATCATTTTGGTAAAGTAACAAAACAATTCGAATGCATTTTCTCAGTTTTGAGTAGGTCAGTTGTCCATTTCACTAAAATTGATGTTAATTTTAAATAAAAAGACGCACTTGGAGTCATATCAGTCACACCGTGCATCAGATTGAGGTGTAGATAATGTATACGTGTCTCAATTGACTTATGAATCATTTTCCTAGAGTATCAAAATAATTCGAATGTGTTTTCTTGGTTTTGAGTACATCACATGTATTTTTTACTAAAATGTCATTTTAAACTGGAAACATGTACTTTGGATCATACCGATCACATCATGTATCAGTTTGATGTGAAAATAATTCCTAAATGTCCCAAATTACTTATGAATCATTTTCCTAAATTATCATGAAAATGAAAGTGTGTTTGATTGTTTTTCAGTGAGTGACACTTTTTGAACTAAAATGTCGATTTTAAACTGATAACGGACACTTTGAGTCATACTGAGCACATTGTGTATCGGATTGAGGTACAACTGATTTCTACACATAAAAAATGACTTATGTATCATTTTTATAAATAATTAAAATAATCCAAATGTGTTTTCTCGGTTATGAGTAGGTCAGTTGTCCATTTTACTAAAATTGATGTCAATTTTAAATAAAAAGACGCACTTAGAGTCATACCGGTCACACTGTGCGTTAGATTGAGGAGACAATGATTCCTACATGTCTCAAATGACTTATGTATCGTTTTACAAAAGTATAAAAATAATCTTAATGCATTTTCTTGGTTTTGAGTATGACACTTGTCTTTTTTACTAAAATGTCATTTTAAACTGGAAACACACAGTTTGACTCATACCGATTACATTGTGTATCTGTTTAATGTGAGACTAATTCCTAAATGTCAAAAATGAATTATGAATCATTTTACTAAATTATCAAGAAAATACAAGTGCATTTGATCAATTTTCAATGAGTGACACTTTTTGAACTAAAATGTCGATTTTAAACTGATAACGGACACTTTGAGTCATACCAGGAACATCATATATCAGATTGAGGTGAGACTAATTACTACAAATCAAAAATGACTTGTGAATCATTTTAATAAAGTATAAAAATAAATTTAATGTATTTTATTAGTTTTGAGTAGGTAATTTTTCCTTTTTACTAAAATTGATGTCAATTTTAAATAAAAAGATGCACTTGGAGTCGTACTGATCACACTATGTGTTGGATTGAGGTGAGAATGATTCTTACAAATATAAAATGAATTATGAATATTTTTCCTAAAGTATCAAAAAATACAAATTCATATGATTGGTTTTGAGTAAATCACTGGTCTTTTTTACTAAAATATCATTTTAAACTGGAAACACTCACTTTGACTCATACCGATCACATAGTTTATCGATTTGATGTGAGACCAATTCCTACATGTTAGAAATAAATTATGAATCATTGTACTAAATTATCAAGAAAATATGAGCATGTTTTCTTAGTTTTCAATGAGTGACACTTTTTAATCAAAAATATCTATTTTAAACTGATAACGGACACATTGAGTCATACCGGGCACATCGTGCATCGAATTGAGGTGCGACTGATTCTTACACATCAAAAATGACTTATGGATCATTTTCCTAAAGTATAAAAACAATATGAATATTTTTTCTTAGTTTTGAGTATGTCAGTTGTCTTTTTTTAGTGCTGATAATGACCCCCCTTTATCAGTGCTTTTACTAGCACTGATAAAGGGGGCATTTTTCAGTGTTTTTTAGTGGTGATAAAGCCTAGAGATGATAAAGGGCCCCATTTATTAGTGAAGGAGTCCCTACTCGTTGTCATCCAAGAGAGATTTTTCCTGTATAGAGACATCTCTGACGACATGACAGTCCTCCTTGACAACTTCTTCCAACTGCAATACCAATCATGCATTTCTGCATTTCAGACATGCGTGCAAAAAATGAAGCAGTTCGATGATCTCTACTCCTTATATTCCATCTGTAAGATAATCGACATCAGGAGAACATTTTAATACCTGATCATGCATAAGATATTCGTAGAGCTTGTGGAGACGCTGCAGGAGTTCCTGAAAGACCAATCCGCACAACCAATGAGTGATGAAAAATCCCCTGCTTCATCGAATTAGCTCCTCCCACCACTGCATTCTCAACATGGATTCAAGGCATGTGATTATAAATCCAATGATTCCAATGGAATCGAGACGTCTACGGAGAAGGGACAGAATTCCGAATCTAATGATGCATCGAAAATTAAAAGCGGAGGGGAATACGGAGGAGCCGAGGTGGTTCCGTCGAATGAGAGAGACTACTGAGAGCTAGATCTCTTCGACAACGCCTCCCTATCCAAATTGGATTCTCCAGATGCCGACACCAAGCATTGCTGAAGTATCTAAGAGATGCAGTAAACCAATCCTTTCCTCGAGGACGAACCAAATCCCCCCCGTTGAGGATTTTTCAGTGGCACCGACCTTTCAAGAGACTCCCACATTCTGTGCCAGAAATGCAGATAAGGGAGCAGAGTTTATATTGGTGGAGGAACTGTTTGAGGTGGAGGAGACGAAGAGGGGTGGGCCAGTGTGTGAGAAGAAGTTGTGGTAGGAGAAACGACTGTAGGTGGAGTAGCAAAACAAGATCATGGACAAGCGTTTGGGTTGATTAAGTAATGTGAGGATTTGGGTTATCACAAACAACGTCTAATGAATCACGTAAAAACACAAACTTTATCTCATCTAATAGCTTCAAACTTTATCACATTGTCCATGATCTCAAGATCAAAGATTTTATTTTTAGAGCCTAAACATCCTAAATAGACCTTTATTGAACTCAACCATCACATTAAACAAAATGATGTCCATGATAAGACCATTAAAAGGTGATTTAGAGGCATAAGAATAGTCAAGTATCCACTCATTAATATTCTTGGATTACAAATTGATAAGATAAATCATTTTGTTTATCAAAAATCATGAATTAATTTTCAAAATTTTTAAGATTGAACTTATGTATTAAAAAACTTGAAGGAAAGGAACATAAAGTCATAAAGAACATAAAAATATAACATGTTTAGGATCACAGTGATCCTACATACACAATGAACAAACCACCCCAGGTTTTTTATTTTATTAACCACTACACATATGGCCTTTAACAGCATGCAAAAAGGCTTTTAATAGCACTAAAATAATTGTTAATCATAGTGCTGATAAAGGCCTAGCTTTTTGCAATGTATTGTTAATATAATAACACACTCAGCAAAAACTTGTAATTTCAGACACTGTTATATACATTTAATTAACATCATGAATACAAAAATTTCCACCCATGGTATCCGTTTCCAAACAAATCATCTCAACCCTAGAAAAATATTCCACCTATTTAAGAAAACAAATATTATGTTTGTAATACTATTAAGAAATAAATTAAACATTAATATGAAAGAATACATTAATAAAATGTCATTTTTTAATAAAAAAGACACATTTGGAGTTATACCGATCACACAGTGCATCGTATTGAGGTGGGATTGATTCATACATGTCATAAATTAGTTATGGATCATTGTCCTAAAATATCAAAACAATCCAAATGTGTTTTCTCGGTTTTGAGTATGTCACTTGTTCTTTTACTAAAATTAATGTCAATTTTAAATAATGACACATTTGGAGTTATACTGGTCATACTGTGTGTCAGATTGAGTGTGGATAATTCTCACCTGTCACAAATTACTAATGGATAATTATCCTAAAGTATCAAAATAATCCGAATTCATTTTCTCAGTTTTTAGTATACCAGTTTTGTTTTTTTAATAAAATGTCATTTCAAACTGGAAACATGCATTTTGAGTCATATCAGTTGCATCGTGCATTAGTTTGACATAAGACTACTTCATACATGTTAAAAATGACTTAAAAATAATTTCCCTAAATTATCAAAATAATCAGAGTGTGTTTTCTTTGTTTTCAATGAGTGACATGTTTTAAACTAAAATGTCAATTTTAAACTGATAATGGAAAATTTTAGTCATACCAGTCACACCGTGTGTCAGATTGAGGTGTGTTTTATTCCTACACATCAAAAAATTATTCATGGATTGTTTTCCTAAAGTATTAAAACAATCCAAATGTGTTTGCTTGATTTTCAGTATGTCACATTTTCTTTTTTACTTAAATTAATGTCAATTTTAAATAAAAAGATACACTTGGAGTCATAATGTGTGTCATATTGAGGTTAGGCTAACTCCTACACATAAAAAATGACTTATAGATCATTTTCCTAAATTATAAAAATAATCTGAACGTGTTTGCTCAGTTTTCAATATTTCACTTGTTCTTTTTACTAAAATTAATGTCAATTTTAAATAAAAAGGGACACTTTGTGTTATATCGGTCACACCGTGCATCATATTGAGGTAAATTTGATTCTTACATGTTAAAAATGACTTATAGATCATTTTCCTAAAGTATCAAAACAATCTAAATGCATTTTATCAGTTTTCAGTATGCCGGTTGTGTTTTCATACTAAAATGTCATTTCAAATTAAAAACACGCATTTTGAGTCATACCGATTTCATCGTGCATTGGTTTGATGTGAGACCACTTCATATACATCAAAAATAATTTTTTAATCGCTGCACTAACTTATCAAGACAATCGGAATGTGTTTTCTTGGTTTTTAGTGAGTAACATGTTTTGAACTAAAATGTTAATTTTAAACTCATAATAGAAAATTTTACTTATACCAGTCACACCGTGCATTAGATTGAGATGTGGTTGATTCATACACATCTAAAATTACTCATGGATCACTTTCCTAAAGTATCAAAACAATATGAATGCATTTTCTTGGTTTTTAGTATGTCACTTGTTCTTTTTACTTAAATTAATGTCAATTTTAAATAAAAAGACCCACTTAGAGTCATACCGGTCACACCGTGCATCGTATTGAGGTGAGTTTGACTCCTACACATCAAAAATGACTCATGTATTGTTTTATTAAATTATCAAAATAATACAAATGTGTTTTCTTAGTTTTCAGTATGTCACTTGTTCTTTTTACTAAAATTAATGTCAATTTTAAATAAATAGAGACACTTTTAGTTATACCGGCCACACCATGCATCATATTGAGGTGAGGTTGATTCCTACATGTAAAAAATGACATATAGATTGTTTTTTGGAAGTATAAAAAAAAAATCCAAATGTGGTTTCCTAGTTTGAAGTATGTTAATTGTGTTTTTTTTACTAAAATGTCATTTTGAACTAGAGACATGTATTTTGATTCATACCGGTTGCATCATGCATCAGTTTGACATGAGACTACTTCATACAAATCAAAAATGACTTATTAATCGATTTTATAAATTATCAAGACAATCAGATCACATTTTCTTGGATTTCAGTGGGTGACATGTTTTGAACTAAAATATTAATTTTAAACTGGTAAAGGACACTTTTAGTCATACCAGTCACAATGTACATCATATTGAGGTGTGATTAATTCCTACACATAAAAAATTACTCATAAATAATTTTACAAAAGTATTAAAATAATCCAAACATGTTTTCTTGGTTTTTAGTATGTCACTTGTTCTTTTTACTAAAATTAATGTCAAATTTAAATAAAAATACCCACTTAGAGTTATAACAGTCACACCGTGAATCATATTGATGTTAGGTTGATTCCTACATATAAAAAATTACTTATAGATCATTTTCCTAAAGTATAAAAAAATTCTAATTCTTGGTTTTCAGTATGTCAGTTGTGTTTTTTTACTAAAATGTCATTTCAAACTAGAAACACGCATTTTGAGCCATACCGATCACATCGTGCATCGGTTTGGTGTGAGACTACTTCATACACATCACAAATGACATATGAATCACTTTACTAAATTATCAAGACAATCAAAGCGCGTTTTCTATGTTTTCAGTAAGTGATACGTTTTGAACTAAAATATCAATTTTAAACTAATAATGGATACTTTTATTCATACTGGTCACACCGTGCATCAGATTGAGGTGTGATTGATTCATACATGTCACAAATGACTCAAGGATCATTTCATTAAAGTATCAAAACAATCTTAATGTGTTTGATAGATTTTCAGTATGTCACTTGTTTTTTTACTAAAATTAATGTCAATTTTAAATAAAAAGAGACACTTGTATAATATTATAAGGAAAACATATTATATTAAAAAAATTACCATGTAATTGAATTCTGAGTTGCATCCTTAAAGTCTAATCTCTCATGAGCATGAGTATCTTCAAACAAACCATCCCAACTCAAATAAATGAATCCACCTATATAAGAAAACAATTATTTTGTGATTAATACTAAAAAGGAATAAATTAAACATAAATATGAAACAATCCGTTACTTCTATGGAAGTCACATATTCATTCTATTTGTGTAAATTATGTGATTAGGTATGATGCCCATTCATTTCTAAGCAAATGTATATCATCTTCTAAATATGATTTTTTTCGACAGTTATAGTAGTACTCAAAAAATATAAATACACAAAGGATTAATAAATATTTTAAATGAAATAGTAATTAAATTTGAAAATACCTCTTTGAGGATGTGTTTTTTTATGAAATATGATCTATCTCATAAATTTACAAACATAATAAACACAATATTTTCCATTTGTTTGTTTCATACATTGAAGAAACATTGAGGAAAATAAGTAATTTGTTTTGACATGTGTTTGGATTGTGAAATATTTTTATATATACCCTAATACTTATCCATTTTTAGAACTTGTCAGAGTCCTTATGCGCAATGATTGTCCTCATTCCATGCTTTAGATGATAATCACATACCATCCTATAATAACATAATCCTCATTAAAACATAATATACATTATATAGCTTGAATTTTAGTTCTAAAACATTGGATATAGTGTATTACAAATTGAAAAACTCCATCATGTGTGGTCGGTTTGTTGGTAATCCATGCAGTGAATCTAGGAAATAAATATTTGGAGTATCCAAATTGACCGCAATGAGCATCCAATGTTTCCTAAAAACACAAAAAGGAATAAGTAATTAAAGAAATGAAAATATATTTGATATGATTAAATTGTAGTGTTTTACCCCTACGACGTAGGTATTAAGAAGAGTATGTCATCCCCAGGTTTTCATTCAAATGATTTGGAAAGGTTTTCCACTATTTCATCCATTTTTTTGGATTCTATTTTTGTTTGTTCTATAGAGGTGATGTGAGGACTAACAAGTCCAATTTTTCTTTCATGGGGAAATCCCTTAATTTGGTATTGATATATACAACTGAAAAAAACATGAAATGTATTTAGTCGTAATTAACATAATATATCAGATTTTGGAAAATTAAATCATGAAAACATACCTCATGTATACATTTACAACTGAGGCTCCTAGTCATTCATAGTTGAGGATTTAATTTACATTATCCAAACCAATGTAGTCAGTACCTTCCTTTCTGTACATCTTTTCATCTAAATCAACTACATGACCACTACCACTTTATAACTTTTCTTCTGCATGAACCTTCAATGTTAGTAAATGAAGATATTCAATGGGCGGGTTAATGGTTCTTTTAAAATATCTTTTCGATCGGTTGCTTGATCCTTTAGATGGATTTGAGTGAACCTTTCATTTCACCCCCACCCTTTGTCCATCTATAATAATATTCACCAGTTCATACCTTTTTAAATTAATTGTTGAAGGTTTAGTATAAAAAATAAATTGAAAATGAATACCTCCTTGTTGAAAAGTGTTTTAACAAGATCTGACGGCCATACAATGAATGTTACAAAAACTTGTTTGACAGTATGAATATATTCTCCATCAAGTGGAACAGGTAGCTCAATAGTTGGATCATGAGCTATGCTAATCACCACTCTCACATGACCTGTTGGAAGTGGTATGTTGTGTAGTATATCATCTTAGATATTGAAAATCGTAGCCCTCGCTACAAGGTGATGGGTGGGTGTTGATAGATATAAATCACAGTCATTTTCACCCTATAGAATATCTGTACAGGAAAGGTATCAGTGTCTATCTAATTCACATTTTATATAAAAAATTATTAGAATATTGATTACCTTGACTAAGAATGTTCTTTGAGGGGAATGGATCACCTCAAAGCTAGTGGGAGGTGGGGGGGGGGATCTTCATGCAATGGTTTTTCTTGAGTTTCTTATTCTCTTTGCTCCCCCCATAACATTTTCTAGAAACTCAGACTTCCAAAGAAATTTTTCTTCAAGGGAAGATATTATTGATTTCATCTCTTCCTTTCTATATCTTGATCCTTCTATTGTTGTTTTTTCTTAAAATACATTTGGGGTGTCACCCCTAAACCCGCACCTCTGAAGCGACCATACTATTCTGGCTGCTTCGAGGCCACCGATAATAGGTGTTCATCCAGTACAAGTGTTGCTGATTCTTGTGAAAATATTTAATATAAGATATAGGAAAATAAGTAATCATTGTTATGTAATAGCGATTTAACGAATTTTTTTATTATGTCATAATTACATATGTTACCCACACTTTTTGTGTGTTTTCATCTATTAGTATCCCATATTTATTTACACGTGTATCCTTCCATAACACGTGGTGTGGTATGGAAGCGACTTTGGATTTGGAGTAATCAATATTCATATAAATAGAGGAATATAATTATGTTTTTGTTTCATGTCACATAAAAGTATTATGATAGATTTAAAATATATAACAATTTTTTTCAAGTGAAGTGTACCCCATTATTTCTTTATGGTAGGGGTACGTTGGTTTTTCTTCACGTTCCTTACTTCCATCACTCAGTTGCTATTTCATAAATAAAAAATTTTCAATAAAAATGATGAATACATGTATCGTCAGACAATGTATTACTATCCACAATGTACCTGAAAATACACATATACACGATGACTAGTAAATGAATCCCACACTTCTTGGATTATTAGGTGTGCATAGATAAGAAATGGGTGTGTGTTTATTTTCCCTTCGGTATACCGGAACCTCGGGGTCAGGATGCCACCGTCGTTCACTAACTCACCCATGCCCTGTGGAACTGGCCTGAAATCTCGGGTGCTATTACACCTGGGACTGCGGCTGGGGGAGTACATAAAGTTTCTTAGTGGTGGGTGACGGCCCACCTATACCGTGTAACCCCTTGGGCCTGAAAACCCAGTGTACTTTTTCCACTTTGGTGGTGGTGTGGTGGTGAAGGTGAGTCTCCAAAATAGGTTGTTCATTAGGAGGTTCGGGGTTCGATTCTTGGGAGTCCGCTTTCGGGGTGAGCCTCTCCCCCGGGATCCACCCACCTTGCCGGGTCGCCTGGACTCCTCTGGGTGGGCAAAATGAGGCGCGACCCAATTGCTGACGGATCGCTGTGATGAACCATTGTTGCCGGGCCATTACCCTCTGGGACGCTCTACCATCTCAGTTGGAAATAGATCCTTCCCCAACTGGGGAGCTGCCTTCAGGTGCTACCCCTTCGTGGGGGAGGGGGGTTTCTCTGTGTGGAGGTTTCAAAAAGGCCACACTGGGAAATTCCATTTTCTAAAAAAAAGATGATTTCTCGTTAGAATTGTGCAAAATACTCTATGAATCCTTACAGTAAGCATTGATACATATTTCTTATGAGAGTCATCTATTATAAATTAACTCAGAAAGGGATGGTGAAGAGTAATTTAATGTTTTATTATTTTATTTTTTAGTAAAATAAATAAATTATATCATAATTTTACCATAACCTCTTCCCACATCAGTGTCTTAAGTGTGAGCACAACATGGTTCCACAGATCTACATCAATCGACATACGTTGTCGAGTGATGATTCCAATGTAACTACAGAACATATACTTTTTGGGGTTAACATATTTTCCCTTTGCATTCAATCCGACCTTATATTTGATGCCTTTAATTTTCTCCTTAATGATTTTTTCTAACACTGTCAAACTACGATGCTCCTATTTTTTTGGCATCACCGGTCCTTTATCGCCTAAGATTTACTCAAATTAAAAATCATCAATATGTCATTCCACTAGAGTGGTAGTATCATCATGCGCAGATGGTCTTTGTAGCTCTGCACTGGGAGAAACAAAAGGTTGAGAAACCAGTTGTTCCTCAGGATTGGGAGCATCAGAATGTGCAGGAGGTCTTTATTCCTCTGCACTACGAGCAGTAGCAGGTTGAGAGTGTAACACCTCGAGATTTTATGAGATAGATTCCTTTTAATTTCTTTGATATCTTGTGTTGTACGCTACACCAATATTAGCTTGTTCTATATGAAACACCGTATTAGCTTTCAGTATATGCAACACTATTCTTGACTTGTGTTGTACATAATTTCAAGTTTTTTTGATAGAATTCATTTCACACAACACAGAGTATAGATTTTGTTCAATGTATAAATGAAATAAGTTTTTATTATTCTATACGCAACGCCAACGGAATATTTCACTACACACAACACTAAATTGGCTTGCGTTTCACGCAAAAGCGACCTTCCTCGATAACTTGCATTGTACACGATACTAAGTTTCACTAAACAATGATATATTATTAAAATATTATTATTTAATGGTATATAAACTAGATATTATGAATATTATTAACCAAATTTTTAATTTTATATAACATTAGAATTTATCTTACATATTTTTTAGAACATGATATGAGAACAAAATCAATTTTTTTGGATAAAAGAAGTATTTTTCAAAAAAATGCAGTTTTACCGCCTATTGATGGCACACCCATTTTAAATCTAGTTTTTGAAACTTTTATAATTTAAATTTTATAAAATAAACTTATTATTTGGAATTGGGACATAATAATTTAATTTTATTGAATTTTTGGTATTTTTCTAATAAAATTAAAACTTTAATTAATAGTGAAAAAATACTGCATTTTAATTCGAAACTTTCTTCTAATCTAATCTATTTATATAGTTAGATTATCTTTTTAATTGGTTTTAAAGTGTAATTAGATTATGATTTTATCATTTAATCCAATTTTGTTCATTGGAAGTAATTTCACTTTTAAATTGGATATAAACACATGTCAATCTTTTGATTGTTATTACTTCTTAAAAACCCGCTTTTTGGTTTTGACAACGAAAATTAATTTTAAATTAATTACTACAAAATTTGAGTTTTGAATTTGAAAAAATGAATTCCATATTTGGAATCAGAATGTTCAAATTTTGTAAATAGGCACCTTTTATTTTTGGAAATTATGAATAGTAACTTTAGTAACTATTGTATTTACCATGGTTAAAGGGTAAATATGGTAAATAAGGGTAAAAAATAATATCATAATAATATGAAACTAGCCTAAAACACATCTTAATACTATTGGATGAGATATTTCTGACCATGGTAATCCTTGAGTTGATTTTCGGACCCCATGGATTCACTTGGAAGTGAAAATGACATTTTATAAGAATAAATTTAAAGTAAAGATAATTATAACCTAAACATATATCTTTTACTATATCAATTTTAATATAGGGTTATATAAATGATCTCTATGTATATAAATATTCATTATAAATCTAAAAATATTTCATATATCAGGGTATTTTATTTATAATTTTTAGACATTAGATAAATATATTTGTTTATGACATAATTATGATATAATGATTACCTCATTAATGAAAGATTAAAATAAATGAATTTATAAATATTAAAATAAATTTAATTTGAACATTTTGATGCCATCCACAATTTTTTGGACAACATTGATATATTAGGGATGATCTAATTCCTTTGGTTCAAAGGAATCAGGTTATTATGAATTTAAAAAAAAGTCAAGTATGAATAGTGTCCAAAATTGACATAATTCATAACTAAAAACATAAAATAGTTTATTAAATGATATTAAATTCCTAAAAATATAATATTCTTCCAAAATGGTTAATATAAGTCCAAATATGTCATAAATAACTTTTTGTGGGTTGTTTGGAATGATATGATAATTATATTAACCCACAATGTGTAAATAACATGATAAGATTAAAAAGGGTAAAATAAGGGTTAAACAAACAAGATAAGGATAAAAAATATATTCAAAACTTGTCTAAAAATTATTGGATGATGGGTATTCGAACCAAAATAATCTTATATTTTAATTAAATAAGTTTTGGGCCATTTTTAATCAAAATTGAATTTATAATAAATTAATATTTTGAGAGTTTCCTAAAGTGCCCCCCTCCTCTATTATAAAAGGGAACCTCCTACCTCTTCTATTCACTCCATTTTGAGTCATCAATCTTGGAAAAAACCTACCCATTTCTATTCTAAACTTCCCTAGTTACTTTCTAAAGGTTCTAGTATTCTCAAAAGACCAACTTTAGTGCCCTAAGAGTAAATTTAAAGGAGGAACGTTGAGAAAGAGGTAATCTCTTCTACCGATTCTTTCAAACTTCTTTCTTCTTCCACTTCCTCTTCATTACACTACTACAAAACGGGAAAGAGAAGTGCCACATTTTATCATCACTAAGCACAAATCACTGATAAATGGATCCATTATCAGTTCTAAAAAATCACTGATAAAGGATCACTTTATCAGCACTAAAATTTTAGCGCTTATAAAGGGTGCCTTTATCAGCACTAAAATTTTAGCACTGATAAAACCATAGTCCCATATTTTATAAAATTGGGTGTATAGTATCCTCTGTTTATCACACCCTAAAGCTCTCAAGGTATTGTACCCCTACGACAACTCCCCTCCCCCCGATCTTCTCTTTGTCAGACCTCCACCGCTATCCCTACTCCGCCACTAGCCCTGCTCCTTATCCTCCCCCTCAAACCCCTTTCGTGGATCCTCCTCTTTATGAACCCTACTTATCCTCCTTCCCACTAGACCCTACTCCACACAAACCCTACTCCTCCATTTCTCAATGGTTGGCGACTCCTCCCGTGCACCTCCCCCTCTAGCGGTTGTGCCTTCCCCTCCTGACGTTACACATAAGGCTCCTTGACCGCTCGACGCTTCTTCTCTCCCTCCATCGTGGGTGAAATATACTATAGGTAAGTCTCCCACTTCTCCTTTTAGGTTTATTTTTGGTAATTTATCTCCCTTATCTACATGTGTTCATCGTTTTAATTATCATTTGTCCAATGATTCAATGAATAATTGGTGAATGGTCATTGCACATTCCATAGTTGGAATCATGGATCACTCCATGTGAAAATGAGACATGGGAAGTGCTAGTATTTTTTAGACACACCGTATACCCCTAGGGACATATCATGTCCTCCTTTGAGGATATTTTTGAGCTCTATTTCCTTTTATTTCAGTTTCGTTGTGAGATTTTTGAGCTTCCATGGACTAGTATTGGTGGATTGTGTTCCCTTGGTCCATTCCTACGAGGGCTTGATGCAGCTTCATGACCTCATCCAAGGATGTTGGTCCCTCTATATCTTCTTAATGATCAGGGTAGTGTTGGTGAGTTCCATTATTCTTTATTGAGTTGTCTTGGTCCACTTATATGAGGGTTATTATGGAATTAGGTCTCATTCATTGGAAAGAATACCCCTCAGTGACTTGGAACATGTATCAATTCAAGGGACCCAGAGCGATCCTCATTTCATTCAGGTTGTCCCTATATTGGGTTTCTAGAATTGGAATCACCAACACTTACATGGGCATTGATCCCCTATATTGGAGGATGTTTCAAGTAGGGTCTATTGTCCCCCAGCAAGCCTTAGGAATTAAACCCCTCTCTTTGTATAGAGATTTGATCTTTCAGATGGTGTATTAGTCTGATGAAGCATGTATCTTGGATGAACCCTCTCAGTTTTCAATATACTTATTCTATAGTGAGTGGTCTCAGTTCACTTTTATGGGGGTTATTATGGAATATGATCCTGAGAAATGGACCATAGGTCACTTAGTGACCTGGAGCTTGTATCCCTCAAAGAGGCCTGAAGCAAACCTTATTTCCAACGTGTTTTCCCTATGTTGGGTTTGTTGAATTGGCATGACCAACACTTACACAAGTTTATATCCCCTATCTTGGAGGATTATTGTAGTAGACTCTAGTATCCCCCCATCAATCCTTGGGTATTGACCCCCTATATTTATATCATGAGCTAATATTTCTGATGGGTTATTATTTTGATGGAGTGTATATCTCGAGTGAACACTCTCAGTTTCCTATGTGATTATTCTTGGCTAGATCAGATGAGTGTGACCTCTAGGATGAGTGTCTTCATTGGAATTATAGCTTGGGTAGCATTTCCTCTCGGAGGAGTGTTACCTTGAAACCCTGAGTGGATCTACAACTAAAAGTGGTTGAGAATTTTTTTGAATCAGAGTATTTTATGATTATATTTGGGATATCCTTGGTTATCATTATGTCTCATATCTTGTTTGGAATACCTGTGTTTAGTGACATGAATACTCTCGATGCTTTATGTATGGTGTTTTTGGGGTGTCCTATTGGGTATTGTAATACTCATCCCTACAAGGGATCTTCCCATACATGTCATGTCTTATACAGATGATGGAAAATTTCATAGAGTCCTTGGTGGACTAGGATAAGGTAGAGATTAATTTGGGATATACATACTGAGGTGTATACCAATGGTGAATTAACATCTGTCCTTTACTTCTATGTAGGTCATACATTATTTTCCATTTTTTGGTTGGATTGTATTTCAACTCTTTTTATAAAATCCATTAATTTATATTGTTCAATTTATAGACAGACCTCTAGTGGTTTGGGGGAATTCAACATGTAATACTAAGATTTGGATGGCTATATTAGCGTTCTATGATTATTCCTATGGTTTGAGTTCATATCATAATCTTTTAAGGTAGTGATCTTCTGGGATGTATGGTTAGCAGAACCCACCCACAGTAGGTGCACTACTGAAAATCCGGCCTTTAGCAGTCGCTGTTGCCTCGTCGCTAGAGGCTTTCAGCGACCGCCAATGGCGGTCGCTATAGAAGGCCGGCAGATCGGCCTTCAGCGACCGCCAAGCGGTCGCTGCAGCCCCTCTGCCGGGCACCCTATAGCGACCGCCTATGGCGGTCGCTAGTCTAAAAAATTTTTTTTTTAAATTTTTTTTTATTGAATTGAATATATAAATATATAAAATATATATATATATATATATAAATATTCATATATATACTATTAAATACAATATTTTAAATATATATATATATATAATATATTTTAAATGTTTTAATATATATATAATATATATATAATATCAAATCATTGTGCTATAATAATTTAAAAACTTCGATTCAAGAAATAATCTCATTTCAGGTCTTTCGGAGCACGTTTGCTCCGAATGGGACCGCCGCACGCCGTTTTGGTGTTTTATGGCGCCGGAAACGCATTTCCGGCCGCCGTGGTCAAACGGCACCTTCGAATGAGGTGCTGTCTGGCCGACCATTACACAATTCACGCTCCGGATGTTGTCGTACGGTTTCGTGGCATTCGGTGGTCGTTCGGGTGGTTTTGACCCCCCAACGCGCCATTTCAGCGCGCGCCGCGCTGCTGAAAAGGACACAATCGGACGTGCCGCGCGCACCGCACGTCCGATGGACGTGCCGCCTCCTCCTGCATCTCAGGAATAATATTTCTATCATTTCTGTGCGGTTTCAGGTCGTTCGGAGCACGTTTGCTCCGAATTGGACCGCCGCACGCCGTTTTGGTGTTTAATGGCGCCGAAAACGCGTTTCCGGCCGCCGCGGTCACACGACACCTCCGAATGAGGTGCCGTCTGGCCGACCATTTCACAATTCACGCCCCGGATGTTGTCGTACGGTTTCGTGGCATTCGGACGTCGTTCGGGTGGTTTTGACCCCGCAACGCGCCATTTCAGCGCGCGCCGCGCTGCTCAAAAGGACACAATCGGACGTGCCGCGCGCACCGCACGTCCGATGGACGTGCGGCCTCCTCCTGCATCTCAGGAATAATATTTCTATCATTCCCGTGCGGTTTCAGGTCGTTCGGAGCACGTTTGCTTCGAATGGGACCGCCGCACGCCGTTTTGGTGTTTTATGGCGTCAGAAACGCGTTTCCGGCCGCCGCGGTCACACGGCACCTCCGAATGAGGTGCCGTCTGGCCGACCATTTCACAATTCACGCCCCGGATGTTGTCGTACGGTTTCGTTGCATTCGGAGGTCGTTCGGGTGGTTTTGACCCCCCAACGCGCCATTTCAGCGCGCGCCGCGCTGCTGAAAAGGACACAATCGGACGTGCGGCCTCCTCCTGCATCTCAGGAATAATATTTCTATCGTTCCCGTGCGGTTTCAGGTCGTTCGGAGCACGTTTGCTCCGAATTGGACCGCCGCACGCCGTTTTGGTGTTTTATGGCGCCGGAAACGCGTTTCCGGCCGCCGCGGTCACACGGAACCTCCGAATGAAGTGCCGTCTGGCCGACCATTTCACAATTCATGCCCCAGATATTGTCGTACGGTTTCGTGGCATTCGGAGGTCGTTCGGGTGGTTTTGACCCCCCAACGCGCCATTTCAGCGCGCGCCGCGCTGCTGAAAAGGACACAATCGGACGTGCCGCGCGCACCGCACGTCCGATGGACGTGCGGCCTCCTCCTGCATCTCAGGAATAATATTTCTATCGTTTCCGTGCGGTTTCAGGTCGTTCGGAGCACGTTTGCTCCGAATTGGACCGCCGCACGCCGTTTTGGTGTTTAATGGCACCGGAAACGCGTTTCCGGCCACCGCGGTCACACGGCACCTCCGAATGAGGTGCCGTCTGGCCGACCATTTCACAATTCACGCCCCGGATGTTTTCGTACGGTTTCGGGGCATTCGGAGGTCGTTCGGGTGGTTTTGACCCCCCAACGCGCCATTTCAGCGCGCGCCGCGCTGCTGAAAAGACACAATCGGACGTGCCGCGCGCACCGCACGTCCGATGGATGTGTGGCCTCCTCCTGCATCTCAGGAATAATATTTCTATCGTTCCTGTGCGGTTGCAGGTCGTTCGGAGCACGTTTGCTCCGAATTGGACCACCGCACGCCGTTTCGGTGTTTTGTGGCGCCAGAAACGTGTTTCCGGACGCCGCGGTCACACGGCACCTCTGAATGAGGTGCCGTCTAGCCGACCATTTCCCAATTCACGCCCCGGATGTTGTCGTACGGTTTCGTGGCATTCGGAGGTCGTTCGGGTGGTTTTGACCCCCCAACGCGCCATTTCAGCGCGCGCCGCGCTGCTGAAAAGGACACAATCGGACGTGCCGCGCGCACCGCACGTCCGCTGGACGTGCGGACTCCTCCTGCATCTCAGGAATAATATTTCTATCGTTCCCGTGTGGTTTCATGTCGTTCGGAGTACGTTTGCTCCGAATGGGACCGCCGCACGCCGTTTTGGTGTTTTATGGCGCCGGAAACACGTTTCCGGCCGCCGCGGTTACACGGCACCTCCGAATGAGGTGCCGCCTGGCCGACCATTTCAAAATTCACGCCCCGGATGTTGTCGTACAGTTTCGTGGCATTCGGAGGTCGTTCGGGTGGTTTTGACCCCCCAACGCGCCATTTCAGCGCGCGCCGCGCTGCTAAAAAGGACACAATCGGACGTGCCGCGTGCACCGCACGTCCGATGGACGTGCGGCCTCCTCCTGCATCTCAGGAATAATATTTATATCGTTCCCGTGCGGTTTCAGGTCGTTCGGAGCACGTTTGCTCCGAATTGGACCGCCGCACGCCGTTTTGGTGTTTTATGGCGCCGAAAACGCGTTTTCGGCCGCCGCGGTCACACGACACCTCCGAATGAGGTGCCGTCTAGCCGACCATTTCACAATTCACGCCCCGGATATTGTCGTACGGTTTCGTGGCATTCGGAGGTCGTTCGGGTGGTTTTGACCTCCCAACCCGCCATTTCAGCGCGCGCCGCGCTGCTGAAAAGGACACAATCGGACATGCTGCGCGCACCGCACGTCCGATGGACGTGCGGCCTCCTCCTGCATCTCAGGAACAATATTTCTATCATTTTCGTGCGGTTTCAGGTCGTTCGGAGCACGTTTGCTCCGAATAGGACCGCCGCACGCCGTTTTGGTGTTTAATGGCGCCGGAAATGCGTTTCCGGCCGCCGCGGTCACACGGCACCTCCGAATGAGGTGCCGTCTGGCCGACCATTTCAAAATTCACGTCCCGGATATTGTCGTACGGTTTCGTGGCATTCGGAGGTCGTTCGGGTGGTTTTGACCCCCCAACGCGCCATTTCAGCTCGCGCCGCGCTGCTGAAAAGGACACAATCGGACGTGCCGCGCGCACCGCACGTCCGATGGACGTGCGACCTCCTCCTGTATATCAGGAATAATATTTCTATCGTTCCCGTGCGGTTTCAGGTCGTTCGGAGCACGTTTTCTCCGAATGGGACCGCCGCACTCCGTTTTGGTGTTTTATGGCGCCGGAAACGCGTTTCCGGCCGCCGCGGTCACACGGTACCTCCGAATGAGGTTCCGTTTGGCCGACCATTTTACAATTCACACCCCAGATGTTGTGGTACGGTTTCGTGGCATTCGGAGGTCGTTCGGGTGGTTTTGACCCCCCAACGCGCCATTTCAGCGCGCGCCGCGCTGCTGAAAAGGACACAATCGGACGTGCCGCGCGCACCGCACGTCCGATGGACGTGTGGCCTCCTCCTGCATCTCAGGAATAATATTTCTATCGTTTCTGTGTGGTTTCAGGTCGTTCGGAGCACGTTTGCTCCGAATTGGACCGCCGCACGCCGTTTTGGTGTTTAATGGCGCCGAAAACGCGTTTCCGACCGCCGCGGTCACACGGCACCTCCGAATGAGGTGCCTTCTGGCCGACCATTTCACAATTCACGCCCCGGATGTTTTCGTACGGTTTCGTGGCATTCGAAGGTCGTTCGGGTGGTTTTGACCCCCCAACGCGCCATTTTAGAGCGCGCCACGCTGCTGAAAAGGACACAATCGGACGTGCCGCGCGCACCGCACGTACGATGGACGTGCGACTTCCTCCTGCATCTCAGGAATAATATTTCTATCGTTCCCGTGCGGTTTCAGGTCGTTTGGAGCACCTTTGCTCCGAATGGGACCGCCGCACGCCGTTTTGGTGTTTTATGGCGCCGGAAACGCGTTTCCGGCCGCCGCGGTCACACGGCACCTCCTAATGAGGTGCCGTCTAGCCGACCATTTCACAATTCACGCCCCGGATGCTGTCGTACGGTTTCGTGGCATTCGGAGGTCGTTCGGGTGGTTTTGACCCCCCAACGCGCCATTTCAGCGCGCGCCGCGCTGCTGAAAAGGACACAATCGGACGTGCCGCGCGCACCGCACGTCCGATGGACGTGCAACCTCCTCCTGTATCTCAGGAATAATATTTCTATCGTTCCCGTGCGGTTTCAGGTCGTTCGGAGCACGTTTGCTCCGAATTGGACCATCGCACGCCGTTTTGGTGTTTTATGGCGCCGGAAACGCGTTTCCGGCCACCGCGGTCACACGGCACCTCCGAATGAGGTTCCGTTTGGCCGACCATTTCAAAATTCACGCCCCGGATATTGTCGTACGGTTTCATGGCATTCGGAGGTCGTTTGGGTGGTTTTGACCCCCCAACGCGCCATTTCAGCGCGCGCCGCGCTGCTGAAAAGGACACAATCGGAGGTGCCGCGCGCACCGCACGTCCGATGGACGTGCGGCCTCCTCCTGCATCTCAGTAATAATATTTCTATCGTTTCCGTGTGGTTTCAGGTCGTTTGGAGCACGTTTGCTCCGAATTGGATCGCCGCACGCCGTTTTGGTGTTTAATGGCGCCGGAAACGCGTTTCCGGCCGCCGCGGTCACACGGCACCTCCGAATGAGGTGCCGTCTAGCTGACCATTTCAAAATTCACACCCCGGATGTTGTCATACAGTTTCGTGGCATTCGGAGGTCGTTCGGGTGGTTTTGACCCCCCAACGCGCCATTTCAGCGCGCGCCGCGCTGCTGAAAAGGACACAATCGGACGTGCCGCGCGCACCGCACGTCCGATGGACGTGCGGCCTCCTCCTGTATCTCAGGAATAATATTTCTATCGTTCTCGTGCGGTTTCAGGTCGTTCGGAGCACGTTTGCTCCGAATGGGACCACCGCACGCCGTTTTGGTGTTTTATGGCGCCGGAAACGCGTTTCCGGCCTCCGCGGTCACACGGCACCTCCGAATGAGGTGCCGTCTAGCCGACCATTTCACAATTCACGCCCCGGATGTTGTCGTATGGTTTCGTGGCATTCGGAGGTCGTTCGGGTGGTTTTGACCCCCCAACGCGCCATTTCAGCGCGCGCCGCGCTGCTGAAAAGGACACAATCGGACGTGCCGCGCGCACCGCACGTCCGATGGACGTGCGGCCTCCTCCTGCATCTCAGGAATAATATTTATATCATTCCTGTGCGGTTTCAGGTCGTTCGGAGCACATTTGTTATATATATATATATATATGTCAATTACATAAAAAATATAGACAATGACATTCAAACATACCTCGACCCTGAGACGTAGATGCCTTAGATGGATGATGTGGATCTTCTGCCTCTTCCCCTGACATGTTTGCAGTCATAGAAAATATCAGTAATGAGTCCAAAGTGTTCAAAAGATAAATTGGATTGTTCTTAATAAATCAAACTTGTACAACTGTTAATCAAACAAAAAATGGATTGAATAATTAGTTGTGAATGAATTTTAAAAAATCAGAAAGTTAATCAACCTAAATATTTATGACTGAATTAACTTACAAAAGTGAGGATTAAAACTTATAAGGATTTATAAAATTATTAGATAATTTATGATATCCTAGGACATTCTACTGAATAGCGGGAAAACAATTATACCTTTCATTAAGCATGCAAATCGACCGTTTCTCCTTCAACAGCCGCTCTGACCCAATAAATATCTTCTTCATGTTGAACTACGGTATGTTGATCAAGTTGTTGGTAAACAAACGGAACAGTCTCGGGTTCATCTTCTTCAAATAAAAACACTCCTCGCCGAGACATTTTGACAACAACTTGCCAACTTGGATCCGAAGGCAAAGTAACGAAGAATACTTGTTCCGCTTGTGATGTCAAAATGAAAGGTTCATTCTCAACTCGTTCATTATTTCTGTATAACATATAGTTAAAATTCACCAATGAAAACTGATATTGATCGACTTTACATCCACACACTGGATCAACCCAATTACACTTTAACAATATGTACTTCAAACCGTGTGTGTATACAAATTCAATGATGTCTATCAATTGACCATAGTAATAACCAGAATCGACAAAGGGACAACCGATGCCACTGTTTTGTGTTGCTCATTTGTCGTCAACATCTTTAATGCGAAATCGAAAACCATTAGCATCAATAGCTTTATAACGACGAGCCGTTATAGATGGACCCTCAACCAGTTGGATAAATACTTCAGGTAGCGTGGGGTCCCCTAAATCCCTCAGCTTACGAACCTACATAATTTATAAAAATCAATACTGATATATGCAGAAAGAATTAGTTTAATACTTCACTCATAATGAATATCAATTTATACATACATAATCCTTGAACCAATCATGAAATGCCGCATAATGAGATTGTTGAATTTGCAACTCAGTCGCACGATGCATCTCTTCTTTTATCTCATTAATGTGTTTCCTGCAAATGATTACGCGATGTTTAAAATATCAACTTATGCAAACAAAACATGTAAAAGTTATACAAGCACATTCATAAGATACTTACTGCATTAATGGTGCAACTGATGGAGTATTGAACAAGATATATCGATGTGCTTGTATCCACTCGATGTTGTCCATATCAAATGTGGTTCCTTCTCCAACTGGACCATCATGAATCCGAGAGGGCTTATCTAATTTTGTTTCAACATCCGTAAGATATTCTGCACAAAAGGTAGTACACTCATCTATCAAATAACCATTGGCTATTGATGCCTCTGGACGAGCTCTGTTGCGTACAAATCTTTTCAATGTACTCAAATACCGTTCAATAGGATACATCCACCTGAATTGCACTGGACCAGCAGCCATTACTTCATCAGTTAGGTGCACTGTCAAGTGGACCATAACATCGAAAAATGAGGGGGGGAATAGTTTCTCAAAGTGACAAAGCGTAAGTACAATTCGGTCCTGCAAACTTTTTAAATCACTCATTCGTTGATTTCTTAAACAAAGCTGTCTAAAAAAATTACTCATCTCAATCAAGGGCTGAACAACATTGGGGGATAAACAATCACAAATTGTGATTGGAATCAATTGCTGAAGTAATATGTGATTGTCATGACTTTTCAACCCTTGCAATGTCTTGCTCGTCAGATTCACACACTTTGAAATATTAGAAGAGTAACCATCAGGCACCTTGACCATCTTCAAAATGGAAAGAAATGTCTCTTTCTCCTCTGTAGTCATCGAATACTGTGCAGCAGGCATATATGCCTTGTTTCCCTCAGCTAACTGTAAATGCAACTGTTTCCTTAAACCCATTTCTTCCAAATCACGGCATGCATTAACATGGTCCTTTGACTTTCCACTGACACCTAAAATGGTCCACAATATGTTATCACAAACATTTTTTTCAATGTGCATGACATCCAAATTATGCCTCAACATGTTAGTTTTCCAATACGGAAGACTATAAAAAATACTTTTCTTTTTCCAATTGTGACTGCGCTGCTTACCCGCAGCACGAATATTAAGTACTGGAGGAGCCACCAAATCCTGAATTTCATATACCGTGCAGATGTTTTCTTCCTCAATCTGCGATAACATTTCGACTCCTGTCATGATCTTTGGTGCTGGGCTGAACTCTCTAGAACCATCAAATGCCACTCTGTCCTTTCTGAACCTGTGCTGGGGAGGGAGAAAACGCCTGTGACCCATGTATGCCCATTTTTTGGAATGTTTAAGCCATACAGATTTTTTACTTTTATTGCAACAAGGGAAAGCAAATTCCCCTTTCGTACTCCAGCCTGATAAATTTACATAAGCTGGGAAGTCATTGATTGTCCACAATAAAGCAGCATGCAGTTTGAACATTTCATTCGTTTCGCAGTCATAATTCATCACACCATCGCCCCAAAATTCATTCAACTCATCAATCAATGGCTGAAGGTAAACATCAATCTTATCCCCCGGACTTTTAGGTCCATCAATAAGAGTGGAAAGTAATATAAATTGTTGCTTCATACAAAGCCACAGAGGAAGATTATATGGAACCAACACCACGGGCCATGTGCTATGAGTTGCACCAACCATAGACTTGAATGGATTGAAACCATCTGCTGCCAATCCCAATCGGACATTACGAACATCTTTAGCAAAGTCGGGATGTCTCTTATCAAAATCCTTCCATGCATGAGAGTCTGCCGGGTGGGTTAACATGTCACTTTCATGAACTCTTTCTGCATGACATCTCATTAAATTAGAAACTTTAGATGACATAAAAAATCTTTTCAACCTCGGTTTAAGGGGAAAGTAACACATTTGCTTTACGGAAATCGGTTTCCCCTGTATCGCAATCTGACTTTGATGAGTCTTATTTCCCCTGTTCTCTTTCCACCTGGAAGCGCCACAAACCGTACAAATATCCAAATGAGCATTTTCATTTCTAAACAACATATAGTTGTTTCCACATGCATCTATAGTCTCATATGTAAAACCTAAGTTCTCTGTCAACTTACGAGCATAGTAATACGACTCAGGAATCTTAGCGTCGACAGGAAGAACTTTTTTCAATAAAACCAAAAGCATGTCGAATGATGTGTCTGACCAATTATTCAAAGTCTTCAAATGCAACAACTCCACGATAAACGACAGTTTATTGTAAGAAGTAAATCCAGGATATAATTCTGTTTTCACATCATCAAGTACTTCATAAAACCTCCTCGAATCACGATCTGCACCAGAGCGAAGATTTATCTCACCGGTCTCAAGATTCTGGATGTCAATGCCTTCAGGATCAAACCCACGTACCATTTCAGTAAGCATTTCATGCATTGGATCAGTCATCCTTGCATCAACATCCATCTGAGCTGCATTTGTATTTTGAAAACGAACATATTCTTCTCCATGACGAGTCCAACTCTTATAATTTTTCAGAAATCCATTAAAGAAAAGGTGCTCCCTCACAGTATCTCGTGTGAATTGATATCTGTTAGCACATTTTCTACATGGACAACTAATATAGTCACTTTCAAATCCTCTCGTGAAGTCAATAAACTGCATAATGCCATTGAAATATTCTCTAGACGTTCGATTTGGAAGATCAATCCAACTCTTATCCATAATAATATCTGTATAACAAACATTTACACAATACTTATTACATTTACATTTTTCAAATCAACTATATTCAAAATAAATATTAACCATTTGTTTATGAACCATTGATAAAATAATAATGTAACTGAAAGCTCATGTTACCTGATTGAGCTACAAACCTGAAAGGGAGGGGAGCCGAAGGCGGTGCTGCGAGGGAGAGGAGGCAGCGAAGGGGAGCCGGAGCCAAAGGTGGTGTGGCAAGGGAGGGGACGGGTGGCGGCGGCGGCGGGGAGCTGGAGGAGAGGAGGCGGTGAGGGGACGGGGGACGGGCAGCGGGGGGGGGGGGGGTGTTCGGGGTCGGGGGGGGGGGGGGGGGCTGTCCGAGGTGCGGGGAGGGGTGTCCAGGGTGTCGGGGGCCTGTCAGGGGTGCGGGCAGGGGTGTTCGGGGTGCGGGGGTGTCCGAGGTGCGGGGGGGGGGGGGGGGCTGTCTGGGGTGCAGGGGGGCTGTCGGGGGTGCGGGGCGGGGTGTCCGGGGTGCGGGGGGCCTGTCCGGGGTGCGGGGGGGCTGTCCGGGTTCGGAGGGGGGGTGTCCGAGTGCGGGGGGGGGGGGGGGGGGGGGGTTGTCCGGGTTGCGGGGAGGCGTCCGGGGTGTGGGGGGCGGTCCGGAGTGCGCGGCGGGGGCTGTCCGGGGTGCGAGTGCCGTCCGGGGTGGGGGGGGGGGAGGGCCGAGAGGCCGGAGGGCGGCGGCCGGAGGCCCGAGGGCGGCGGCCAGAGGCCCGAGGGCGGAGGGCGGCGGCCGGAGGGCAGGCGGCGGGGGAGGGCGGGCGGAGGGGGAGGCCGGGCGGCGGGGGATGCCGGGCGGCGGGGGAGGGGAGGGCGGCGAGGGAGGGCGGCGAGGGAGGGCGGCGAGGGAGGGAGGGGGTTAGGGTGGCGATCGGGAGATCGGGGTCGAGGGGGCGCGGGGGGGGGGGGGGGGGGGGGCGCAGAAGCCCCCCGTTTTTTTATGTAGGTTAGCGACCGCCATTGGCGGTCGCTATTGGTTAGCTATAGCGACCGCCAATGGCAGTCGCCCGAGTCTGGGGGGCTTCAATGCCCCCTTTTCTAGTAGTGGTGTGTGATGCAAGTCTCATCTCAGGAGGCACTGTCATTCATAGGTACCTCAAGGATATCCCATTACTCTAAAGAATTTAATATGATTGTGATGGGTATAGACATATCATATTGCATTATCTTAACATTCATGCTACAGTCATAGAGGCAGTTGATGAATAGCCTAGGTAGAGGAAGGAACTGGAGAAAGGAGGTCTGTACAACACTAAAGTGATGGAAGAGATCAGGGATCAGCATGAGGTGGATAGAACTTTGGTTTGATTCTACTAATACTTCCCCTAAGTAGACCAATCCTATATTGGGAAGTTAGTGGTTAGAATCTTGGATAGTTGTAGTCACTAGAGTCTTTTTACTAGGAGGCTCTAGAAGTTTTTGGAGGTACAATCTATGTTCGTTATACTTTTCTTGTAGTACTATTAGAAATAGGTACAAGAAACTATTTTTCCTATTTTTTCAATTATTTTCTAGGTATATGGTAGGCGTTGGTAGATCCCCATGTTAATGATGTTTTGTATGAATTTGGACTTGCAAGGAAGATGAACAATTCCCCCATCGAGATGTGTTCTTGAGAGGCGATCCAAAAACATGTGGGCAAGTTAGTGACTCCTAAAGTGGTTACTATATATGTGTTGTAGATGGGGTCCTTTTAATTGTGTGTTTGAGGCCCTTTTTATGTGCTAAGGTGTCATAGAAATCCCTGTTTTTAGTGAACTAGTGTGAAATGAAAAGGGTGTGTTCTAAGCAATAGGATCTCATAGTGGCTTCAAGTGCGGTTCTAGGTACGAGTTTGGGGAAGGTGATGGAGAGTTTTTGCATATCCTTTAGATGTTCGTGATAGAATTTATGTTCACTAACCATAATTTTCTATTTCTTATGTTAATTTGTGTAATAAAACCTATGATATTCCATAGTAATTTTGAATAAAACTAGGTTATTTGTCTCCCCCAAGAACCCATTTGTGTTTGGAAATATATCTACTGTATTAGTTTTCTCATCAGAATTGTATCCATGTTTTCATTTTATTTGAGTTTGGTCACTAGTTTTGGGCTGTTTAATGTGATTATTTTATTACGAATGAGGTGGATGGTAGGGGTGGTTAAAAATATGTTTAATGTTTTGCTGCAAGGGTGGTGGGTGTTAGAACTATTGGTAAGGGGGCTGGAAAGTGTGTTGATTTTGATGGGGGGTCTATCCTGGTTCTGTTGATTTCCAAATCATTATTGGAAATGGTTAGACTCTATTAATATCTATTTTTATAAGGAAGTGGTTCTCTTCTACTATATTTGGAAGTCTTTTTTTGTGTATTTTAATCATAAATACTAATATTTTAGATTAAAATAGGATGTAGATGAATAAAGATTGGATGAATGCTAATCGTTTGATAATAGAGTATGAGAACGAAGTAAAAGAGTTCATCAAGTTTTCAAAGGATCATGCAAAGGATCCTTCTCAAATACTTTTTCTGTGTTTACATTGTTGTTATTCTAGAATAATTACTCTAAAGGAGTTGGAAGAACATTTGATATGTTACAGAATAGATCAGAGTTATAAATGTTGGAATAAACACGGAGAAAAAGCAAATGTAGTTACTGGTTGGGATAAAACTGCATTTTATGGATCATCAGATATAAATACAAATATGGATAATGAATAAGACCGTATAAAGGATGTGATTACAGATGTAAATGATGATGAAGATCATATTGAGGAAATGACAAGGACAGTTGAAGATAAACTCTGTGATTTCCCAAAATTTTTTGAGAAGTTAATGAGTTGTGAAAATACGCCATTGTATTCTAGTTGCACTAAATATATAGCATTATCAACTATACTGAAGTTGTATAAATTAAAAGTAGGCAACAGATGGAGTGATGTCATTTTTATGGAACTCCTTTCTCTCTTGAATGACATGCTCCCGGAAGATAATGAGCTCCCAAGCTGGACATATAAAGCTAAACAAATGCTACGCTCGATGGGTATGATTTCTGAAAGAATACATGCCTACCCGAAAGACTGTATATTGTTTTTCAAGGAGAACAAATCACTTACAGAATGCCCAAAGTGTGGTTCTTCTCAATATAGGAAAGATGAATCCAGTCCTATGAAAGTTGTATGGTATTTTACAATCATTCCAAGGTTTAGGAATCTATATGGAAGTGAAGAAACTACAATACAATTGTCGTGGCATGCAGATAAAATAAATAAAGATGGGAAATTACATCACCCAACTGACTCTCCTTAATGGAAGAGAATTGATCATGAGTATCCTGAATTTGGAAAAGAGCCGAGAAACCTTTGTCTTTCATTATCTACAGATGGAGTGAATCCTTTTGGTTTTCAAACCAGCACTCATAGTACATGGCCTGTTATGTTGGTAAATTATAACTTGCCACCTTGGTTATGGATGAATTGGAAATTCATCATGTTATCTATGCTTATATCAGAACCAAAACAACAAGGTAACAATATTGATGTTTATTTGGCTCCTTTGATCGAGGATTTGATGTTATTGTGGGATTCAGGTGTTATGTTGTATGATGCTTATAAAAGTGAATACTTTACATTGAGAGCGATGCTGTATGGGATGATAAATGATTTACCTACTTATGAAAATTTTTCAGGATATATAATTAAAGGGACTCAAGGGTGTCCCATGTGTGAATAAGATACATAATCAATTAGGTTGAAACATTCATTGAAATATGTGTTTCTAGGAAATTGTATATTTCTACCCCATCGGTATAAGTACTGATCTTGGACGACATCATTCAATAGAAGTTTAGAAAAATGCACAACACTGTCTCCACTAATAGGTGATCAGTTGTGTGAGAAAGTAAAATATGTGAACACTATTTTTGGTAAATAATTTTTCAAAAAATCTTACAAAAATCGGTTGGAAAAAGAGATAAGTTTTTTTAAATTACCATACCGGAACTGTCTGTACGTCAAAAATTTTCTTAATGTGATGCATGTGGAAAAAACGTATGTGACAGTGTTATCAGAATGTGTTTAAATTCCCCTGAAAAAAGAAAGGATGGAATTAAGGAAAGGTTAGACATGGTTGACATGATAATACAAGAAGAGTTGGCTCCCATGAAGGGTGAAAATCGAATGTTTCTTCCTCCAGCTGCTTACACTCTTTCCAAGGAGGAGAGATATCAGTTTTGAAACTTCTTCAATGATGTAAAGGTTCCATAGGGGTATTCATCAAATATCAAGAATATTACATCAATGAATGATCTGAAGTTAAAAGGTTTTAAATCACATGACTGCCATGTTTTGATGCAAGATTTAATTCCTATAGCTTTACATTTAATTTTTCCCAATAATGTTCATCATACGTTAACCAAACTTTGTTTCTTTTTCAAAGCTATATGTAGAAAAGTTTTAGACCCGGTGAAATTTCCAGCTATGGAAAGAGAAATTGTCATCATATTATGTGAATTAGAAATGTTCTTCCTGTAACACCACAAGGTTTTGAAAAATATAGAATGAAATTTCATAATCTATCCATTAAACACAACTTTTCCTTTTCTATGTTTTGAATTTCAAAAAATGGTCATCTAGAGTTGTACTCAGTAAGTCATTTGGAGTCTAATAGAACAAACTTGATTTTTGGTGAATAGTAACATACCCATATAAATAGTAATATTAATAGTAATATGACCCTTATGAATAGTAAATAATAATATTATTTTATTTTCTTAAGGCAATAAGATAATGAGATGTTAATTAGTTTTTCAATGAGAAATAAAACTAATTGCACTTTAAGATTGTTATTTTTCAAATTAACTATGACCTTATTTAAAAATTAAATTAATAATATTTAGAAAATTATTTTTGAAAAAATAATTTCACTTTTTAATTCTACACGTCGAAAAATGGTTAGGGTGAATTTTGGGAATTTTTTTGAAACAGTTGATTTTTCAGTGAATAGTAAAAAATACAGTTTTTAGTTTCGGTGTGTTTATGACATCATTAATGATGTAATAATGATGTCATAAATCTGGTCTACTTGTGTATATTTAGATAAGATGAGAGGTGTCCCAAGTGTCTTAAACCATGGTCAAATACCATGGGCAAGCCCATGGTTTTGCAAATACCACCCATGAGGTGTCCCTTAGAAATTATTAAAATAATCCCTCACTTTTCCTATAAATACCAACTCTTACCTTCATTGAATTAATTCCCAATTCTCCATCAATGAAGCTCTGGCCTCATTACCTTCATATTAGTCCTCCCAAGTTTTTCTCAATCTCCCAAGGTCCCAACCTTCAAGTTCTAAGGGTTACTCTACAAGGTAAGAAAATTCTCAATTTCTTTCTTTTTTCCTTTCAAGTTCTCTTTTATGTGGTATATCATTAAACTTTCCATACCATGTTCTTATTTTTCTTCTTATTCATGATCTACTCTATATTATGATTCATTTCTGGATAGGTGACCCATGTTCCCTCTCTTTTTAATCTTTTTTAAAACCATGTTGCGGAGCCGTTAGGCTGCCGAATTTTTGTAAGCGATTTCAAAATTATTCCTTTATTTTGAGTTCTTTATTTATTATTTATTCATTTATTCTTAACCAAGAGGAATGAAATCTCCATAATCTTTTATATTATGTATGTTCTCATTTTCATGAAAAATTCATCATCAATATTCTTCTTTTCCCCGCTTGTTCAGGGAATTAAAAACATTGTCCGTGATGTGTCGAATTACCGACATCGTAGACGACGTGATTTCAATTTGCATTAATTCTTTCAAGTCTGGTCATGAAACCATTTATATGGTTGAAACAGGTTATAATATATGTTTTATGACTCACCCATGGTTCTGTAATTCTTTGGTACTCATGTTTATAATTTATAAAACAAAATGAGGTTGTTATTATCAAAGAACCACTAAAACGATCTAAACAAACATCATTAATGTTTTAACTAATGAATTATCATCATGGTATATAACCCAAAATAATTATAAGATCATTTATATCTCCATAATTTCGTTAATAATATGTATTAACAATTCTGTATGTTTAACCATGTTTTAAATGAACTTCCATTCATGGAAACAAGTAAACAAACCATGAAAACCAAGAAAGAAAATGATTCCAAAACATGAAAATTAAACCAATTGAACCCATATAAAGGGCCATGAATGAACCTAATAAGGTTATAATAAATCAAATACATGTATAATAGGTTTTTAAATAATTTATTAATAAGTATAATTTCATATTCCAGGAGCTTAAGTTCAAGAGAGGAACACGTTTGGAGTTAAGGTAATGGGTTTCTCATCTCACTTTCATTTCTGTGAGATTTCCATTGTTCGCCAATTATTCCTTATATTTGGTATATGTGTACTTACATTTGGTATATAATAACATGATTATATTTATATTCATTTTATTCAATGATTCACTTGATGGTTATTAAGTTCTGGTCATACGGTTCGATCGATTACATTGTGGTAAGGGACTTTGTCTCAGCTGCCGTTTTCATTGTGACTATCTTTGTATTGTGCACCTACTAATCCTTATGTGGTATAACTACTACCCATTTGAGATTAATTTTCATTTGAAATTATATTTAAATTAAAAATCCATAATCTCATGTCATGGATATGTTTTTTGTCTAAACCGTATACCATTTTACATACGGTGTATATTCGGAAAGTTATTTTAATTATGGAAATATTGATGAATCTGTATACTCTACTCTATACGGATATTGAAAGGGCATATTTCTCTTGTATTGAATCAATGTATAAAGAATTATTTGGACATGAAGTGGTGGGTGGGTCCCACTACATCCCCTCGATGCATCGATAGGTCTCATGAGACAAAACAGTTTGGCGACAAACCCTTCGAGTTTGTTTCCAAAAATCAGAAGGGTTTCTACCTATAGAACTAAACCGTTTTTACAGTATTATGGTTTCATGTTCCAGATACATGACATCCATTTAATAAGAATTCTCTTTATTCATTATCAGTTATTATTATTATCTATGAGGTTTTAGCTATGAAAAAATCTATGGATGCAGTTTCATTATCAGTTTATTAATGGAATTAGTTATTCATTTATTCACTATGTCATATTGATTATGTTAGATAAATTGTGATTCAATTATTATGGTACTTATTCTTCTGCTATTTTTAACCCTTACTAAGCATTTGAGCTCATCTTTTTCATTGTCTATCTTCAACATGAGATGAAGAGAAGGCCTTTTATTGAGTTCTTGTGGATGCAGTTTTTTAGTTTTTATTATGTATTGTATTTTGTAACCTTTTCCAATGTAATTTGAGTTACATCAATGTATCTAGTTTCTTCAAGATTACTAAAATGATCGTTCCTTTAGGATTTTCATTCCTTCTAACCATGCCACTATCACAAGTAATGCACCGGCTCCAGCCTAGTGGGGTCGGGGTGTTACAGTTGGTATCAGAGGAAGTTTAGTAGAAAACTTGGAAACTAGAGTAGGAAATATATAGTAGGGGACAAAGCCCTAAGGTAGTATCTGAGGATTAACATACAAGAACATCCTGATATTTTGGTAAGGAATAGATTATGTGGATATTTTAATCAATACATCCCTATCTGGATACGAACAGGTAGAG
Organism: Viscum album; assembly: GCA_963277665.1. Lineage (NCBI taxonomy): Eukaryota > Viridiplantae > Streptophyta > Magnoliopsida > Santalales > Viscaceae > Viscum > Viscum album. The sequence continues at coordinate 137,851,114 of OY728138.1, read as the reverse complement.
GCGGCTCTGGCACAAATGTATCTAGGGGTAAAACCCGAAAACACCGCTTTGAGCTTGACTCAAACGGGAAATGGTGCACGACAAAGGGCCTTTCTGAACTCTTGGTTATGACACTCCCAGGGGATATGCTTAGGATAATTCAAATTTTCTTTACAATCCATTATGAAGGAGTTTAATGAAAATTTTTCCTTAGAGGAACCATGTTTATAAGATTAACTATGTATAGAATTTCAATCTATGTTGAGTGATTTTCTATTTGAGATTCATAAACTAATATATTGTATCCCATTATTTATAAATGGTGTCTAATGGAAGAAGGAGAATCAATACTTGTGGGTAAGGTAGGGATCTCCCTACTGATCAAGTCAACACAGTCAATGTTGGAGCAGATCAGATCATGAACATATTTGGACAAATTACTCAAGTTGTAACGAATAACCATTCAAAACCTATGTTGAATCGTTTCATGCAGCAGAAGCCCCCATATTTCAGTGCGACTACTAATCTAGTGGTTGCTGAGCAATGGATCAAGTCCCTTGAAAAGATATTCATGGTGTTAAGATGCAATGAAAATGAAAAGGTAGTATTGAAATTATATTGTCTCAAGGGTGACGCTGATCAATGGTGGTCCTTGATTAAAAATACTACGGAGGAAGAAGAGATAGAGGATATAGAATGGAGTACTTTTAAGGAAATATTCTTCAAAAAATATTTCCCTCGTGAGCAACGAACTGAAATGAAGATGAAATTTCCTTGGCTTAAAACAAAGGGAAGAAGACAGTGTTGCAGAGTATGAGGCTACCTTCAAAAGGCTATCCAGGTATGTCGTGGATTACGTATGTGACTCAACAGACAATATTGATAATTTCTTTGAAGTTCTTAAACCAAGTCTTAGAAGGGCACTGGATTCTCAATCAGTTTCATCATATGATGAAATTGTATCAAGTGCCATCAAAACAGAGAAGAAATTTGCTAGATCAAATTTTTTCAAAGGAAACCAAGATAAGAAGTGGAACTATGATAACAAAGGAAAAGGAGAATCACCAAAGAAGAGAAAGGGAACAAATAGTTTCCCATTATGTGAGAACTGTGGAAAGAATAATCCATGGAAATGCTTGAAAGGCATGGGAGACTTCTATAACTGTGGAGAAAAGGGTCATCGATCTGATGAATGCAAGGGGAAGAAACAATTCAATGATGTTCAATGCTACAATTTCAGAGAGGTGGGACACTATGTAAATGAGTGTCCTAAGCGCCAAGGAAACATGCCTCAGAAAAAGTCAAGAGATCAATGGAGGTCCTAAACGATTACAACCGCGGAGGTTGAAGTTCCTAATGACGTGGTGGCAGGTACTTTAATTGTTTCCTCAAACATAGCCAACACTTTATTTGATTCTAGATCATCGCATTCATTTATATCCTCTCAGTTTTCCAAGAAAATTAGATATGTCCAATTTTATTTAAGAAAGGATTTTTCAGTCAAAACTCCCATGGGATGTATCATTGCAACAAAGGTATGTCGACTAGTCCCCATCCAAACACCAAAACGTTCTTTAGTTGCTAACCTTATCATCATACCCATGACTAAATTTGATATAATTCTCGGTATGGATTGGCTGTCAAATTATGATGTGAGGATTTATTGCAAGAAAAAAGAAGTTACAATTTTTGAAAATGGTGTAGAATATCTTGTATTTAGGGTAGAAACTTTGCCACCTGATTCTTATCTAGAACCAACCCTAGTAGCTCTATTGAATGCAATTCTTGGAGAGGAAGAGAACCCAATATCTATGGGTGATGAAAGAAATATTCAAATTGAAGATGTGCATATAGTGAAAGAATACATTGATGTGTTTCCAGAGGATTTACCTGGACATCCTCCTAAGTGGGAAATTGAGTTTTCCATTGACTTAATTCATAGTGCAAGACCTATATCAAAGACCCCATATAGAATGGACACTGTGGATTTAGTGTATTTTAAGGAACAACTAGAGGATTTGAGTGAAAAAGGATTTATTTGACCTAGTGTTTCTCCATGGGGAGCCCCTGTCCTCTTTGTCAATAAGAAAGATGGATCCATGAGGCTTTGTATTGATTACAGGGAAATAAATGCTATTACAATAAATAATAAGTATCCTATGCCCCATATTGATGATTTATTTGACCAAATTCATAGAGTTTAATATATTTTGAATATTTAACTTTGATCCAGATATCATCAACTACGTGTGAGAAAGGAAGACATTCTGAAAACAACATTTCAAACCAGGTACGGGCATTACGAGTTTACAGTAATGCCTTTTGGATTGACTAATGCACCCTCTACCTTCATGGATCTAATAAATAGAGTTTTCAAGGAATATCTCGATGATTTTGTAGTGATATTTGTTGATGATATCTTGGTATACTCAAAAAGCTACTAAGATCATGAAAATCATTTGCGAACTATTCTAAAAACTCTTAAAAGAAATCAATTATATGGGAAGTTTAGAAAGTGTGAATTATGGCTTCAGTCAGTTTCTTTTCTAGGACATATTGTCTCTAAGGATGGAATCCTAGTTGATCCTACAAATACAAATTCAATCCAAGAATGGACCACACCAACAAACATAACCGAGGTACGCAGTTTTATTGGCTTAACAGGTTATTATCGGCATTTCATGCAGAATTTTTCCTGACTGGCTAACCTGCTAACGAAGCTCACATGTAAAGGGATTAAATTAGTTTGGACAAAATATTGTGAATAATGTTTCAAATAACTAAAGAGAATATTATTCAATGCTTTTATATTGACTCTACCACCGGGGAATGACGAGTTTGTTATTTATAGTGATGCTTCAAAGAAAGGACTTGGTTGTGTCCTTATGCAAAATGATAAGGTTATTGCTTATGCATCACAACAGTTAAAAGTTCATGAGAAAAATTATCCTACTCATGATCTTGAGTTAACTACTGTAATCTTTGCTTTGAAGATATGGAGAAATTATCTCTATGGTGAAAAATGTGAGATTTATAATGATCACAAGAGTTTGAAGTATATTTTTTCATAGAAAGAACTCAACATGAGGAAAATGAGATGGCTTAAACTACTCAAGGATTATTATTTCATGATACACTACCACCCGAGGAAGGAAAATAAGGTGGCAGATGATTTGAGCAAAAAGGATCATGGAGTTTTGAAAAAAATGAGAGTTGAAAGGGATCTTATTTTCATGGATCTAGTAAATATGGATATGTGAATAACCATGGAAGGTGAAACATCAAGCTTTTTCAAATGGTTTCCAAACCATATTTATAAGAAAAGATAAAAATTTCTCAAGCTGATGATGAGGAGTTTCAAAAGAATATTAAATCTATGAATGATGGGAGATTGAGTGACTTAGTATATGAAGATTGAATTTTGAAATTTGGGAAGAGACTTTGTGTTCCCAATATACCTGATCTAAAAAGGGAATTGTTGGATGATGCTCATAGTTCCAATTTCTCTATACACCCTGGTAGCACTAAGATGTATAGAGATTTGAAGTAACATTTTTGGTGGGACAACATGAAGCGGGAGATTTCTGATTTTGTGTCAAGATGTATGGTTTGTCAACAAGTGAAAGCTAGAAGGCAACAACCTGGAAGAGTATTGCAACCTCCTCCCATACCTGAGTGGAAATGGGATAATATCACGATGGACTTTGTCATGGGACTACCAAAGAATCCTAGAAGGAACGATGCAATATGGGTCATTATTGATCGTCTTACCAAGTTATCACATTTTCTTGCTATAAGAGAAGATCTACCACTTGAACGTCTAGCAAGACTGTATATTAATGAAGTTGTGAGACTTCATGGAGTACCCCTATCGATTGTTTTTGATCGTGATCCACGTTTTACATCAAGATTCTGGAAAAGTATTCAGAAGGCCATAGATACTGATATTATTTTGAGCACTACCTACCACCCACAAACTGATGGACAATCAGAACGGACTATTCAAACATTGGAAGACATGTTGAGGTCTTGTTCACTTGATTTTCAAGGCATGTGGGATCATTATTTACCTCTCGTGGAATTTTCCTACAACAATATCTTCTATTCAAGTATTCAGATGGAACCCTATGAAGCATTATATGGGAGGAGATTCCATACACCAACTTGCTGGGATGAAGTCGGTGACAGAAATCTCATGGGCCCAGAACTTGTTGAAGAAACAACGGAAAAGGTGAAGACTATCCAGAACCATATCAAAATAGCTCAAAGCAGGCAAAAGAGCTATGCAGATAATCGAAGGAAGTATTTGGATTTTCAAGAAGGAGATCACGTTTTCTTAAAGGTATCTTGATGGAAGGGTATTATACAATTCAATAAGAAGGGAAAGTTAAGTCCCAAGTACATCGGACCTTTTGAAATTCTGGACCGAATTGGAGCCGCAGCTTACCGTTTGGCAATACAGCCAAGTCTCTCCAAGGTTCACAATGTGTTCCACATGTCAATGTTAAGAAAGTACATGCCAGACCCAACACATGTACTCACTTATGAAGAAGTAGAACTTGAGCCAGATCTATCTTATTGTGAAGATCCTATCAAGATTCTTGATACTAGAGAGCAAGTATTGAGAAATCGGATGACTCGCCTGGTAAAGGTTCTATGGAGGAACCATAAGATGGAGGAAGTGACATGGGAGCCTGAGGAGCTTATGTTAAAGACATACCCGAATACTTTTAAGTAATATTTTGTGAATTTAGAGGATGAAATTTTTGTAAGTAGGGGAGAATGTAACACCCCAAGGTTTTGAAAAATATAGAATGCAATTTTATAATCTATCCATTAAACACAACTTTGCCTCTTCTATGTTTTGAATTTTGAAAAATGGTCATCTAGAGTTGTGTTCAGTAAGTCATTTGGGTCTGATAGAACAAAATTTATTTTTGGTGAATAGTAACGTACCCATATGAATAGTAATATGAATAGTAATATGACCCTTATGAATAGTAAATAATAATATTATTTTATTTTCTTAAGTCAATAAGATAATGAAATCTTAATTAGTTTTTCAATGAGAAATAAAACTAATTGCACTTTAAGATTGTTATTTTTAGAATTAACTATGACCTTATTTAAAAATTAAATTAATAATATTTAGAAAACTATTTTTGAAAAATGGATTTCACTTTTGAATTCTACATGTCGAAAAACGGTTAGGGTGAATTTTGGGAATTTTTCTGAAAGAGTTGATTTTTCAGTGAATAGTAAAAAATACAGTTTTTAGTTTCAGTGTGTTTATGACATCATTAATGATTTAATAATGATGTCATAAATCTGGTAGACTTGTGTATAGTTAGATAAGATTTGAGGTGTCCCAAGTGTCTTAAACCATGGGAAAGCCCATGGTTTTGCAAATACCACCCATGAGGTGTCCCTTGGAAATTATTGAAATAATCCCTCACTTTTCCTATAAATACCAACTCTTCCCTTCATTGAATTCATTCCCAATTCTCCCTCAACTAAGATCTGGCATCATTACCTTCATATTAGTCCTCCCAAGTTTTTCTCAATCTCCCAAGGTCCCAACCTTCAAGTTCTAAGGGTTACTCTACAAGGTAAGAAAATTCTCAATTTCTTTCTTTTTCCTTTCAAGTTCTCTTTTTTGTGGTATATCTTTCAAGTTTCCATACCATGTTCTTATTTTTCTTCTTATTCCTGATCTACTCTATATTATGATTCATTTATGGATAGGTTACCCATGTCCCCTCTCTTTTTAATCTTTTTTAAAACCATGTTGCAGAGCCGTTAGGCTGCCAAATTTTTGTAAGAGATTTCAAAATTATTCCTTTATTTTGAGTTCTTTATTTATTCTTTATTCATTTATTCTTAACCAAGAGGAATTAAATCTCCATAATCTTTTATATTATGTATGTTCTCATTTTCATGAAAAATTCATCATAAATATTCTTCTTTTCCCCACTTGTTCAAGGAATTAAAAACATTGTCTGTGATGTGTCGAATTACCGACATCGTAGACGATGTGATTTCAATTTGCATTAATTATTTCAAGTCTGGTCATAAAAAAATTTATATGGTTGAAACAGGTTATAATATATGTTTTATGAATCACCCATGGTTCGGTAATTCTTTGGAACTCATGGTTATAATTTATAAAACAAAATGAGGTTTTTATTATCAAAGAACCACTAAAACGATCTAAACGAACATCAATAATGTTTTAACTAATGAATAATCATCATGGTATATAACCCAAAATCATTATAAGATCATTTATATCTCAATAATTTAGTTAATAATATGTATTAAAAATTCTGTATGTTTAACCATGTTTCAAATGAACTTCCATTCATGGAAACAAGTAAACGAACCATGAAAACCAAGAAAGAAAATGATTCCAAAACATGAAAATTGAACCAATTGAACCCATAGAAAGGGCCATTAATGAACCTAATACTGTTATAATAAATAAAATCCATGTATAATATGTTCTTAAATAATTTATTAATAAGTATAATTTCATATTCCAGGATCTTAAGTTCAAGAGAGGAACACGTTCGGAGTTAAGGTAAGGGGATTCTCATCTCACTTTCATTTTTGTGAGATTTCCATTATTCACCAATTATTCCTTATATTTGGTATATGTGTACTTCCATTTGGTATATAATAACATTATTATATTTATATTCATGTTATTAAATGATTCACTTGATGGTTATTATGTTCTGGTCATACGGTTCGATAGATTACATTGTGGTAAGGGACTTTGTCTCAGCTGCCATTTTCGTTGTGAATATCTTTGTATTGTGCACCTACTAATCCTTATGTGGTATACCTACTGCCCATTTGAGATTAATTTTAATTTTAAATTATATTTATATTAAATATCCATAATCTCATGTCATGAATATGTTTGTTGTCTAAACCGTATACAATTTTACATACGGTGTTTATTTGGAAAGTTATTTTAATTATGGAAATATTGATGAATCCGTATACTCTAATCTATACAGATATTGAAAGGGAATATTGATCTTATATTGAATAAATATATAAAGAATGATTTGGACATGAAGTGGTGGGTGGGGCCCGCTACATCCCCTCGATGTATCGGTAGGTCTCATGAGAAAAAACAGTTTGGCGACAAACCCTTCGAGTTTGTTTCCAAAAATCAGAAGGGTTTCTACCCATAGAACTAAACCGTTTTTACGGTATTATGGTTTCATGTGCCAGATACATGACATCCAATTAATAAGAATTCTCTTTATTCATTATCAGTTATTATTATTATCCATGAGATTTTCACTATGACAAAATATATGGATGCAGTTTCATTCTCAGTTTATTAATGGCATTAGTTATTCATTTATTCACAATGCCATATTGATTATGTCAGATAAATTGTGATTCAATTATTATTGCACTCATGCTTCTGCTATTTTTAACCCTTACTGAGAATTTGAGCTCATCCCTTTCATTGTCTATCTTCAACAGGTGATGAAGATAAGGCCTTTTATTGAGTTCTTGTAGATGTAGTTTTTTAGTTTTTATTATGTATTGTATTTTTTAACCTTTTACAATGTAATTTGAGTTACAGAAAGGTATATAGTTTCTTCAAGACTACTAAACTGATCATTCCTTCGGGATTTTCATTCCTTCTAACCATGCCAATATCACAAGTAATTCACTGGCTCTAGCCTAGTGGGGTAGGGGTGTTACACTTCCCGCTAACATTCTTTGATATGATGGTTCATTTAATAGTCCACTTGGTGAGAGAGATTTGACTTTGTGGTCCTGTGCACTATAGATGGATGTACCCCATTGAATAGTATATGAAGATTTTGAAAGGGTATGTCAAAAATAAAATTCAGCCAGAGGGTTGTATAGTGGAGCAATATATTGTTGAGGAAGCCATTGAATTCTGTACCGAATACATATTTGATGTGGAAATAATTGGTCTCCTGAAATCTCGTCACACCAGACGCATTAAGGGTGAGGGAATTTCTGGAAGAGATGTTGTGACAATCAATATTACAGATCGGGATCAGGCCCACCTTTATGTTTTTCATAACAGTTGGGAGGTTGCTCTATATATTAAAACCCACAAATAAATTCTTAGATAGTTGAATCCATCAAGGGATGAAAAATGGATATCAAATACACACAATCACCAGTTTATAGGATGGTTTCAGGACCATATTTTTAATGAGTTAGATGAAAATCTGAATTCAATTTCAGAATGACTTTGATGGCTAGCCGCCGAACCAAGTGTGTATGTATTATCTTACAACAGTTATGTAATTAATGGTTATACATTCTATACAGATGAACATGATAAAGATAGTACCATGAAAAATAGTGGAGTTACACTTGTGGATGAAGCGATGCATGTTTTTGGTAGTAAGGACAAAAATCCAATTTATGCAAATATGTCATACTTTGGCATGATCAAACAAATATGGGATTTGGATTATACGACATTATAATTGCCGATTTTTCAATGAAAATGAGTTGATAACAACAGTGGTGTTAAAATAGATGAATTGGGATTTGTGAAAGTTGATTTTAGTAAAGAAGGGTACAAAGAAGAAAATTTTATAATGGCATCACAAGTGATACAAGTATTTTATGTTCTAGATCCTGCAAACCGAAAGTGGTCGATTATTCTGTTATTTTCCAAAACTACTGAAGGGTCAGATGAAAATTCAATTGAGTATGATCCTTTTAGTGGTACATCACAATAATTTCACAGCGGTCCCAATATAGATGACATTTTGTATGTAGAGGAGACCACAATGAAGGGATTTGGATAATCGATAGAGGTGTCAAATCCCTTCATCCTTCAAAAAAAAAAAGAAAGAGAGTTCAATAAACATGTTATATTTTGTTTGTAATATAGATCTTGTTATATCATGTTATTATCTTATCATTACTAAATTTATGTAATCTAAATTAACTGTTCAACCACTTTTTGCAGATAATGACTTCTACACGTTATGGTGCTCTTAACCTCGAGGCTGAAGAAGTCTCTCAAGCAGTAGCTGCTGGTACTGCTCACAGTACAGAGCAACAACAAGTTTCTGAACCTGTTTATGCTCCTAGTGTTGAGGTTTAACAACCATCATCACACACCATTGATACCATTTCAAATTAACATATTGATGTTGTTGATATCGATGAAATGGTTGGGGATGAAGGATCGACGTCGCAGAAAACACAGATACATCGTAGTTTGACGGTGTTAGCCAAAGTTATTAAGGAAAAAAGAAAAGGAATCAAATTTGATGTTGGATGGAATGAACGAGGCCAAAATGTGAATCCCAACAAGGCTATGTTTAGTAGTTACATTGTAATTTTCACAAGGCAATGTGTCTCGATTGACATAGATTCATGGAACCATGTTGTGTTTGGGCTGAAGGCTGTGATCTGGGAAGAAATTATGGTAACATTATGATATTATTTCTTTAATTTACTAGAAAATATAATAATGAAACAATTTCTTACTCTTCTCAATCCCTTACAATATACATTTATAGTAGATGATTCACACAAGAATTATGTACTAAGGATTGTAGGAAGGATTCATCAAGGTTTTTTCACTATTCTAATAAAATATCACCTGAAAGATTCGAAAGGTAAAATAAACCTGCACTCACCCCTTGTCTACACTCACCTGATATCCCAAGAAGCATGAGATTCATTTATTGGCCACTGTGGGGATGAGAAGTTTCAGGTACATTGTGGGTGATAATACGTTGTTTGAGGATACGTGTATTCATAATTTTTATTGTCAATATTTCATTTATTAAATAGTAACTCAGTACTAAAAATAAGGAATGTGCATCAAAACCAACATACCCCTATCGTAAAGCAAGGATGGGGTACGCTTCACTAGAAAATAAAATGGTACATATTTTAAATTCACAGTAATATTGTTAGGTTCCAAGAAACAAAATCATAATTATCATTCTATATTTATATGTAGATTTATGATTCTAAAGCCAAAGAAACTTCTATCCCACACCATGTGCTATGGAAGGAGGCACGTGTGAATAAGGAAGGGAAGCTAGTAGATGAAAAAACACAAAAAGTGTGGGAAATATGTGTAAGTATGAAATGATAAAAAGTTTTGTTTTAAATTTATATAAAATAATAATAATTACTTATTTTCTTATATCCAAAAGTCACAAGAATTAGCTACTCCTGTAGTGGATGCAAACCTATTATCGACGGATTTGAAGCGGCCAGAACAATATGGTCGTGTCAGAGGTGTGGGGTTTGGGGTGACACCCTGAGTATATTTTGAGAAAAAAACAAACGGATGATAGAAATGAAGAAATGAAACAAATGAGTGAAAGGAAAGAAACTCTTAAAGAACGGTTTCAATGGCAGGGAGAGTTGCAAGAAACTTTTATGGGTGGGAAGTAAGGAGAAGACACAACTCAGGAACAACCAGCACGTGAAGATCCCTCCCCACCACCACCAGCTTTGAGGTGATCCATTCCCCTTAAAGAGCTGTCTTAGCCATAGTAATCAATATTCTAATAATTGTTCCCATGAAATGTGAATAAGAAATAAACTGATACTTTTCCTATATTGATCTTCTATAGGGTGATAATGACTGTGATTTATATCTATCAACACCCACCTATCACCTTGTAGCATGAGCTACGATGTTCAACATCCCAAAGGACAAGCTGCATAATAGACCACTTACAAAAGATAATCTGAAAGTGACGATTACTTTAGATCATGAGCCAAATGTAGAGCTACCTATTCTACTTGATGACGATGATATTCATATGGCCAAAAAGGCTATTGGGACATTCATTGCATGACCGTCACAACTTGTAAGAGTACATGTGTACAAAGAGGTATTTATTTCCATTTTTTTCAAGCTAAAACTTTAACAATTAATGAAAAAAGGCCTGAACCAATGAATGTTATTATAGATGGAGAAAGGGAAGGGGTGACAAGAAACGCGGGCTCAAAAGCATCTAAAGGATCAACCAATTGATCCCAAATAGCTACTGAAAGCACAATAACACCACCTGTTCTCTACCCACATTTACTAGCATTGAAGACTCATGTGAATATGAAGCTAAAAAGTGGTAGTGGTCATATAGTGGTTTTGAAAAAGAATATATACAAAGAGAAAATTCAAGATTTTGTTGCTGCTGAAAATGTAAATGGGATCCTTGAATACGGTTGGCTAGGTGTCATAGTTGTAAATGTATATATGAGGTATGTTTTCATGAATTGATTTTCTAAAATATGATATAATGTGATAATTATGACTAAATGCATTTTATATTATTGGCAGGAGTATATATGAAAAATAGTTGAAGGAATTTTCCCATGAGCCAAAATTCAGGCTCGTTAGTCCTCATACCACATTAACACAACTAACAAAATTAGAGCCATCAAAAAAGGATGAAATAGTAAAAGGCTTGCTGAAAACATTTGAAAGCAAGATTACAGATGACAGACTCTTCCTAATACCAACCATGCAGAGGTAAAAATCTATGATTAAATCATATAAATTATATTTTCACTTATTTTATTACTTATTCCTTTTTTTTTGTGTTTTTAGGAAACATTGGATACTAATTGCGGTGAACTTGGATACTCCAAAGATTTATTTAATGGATTCAATGCAAAGATATCCAACAAACCAATCACACATGATGGAGTTTGTGAATTTGTAAGACACTACATCCTACGTTTTAGGTCTAAACATCAAATAATATAATTTATATTATCTTTTATTAAATATTCTCTTATGATAGGGTGGGGTATAAATATCATCTAAAAAAAGGAATCAGGACAGGGGCTAAGCATAAGGAGGCGAGAAAGTACTACGTCTAGACAAATATCAGGGTATATATAATAAAATTTCACTATCCAAACACATATCAAAACAAGTTACTTATTCTCCTAATGATCAAAGTTTTTGAAGTTTCCAAAACAAACAAACGATAATGATTTCAATTATTATTTTTGTAAATTTATGAGAGAGATTGTTTTTAATCAACAAACTAGCACCCCTAAAGAGTTATTTTCATAAACAACCACCATTTCATTTAAATTATTTATTTATTATTTATTTATATATTTTATAGTACTACTCTAATTGTTGAAAAGCCTCATATTTACAAGAAGATATATATTTTTTCAGAAATGAGTGGGCTACATACCTGACGGAATATTGTACACAAATAGCATGAAGATCTAACTTGGGGACGTGTACAATTGGAGGCCATTTTTGAGAGGGGTTAAGGAGATCAAAAGATGAAACATTGTTATATGTAAATGTTCGTAGGAAAATTTTAATTGTTATTAAATAAAACAACCTTTATCCAATGAGTAATTTTTCAATTTTAATAGATGAAATGCACTAGAAACATGCAAGAATGACAAACCACTTTTCTTTGGGCTTTGGATAAGAAAAACTAGTAAAATCTCAAAAATACCTTCATATCCGACAAAACACATTCAGATTGTGTTGATACATTAGGAGAATGATCCATGGGTAATGTGTTATTTTTATGAGTCAACCCCTCCTCAATCTGAGGTACGGTGTGGCCAGTATCACTCAAAGTGTCTCTCTTTTGTTTAAAATGGACAAAATTTTAAATGAAAACAACAACTTACGTACGGAAAACCAACCAAACGCATTAATATTGTGTTGATAATTTAGGAGAATGATCCATGGGTCATTTGTGACGTGTATGAGTCAATATTGCCTCAATCTAAGGCACTTTGTGGCCGTTATCACTCAAAGTGTATCTCTTTTGTTTAAAATGGACAGAATTTTAAGTGAAAACAATAACTGACGTACAGAAAACTGAACAAACACATTAGGATTGTGTTGATACTTTAGGATAAAAATAAATGGGTCATGTGTGATGTATATGAGTCAACCCCACCTCAATCCGAGGCACATTGTGGTCGGTATCAGTCAAAGTATCTCTCTTTTCTTTAAAATGGACAGAATTTTAAGTAAAAACAACAACCGACGTACAGAAAACTGACCAAACGCATTTGGATTGTATTTATACTTTAGAAGAATGATCCATGGGTCATATGTGATGTGTAAGAGTCAACCCTGCCTCAATCTAAGTCACGGTGAAGCTAATATCACTCAAAATGTCTCTCTTTTGTTTAAAATGGACATAATTTTAAGTGAAAACAATAAATAATGCACAAAAAACTGACCAAACACATTAATATTGTGTTGATACTTTAGGAAAAATATCCATGAGTCATTTGTTACGTGTATGAGTCAACCCCGCCTCAATCTGAGGCATGGTGTTGCCGATATCACTCAAAGTGTCTCTCTTTTGTTTAAAATGGACAGACTTTTAAGTGAAAACAACAACTGACGTACGGAAAACCGACCAAAAGAATTTGGATTATGTTGATACTTTAGGAGAACTGTAAATGGGCCATTTGTAACATGTAAAATTCAACCCTGCCTCAATCTGAGGCACTATGTGGCCGGTATCACTCAAAGTGTCTCTCTTTTGTTTAAAATGGACATAATTTTAAGTGAAAACAACAACTGACGTACGGAAAATAGACTAAAAGCATTCAGATTGTGTTGATACTTTAGGATAAAAATCCATGGTTCATTTTTGATGTTTATGAGTCAACCCTGCCTTAATCTGAGGCATGGTGAGGCCGGTATCACTCAAAGTGTCTCTCTTTTGTTTAAAATGGACAAAATTTTAAGCGAAAACAACAACTAACGTACAGAAAAATGACCAAATGCATTTTTATTGTGTTTATAATTAAGTATAACGATTCATGGGTCATTTTTGACATGCAAGATTCAATCTCGCCTCATTATGAGGTATGGTGTGGCCGGTATCACTCAAAGTATCTCTCTTTTGTTTAAAATGGACAAAATTTTAAGTGAAAACAACAACTGACGTATATAAAACTGACCAAACGCATTCAGATTGTGTTTATACTTTAGTATAATGATCCATGGGTCATGTGTGACATTTAAGAGTCAAAACTTCCTCAATTAAAGGCACAATGTGGCCGTTATCACTCAAAGTGTCTCTCTTTTATTTAAAATGGACAAAATTTTAAGTGAAAACAAAAACTGACGTACGGAAAACTGAACAAACACATTCGGATTGTGTTGATAGTTTAGTAGAATGATAAATGGGTCATTTTTGACGTGTAAGAGTCAACTATTCTTCAATACAAGGCATAGTGTGGCCATTACCACTCAAAGTGTCTCTCTTTTGTTAAAAATGGACAAAATTTTAAGTGAAAACAACAACTGATGTACGAAAAACCAACCAAACACATTAGGATTGTGTTATTAAATTAGGAGAACAATAATTGGGTCATGTGTGATGTGTAAGATTAAACCTTGCCTCAATCCTAGGTACGGTGTGACCGGTATCACTCAAAGTGTCACTCTTTTGTTTAAAATGGACATAATTTTAAGTGAAATTAACAACTGATGTACGGAAAACTGACCAAACACATTAGGATTGTGTTGATACTTTAGGAGAACGATATATTGGTCATTTTTTACGTGTATGAGTCAAACCCACATCAATATAAGGCATGGTGTGGCTGATATCACTCAAAGTGTCTCTCTTTTGTTTAAAAAGGACAAAATTTTCAGTAAAAACAACAACTAACATACAGAAAACCGACCAAACGCATTAGGATTGTGTTGAAACTTTAGGAGAACAATCCATGGGTCATTTGTGATGTGTACAAGTCAACCCCACCTCAATACTAGGCACGGTGTGGCCAGTATCACTAAAAGTGTCTCTCATTTGTTTAAAATGGACAAAATTTTAAGTGAAAACAACAAGTGACGTACGGAAAACTGACAAAATGCATTCGTATTGATGTACGAAAAACCGAACACCCCCATGGAAATATCCCCCTCCCACCCCCTGGACGACCCCACCCCTCCTAGATGCCACCCCACCACCTGGATACCTCCCCACCCCACCTGGACACCCCCACCCCCATGGACAGCCACCCCCACCCCCTGGACACCACCCCACCCCCTTGGAAAGCCCTCAACCCCCTGGACCACCCCACCCCCCTGGACCACCCCACCCCCAGGACACTCCTACCCCTGGACACCCCACCCCTGTAAGTCCCCCCCAACCCCCTGGACACCACCCCACCCTCCACTGGACACCCCCATGGATAGACTCCCCCACCCATGAACAACCCCCCCTGGACACCCCCCAACCCCCTGGACAACCCCCACCCCTAGACGCCTGGTTGCACCCAAATTTACCCTACTGGTAAAAGCGGTCGATGTAGTACATGTAGGGGTCGAATCCACAGGGACCGAAGAAGTAACCTTGAGACGCTATGATTTGGTGAAGGATGGGATATGAAGTAGCCAACTTTGGTTTTGATTTTGGATGGTTTTAAAGAACACTAAGAAACCTAAGTGAATTCAATTCAAAGAAAATGGCTTGATCTTAGGATTATGCTCGGGGTGGATTGAATGAATTTTACTTCTTTAGACAATTTTGGTTTTATTAATTCTAGATGAATCCATTCTTCAAAAATAACACTACCTTCATCATTTTCTTGTTTGGTGCTTACTAAACACAATTACTAATCCCCTATACACTTAGAGAACCAAATTCATGATCTCTCCGAGGTATATGTTCATTTAGTAATTGAATTTAGTTTGCTCAAACACAGTAAATATGAAGAGTAGAAATTACTGAAGAATGGATGTCTTAAATTAATTATCCAATTAACAACAATTCATTCATAAAATAACATTCAATCCAACCTTTGAATCCTACTAAGATCAACCCATTAAAGGGTTATCCCTCCATTGATGGTATACTCTCAATGGTGGGCGGAAGATGACTAACAATAATTGGATTGAAGAAATTAAAACCGCGGAAATAACGAGCACTCCTCTGTGTGTGTGAATGAAATTCACACCTATGTGTGAACTAATTCACAACAACACAGAGATATCACTGAGATTTGTGATAATAAAGTTTTAATAAATGAAATGGAAAATATATAAGAGAAAGAAGTTGATTAATAACTTAAAGATACAAAAAAGAAACTTACATGGAAATGGAAAACATTACAAAGGAAATTTGGAAGCATAACCTTACAATGAAACAAGAAAAAAAAGATGATAATAAAAATCTCCACCTATTACCTTCACCACTATCTCATTATATAGGAATATTAGGAGCCTTAGGTCCATACCCCAACAATTAATTCACCCCCAACAATTAATAGAGTCAAAAGGAGGGTGAATAATCAAAAGGAAATCGATGTTTTGAATTTGACCCAGAAAACTGTCCAGATTCGTCCACCATATTGACGTGTGAATTTGTAATTGAAGAAAGCCGAATCCGGGGGGGGGGGTTGTAGAAGAGAAATATCTTCATACATCTATCTTATATGAGCTGTAGAAAGTTCAGGAATTTTTCCTTAGCCGTTTGGATGTTATGGTCGAAATGGTGGGAAGGATTTCTGTGCATTAATGTCGGGTCCACCATTTAAATCTCAACTTCAGATCCCTTTATCATCA
The DNA here is from genome assembly GCA_963277665.1 of Viscum album. Lineage (NCBI taxonomy): Eukaryota > Viridiplantae > Streptophyta > Magnoliopsida > Santalales > Viscaceae > Viscum > Viscum album. Next base: position 137,834,559 of record OY728138.1, on the reverse strand, counting down.
TGGAAACATCAGAATTAGCTCCGACCACAGTTGAATAAAATGATCCTCATATTTTTATATTTCTACTTTATAAATTTTAGCTTCATTGGGCTTGGTTTTTGGGCCCCACATTTGTTTGATGGGCCTTAGGCCCATTATGCTTTCTCCAGCAAACTTCTGCATTCGGGCGCAAAAATCTCCATCTTCCCTTGGGATTAATCCATCAGACCTAAAAGATAATATGTTCCAAACAAAGTGATAAATCATATCCCAAAATTTCAAATTCAGAAAATGAATATAATGTTGTACACAAATAAATGAATTGTTGGGCCCAAATTTTCATTTTAAACAAGAATTGCATTTTAGATGAGAAATGAAATTCTATTTATGTAATGCACTAAAAACAATGGTTATGGACTTTGGAACAATGAATATAAAGATATTAACAATTAATATTAGAAAATTTCAGTGACTAATCACACTCACCAACTTGAGTTTTTCTAGTCCCGAGAAAAATAAATTACAAATATGAAATTCAAATCCCCTTTTCCAAAAACATTTTAATACAGATTGCTCACCCAAATATCTAATACCAAAAAAATTATGAAAACCCATCAAAATCATTAAAAAAAAGCTAGGTCCATAAGCATATCCCAATCCCAAGCCCATTCCTTTGTTCAAATTCATTGCCACATTTCATCCAATTCCAATTAAGCATGATAAAGTGTTGTGCATCATAAATGATATGGGGCCCATTTTATTGTTCAAGGGGAAAAAATGGAAGTGCTAGGTGAGAATCACATTAAACCTTAAGATGAGTATCCATTTTTTTTTTAATTTTTTGATTTTTTTTATTTTAATTTTTTAACCACAATAGATATGAAAAGACTAACTCTGGGCAAGACAACTATGGAGTCACGATCCCCAAGTGCCGGACGCCACACATATTGTCAATTTCATGCTCTACAATAGAGATATAAATCCTAACTCTGGGCAAGACAACTATGGAGTCACGATCCCCAAGTGCCGGACGCCACACATTTGGACAAAACATTGCTCTATGTGGTCAATTTTTTTGTTTTGTTTTGTTTTGTTTTTTTCTTGGATACTCAAATTAAACTAAAAGTGACCCCATAACCCTATGATATAATGAAAGGGACCCAAGAACTCAAATTTACACCCACAATCCAGTAAACGTGCATTGTGGCATTTTTATTAAGAGGATGAAAATGTAAACTTTGAAAAATCACATCATACAACCGCACTTTCCAAAAACTATGCTCATGAACTTAAACTTTCATTAAAATCAGAATCAAGGCATACAAAATTATTTGATATCCAATTTTAGAGTTTGCAATGTGTGTTATCATGTTTATGGTTAATGGAATTTTTCTTTTAATGCATGTTTTTATTCAAAAAAAATCATTTTTTATCTCCCCACAACTTAGAATAACACTATCCCCAGTGTTTAAAGAAAAGAAAAGTTAGAAGGGGGTAGGATAGGAGTTAAAAGATGAAATTGAGAATGATAAACATGGAAAAAATTCACCTGGTTTTTGAAGTTGAAGTTCATGATGCTCCAGATTACTCTTTTGATCTCTTGGGGGATGTAGGCACCTCCTTGATTGAACATGTATCACCCAAAATAGTTCCTAAACCATAAAAATAAGGACAAAGAAGACAACACAGACAACACAATGATTTATTTAATTCCAAGTACCATCATTTTTATGGTTTTCCATGTTTTTTTAAATCAAACTAATGATACATTGTCTTCTTTATATTTTCTGGGTAAGGTATTACTCAGGGATCACACCACGTGACACGGATGAATACGGTACTCCCCTTTCATACCCATCCATACTCATAAAAGAAGAACATGTCAAGAGTCTAATTTTTTTTAACCTACAAAAACATAAATAAAATAAAATAAACTGATGATACATTGTCTTCTTTATATTTTCTGGGTAAGGTATTACTCAGGGATCACACCACGTGACACGGATGAATATGGCTCTCCCCTTTCATACCCATCCTTACTCATAAAATAAGTACAGGTCAACAGTCTATGGTAGTTTATTATATGAAAAAAATGATTCAAAATAATTAGAAAACATGAAAACCATGGGTTGCCTCCCATGCAGCGCTTTTGTTTAACGTCGTTAGCCCGACTTGAACCCCCCAACTTATCCAATTCCAACTTTCAAAATTTTAATTAACCCATCTTTCTCCACTTCAACAAGATTGATATTGATTGTTTTTTTGAAATTTGTTTCGTATGAAATCCTATTTTCTACAATGATTGGTAAAATCCAAGGAATATCTAAAATGGTTGATCATGTTTTATCTGGAGTATTTCCTAATATTTCAAGGTTCATTCCTACTTGGTGAGATTCTTGATGAAAATTGATGATAATTGAATGGTCTTGGTTATCATAAATAGAGGGATTATTGAGTAGGGAAGGAAGTATTAAAACATCGAGTTCAGTTTGATTGAATTTTCCTAAAGAATAATGATAATTTGAATCAAAATTGTTTCTTCTTTAAAAACATTTGAAAGAATTGGTTCCTTTTGAAAAGATGATTCATCCCTAGAATATTCCATTTGAATTTCATGAGTGGGTATAGACACAATATTTGTTATATCTCTCAATGGTTATAACCATTAAAGGGTTAGCCCTCCATTGATGGTATACTCTCAATGGTGGGTGGAAGATGACTAACAAGAATTGGATTGAATAAATTAAAACTGTAGAAATAACGAGCACTCCTCCATGTGTGTGAATGAAATTCACACCCATGTGTGAACTAATTCACAAAAACACAGAGATATCACTGTGCTTTATGATAATAAAGTTTTAATAAATGAAATGGAAAATATATAAAAGAAATAAGTTGATTAATAACTTAAAGATACAAAAAAGAAACTTACATGGAAATGGAAAACATTACAAAGGAAATTTAGAAGCATAACCTTACAATGAAACAAGAAACAAAGGATGATAATAAAAATCTCTGCCTATTCCCTTCACCACTAGCTCCTTATATAGGCATATTAGGAGCCTTAGGTCCATACCCCAACAATTAATTCACCCCCAACAATTAATAGAGTCAAAAGGAGGGTGAATAATCAAAAGGAAATTGACGTTTTGAATTTGACCCGGAAAACTGTCCAGATTCGTCCACCATATTGACGTGTGAATTTGTAATTGTAGAAAGCTGAATACGGAGGGGTTGTATAATAGAAATATATTCTTCCATCTGTCCTATATCAGCTGTAAAAATTTCAGGAAATTTCCCTTATCCGTTTGGATGTTATGGTCGAAATGGTTGGACGGATTTCTGTGCATTAATGTCGGGTCTACCATTTAAATCTCAACTTCAGATCCCTTTATCATCATGAAAACATCAGAATTAGCTCCAGAAACAGTTGAATAAAATTATCCTAATATTTTTATCTTTCTAATTTATAAATTTTAGCTTCATTGGGCTTGGTTTGTGGGCCCCACATTTGTTTGATGGGCCTTAGGACCATTATGCTTTCTCCAGAAAACTTCTGCATTCGGGTGCAAAAATATCCATCTTCCCTTGGGATTCATCCATCGGACCTAAAAGATAAAATGTTCCAAACAAAGTGATAAATCATATCACAAAATTTCAAATTCAGAAAATGAATATAATGTTGTACACAAACAAATTAATGGTTGGGCCCAAATTTGCATTTTAAACAAGAATTGCATTTTAGATGAGAAATGAAGTTCTATTTATGTAATGCACTAAAAAAATGTTTATGGACTTTAGAATAATGAATATAAAGATATTAAAAATTAATATTAGAAACTTTCAGTGACTAATCAACGCCCCCACCCCTCCTAGACACCACCCCACCACCTGGACACCCCCACCCCCTGAACACCCCCACCCCCATGGACAGCCACCCCCACCCCTGGACACCACCCCACCCCCTGGACACCCCAACCCCTGGAACCACCCCACCCCCATGAACACCACCCACCCCCTAGACACCCCCATGGACAGCCCCCCACCCCAACAACATGGACATCTCCCACCCCCTGGACGACCCCCACCCCCTGGACGACCCCCACCCCTCCTAGACACCACCCCACAACCTAGACACCCCCACCCCCCTGGACACCACCCCACCCCCCGGACACCACCATGGACACCCCCACCACCCTGGACAACCCAACCGTACACCCCCACCCCCATGGATAGCCACCCCCACCCCCTGGACACCACCCCACCACCCCTGGACACCACCATGCACAACCTCCCCTGGACACACCCATCCCCCGGACACCCCCACCCCCTGGACACCCCCTACCCCCCTTGGACAGCCACCCAAACCCCTGCACATCCCCCCAACCCCCTGAAGTCTGAATTGAATTCTTTATGTATTTAATTAACTTATGAATTTTGTGTTAATGGTGTATGGGTATACTTATTGTATGGGTATACTTGTTGTATGTGTATACTTGTTGTAATTACCTTATGAATTATGTGTTAATTTTTTATGGTTATAATTGTTGATATGATGATTTTTCAGGTCTTTTTTGGGTGTGCTACTGCAAAATTTTATGTTACAGCAGGCATAGCATTTATCAGCGCTTTTTTATCACTAATAAACGATCCCTTTATCAGTGCTTTTTTAGCGCCGATAAAGGATCCATTTATCAGAACTTTTTTAGAACTGATAATGGTTTCCTTTATCAGTTAATTTTTAGCACTGATAAAGTCTCCCTTTATCAGTGATTTTTAACACTGATAAAGGGGACCCCCCCCCTTTATCAGCGTTGAGCTTTACAGGGATTTTTTAGCGCTGTTAAAGCCCATTTTGAGCGTTGATAAAGCCTATTTTTGTTGTAGTGTTATTTGTTTCATTATAAAGTAATAACATAAGTATAACTCATATACTGATATGTTATTATAAATATCAAACAACCCTATTTCACATTCTATCCATTCTATGAAAAACAAAATCACCGTGCGTGTGTACGTATGAATTACCATCTCCACGCCGTGGTGTAATCTATTTTTCACCACCATCTTACTTGGATTGGTATAATGGTGGAAATAATAAATATATATTATTATTATAACATGATACTAGTTCTGATATATTATACACTATCCACTGCAATACCATTCAACAATTATGGGAATGATATCGTCCCTCGTGCATAGGTACGACTTACCGTCTCCACAACGTGATGAGATTCATTCTCCATGTTAACCATTCAAGAATGATTATAAAGTAATATAATAAATAATCATGAAATATATGAAATAATAATTCTACTATATTTATGTATATATATATATTTCATTTACTTACTTCCATTCAATTAAATAAGGAAATGAAAACAATTTTCATGCGTACGTACGGCCTACCGTCTCCATGAACGGTGTATTACATTTCATTTATCTATATATTATACATATATTTATATAATTAATGATATATAAATCATGTTTTACATTATCGAATTAACTAAGTCATGATATAATTAATAATATCAAGAATAACAAGTCCAAACACGTACGATAAATAAAACAATTATTACCCAAAATGTTGTTTTAACATGGAATTGACAAATGAATAGGTAATATAAAGTCATAAGTAAATCATATACGATATCATAAATATTATTATGGTTCTATTAAAAGTTAATAATATGTTTACACCCACTATATAAAAGTTTCAAACACATACGAAAGAAGCCGAACCTAAGGTAAGGGATAACTTTTCCAATATCATTTTTATATGAGATTGTTTATTCGTAAGTATTTACTGGTGATATATTTATCACCCATGTCCATGTTTTCTAAAAATATTTTCATAAAATGTATAATATTATTCTATGTATATTTAAATCCATTTTTACTCATTTTTTACTTCTATTAAATGGTATGGAAGGAATTTTTCTTTTGTTTACCATACGAGGTACTTTTTTGACTTTTCCATAAAAAGTACAAGGATGCTGTTTTTTAACTTACACGACATGAATAGATTTTCATGGTTTTGCACAACCTTATTTTCATGAAGCTTCCTCTACACTATTTCAAGTTTATTTTTAACTAAATTCTTTTCTTTTAAAGTTGCATGACATTTTGAGAAAAGAAAATGTTTTTGAAGAAGAAAGGATATTTTCCTCAAGAACTAAGTTCAAGTGTTTTATCAAAATTATTTTCTATCTAAGATGACGTTCTTAAATAGGGTTATGTTTATACCCATATTATTACTATAATTTTATTTTATTAATGATTTAATGATCTTTTATATGGATTATGTTATGATATAATGATATTTAAGAAACCCATTTTATTTCTTGGGTTATGCTATGATGAATGATTTATGTTTTGTGACACATGTAAGAATGATTTCATTATGAGATGGGTGAGAAATATATCTCCATAAAATGAATTGGGTAAAGATTTATATCTCATGAGATAGACATGGATGGAATGAAATGTAAATCTAGTTCAGTAATATAGGGATGTAATGATAAGTAAACCCAGTTCAGTAATGGAGTTTTTCCACTATGATGGTCTTGACAGCAAATCCTTGGATACTATGGAAATCATATTATATAATTATTTGTTTTCCAAAATTACATGTTTTATACTAATTCTATTTTATCATGGTTAATGTTCCTTTATGATCTATTCCTTATAAACTTTCATGATTTACTTCATGACTCAAGATTTTTATGTTTAAACTTTATGTTCATGTTTTTTATGTTCAAATTTTTATGGTTTGTTTTATGTTCTCCATGTTTACCCTTATTGAGAATTTGAGATCACCCTTTTTATTTTTTCTTTTTCTCAGGTTATAAAGAAAGGTTTTAGGTGGGAAAACAAAAGGTTAAGATCGTTATGAGAGATGTTGAAGATCTTTCACCATGTTAGAATATGATGTTTTAAGTTTCCAAAGACACTAAAATAATATGGTATTTGGGTATTTTTGTGTGTCATGTATTTAAGTATTTCACAAAAAAATTTAATGTCCATGTATTTCAATCTTTGGTGGTTGGAGTTGGTATTAGAGTAAAGGAGGTAGGAATGAATCTGATCCTTGGGAACTCTCACATGTGAATGTTGGATGAAACATGGATCTCCATCGAAGGTATTCATAAGGAAATGACTACCATTGGGGATGGTGGTGTGTCCCGCCCAGGGGTTGTATCCACACATGAAGTGCATGAAAGGTATCAATTCTAGTCCACTAGAAATAATTATAGACTGTTAGAGTTGGTATCAGAGCGAAGGTTTAGTTAACCTTTGGAAACTAGGATGCGAAAACTTTAGTAAGATCCCTAGAGATATTTCTAAGGTATGTTTAGGGATCTCCCATAAGGTTGAGTATAAGTATAGGTTACAGTCCTAGAATTGTGATAATTATCATTAATAACTTATGATTAAACCTAATATGTAAGAGATTAAAAGCACTCCCCCTAGATTATGTTGTTTTCCTAATATGATTTTTGCCTCTCACACTATTCTTTTTGGATTTAAACAATGGTCGAAACTCAAAGGAACCATGTTAATGATCAATTAACTGGGAAATGTAATGATTTTTCTTCTGAATAGCCAAATTTTATGGGATATAGAGTAAAAAATCTTATTACTATACTTACACAAACTATGAATCATTCTGGACTTCCAAATGAGCAGAGAAGGGAACAACATTCTATTGAGTCCTTCATGAGGCAACATAAACCTTGTTTCAGTGGGTCTTTTGATCCACTTGTTGTTGAACAATGTATTAGTACCATTGAAAAGATATTTTCCATCCTTCTCTATTTAGAACATGAAAAATTCATTTTAGTTGTTTATCATTTAGAAGGTGAAGAAGACTAGTGGTGGACTCTAATTAAGAATACATGGCACCAAGATGAAATTGAATCCATGGAATGGGATGAGTTCAAGAACTTATTTTTCAATAAGTACTTCCCTTATATTCTTCGAAAAAATATGAAAAAGAAGTTCCTTGAGCTTAAGTAAAAGGATGATTAATCTGTTGGTACATAAGAAGTGAATTTTACAAGGCTTGCAAGGTATGCTTTTGGATTTATCATCTAACCTGAAAGTAAAGTTGATCGATTCTTCAGTGTCTTAGAACCAAGTCTTTGTAGGGAATTAGCTATAATAGACTTTAGTATCTATGAAGATATTGTGCATTATGCTATCAAGGTAGAACTAGAAGTTTGTGTTACATATCCATCTTATGGTTTTTACAAGAAATGAAATATAGAGTTCAAGGAAAAATCTCAAAACAATGGTGAAAAGAAGATGAATGTTTCCTTATAATCAAAGTGTGGAAAAAATAATGTTGGAGATTTTCTTAAAGGTAATAGAAAATGTTTCAAGTGTGGAAAAGAAGGTCATCGAGAAGTTGAGTGCGAAAGTAATGGGAAAAAGGTTTCTAATAATGTGAATATAGAAAAGACTACAGATAACACACCACCAACACTTCAATGCTACAAGTGAAAGGAAATGGGGTATTATGATAAAAAATTCCCTAATACAAGGGTTAATGATGATAAATATTAGAAACCTATTAAGAAAAAATAAAAATGTAAGTCACATGAGATCACTATTGGTGATTTTGAGTAGGACAACGAAGTGGTGGAATGATTAAGTGTTTATGTAATGGGATTCTAAAATAGTGTTATGGAAACTCATTTATAGTATTATAGAATATTGTAATATCTATGTATTGGTTTATTGTAATTTTCAATAATTATATGGTACTGGTAACCATGAAAAGTGATTAAAATATTTTTGGAAAGTGCATGATATGTACATAATGAAGGGATAAGGAGATAATGAGATGTTTGATAGTATTAATGATCTCATGACTAATAAAAGGACAAAGTGATATCATGGTTTGAGTATATAGAATTTTTAGTATTTTTGGTGTGTGGAAAGAGTTAATTTTGACAGAATGTATGTTTTCATTGAGGTTCTATGGTAATTCATGTTATTAACATGTTTCAAGGGAATACATAATTAAGGTATTCACATGTTAGGAATGTGACAACCAAGAACTGCCAAATGAGATATGTTAGACAAATGTTAAGTCAATTTAGTTCACATATTTCTAAAGTTTTATATTTTTAGTTTTTGGAAGTATTGTAATGTTATCCATTTATGGATAGTATAAGTTATTTTCTATTTTAAGTTTGTTATATTAATGTATTATCTCACTATAGGTGGACTTATGCATATTTTATTACCTGTGCTAACATTTTTGTTGAGACAGATGGAATGACATATCATTCTATCGCACGATCTTATAACACTTCAAGAATGAAAAATTAAACTTCATTTCTTTACATAAGAGATGAAGTGGAAATTGTTCAAGGCACAAACAATGGTGATATTTTACCAAAATCAAGTAAGTATTTATTCTCATGAAAAAATCATTAACTTTAGGAAAAAGGATCTTGAAAGCCAAAAATGTTATCGTAGTAATTTCTTATCTGATGAATCATATGATTACTTAAATCATCACAAATTTATGGTTTTCTTGTAGTTAACTTTCTCCAAACCTTATTCTCTATCACTATCCATTAGAACTTGATGGTTAGATATATCTTCCATATCCATATTTTCACTTACCATCTATGTTCTTCTATGTGGAAACCTAGTGATGAGTTACTTAGGGTAACTGTTATATTTCTAACTTTCCTTTTAAAAATTATGTTTTAGTATCTATTTTTACAATGTGGTTTTCCATGAAAGAAAATTTCAAGTAGAAAACCATTTATAACCTCAATGAATTTCGAGGGCGAAATTAATTTTAAGGGGGGTAGAATGTAACATCCCAAGATTTTATGAGATAGATTGTTTTTATTTTCTTTGATGTCTTATGTTTTATGCTACACCAAGATTAGCTTGCGCTATACACAACACCATATTAGCTTGTAGTACAACACTATTCTTGACTTGTGTTGCACATAATTTCAATTTATTTTGATAAAATTAATTTCACACAACACAGAGTATATATATTGTTCAATGTATAAATGAACTAAGTTTGGATTATGTTATACGCAACACCAAAGGAATCTTGCACTACACGTAACACTGACTTGTATTGTGTTTCACGCAAGAGCGTTCTTCCTTGATAGCTTGCGTTGTACGTGATACCGAGTTTCACTAAACAATGATATATTATTAAAATATTATTATTTAATGGGATATAAACTAGATATTATGAATACTATTAACCACATTTTAAATTTTATATAACATTCACATTTACCTTACACATTTTCTAGAACATTATATGAGAACAAAATCAATTTTTTTGGATAAAGAAGTATCTTTCAAAAAATGCACTTTTATTGCCTTTTGATGGCGCAACCATTTTAAATATAGTTTTTGAAACTTTTATAAGTTAAATTTGAAAAATAAACTTCTTCTTTGTAAGTAGGGCATAATAATTTACTTGTTGATTTTTTGGTATTTTTCTAATAAAATTAAAATTTTAATGAATAGTGAAAAAATACTACATTTTAATTCGAAACTACCTTTTTATCTAATTTATTTATATAGTTAGATTATATTTTTAATTGATTTTAAAGTTTAATTGTATTATTTTTTTATAATATAATCCAATGTTGTTCATTGGAAGTAATTTTACTTTTAAATTGGATATAAACATAGACAATCTTTTGATAGTTATTACTTCTTAAAAACCCGCTTTTTGGTTTTGACAATGGGAATTAATTTTAAATTAATTACTTCAACTTTTTTGTTTTGAATTAAAAAAATGGATTCCATATTTGTAATCAGAAGGTTCAAATTTTGTAAATAGGTACCTTTTATTTTTGGACATTATGAATAGTTACTTCAGTAATTATTTTATTTACCATGGTTAAAGAGTAAATCTGGTAAATAAGGGTAAAAAATAATATTATAATAATATTAAACTATCATAAAACATGTCCAAATACTATTGGATGAGATATTTTTGACCATGGGAATTCATGAGTCAATTTTGGGACCCCATGGATTCACTTGGATGTGAAAATGACATTTTATAAGAATAAATTTAAAGTAATGATAATTATAACCTAAACATACATCTTTTACTAAATAGATTTTAATATAGGGTTATATAAATTATATCTATGTATATAAATAATAATTATAAATATAAAAATATTTCAAACATCAGGGTATTTTATTTATAAATTTTAGACATTAGATAAATATATTTATTTATGGCACAATTATGATGCAATGATTACCACATTAATGAAAGATTCAAATAAATGGATTTATAAATAATAAAATAAATTTAATTTGAAATTTTTGATGCCATTAAAGAATTTTATGGATGAAATTGATATATTAGGGATGAGTTAATTCCTTTGGTACAAAGTAATCAGGTTTTTATAAATTTTAAAAGTCAAGTATGAATAGTGTCCGAAATTGACATAATTCAAAATTAAAAACATAAAATAGTTTATTAAATGATATTAAATTTATAAAAATATAATATTCAGAAAAATGGTTAATATAAGTCCAAATATGTCATAAATAACTTTTTTTGGGTCGTCTGACATGATATTGTAATTACATTAACCCACAATGTGTAAATAACATGATAAGATTAAAAAGGGTAAAATAAGGGTTAAACAAAAAAGATAAGGATAAAAAATATTCAAAACTTGTCTAAATATTATTGGATTATTGTTATTCGAGACAAAATCATATTATATTCAAATTAAATAAGTTTTAGACCATTTTTAATTGAAATTTAATTTATAATAAATTAATATTTTGAGAGTTTCCTAAAGTGTCTCCTTCTCTATTATAAAGGGTCACCTCCTCCCTCTCATATTCATTCCATTTTGAGTCTTCAAGATCATCCAAAACATACCCATTTATATTCTAAACTTCCATAGTTACATTATAGAGGTTTTGGTCTTCTCAAAAGTCTATCTCTATTTCCATAAGAGGAAATTTAAAGGAGGCACGTCGAGGAAGAGGTAATATCTACTACCGATTCTTTCAAATTTATTTCTTCTTATACTTCCTCTATATTAGTTGTTTCATTATAAAGTAATAACATTAGTATAAATAATATAATTATTTGTTATTATAAATATGAAATGACACTATTTCACCTTCTATCCATCCTACAAAAAACGAAATCACCGCATGTGCGTACATACGACTTACCATCTCCACACTGTGGTGTAATATGTTTTTCACCACCACCTTACTTGGATAGGTATAATGGTGGAAATAATAACTATATATTATTATTATAACATGATAATAATTATGATATATTATACACCATCCAATTTAATACCGTTCAACAATTACGATAACGATATCGTCGCTTGTGCGTACGTACGGATTACCGTCTCCACGACGCGATGAAATTCATTATCCACGTTAACCATTAAATAATGATTATAAAGTATATATAATAAATAATAATGAAATATATGACATAATAATTATACTGTATTTATGTATATATATATTTCATCTACTTACTTCCATTCAATTCAACAAGGAAACGAAAACAGCATTCATGTGTACGTACTGCCTACTGTCTCCATAAACGGTGTAGTCCATTTCATTTATCTATATTATATATATATATATATATTTATATACTGAATGATATATAAATATTTTTTTTTAAATTCTGAAAGTAATTAAATCATGATCTAAGTAATAATATCAAGAATAAAAAGTCTAAACATTTACGATAAATAGAACGATTATTACCCAAAATGTTGCTTTAACATGGAATTGACCAATGAACAGGTAATATAAAGTCATAAGTAAATCATATATGATATCATAAATATTATTATGGTTATTTTACAAGTTAATAATATGTTTACAGCCACTATACAGGAGTTTAAAACACATACAAAAGAAATCGGACCTAAGGTAAGGGATAACTTTGTCAATCTCGTTTTTATCCAAGATTGTTTATTTGTAAGTATTTACTGGGGATATATTTTTCATCCATGTCCATGTTTTCTAATTTTTTTTTCATAAAATGTTTAATATTATTATATATATATTTAAATTCATTTTTACCCATTTTCTACTTTTACTAAATGGCATGGAAGGAATCATTCTTTTGTTTACCATATGAGGTGCTTTTTGACTTTTTCAGTAAAAGTACGAGGATAATGTTTTTTTAACTTATATGACATGAATGGATTTTTACAGTTTTAATCTGACTTATTTAAATTAATATTACTCTATAGTATTTCAAGTTTATTTTTAATTAAATTCTTTTCTTTTAAAATTTCATGGCATTTTGAAAAAAGAAAACGTTTTTGAAGAAGAAATGACATTTTCCTCAAGAACTAAGTTCAAGTGTTTTATCAAAATTATTTTCCATATAAGATGATGATCTTAAATAGGGTTGTGTTTCTACCACTATTATTACTATGATTTTATTTTATTAATTATGGAATTATCTTTTATATGGATTATGTTATGATGGAATGATATTTAAGAAACCCATTTTATTTCTTGAGTTATGCTGTGATGAATGATTTATGTTTTGTGGCACATGTAATAATGATTACATTATGAGATGGGTGTGACCTATATCTCCCTCCAATGCATTGGTTAAATATTTATATCTCATGAGATAGACATGGATGGAACGGTATGTAAATCCATTTTAGTAATACAGGGCTGGAACAACAAGTAAACCCAATTCAGTAATGGACTTCATCCACTATGATGGTCTTGGAAGCAATGCCTTGGCTACTATAGAAATCATATTATGGGATTATTTATTTTCCATAATTCCATGTTATACCAATGATATTTTATCATGGTTAATGTTATGTTATGATCTATTCCTTATGAGCTTCCATGATTTATTTCATGACTTAAGATTTTGATGTTTAAACTTTATGTTCATTTTTTTTACATTCAAATATTTATGGTTTGTTTTATGTTTTCTATATTTACCCTTACTGAGCATTTTATCTTAAAATTTTTATGTTTTCTTTTCCCCAGGATATAAATAAAGGTTTTAGGTAGGAAAAAAAAAGGGGAAGATCTTTATGGAAGATGTTTAAGATCTTTCACCATGTTATAAGATGATGTTTAGAGTTTCCAAAGACACTAAACTAATACAGTATTTGGGTGTCTGTTTGTGTCATGTATTTTTGTATTCTGCAAAAGAAATGTAATTTCCATGTACGTCATTATTGGATTGTTAGAGAGAGACCTGTTGTTCCTTGGGATTGGGAGCGCCATCGCATGCCTAAGTCATTATCTGCATAAGTGGTTTAACATTTAATTTAGAATATATAAATACAACAGTGAATATATAATAATATGAGGTAACACAATGTATATTACAAAAAATATAACTTGATTATTAAAATCTCTTTTTTTAAAGGCTAAAGGGATTTTACCCCTCTATCAAATACTCAAATCCCTTAACCGTGGTCTCCTCTGACATACAAAACAATGACTACATTGGGACTAGTATGAAATTATTGTGACATCACAATGAAATGGTCATCCTCATTTTAATTTTCATCTGACCCTTCAGTGATTTTGGTCGATAACATAACAATTGACCACTTTCAGTTTGTGGGATCTAGAACATAAAATACTTATACTACCTATGATTCCATTATAAAAGGTTATTCTTTGTACCCTTGCTTACTAAAACCAACTTTCACAAATACCAATTCATCTATTTTAATAGCACTCCTATTATCAACCCACCTTCATTGAAAAATTATCACTTGGAATTTTGTATAATCCAACTCCCATATTTGTTTGATGATACCAAAGTATGTCATATTCACATAAATAGGATTTATATCCTTAGTACCAGTAACATGCATCGCTTCAGCCACAAGTGTAACTCCACTATTTTTCATGGTATTGTCTTCATAATATTCATTTGTATAGAATGTATAACCATTAATTACATAACCATTGTAAGATAATACATACACACTTGGTCCTCCAGATAACCATCAAAGTAATTCTAAAATTGAATATGTATTTTCATCTAACTCTTTAAAAATATAGTCCCAAAACCATCTTATAAACTATTGATTATGTGTATTTGATATCCATATTTCATACCTTGATGGATTCAAATTCCTAAGAATTTATTTATAAGTTTCGACATATGGGGAAACCTCCAAAATATTATGAAAATCAAAAAGGTGGTACTGATCCTGATCTTTAATATTGATTGTGACAATATCTCTTCTATAAATTCCTTTACCCTCTAACCATTGAGTGTGAAGAGATTTTGGTAGAGCAATTCTTTCCACACTGGATAGGTATTCAGTATAGAATTCAATGGCTTCCTCAACAATATATTACTTCATAATACAAACCTTTGTACAACTTTGATTTTTGATATAACCTTTCAAAATATTCATATACCATTCATTGGGGTACATGCATCTATAGTTTACATGACCACATAGTTGAATCTCTCTCACCAAGTGAACCATCAAATGAACCATTATATTAAAGAATGTTGGTGGGAAGAACATTTCTGATTCAAATACTATGAAGATAATTTCTCTTTCTATAGTCAGAAATTTTTTCGGGTCTATAACTTTACTGCATATAACATTGAATAAGAAACATATATTGGTTAATTTTTGGTGGATATTCCTAAAAAAAATGAAATATAAAGATATAGGAATTAGATCTTGCATTAAAACATGGAAGTCATGTGATTTAAGACCCTTTAACTTTAAATTGGCCATTGATATGATAATATTGATATTCTATGAATACCTTTATGGAACCTTTACATAATTAAAGAATTTAAAAAACTAATATCTCTTCCACCTGGAAAGAGTGTAAGCAACTAGAGGAAGAAAAGTTCGTTTTTCACCCTTCACTGGCTCAAACTCTTCTCTTATTCCCATGTCAACCATTTACAACCTACCCTTAATTCTATCCTTTGTTTTGTGGAGTAAATTTAGAAATGTGTTAATGAAACTATCACATACAATTTTTTTTCAACATGCAGAACTTCAAGAAAACTCTTGACATACAGAATTTTCTAGTAAGGTAATTAAAAAAAATTGATCTCTTTTTCCAATTGGTTTTCGTAAGGTTTTTCAATTTTTTTTTACCAAAATAAATGTCCACATATTTTAATTTCTCAAATAGTTTATCACCTATTAGTGGAGATAGTGTTGTACATTCTTATGAACTTCCATCAAATGATGTGGTCTAAGATCAGTACTTATGCTGTTGGGGTAAAATTTTTTGATGTCCTAGAAACACGATTTTTTATGAATGTTTCAACCTAATTTACTATGTAACTTGTTCGTAAATGGGACACCATTTAGTTCCTTTAATTCTATATCCTAAAAAATTTTCATAAAAAATAAAATTATTTATCAACTCGTACAACATGGATCTCAATGTGAAATATTCATTTATGCAACGTAACACCTGAATCCCACAATAATTTCAAATCCTCAATCAATATCATTACCCAGTTGTTTTGGTCTGAATATAATCATGGATAACATGATGTATTTTCATTTCATGTATAACCCTAGTAAAAAGTTATAATTTATTAACATAACTGACAATGTACTGTGAGTGATACTTTAAAAACTAAAAGGATTCACTCTATCTGTAGATAATGCATGAAAAAAGTTTCTCGGCTCATTTAAAAATTCAGGATACTCATGATCAATTCTCTTCCAATGAGGAGATTCTACTAGGTGACGTAGTTTCCCATATTTAATTCTTTTATATGCATGCCACATCAATTTTTCTCCAATATCATCACTTCTATATCGGCACCTAAACCTTAGAATGATTAGAAAGTACCATAAAACTTTCATAGGACCAGATTCATATTTCTTGTATTAAGAAGCACCACACTTTGGGCATTATTTAAGTGATTTATAGTCCTTTCAAAATAGTATACAATCATTCATCCAAGCATGTTTTCTTTTAGAGATAATACCCATCGAGCGTAGCATTCGTTTGACATTGTATGTTTGGCTCATGAGTTCATTATATTTTGGGAGAATGTCATTCAAGAGAGAAAATAGTTTCATAAAACTAGAATCACTTCATAAATTTCCTAATTTGAAATTATACAGCTTTAGTATGGCTGAAAATGTTTTATATTTAGTGCAACCAACATAAAATGGTGTCATTTCACAACTCTTTAACTTCTCAAATAATTTTGGGCAATCACGAAGTTCATCTTTAACTATCCTTGTCATTTCCTCAATATTATCTTCATCATCATTCACATTTGTAATCACACCCTCGATACAGTCTTCTTCATTTTCCACACTTATAATCATATCAGATGATCTATAAAACATAGTGTTATCCCAACCACTAGCTATATTTTCTTTTTCCCCATACTTATTCCAACATTTATAACTTAAATCTATTCTGTGACAGATCAAGTGTTCTTACAACTCCAATAGACTAATTAGTATTGAATAAAAACAACATAAACATGGAAAATGGATTTGAGAAGGGTTATATACACGATCTTTTGTGAACTTAATGAACTCTTTCACTCCATCTTCATACTCATTTGTCAGATGATTTACATCCATCCATTATTTATTCATATCCATCCTATTTTATTTTGTAATATTAATATTTAACAAAATAAATACACAAAATATGTTCAACTAGGGTTACCATCCAACTATATATCCATCTCATAAGATTAAAAGGAAGAGAAAAAAGATAGAACAAACCTAAACCTATAAAATATTGGTGTGATATAAAAGTACAGAAGGTCACCACAACCTACCAAATCTAAGAGATCAATTTTGTATTACATCCTAAAAAATATAGTTTGAAATAAATTATAAAAATAAACATTTTCTTTACAGTTTTACAAAATAAGTAGAAACACATAAAAGTGCATTAAAACCCCCTTTCTAAGATTTTCATTAAATAAAAATAATCACTTATAAAACACTTTTCCTCAACCAATACCTCTTGGTAAAATCACCATTTTAAAATCTAACTTTAAACTATTTCATAAAAACCCAATTTTGAAATATAAATTTCAAAACTCAAAGAGGTTTCCAACTATCATACAGTTTTCTAAAACATGTTTAAAAACCAACCATTTCTACAAAACTCGGCATAGTGTCTTAAAACCCCATTTTCAAAACTCACACATTATTGGAGTTTCAAATACAAACCATTCTAACTTTTCTCATTTTAGAGCACTTTTCAAACTCATTATTATTTTTTTTCAAAACAGTTCAAAATCACTCTTTCCTTTTTTCCTTATTTTAAAAACTTTCACAATCCAATTTAAAAAAATTTGAAAAGAAAACCATACAAATAAGTAATAAAGCACACAGTCAAGCACCACCATGTCAAGTCAGACAACATGGGAAAATGATAAGAAAATATGATTCAAACAATAATATAAATAGCAGGGGATACAATATAAGCATAGAGATAAAACCCCTAAACTATTCTAAAAAAATTATAGTTTCATGGACATCGTCACTAGGATGTATTAATAAAAGGAATTTAACTAGAGGAAAGGGCTAATAAACCTATCCACACCCCTAGAAGTCCCATCAAATAGGTTATCAATAATAAACTTCCCCACATTGGATCACAAGATACAATGGTCATACAAGAATCAAAGGGGCTTAAGAGGGTATCACAACTTTTATGAAAACTCATTTTTTATAACATTTCAAATGGGCCTTATCTTTTCAAAACATACTTTTAATTACAAGACATTTTATCATTTATAAAATTCATCTCAATCTACTCTTCAGACCAATTTTATCCAAACACCTTTTAAACTCAAATGAGAATTTACACTACCCTTTAAACGACCACTGAAAAACATTCAAAGACACAATATGTTTCAAAATCCAATCCACATGGTAAAACACACCCTTTTGAAATAATACATATCATTTTTAAATCTTAAAAGCTTTAAACACCCCAAAATATTGATATAAAAATTAACCAAGGATAAAAAATTGGTTTTTAATACAGAGAACAAGGGTTAATTCACCAATTTAAAAATAAAACAACATTTTCCAACATTTTTAACACTTTAAAATCACCCAAAATCTTTGTTTGAAATCCAATTTACACAAGAATTATTTTTAAAACATAAATTTGATGATTACCACAAATTTTAAAACCAAAACATTCTTTAAAAAAACCCATTTATCCATTTTATCAAACACTTATCATCAAATATCATTCTATAACAAGGGATAAAACCACTTGGAAAACACCATTTATTCATCACATAAACTCATATAGGAATAAGTATAATAATGAAACACTTAAAAACAATCATTTAAATATAAATAAAATATTAAGGAGAAAGAAAAATAAAGGGAACATGGTATATAAGAAAGCTATTAAAAATAAGATATGTAGCAAGGATTGAGGACACATCAAATTTAACCAAAGTATATCAGTAAATGACACATAATACCATTATAAAGAGGTTGATCCATGGAATGGATTAAGAGTAATATAAAAAATTAATGGAAATGTTCAAGCAACAAAACATCAAAATATTTTTTCTCAAAATACTGGAAGATTAATATAAGAATAATTAATCACTTTTTCACCAAAAACTCAAATATTCATAAAAATATTCAATGAATTACAATTTCATTACAAAAAAACAAATATTAAATAATTATCTATAATTTTTTTAAATTAAAACTCCATTAAATTATTAAAAGATATGTGGTGAACAAGTATAAAATTAAGGACACACCACCCAAGTATCATGATTTGAAAAAAAAATATTTAAAAGGTTACACTTTTTATCATAAAGCTCATTAAAAATTTCTTTTCAATCCATGAACACAAACTTTTAAACCAATATCATTAAAAATAAATTTGTTTCCAAGAAACCACATAGAAATAAAGTTCTTGAAAAATGATAGAAGATAAATTAAGAGAAATAATTTAAAACTTAAAATTAGTATTTTTTATTGTAAAAAATACCCTTACCTTGAGTCCCATAGAAGAATTGAATCTTTTCTATGGATCACATTTATAGCATAACCCTAGAAACTATTTCCCATTATTGAAATAAAAAATATGGGTATATAGGTTATGGGAGAAGGAATATGGGTATAATTTAAAAAAAACCAAATGCTAGATACTTGGAAAATGGCGGGGGAAGTGTTCTTTTATATCCAACCATAATTGAATTTTCATAATTAAATATTAAGTATATAATTGAAAAATGAAATGTTTATTGTAAAATAGAAATAAAGAGAGATAATTTCATGTATCTCTCATCTGCTTATGTTATAATATTTGATAAATCTTAATTTAAAGTGACTTCAATAATATATAGCTTCTCACCATTATTCTTATCTCACACTGCTCTACACTACTTCATATAAACCTTATCTTAAAATCTATAAATATATAGCTACCTGTATTCATTGATAGAATCAAACACACCATATTGTTTTTACATCATGAAGATCAATATCTTGACAATATCTTGTTTAATGTGACTTTCATGTTTTTCTTATAAAATATTCTATAAGATTCCAGGTTTTTTAACTTGAACATAAATATCATACAAAAATAAGTTCATTTCAACTTATGTCATGGGTTTAAAAACCAACCTACACATGTGGATTCCTTTAATGTGATTTATAATATAATATTTTTTTATCCTCATTTTGATCCATAACTTTTTAAAGAATGATCTTTTCATATATTAAAATCCTTTAACTTTGGTATCTTTACATTTAAAACTATCCATTTCATTACTCTGGTAATATTTTTTTCTTCCTCTTTAGGTTATGAAAATCCATATCTATCTAACATAAATTCAATTTATAATGGGTTAAATTGAAGAAATATAAAGATATGCTCTGGAAGAATTATTTTTGGAAGATGATTTGAAGAAAAACGAAAGTTAAAAATATGAAGTATTGAGTTTTAGAAATAGAGGAAGTGGTGGAACCAACTATTGAAGATTTTTTAGGCTAAATCTATAAAGAAAATCATATAGAAGAATATATCAAATGCATGGAATATATAATAAACTTTGACCCCAATGAGAATATGTTGAAACATGGTAAAGAGAAAAACCTTACATGATACATAAAGATTATTCATCATCAAAGGAGCTTTCCTTTCAAGGAGTGAGAGTGGTAGAGAGCAACGACGGTAGGGAGTGACGTCAATAGAGAGTGATGCCAGCAGGGGGGAACAACGGTAGTGCAGGTAGGGATGATGGCAGGAGAGATAGCGGTAAGGTATGGAGCAATGGTGATGATGATAGCGAAGGAGAAGGAGGGTGGCAAGGTTGGGAGAGTTGATGATGGGGCAGGGAGATAGTTCCGTAAAAGCTTGAAGGTGTGAGAGAGAAGACTCTGTTAGGATTAATTTTATAACACCAGGGAAGACTTTTATCACCAATTTCTAAAAAGCATTGATAAATGTATGTTTTATTAGTGCTAAAATAGAAAGTGCTGATAAAACCTAACTTTATCAGTGTTTTTTAGTGCTGATAAAGACATAAAGGTAATAAATTATTTATATTACTATATATATTTATAAAAAAATATATATAATAAATATATATTTATTATAAAATTATAATAACTGTATTTATTATACTTATAATTTTATAAATATATATAATAAATATATTTATTATAATTTTAAAATCATCTAAATATATCTATATATATTTACAATTATAATTATAAATATTTGTATTTATTTATAAATATTTTTATATATTTATAAATATATTTATTTAATTATATATATTTATAACATTATAAGTATAATAAATATAATTATTATAATTTTATAATTATTTAAATAAATAAATAAATATTTGTTTATAATTATAAGTATAAATAAATAAATACATATTTATAATTAAAAAATTATAATAAATATATATTTATTTATAGTAGTAATTATAAATATATATATATTTAAATAATTATAAAATTATAATAAATATATTTATTATATTTATAATTTTATTAATATATGTAATTAATATATTTATTATAATTTTATAATTATTTAAATATATCTATATCTATTTATAATTATAATTATAAATATTTGTATTTATTTATAAATATTTGTATATATTTATAAATATATTTATTTAATTATATATATTTATAACATTATAAGTATAATTAATATATTTTTTATAATCTTATAATTATTTAAATAAATTTATATTTATTTATAATCATAACAATAAATAAATAAATATTTATTTGTAATTAAAAAATTATAATAAATATATATTCATTAATATTTATAATTATAAATAAATATATTTATTTATTTAAATAATTACAAAATTATAACAAATATATTTATTATATTTATAATTTTATAAATATATATGATTAGTATATTTATTATAATTTAAATATATCTATTTTTATTTAGAATTATAATTATAAATATTTGTATTTATTTATAAATATTTTCATATGTTTATAAATATGTTTATTTAATTATATATATTTATAACTTTATAAGTATAATAAATATATTTATTATAATTTTATAATTATTTACACACACACACATATATATTTATAATTATAAGTATAAATAAATATATTTATATATATTTGTATATAATTATAAATATATATATATATATATATTTATGAAATTATAATAGATGTATCTATTATAATTTTATAATTTTATATATATAGTTATAATTATAATTATAAATAAATATATTTATAAAGTATTTATATATAATTAAAAATTTATAATTAAAAATATAATAAATATATTTATCATTTAAATATGTTTATTATAATTTTATAAGTATTTATGAGAACATAATAGATTAATCAATATCACATGAATGAATTATATACCTAGTAATGTATAGGTCATAAAAAACGAGCCATCACATATATGGACAACATGAATAATAATAAGGGTGTAATGTATAAATGAACATTCATGATGAATACATAACACATGCACATCAATTATACTCACGAATCAATATATTTATTGACCAAATTCATTGGAAACATATATTTATTTATTTACAATTATAATTATAAATATATATTTTAAAAGTATTTATATATAATTATTATTTAATAAAATTTATTATAATCTTATATTTATTTAAATATATATTTATTTAATTATAATCTTATAAATATTTTTTTAAAATATTATATATATATTTGAATTATTAAAAAATATATATTAATTATAAACATGCATTTTTTATTTAATATATATAAATAAACATTATTTTTGAATATAAATATAATAATTTTATATAAATTAATAATATTTTTTAACAAGAACTTTTATCAGTGCAAATAATAGCACTGATAAATTCCCCCCTTTTATCAGTGCTTTTTTCTTAGCATTGATAAAAGATCGTGCTGCCCTTGTGTCGATCTGTGGTAGTGATTACTAAGAAGAAACAAACAATCACATACTAATTCAAATTCAAAGAAAGTAAACTACAAAAAATATCTGAGGAGGCCAAACCTATTGAACTACGTGGCAACGTGGAAGCCCGTCATGAGGAGTCCATGACGTCCACTCCCGAACACACTCATTCACACACTTGAAAAGGATACAACATCAAACATGGCTGGAAAGAAAAAGGAATTTCTTACATAGCAAAGTTTTAGCACCAAAAATTGGTTACGATGAATGGTGTCATGTTTTGATGCTTCCTTATGGGGTGCAGTCCTTACAAACCCAAGATCCAACCGTCTTTCACCAATTATCCACCAGAGAAGGGCTACAGTCGCTGCTTCATATCAGGATTTCATCAGCGTTAGAAATGAATTTTATCAATGTTGAAAAAGCCATGATGTTGTAAGCACTTTTAAAAGTAGATCGCTTTTATCAGTGTTAGAAAAAACACTGATAAAGACCTATATATCATCACTAAAAAAGTGTTGATAAAGTTTCCCTTTATCAATGCTTTTTTAGCATTGATAAAAGGTGACTTTATCAATATAATTTTTATCAGTGCTTATTTTAGCGCTAATAAAGAGTGTATATTAGTGTTAAAATAATTTTTAAAATTATTCAAAAAGCCCATATATCCCTTTATGATGGCTCCCCCTCCTCATGATAACCATTCCATCCCACATCTATTCCCTTTATCAGTGCATATCTCTACCCCCACTCCATCCCACAATCCTTCCATTTATCAATGCTCAGCCACCAAACACTACCGCTAATCCACCCATGTGCACCTGAACCTATATAGATTCGAACGCAAGTTATCTTTCTTCATAGGGAACACCATTACTAGTGCTATATCTATATTTCTTCAATATTTTATGAATTATCTATTTATTTATGTATATACATAATTTTTTATTTATATTTTTATTCATATAATTATATATACTTATATAATTAATTTTAAAAAAATTTATAAAATATGTTTTCATATTTACATATATATTTATATATTTATGTATAATTGTACATTTTCATATATATATATTTATATATTTACATATTTACATATTTACATATTTACATATTTAAATAATATTTATGTATATATTCACGTATATATACATGTATATATATTTACGTATAATTGTATATTTACATATAATTTTTTTTATAATGTATTTATAAATTTTATATTTATTATAAATACATTTATGTCTGTGTATATATATTTGTATATGTGTCAGTATGTGAACTCTCTCTCTCTCTCTATATTTATCTCTCTATTTGTGTGTGCCTGTCAATAAAATTTAGTCTCCATTGAAAAAAAGAAAAAAGACCATCTTAAAGAAAGTTTAAATGTCATTGAATATTACAAAATTTGTGTATCCAAACTAAAAACTCAGTTTTATATGCCTTTCAGACCTTTTTTGACCTAAAAAAATAGCGAACAAGGTTTTACAAATCAAAATGGCATAGATATCTTCCTTGCATGTGTATGAATTTAGCAGTTGTACCAAATTTTTAAAAAATGGCATAGATATCTTCATAAGATTCAATTTGAGAACACATGGAGCCTAAATGGTCACCCAAATCAAAATTTATGACCTCTTGAAGTTCAAGTCCTATTTTTAACTTATCTTAGTATATTAATTATTTTTTAATTTTTTTTGTAACGGTCTGGACCTTCCAACCCATTTTTTTATGGAAATTATGGTGGTGGAGGTGTCTGGGTGAAGTCCTGATGAGTTTGGGGAGTGGAGGAGAGGTTGCAGCTAGAAAATCCAATTGAGGATGATTCAACAACATGGAGCATGGGTCTGTATTTTAATGTAATCCACTATGGAATGGAGAGTCCAACTGCGACATAGGGATCCTGAAGGAAGAGTTTTGATGTCATTTCCATTTTCAGTATGGTTGCAGTGTGGAGTCCTGAGGGTGCTTTTTTTTGTGGTTCTATCAATTTCAGGGTACCTATGTCATGGATCTGAGATATGGCGTAACCCCCTTCATGTTAGTTGGGTTCTATGGTGTGTTTACCTTCTCTATTCCATGTTCACTTCTCATTTTCATTATATCTATGTTGTAGAGATAACCGTAAATTTCAAATCCACTTTGACCAAAATTAATGCGGCGTGGTATCTTGAACTATTTCATGGTCCTCACCTCAAACCCACTCATTCTCCTGAACTTTCTCTCATTTATTGGGAAACCCAAGTGCATCCCAAGGTGGTCTCTCATCCCCCTTTCATTGGCTTTCAACCTCGGTCTTGGAGAAGAAGGGTATCCCTTATTTCTCATCGAGTTGTATCATGAGGGATGAGTTTTACTCTTGTTATCTTTGGGAACATAGTATGAATCGACCCATAAATTAATTGGATTAATCAAAATTGAAGGGTAAGGGGAATAAAATTACATGTTTTACTACTTTTTTATTATTAATATTGTGATTTTATGACCATGATGACTTTCTAGAAATTGTGGTTGTTGGGGTATTTCTTTATAATGTGGTTTTTGTGAATTTGGAACCCTTATTGTGCGGTTGTTGTTATCACCTTGAATGAAATTTTATAATCACTTATATCTAGCTAATAAATTGGTTGCACATAGAATTTACGACTTTTTTGAGAATTCACTTGAAATAAAGAAGTGGAAGTAATGAAAATAACTTGGTAAATTTGAAATAATTTATGGGATGCGTGGTTGTGTTGTGTAGTGGTGATGTGTGGTTGTGATGTGTGGTGGTGATGTGTGGCTATGATCTATTGGATGGATGTGATGAGATGTGGTTATGGTATGTGGTGGATGTGATAAGGAGGTGGTTGTGGTTGTGAAATAGTGGTAATGTGGGGTTTATTAGCATAAGAAAGATAGGTTGTTGTTGTATTGTGTGGTGTTTTGGAAGTTTCTCAGTAGTGATGGAATAATTGGTTAATAATGAAATATGAAATGGCATGGGTTGGTCAGGTCAATGAGTTGAAATGGTTTGTGAATGTTTTAATTTAATATGGGAAGGGTGGTTAAATGTGTAGGATGTTTAAATGTGGTGGATGTTTAAATGTGGAATAAATGGGAAGGTTAATTTAAAGGGGTTGGTAATGGGAAATCTGAAATTTGGATTACCCTAAAATGAAAGGAAGATTGTGGTTCATGGCTTGTGGCTTGTTGGTATAGTGTTATGCATTTAGTAGTGGTAATGAAAGTGGTGGAGGTTTCAAGGATTGATGGTGATGTTGTGAGTTGGTTGTAACTCTTGTTATGAACACTTAAGTTGGACTTGTGTGTTGAGGCTACTATATATATATATTTTTATATTCCATGGTATTTATATAAAAACCCCAACCACATCTAGCACTTTGTGCTGATAACAATTTTTTTGGGGGTGTTTTTTCCAACATCCTGATGGTGAGGATGGATGGTCAGCTACCCACTCTTTCCCGCTCTCTCTTACAGGCGATGTTGACATGCACGGTCTATAATGGTCAGAAGTAAAAAAGTGCACTGTAGTTATGTTTGATGAGATGATGAGGTGGCTATAGTGGGATTCATGCATGGTAGGAGGAGGTTACAAGGTTGATATCCTTCATGTTCATGATACCCTACTACTCTAGTTATAACTATAAATATGATGTGATGTGGTGGCCCATGTGTCTTTGGTAAAGATGTGATGTGACATGGTGGCCTAGGCATATTCAGGAGAGATATGATGTAATAACACATGTGTCTTCAGGTGAGATGAAATGTGATGTGATGACCTAGGTGACTCCTAACATGTTTATATACAAGAAGATATGGGAGGGTTATGATGTACGATGTTGGGGTGTGAGAGAAAAAAACCAGTGGGAAAGTGGTTTGGGGTACCTTTTTATCAATATAATTCTTATTATGTTACTATAATTGTATTCATGAGAATTCCTTGGTGAGGATGATATTGATTAGTTGACCTATTTAGTTACTGTTGGTTTTATTGTTTGACCACTGGTGCATTAGTATGATCTTTTCTTATGTGGGTATGATCCTAATGAGTATACTTGTATTCTCACCCTAAATATATAAAAACTATTTTTAGATTTCCAAGAGGACTTTTTGGATCATTTTGGACATTACTATCTCAAATATTTGGAGATATTATTGTGTCACTACTATAGGACTATTCTTTTTGGTATTTATTTGGAGACTCTTTGTATCTGTTTACTTCATACATGCATTGTGTGATGGATTTTGGTTTACCTTTTCTTATGTCGTAGAGTTTCTTGTAGTTGATTTATTCTATATTTTGATCCTATATTATAAAGGGAAATTCCTTCCATTAATGTGAGATTTTTATACCCTCGATGCTTTCCACTGACCTAGGACTTACTAAAGGCGGGACTCATGGGTCATTATCTCTATTCCTTCATTGTTGGACCAGGAAGGGTACCTTTGGAGGGAGGGGATCTTGACAGAGTGGAATAAAATGTTTGGTTGAGAGATATGATGGAGTTCAAAGTTAGGTACTATGAGGATTTCATGAGTTGGTAAGGAAACAATGTCAGTTTCTCTTGGTGCATAATATAGAGTAGAGAATATTGACCAGGATAGAGAATTTTATCCCCCCTGTGATCTGATGCAAGGACTCTGAACCTATCGAACAACAAAGTGAGGTGACACCTCTTTTAGGGGAGAGACCTAGGGGTGGTACATGAATCACGATTTCTTGTGTTCTAACTTGAATTGGGTGGTCTTGGAAAGTTAAAATAAATTAAATGAATCTTAATAAAATTCCATAGATTCAGGATTAGAAAATCCTTATTTTCCTTTTCAATTATGGATCTTGGTTGTAATTTGTGTGTGGTTTAGGCAGTGGATGTTTTGCAGGATGTTTCAGTTGATCATCGAAGGATCAACCCGACAAAGGAGGATGAGGCATAGACGAGGGCCTTGCATGCCTTTCAGCGGTAGAGTTTGGGAAAGTATAAGGGCATTGTTTCTGATATGGAAACAATGAGATAGTTGGAGGATCTCAAGATCACCTTTAGCTTGATCTAGGCCCCAACAGAGTACTAAGTTTTGTTGGCAGTTATTCAGATGCGAGGAGTTGTGCATCAGTGGTGGAAACTGTATCTTGGTGAGCAGAAGGAAGCAGATTTTTTATGGGTCGAATTTCAGAAGGAGTTTCAAGCGGAGTTCCTCTCATTAACCATGAAGACAATGAAGAGGTAGGAGATGCTCCCTCTTCAATAGGGGAGTATGTCTCTACAAAAAAATAGAAATTTAGCGGTGTTTTTTAGCAAGGTTTTCTAAAAAATGTCAATAATGTAGCCACATTTTAAAGGAAATGTCCCTAAATTAACAACTCTTTTATGGAAATGTTGTTAAAAATATATATGTATATATCTTATTTCCCCGCATCGATGTAAATATATATTTAGATATATATATTTATATTAATATATATAAACATAGACACACACACACACACACACACACACACATATATATAAACACACACACACACACATATAAATATATAAATAAAATATATAAATTTATATACAAAAACACACATATATTTTAAATTTAGTCACATTTTTATGAAAACGTGGATATTCTAGTTATGTTTTTACCAGTGTTTTAAAACATGTTTAATTATATATATATATATATATAATTATATATATATATATAATTACACACACACACACATATATATTTAAACACACACACACACATATATATAAACACACACCCACACAAATATATAATATAAACATACACACACACACACACATATTA